>CM038214.1:222219730-222945412 GCA_021442155.1 Cymbidium sinense | reverse complement strand
ATTATTGGACCCAATTGAACCCAATTGACCTATTGAGCACAAATTGACCTTAATATTCAAGTTGGCCTAAATCAAAACTAAATCCAAATTAATTGAAACTAAAGCCTATAATCATCATGAATTGGTCAACCCAATGCAAACCAACACCCAACTGAAGCCAATTTGGTTAATTTGGTCAAATTGATCAACTTAACCCATTTGACCCAAATGAATTCAAATGAGCCAAAATAAAATCTATGCCAAACTTAACCAAACCAATTGAACCAAAACATTCCAAATGATTATATGAACTTGACCCAACCCTTGGTTTGACCCAATTTAACTAATAGGTCAACTTGACCCAACGTAACCCAACTTGACCTAAATGAGTCAAATTGAGCCAAACCTAACCAAATCAACTCCAATTGACTTGAAATTTGGGCTAACCAACTTTTGGTTCATTTCAAATCTGTCTAAATCAAATCCAATTCTAAATGGTCATTATACCCTTAGGTCAAGGGCTTGGCCTCTTGATACTCTCCCAATGGTCCACTTAGGCACCTAAGGCACTGCCCAACCTAACCCATGGGGTGGATGGGTCGACCGTGACCCATGGGAGGTGAAATGAGCTCACCCTCCCGATTGGAGAATTTTAAACCCATAGGACACCCAGGATTCCTTCTTGGCAGCCACCTCCACACCTTCAATCAACCAAGCCAAGCGAACTCACCTCCTCCCTGCCACCCATGACTCCCTGAGATGGTTAGACAGCCATTAGAAGCCAAATCTTATCCCACCATCTGATTAACATGAAAGGGGGTATACACCTTCTCATTTTCACTCAAACACACATAAAAATCATTCCTCAGAGCCTGAGCTACCCAAGATGAGCTGCTAGAGCCATTCCCAGGCTCATTCTCGATCAAAAAAAGAAATTCCAGTCTATCTAAAATAGGACTCTCCCATTTCTAACCTAACTTCCCCATTTCTCCATAAAACTTAGATTAACTTTGCACGCACCTCCCCTAGGCCTCATCAAGCAAGAACAAATCCTCTCCCATGCTTATCGAGCACCAGATGTGGGACTTCGATCAAAGCTGAGCTCCAAATTATCCTTGGCCTTAGTGAACATCAAGGAATTAATCCAATTGCTACTCAACATGGTTTCATCTCCATTAGATGAAGCTTTCTCAATCATTCGAGCCACTAGTCTTGAGCTTTGGTGAGGTATGCTTCCAAAACTGATCTTTAGGCAAAAATGGGTTGGAGTTTTTTAAAGAAAACTTGCATCTCATGTGATCTTGACCATTAGATCCCCATCGATCGATGTTGTGAAGGTCTGTGATCTTTTTGGAGTTGATCCAAGCTCGAGTAAGCTCGGATCAAGTGAGTAATGGTGGACAGACTCCATTCTCCCTCACTTGCATAATGATATATCACACACCGTCTGTTCCACATGATCGGAATGGACGGTCATGATTATATCCACTAGATCAATCTGATTTAATCTTATTAAGCTGTGAGATTAATCATAGAATTTGATCTAAATAGTAGACGAGAAAGCACATCCGCCGCTGCCACATAGGTGCTAAGTTAGATAAGTTTTAAGTAGCCAACCCCGCGGTGCCATGTGGAAAGCATGCTGCATCAGTGCTCCATGTGGCGCTACCAGGATCAGGCTTTAATTAATGTTAATTTATCATTTTTAATGGCTTAAACTTCTAAAACCATAGAGAAATAAAAAATGCACATAAATACTCATTTTAAAGGTATTTCTAAGGAGAATTAATTAAAAATGATCTTAACTATATGAATAGTAATTAAGGTTTAATTAGGGTTTAATTACAAAATTAATTAGCTTGATTACACATTAATTACATGAGCAATTAATCATAAATTTTGTGGGTTAATTTAATGGGATGACCTCTGCCTCCCATAATTTTCTTGGATTTATTGCACTTAATTAGAAAATTGACTAATTAAACCTTAACTACTCTTTTAAGTTAATTAATGATTAATTAATCTAATGAATAGTAATAAATTGGTTAATTAAGTTTATTAATCATTATTCAACAGTAAGTGAACTAAGGAATAGGGTTGGGACCCCTTCTCTAAGTTCATTTCACACTTTTTTTAAAATAAAAATTAATTAAGATTTAACTAATTAAAATCACTTAATCAAATTGAAATCATAATCATCGACCTTAATTAATTAAATAAAGGGGTAGATCTTTAGGTGTTTAAACCTAAAGGAGTTTAATGAAATTATGGTTAGTTCATAAGTGTGGAAAACCATAAGTAATTAATTAAGTCCCTTAATCTAATTAACTATTAATCATGATTTAATTGCATTATGCCCTTTTATTTCCTATGATCATTGCAAGTTTATTTTCCATGCATATCATGTTGGCTCATAATTATTTAGTTAATTACTTTAAGGTGACATAGGTAAGAGTAATTAATTCATCTAATTAAGGGTTCAACTTAATTAACCCATAAAATCAACTTAATTACATTTCCTTAAATTAAATCAAATCACTAATGTAGAAATGGGTTTAAAATAACAAGTAATGATTTCTCTTCTCCTTTTTAAATCAAATCAAATTTAAAACTTAATTAATAAAGAAGCTTTGGTTTGCTTTAAATAATCTTATTTGATTTGATTATCCTTAAGAACTAGTTTAGTTCAATGAATCACATGCTTATATTTGATTGTCCTCTTTCCAATCATGTTAAATTTGGATGTCATTTGAATTCATGCATCCATCTTTTCAAAATCAAGTAAAATAAAATGGATTTCCTTTATGTAAGCTTGCATGTGTTGATTTAATTTAATATATGCATGGCTATTATCACTATTAATTCCAAATGTATTTTTCAAAAGCTTATAAATGAATAATAATATGTGTTATGATGCTAGTTATAAATACATAAGAAATGCATGTGTTTATAACTTAAGTGTATGAATGTTGAGTTCTCTTTCCTCTATTCATGTGTTGATTGCATGTGCTTATAGCTTAAGAGGTCATTGGATTACCTCACTTCCCTAGTTTAACAATGACACATACCCATTTGATTTCATACTTATGTATTTCAACATTAGAATTTTGATAGAGCTTTAATTCATATATATAAATAATTCAATAAAAAAATACAATCCCGAGAATACGGTTTGGCGCTTACTTCCTATGTTCATGTATATGAATTTAAATATGTTTAAATGCAAATGAGTATATAGTCTATACATCTCGAGAATACGAGGCTTTATCTAGCTCCAAGGAGGTCATTTGCTTACCTCACATCCCTTGTTTAATAATGGTACATGCCTATTTAATTTCATTCTTATGTCCTTTTTGTATAAAAATTTGGATAAAGTTTTAAATTAATATGTTTAAATAATTAAGTCAAATAAAATATAAATTCTAAACATACACATACATTCATCATTTAAGCATGCTAAAATATGTTGCATGTATAGATACACTTAGAGTAAATCATATGGATGTTACATGTAATGGAAAGGAATGATTTAATATATGTCATGTGGTACTAATTCAATTAAATTAATCTTAAGATGCCTTTCATTTTGAATAGGAATATTTACAGTGAACCTAAACTTAGGATTAATTAAATCATTTAATAAGCCATTCACTAAAGAGAACTAAATCAAATTAAAATACTTTAGAAAGTGACTTAAGGTAGGGATGAAAGAGGGCAATCCTCCTTTCCTCATTTATAACACTTAGTTGCTAAGTGTAATAAAATAAAACAAAAGAAAATACAAATTAAATTTCTCAAATAAATTAAACTACTTCAAGTGAAATAAACCTTTCATGTTAAATTGAATCCTTCTACACTTAGAAAATACAACACTAATGCCTAACAAGACTTACCACACAAGCCTTAATACACACATTAGAATTAAGTCACCACTTCTAGCTCTAAGTTAGGATGGTGTATGATGTGATGTATGTTTATTTTATGATGTATTATTTTAGATTGGATGTTAGGGTGTATGCATTGTAGACTGGATGATAGGCCAATATGAGCCTAATCATATTTTCTATAGGGGATTATGCTTAAGGGATGCTTAAAAATAAATCTGAATGCTCTTTTTGTAGGTTGCTTAAATCCTTAAGCATAATCCAAGTTAGGACAGGTGGGCTTAGTTACCCATGTGTAGGTGCTAAGTCCAAATTATAAATACAATTGCTTGGGATTATATGTATATTTAGCTAACCTATTTTAGGTGAAGTTAGATTTACATTTCCCACAGAAATGTAATTTTGTAATAGGAATTAAGATTAGTGCTATGGGGATTAGGATGAGTAGTGGCCAGAAGGTTTTGTCCTAGGGTGCTTTGTGATGCCTTTGAAGCAAGTACCATCCAAATCAAAGAAGGAACCAAATCAGAAATGGAGATATGAAAGAAGACTTCCATGGCATTTAATACAATTATAATTATTCTTTCATATTCCAGATTGTATAAGGCTAGAGCTCGGCTACCCAAATTTTCTCTCTTCAGTTTTTATGGAGGTACCCTACTGCACCGACCTTTTATTCTTTTATGATAGTTTATATAATTGTTTGCTGTTATGTTTACATTGTACATTAGGATGGCTTGCTTTCCATTTTCTTAAATGATTGATGCATTAATGTGTGGCTTGGATATGATTAGGCACTTAGGATAAAATAACTTTTCTACCAAAATAATCACTTATAATTAAATTTTAAACAACTCATAACCTCATCATAAAGCCTAAGAAATAAATAAGATAATTAAAAGATTTAGCAACTCATTAGCTATATGGTTGTATGTTTCACATCATTCATGCATTATTTTTTCTTTAACATGAAGGATCTCCATCCTTGCATGATAAAGGAATGACTGTGAGGGCATTTTATGGTGGAGAACACCTTCTTCTAACCGATTTTTCCCATAACCTATTTCATCATTCATTTAGGCATAAGAAACCCTAAAGCTTCTATCAAAATGATGTGTCTAAAATAAAATAAAATTTGAAAAGATTTTGCATCTATAGATTAAGTCATATGCTCATACTCATGCTCTAGTCTCTTAGGGAGTGTGTTTAGCACTTTAGTCTCTTTCTAATTAAATAACTACCCTAACTATCTTATAATTCATAAGACTACTATGGTTTTAAAATCATAGGAGGAGTTAGCGACCACTCATGATTAAGTATAGAAGTCTACAATTTATTCTCTTGGAGGTAAACCCTTATCCACCACTTCGCTTAGATTTAGTTGCTTTAGCTCATACTAAAGCTCCCTAAATTTAAGATTCGAGGTAGCCATTTCCTTCAGGTGATCGGCATAAATCCTCACCTCTTAGGCATTCCCACAACCTTATGTTGGTGGATTATAAGCCCTAGTAATCTAATTAAATTTCAACTTAAAACATATAAATCTCCTCAACTTCAAAATCATAAAGACCAACCATAGGATAGATTGGAATGCTCACTAGGCTTCTAGTATCATGAGCATTTCCTACTTATTTCATTTGATTTAAAAAATTTGTCTTCTCCTTGAACTTTAAGTTGATTTTCCAAATACAACCAATCTTTTGATAGTCTAACAAATCTTTGGAGATGATAATTGTTTACTTTAATCAAGTATTCTTTTTCATTTCTAAGATGTAATTAACTATGGAGGCTTTCCTCCATAGGGAACTTAAGAACCTGGTTTAATATAAACTCTATTTTATTCATTCATGTAAAGTAAGAGAGACATATCTGGTACATTCGAAGACCCTTCATGCCTAAGGAGTCCTTATTATGTGATTAGGTCCATGCCTATATCTTTTGAGATAGTACATCATACCTCAATGTTATACCCGATCACCTCAAAAAGTACACCCCCTATGATCTGCGTGGTGTCCCCCCATACATCCAAAATAAACACTACAAGGCCATCTCCCTTGTTCATTGAATCCTTTCAACATCATCCTTTCTTTGGAGTTTAGATGTTGATCCTCAAGTAGATAGGCTTCTTAGACTCATAATGTTGACTGATACACAGGGGTCAACTAGAACTCTGAATAGCCTGTATTTGCCAACATCCACAATAATATAAAGAGGCGGTTGAGCTCGATCATCCGTAGGAGTAATTCTTCATCACTGAATGTAACTCCTAAGATATCCTTCAAGTGGCATGCCTCCTTTTTAGTAACAATCAGCTGAGCTAAGCATATCTCTAGGTAAAATAAGGCCTTGATAAGAGATTCCCTCATCTCATAAGAGTGTCGAATATGCTTAACTTAGTTGGAAACTTTCTAAGGTGAGCTAAGACATTGTAATCAACTCTCGTTTGGTCCTCCACAAGCATATCAATGGGTGGAGCATCCTATAGATGGGCTTTCTACTCATTGGAACCAATGACTTGCTTACCCTTATCCTGAGGTGCTACCCTATGAGGTGAAACTTTGCCACTATGTAGATTGACTTCAATGATATCTTGGAAAGATGAGCTTGTGGAAAGTTATACCTTTTCATCGAGCATACCTATAGCTTATCTTATAGGATCCTCAGAGTCCATTGACTCCAAGTCAATCTCATGAGGTAAACCCATTGATTTAGAGAAGGATACGAAAATCAAAAAAGGAAAGGATCAAAACTACTAGAGCTATTATTTTTATTTAGACTCGGAGAGCTTTCAAAAGGAATAAAATCAAGAGCATCAAAAGTAGACAATATATAAGTAGAATTATCTTTCTTCATTAATTTCTTTTTACGTGGAGGTACATGATAGAAATCAAGTAAAGTAAGCATGGTAAGGGATTTAGTGCCTTTATCCATAGATACAATGCTCATATCTATAGTAGAGGTGGTAGCTGCAATGGTGGAGGGAGTATTGACGGACATGGCTATGCTCTGACTATCTGTGCAAGTATGGTGATCTACTACTTATCACCCCCCGAGTTGTCCTTTGCAACTAGCAAACCTTCCTTGGTGTTGGAGGGTTGAGCTACTTCATGCACCTACAAGGAAAGCTTCTTGATCTTAGAAATGATCTTTTTAGAGGTTGGGATAGGGAGATATCCTAACCTTTGTCTTAAGAGGATCATAGTATCCCAAGGATTACTCTAATAAATTGGATGGTTATTCTAATAAGTATTCTAGGATAACTATGGCTCAACTTGTAGTTGCTCAAGCTAGTCTTTAAAAGTGATACAATCCTCTAAGACATGGCCTAACATGCTGTATAATAGCTAGGATCATCGCCTTGCACTTCCTCTAGCCTCTGGCTCAAAATGAAAGTCAAGTTTCTTTAAGAGATTATTAAAGATTTTCCTAACTACCTCCCCCTTGAATGAATATGGCTTATTCAATCTATTGGCAAGAGTATGTGGAAAGTAGCTACATGGATATGAATACCGCTAGGTAGGCTCCGAGGTGGTGAAAATGGTCATATGGCGTACCATGGTGATAATGAGGTGGTGGAAGAGGAGGTGGGAAAGGAGGCTCTTAAGCTCATAGTCTCTCATACTGAACTCTGGTTCACTGCTTCCCTCTGTCCATTGACACAATTGTTTTTGGCTTCTTCTCAAACACCTTCTGCGGCTTAGGCCTAGATGATTGGTCAAGAGAGGGCAACTATTTGGCTTACTCTTCTGGGCTAGCTGCCTTGTTGATTCATTTCTCGAATGTTTTGATGGTAAAGCCCTTAAGCATGAAGGCAACCGGGCCATGGATATTTTTGAGAAGATTCTCAATGCCATTCTATACGTGGTTCGCAATTCATGCAATGTGTGCTACCGAGAATGTAATCAATAAGGGACTTGTTGAGTTTGTTTCACAATGAGGTCACTACAATCACCCTGTTGAGCTCAAGAAACCTCTTGATGAAGAGGTGCTCCAACTCAAAAGTCTTCATCAAACTGGCGAAATACAAATCAAATGCAACATATAGACTAACTAAAATAGAAGAGGAGTGTGCCACTGTTGCAACAATCAGCGCTAAAGTGTGCAATTTGTTATTGTGGGTTCCCACTACCATCAAATATCTTGCAGGATGGTGTCATAAAATCCTAAATAAAATAAAACTAAATAAAAACCTAAACCTAAAAAATAAACATAAAAAATAAACTAAAAATTAAATAATAAAAAAAATGAAATAAACATAAACCTAAACTAAAATAAATAAAACCCAAACCTAAACCTAAAATAAACAACCTAAACACTAAACTAAATAAATTAAAATAAACTAAAATAAAAACAAAAAAACTAAAAAACCTAAAAATAAACCTAAATAAAACTAAAACTAATCTAAAAAATAAAATAAAACCTAAACATAAACCTAAAAAATAAAAAATAAAAAAAAACTAAACTAAAAACATTAAAAACCTAAACCCAAAAAAATAAACTAAATAAAAAAAAACCTAAACTAAAATAAATAAAACTAAAATAAATAAACTAAACTAAAAATAAAATATAAAATAAAAATAAACTAAATAAAACTAAACCTGTTGGTTTACTTAATTTTTTAAAAAAACCCTAAACCCTAAACCCTAAAACATAAACTTGCAAGCCTAAACCCTAAACCATAAACCTACAACCCTAAACTCTTATCCTTAAATTAACCCTAAACCCTAAACCCTAAATCGTAAACCCTAAAACCCTCAAACCCTAAAACTCTAAACCTTAAACCCTAAACCATAAAACCTACAACCCTAAACAACAAACCTTACACCTTAAACCCCAAACCCTAAACCCTAAACCCTAAATCCTAAAAACCAAAAAACTTAAACATAAACTAAATAAAACTTAAAAATAAATTAAATAAAAAAAAAATCTAAACTCAAACCTAAACATAAACTTAAACTTAAACTTAAACCTAAACCTAAAAATAAAATAAAATAAAAAATAAAAACTAAAATAAAATAAAATAAACAAAACTTAAACTAAACCAAAAATAAATAACCCTCAAAAGTAAAACATAAATAAAATTAAACTAAACAAAATAAAATAAAATAAACCTAAATTAATAAAATAAAAAGTAAATAAAAGATAAAATATAAACCTAAAATAAAACATAAAAAATAAATAAAAATAAAACCTAACCATTAAACTAAAAAAAAACCTAAACCTAAAATAAACAAGATAAAAAAACTAAACCTAAACTAAAATAAACAAAACCTAAACCTAAACCTAAAATAAAATAACCCTAAACACAAAACTAAATAAAATAAAATAAACCACAAAATAAACCTAAACTTAAACTAAAAAATAAAACCTAAAAATAAACCTAAAAGAAAAACCTAAAACCTAAACCAAAAAAAAAAACAAATTAAAACCTAAACATACACCTAAAAGGAAAAAAGAAAACCTAAACCTAAAAAATAAAACAAAAACTAAACTAAACTAAAAAATAAACATAAATCTAAACCTAAACCTAAAAAATAAAAAAAATAAAAAACCCAAACTAAAATAAATTATAAAATAAATAAATAAATAAATAAAATAAAATAAAAATAAAAAATAAAATGAGATAAACTAAAATAAATAAAATTTAAACTAATAAAAAAATAAATAAACCTAATTTAAAAATAAATAAAATAAAAAAACTAAACCTAAACCTAAACTAAACCCTAAAATCTAAACCCTAAACTAAACAAACCCTAAAACTAACAAACCTAAATAAACCCTAAACCCTAACCTAATCTTAAACCCTAAACCCTAAACCCTAAAGCATAAACCTAAACCCTAAAACCTAAACCTAAACTATAAACCTAAACCTAAAACCCTAAACTAAAACCTAAACAACCTAAACTAAAACCTAAAGAAAAGCCTAAACTAAAGAAAACCTAAAACCTAAACTAACCCTAAATCCTAAGAACCCTAAACCAAAAATCTAAAACCCAAAACCCTAAAGAAGCAAACCTTAAAACCCTAAACCATAAATCTTAAAAACCTTAAAACCTAAACCTAAAGTAAATAAAACTTAAAACTAAAATAAATAAATAAACCTAAACCTAAAAAAAATAAAAATAAAATAAAACCTAAACCTAAAGATAAAATAAAATAAAAAAGAAAAAAAACTAAAATAAATAAATAAAAACTTAAAAAAAACAAAAATAATAATATAAACTTAAGAATAAAAAACCTAAATATAATAAACTAAACATAAATAAAATAAAATAAACTTAAAATAAAATAAATAAAACTAAATAAAAAATTAAACCTAAAAAATAACCTAAAATAAATAAAAAATAAAACCCAAACTAAACTAAAATAAAATAAAAACCTAAAATAAAATAAATTAAATAAAAGAAATAAACCTAAACCTAAACTAAAATAAATAAACCTAAAAATAAACCTAAACCCTAAACTAAATAAATAAAATAAATTAAAAAAAATAACCTAAACTAAAAAATAAAAAAATAAATAAAATAAACCTAAACCTAAACTAAACCCCTAAACCTAAAAAAAGCTAAATCTAAACCAAATAAAACCTAAAAATAAAATAAATAAAAAACCTAAACCATGATAAAATGAAAAAATAAAATAAAATAAAAACATAAACTAAAACCTAAACCTAAACTTAAACCTAAAAGAAAATAAAATAAAAAATAAAAACTAAACTAAAATAAAATAAATAAAACTAAACTAAACTAAAATAAATAAAAAACCTAAGAAAAATAAAAACAAAATAAAAGTAAAAAAAAATAAACCTAAAATAAAATAAAATAAAAAGTAAATTAAACCCTAAACCAAAAAAATAAATAACTAAACTTAAAATAAAAATAAAATAAACCTAAACATAAACTAAGATAAACTAAACTAAAATAAATAAAACTAAACCTGAACCTAAACCTAAACTAAATAAAATAAAATAAACTAAAAAAACCTAAATAAAAAATAAACCTAAAACAAACCTAAAATAAAACCTAAAACCTAAACCTAAAAAAAAAAATTAAATAAAACCTAAACCTAAACATAAAAATAAAAATAAAACCTAAAAAAAAAAATAAAATAAAAATAAACTAAACTAAAAAATATACACAAACCTAAACCTGAACCTAAAAAATAAACTAAATAAATAAACCTAAAATAAATAAACTAAACTAAATAAAAATAAAATAAACCTAAATAAAAATAAAAAATAAAATTAAACTAAAATAAATAAACTAAATAAAATTAAAAAAATAAACCTAAATAAACTAAATAAACCCTAAGAAACCCTAATAAAATAAACCCTAAACTAAACCCTAAAACACTAAACCTAAACCATAAACCCTAAAACTAAACCTAAAACCCTAACCCCTAAACCCTAAGCCATCACCCTTAACTATAATCCCTAAAATATACAACCCTAACCCTAAACCCTAAACCCTAAACCTAAACCCTAAAATAAAACCCTAAACCTAAATCTAAACCTAAACTAATTAAAACCTAAAAATAAAATAAATAAAATAACTAAAACTTAAATAAAATAATAAAATAAAATAAAATAAAAACTTAAACCTAAACCTAAATATAAAAATAAAATAAATAAAAAATGAGAACTAAACTAAAATAAATTAAATAAAAACCTAAACTAGACTAAAAAAATAAGATAAACCAAAAAATAAAAAACCTAAATAAAATAAAAATTAAACATAAAATAAAAATAAAATAAACATAAAATAAAATAAAATAAAAATTAAATAGAAACATAAACCCAAAATTAAATAATAAATAAAGCATAAACCCTAAAATAAAAAAAAACTTAAACCTAAAATAAACAAAATAAAATAAACCTAAGCCTAACCTAAAAGAAACTAAACTAAAATAAATAAATCCTAAACCCTAAACAAAATAAAATAAAATAAACTAAAAATAAACCTAAACCTAAACTAAAAAATAAAACCTAAAAATAAACTTAAAATAAAAACCTAAATGCTAAACCTAAAAAAATAAAATATAAACCTAAACCTAAACCTAAAATTACAAAATAAAACTTAAACCTAAAAAATAAAATAAAAATAAAACTAAACTAAAAAGTAAACATAAACATAAACCTAAACCTAAAAAATAAACTAAAAAAAACCAAAAATAAAATAAATAAACCTAAAATAAATAAATCAAACTAAATAAAATAAAAAATAAATTAAAAAAAAATAAAAAAATAAAATAAATACAATAAATAAAATTAAACTAAATAAAATTAATAAACCTAAACCTACAAATTTACTTTTTTTTTTAAATTCTAAACCCTAAACCAAAAATTGTAAACCCTAAATCCTAAACCCTAAACCCTAAACCTTAAAACTAACCCTAAACCTACAACTCTAAAAAATCATAAACCCTAAACCCTAAACCTTAAACCCTAAACCTAACCCTAACCCTAACCCTAAACCCTAAAACCTAAACCCTCAACCCTAAAACCCTAAACCCTAAACCCTAAACCCTAAACTATCCCTAGACCCTAAACACTAAACCTTAAAAACCCTAGACCCTAAACCCTAAGCTAACCCTAAACCTTAAACCCTAAACGCTAAACCCTAAAAATCCTAAACCTTAAAGCTTGAACACTAAACCCTAAACACAAAACCCTAAACCCTAACCATATACCGTAAACCTTAAAATCCTAAACCTAAAACCTTAATCCATAAACCCTAAAAATAAAAAGACCTAAACCTAAACAAAATAAAACTTAAAAATAAAATAAATAAATAAACATAAACCTAAATAAAATAAAAAATTAAATAAAATAAAAACCTAAACTAAAACATAAACCTAAACCTAAAAATAAAATAAAATAAAAAATAAAATTAAACAAAAATAAAATAAAGAAAAACCTACACTAAAATAAAAATAAAATAAAAATAAGAATAAAAAAACTTACAAAAATAAAAAGTAAACGTAAACTAAAAATAAAATAAACCTAAAATAAAATAAAATAAAAAATTAAAAAACCTTAACCTAAATAAAATAAAATAAAATAAAAACCTAAACCTGGACCTAAACGTAGAAATAAAATAAAACAAAAAATAAAAATAATGAAAATAAAATAATTAAAAACATAAACTAAACTAAAAAATAAAATAAACCTAAATATAAAAAACTTAAATAAAATAAAAACTAAATGTAAAATAAAAATAAAATAAACCTAAAATAAAATAACATAAAAACTAAATAAAAACCTAAACCTAAAAAATAACCCTAAAACCTAAATATTAAAATAAAATAAAATAAAATAAATAAAATAAAAATAAATAAACATAAAACTAATAAAACCTAACTAAACCTAAACTCTAAAACTAACCCAAAACTAACCCTAAACCCTAAAATCATAAACCCTAAACCCTAAACCCTAACCTAAACCCTAAACCCTAAACATAAACAAACCTAAACCTAAAAACCCTAAACTAAACCCCAAACCTTAAACCCTAAACTCTGAATCCTAAACCTTAAACCCTAAGCCCTAAACCCTATACACCAAACCTTAAACCCTAAACTCTAAACCCTAAACGGTAAACCCTAAACCCTAAAAGCCTAAAAACTTAAATCTAAATTAAATAAAACCTAAAAATAAAATAAAAAACTAAACATAAATAAAATAAAAAATAAAATAAAATAGAAACCTTAACGTAAACCTAAACCTAAACTAAACATAAAAATAAAATAAAATAAAAAATAAAATCTAAACTAAAATAAAAGAAACAAATACCTAAACTCAACTAAAAAATAAAAAACCTAAAAAAAATCAAACCCATATGTAAAATAAAAATAAAATAAAACTTAGATAAAACCTAAACCTAAAAAAATAAACTTCAAAATAAAACTAAAAAAAACCTAAACCCTAAACTAAAAAGTAGCTTAAACCTAAAATAAACAAAATAAAATAAACCTAAACATAGACTAAAATAAAGTGAAGTAAATAAAACCTAACATAAACTTAAAATAAACTAAACCTAAACCCTAAATTAAATTAAATAAAATAAACTAAAAATAAACCTAAACCTAAACTAAAAAAATAAAGCCTACAAATTAACTTAAAATGAAAACCTAAACATAAACCTAAAAAAATAAAATAAAAACCTAAACCTAAACCTAAATAAAACCTAGACCCTAAACCTAATAATAAAACATAAAACCTAAACCTAAAAAATAAAATAAAATAAGACTAAACTAAAACTAAACATAAACCTAAACTTAAACCTAAAAAAGTAAACTAAAATAAAAGCCTAAACTAAAATAAATAAACATAAATAAATAAAAAACTAAATAAAATAAAAAATAAACTAAATAAAATATAAAATAAACTAAATATAAACCTAGTTTTAATTAATTAAAAAAACTTAAAGCCTAAACACTAAATCCTAAACCCTAAAACTAACCTTAATCTATAAACCTACAACCCTAAACCCTAAACCCTAAACCCTAAACCCTAAACCCTAACCCAAAACCTAAACCCTAAACCCTAAACCCTAAACCCTAAAACCCTAAACCTTAAACCCTAAACAAACTCAAAACCCTAAACTTTAAAAATTCTAAACTCTAAATCTTAAACCCTAAACCCTAAAACCCTAAACCCTAATATAACCCTAAACCCTAAGCTAACTTGAAACCCTAAACTTGATTATAAAAAAACAAAACAAAACTAATAATAATAATAAACTAACAACTAATTATAAAACTTAACTAAAACTAATAAAACTATCTAAATAAATAATAATAAAACTAATAATAAACCTAAAAACTAAAACTAATAAAAATTATTAAAATTAATAATAATAACTAAAACCTAATAAACTAACAAAAACCATAAAACCCTAAAAAATAAACTAAACTAACTAATAAAATAATAATAATAATAATAATAATAATAATAATAATAATAATAATAATAATAAATAATAATAATAATAATAATAATAATAACTAATAAATAATAAAACTAAACCTTAAAGTAATAAAACTAAACCATTAAAACCCAATAATAACTAAACTAAAAACTAAAACTAAATAATACTAGAAACCTAAAACCCTTAAACTAATAAACTAAGCTAAAACTAAACCCCAAAAACCTAATAAAAACTTACTATACTAATAATAACTAATAAACTAAAAATTAATAAAATAAACCAATTAAACCCAGAACTAAAAATAAACCTAAACTAAAAACTAAATAATAACTAAAATAAAAAACACTAAACCATAATAAAAATAAAAATAAAATAAAACTTAAATAAAAATAAAAAACTAAAACTAAACTAAAAAATACTGAACCACAATAACCCTAATAAACCCAAATAAACACTAAACCTAAAATAAAATAAATGCCAAAATAAAAACTAATAACTAAAATAATAATAATATTATTATTAACATAAACCCCAAATAGACTAATGACTAACTAATAAACATAATAGAACTATAACCTAATAATAATAATAACTAAACTAAACTAACTAAACTAATAAAACCCAAAATCTTTTTAGTTAAAAAAAACCCTAAATCCAAAACACTAAAAACCCTAAACCCTAAATCCTAACACTAAACCCAAAACCCTAAAACCCAAAAACCAAAAAACCTAAAACCCTAAATCATAAACCCTAAACTGTAAAACCTAAACCCTAAAACCTAAAAACCTAAACCTAAACTAAATTAAACCTAAAAATAAAATAAAAAAATAAAACTAAAACCTAAATAAAATAAAATAATAAAATAAATAAAAACCAAAACTAAACTAAAACCTAAACCTAAGAATAATAAACCTAAATAAAATAAAAACTAAACATAAAATAAAAATAAAATAAACCTAAAAGAAAAACTAGATAAAAACCTAAACCTAAAAAAATAAACTATAAAATAAATAAAAAATAAAACCTAAACCCTAAACTAAAAAAATGTTAACATAAAATAAAAATAAAATAAACAAAATTAAATAAACCTAAACCTAAACTAACATAAACTAAACTAAAATAAAAAAAACCTAAACCTAAACCTAAAATAAACTAAACCTAACCTTAAATCTAAATTAAATAAAATAAAATAAACCAAAAATAAACCTAAACCTAAACTAAAAAATAAAACATAAAAATAAACCTAAAATAAAAACCTAAAACCTACACCTAAAAAAATAAAATAAAACCCTAATCCTAGACCTAAAAATAAAAAATAAAACCTAAACCTAAAAAATAAAATAAAAATAAAACTCAATTAAAAAATAAACCTAAAACTAAACCTAAACCTAAAAAATAAACCAAAAAATCTTAACTAAAATAAATAAACCTAAAATAAATAAACTAATCTAAATAAAATAAAAAATATACCTACATAAAACTAAAAAATAAAGTAAACTAAAATAAATAAATCATAAACTAAATATACTAGATAAACTTAACTTTATTTTTTTAAAAAAGCCTTAAACCCTAAATGTAAAATCGTAAACCCTAAACCCTAAACCCTAAACCCCAAACCAAAACCCTAAACCTACAACCCTAAACCTATAACCCTAAACCCTAAACCCTAAATAAACCTAAAACCATAAACCCTAAATAAAAAATTTTTTAAAAAAACTCTAACCCTAAACCATATACCCTACAACTAACCATAAACATAAACCTACCTATTTACTTAATTTAAAAAATAAACCTACTAAATCCTAAACCCTAAACCCTAAACCCAAACACTAAACCTACAACCCTAAACCTACAACCTTAAACCCTAAACCCTAAACCCTAAAACCCTAAACCCTAAACCCTAAACCTAAAACTAACTATAAACCTAAACCCTAACCCCTAAACTAACCTAAACCTAAAAACCCTAAACCTAAAACCCTAAAAAAAATAAAAAATCTAACTAAACTAAACTAACCCTAAAAAAACTAAACACTAAACTAAAACCTAAACCCTAAACATAATAACCCTAAACCCTAAACCCTAAACCCTAAACCCTAAACCCTAAAACCTACAACCTAAAACCTACAACCCCAAAACCTAAACCCTCAACCCTAAACCCTAAAAACTTAAAAATTTAAATCTACACTAAATAAAAATTACAAATAAAATAAATAAATAAAAATTTAAAACTAAATACAATAAAATAAAATAAAAACCTAAACTAAAATCTAAACTTAAACCTAAACCTAAAAATAAAAAATAAAAAATAAAAAAACTAAACTAAAATAAAATAAATAAAAACCTAAACTAAACTAAAAAATAAAATAAACCTAAAAAAAACTAATTAAAATGAAACCCAAACAAAAAATAAAAAAAACCTAAAATAAAGTAAAAAACTAAACTAAATAAAAACCAAAACCTAAATAATAAACCTAAAAATAAATTAAAAATAAAACCTAAACCCTAAACTAAAAAAAAACTTAACCCTCAAATAAAAAAAAATAAACATAAACCTAAACAAAAATAAACTAAACTAAAATAAATAAAACCTAAACCTAAACCTAAAATAAACTAAACCTAAACCTTAACTAAATAAAATAAAATAAATTAAAAGTAAACCTAAACCTAAACTAAAAAATAAAACCTAAAAATTAACCTAAAATAAAATCCTAAACCTAAACCTAAAAAAATAAAATAAAAACCTAAACCTAAACCTAAAAAAAAAAAAAATAAAACCTAAACCTAAATAAAATATAAAAAATAAAAAAATAAAACCTAAACTAAAACCTAAACCTAAACCTAAAATAAAATAAATAAAATAAAAATAAAATAAAAAATAAAAATAAAGTAAAATAAAATAAATAAAATCTTAAACCAAACTAAAAAAATAAAATAAACCTAAAATAAAATAAAATAAAAACTAAATAAAAACTTAAACCTAAACAATAAACCTAAAAATAAACCTAAAAATAAATAAAAATAAAACATAAACCCTAAACTAAAAAACACTTAAACCTAAAATAAAAATAAAATAAAATAAACCAAAACCTAAACTAAAATAAAATAAACTAAAAAAAACTTAAACCTATACCTAAACCTAAACTAAATAAAATAAAATAAGCTAAAAATAAACCTAAACCTAAACTAAAAAATAAAACCTAAAAATAAACCTAAAAAAATAAAATAAAAAATAAAACCTAAACCTAAAAATAAAATAATAAGAAAACCAAACTAAAAAATAAACTTAAACTTAAAAAAATAAACTAAAATAAAAAACCTAAACTAAAATAAATAAACCTAACATAAATAAACTAAACTAAATAAAAATAAAAAATAAAATAAACTCAAATAAATAAAAAATAAAGTAAATAAACCTAAGCCTGTTAGTTTACTTATTTATTTTTTTTAAAAAAACCCTAAACCCAAAATCCTAAACCCTACACCCTACACCCTAATATAAACCCTAAATTCTAAACCTACAACCCAAAACCCTAAACCCTAAAATCTATAACCCTGAACCCTAAACCCTAAACTAACCATAAACCTAAAACCCTAAACTAAAAAACCTAAGAATGGCGTAACTCGATGGCAGGAACATCACCATCAACTAAGCTCAATCTAGATCTAACAAAGGTGGGAAGGTGGAGAGCATGCTATCAAAGGGTGGTGGGGGATCTGGAGGTGCTGGTGGATATGGTGGTGGTGGTCAAAGCAGTGGTGGTTGTGGAGGCAGGAGGAGAGACCGAGGTTACAGCTGCGGTGGTGGCAGATGGAGAGATCGAGATATGATGGTAGATACCACAACTCTGAAGATGGGGGTGGTTCTGATGGGAGCTGGAGAAACTAAAGAGCAAATCCGACCGAATAAAGTGCCTTTATAGAGATGGTTCTACTTTTCTAGGGTTTTATTTGCTCTATGGGTGCTCATTTTGATCTAAGTCATCACTTGTGTCTTAGAAAACTTGAGGTTCTACTTGGTTAATGAAATCAAACAAAAGAAATGTTGAATATGAATTATTTCTCTATTAAAAAAAACCAAAAAGCCTAAACCCTAAACTAAAACTTAAACCCTAAACCTAAAACCTAAATCCTAAACCCTAAACCCTAAACCCTAAATTGTAAATCCTAAAACCTAAACCCTAAACCTTAAACCATAAAATCTTAAACCCTACACCTTAAAACCTAAACCCTAAACCCTAAACCCCAAAACCCTAAACCCTAAACTTTAAAACCTGCAACCCTAAACCTTAAAACCTAAACCCTAAACCCTAAACCCTAAACTAACCCTAAACTTTAAACTCTAAACTAACCCTAAGCCCTAAACCCTTAACAAACCCTAAACCCTAATCCTAAACCCTAAACCTTGAATAAAGATGTCATTAAGAGTAGATCTAAAGAATGACCTAATCATAACAGAGTTATGGTAGCTAAAGAAAATGTCTTCAAGAGACTTTCCTTGACTATTGAGATTTGAAACCCTAAACCCTAACCCTAAATCATATTATAAAACCATATATTATAGTATAATGTAGATCATATATTTGAGCAAAGTGATGTATTTTTTGGATGTTATAAGATGTATTATGTTTTATACTATATTAAAATATAAATCATAAAAATATTGATTTAATAAATCGATGATGAAATTTGTTAGATTTGAAGTGGGAATTAGTTGTAGTGCCAAAGGTGTGCTACCACTTGTAGTCTAAAAAGTAAGATTTTATGTTCAAAATAAATATTATATATTGTAGCATAGTATAACATCATATATCATAATATATTGTTCTATGCATTTTAAATTCTTTTAGTATTTTACAATCATGCAATCGAGCCTACACTAGCATTATTTATAAAAAATGTTGATTTAGACTTTAAAATGGTGGAATTTGGGCAAATTCATAATAGGTAGAGCATGGCATCATAATGTATTATTTCAATTTAAAATAAGTGTATGACTAAAATATATGTTTTTTATTATTTAGATTAATTTTATGATTTTATCTTAAGCAATCCTTATGATGTGATATGCAATATAATATAATATAATATATGTGTATTATAATATAGGATGCCATAACATAGTGTAGCATCATGCATTACAACATATTATTGTGTATTACTACTAGTTATTTAGCATATTTTAATTTGTTATAGTATGATGTAGTAGAGTTTGTACTAGTATAATTCATAAAAATATTGATTTATAGGAAGATAATGGGATTTGGCCAAATTTAAGGTATGCTTTAGGGAACATCATTTGTGCTATGGTGTGTCATTTAATCTAAAGAATGGAATTTTGCATCCAAAATAAATTTCATTTTTCAACCAAATTTTATAAATTTTTTGCTTAAAGTGATTCATTTTAAGGTGTAATGTAAGATAATATATTTTATGAAAGCCTATTAAAATATAATGTACATAACAATATAACTTCACATATATATATATGAATGTGGTGGTGTGGTACTAAATGCTATTGTACATTTTAGTATATTTTACTTTTGTTATAATACATTGGGTCAAAACTCATAAAAATGATAATTTGAAGGTTGAATGAATACATGCTTTTAATTGGAGTATTAAAGGTATGCATAAGAGAAGAAATATGATTTGATGAGAATTCCATGTTAAGGACATGGAGGGAGATCCACTAGGTGATCACACATGCATTGGACATGACATGTGAGGGGTTTATGAGGGCATAAGAAAAAAATTTGCTAGGGATAAGGTTTGAATTTGATTTGATTATATGATTTGTGGAAAAAGATCATGGGATAAGAATCTATAATCCACTAGAGATTAAGATAATAGACTTTAATTTATTTTGTTTTAATTGATGTGGAGGCATATCCGCTAGAGATATGGGCTTGAGTCTATGGATCGTATATGAACCTTCCACTAGGGAAGGTGTTGGCTATCTATTGGGGATTGAGATTTGAGTTTGATTTCATAGATTTATTTTGGGATGTATCTGGGAATAAGAGTTTGGTTGGATTTCTTTGATTTAGACTCTACTGGGGAGTTGGTTTAATTTGGCACCAGGGGAAGTTGGTTTTGAATTTGATATATTGCTTGACATGTTTATATATGATTTGGGGCTCCATTAGAAGGGGTGTGATTTAACTCACTAGAAAATTATATTGGATTTAAATTATTCTAAGTTAATGTATGGACCCCATCGTGCATGGACCCACTAGAAGGGGCTATATCAACCTTGACCTACCTCAAGTTTACAAATCTATAGGATAGTCTACCACTGTGGTAGAGCTAGCCAACCAAAGGGGTTGCCTTTCTGCAGTAAATGCGTAGAAGAAAGTATAAGACTTACAACTTCCAAAGCAAGGAACAATGATTGGGTGACTTGTTGATGCATAACAAATCAAACCCCGACCTAGGAGACTATCGAGTGAATCCTGGGTACTTATGTCAACTCAAAAGTAGTTAGATTAATTTTATCTTAATTTCATGTGATTTGATATGGTTTGTTTGGATTAGTTTGATATCAAATTGAGGGCATATCTACCGGGATGTGAGCTCGATAAAATTTGATAGATTTAATTTATGGACCATGTTGGTGATGGACCCACTAAGAATGGGCTATATCAGATTTATCCCAAATCTCGATTTATTGGTCATGGGGTAGAGCTATCCAACCTAAGGGTTGCCTTTGTGTGCAAAATGCTAGGAAGAAGGCATAGGCACCTACATCTTCTAAAGCAGGGAACAACCGGGTGACCTGTTGGTAGCACAATAAATTGAACTTAACTTAGGGGCGACTACTAAGTGAATGTCACTAAGGACTTATATCAACTCAAGAGTAGTTAAGCGATTCTGATCGGGTGTTTTGCTGACACTGACCTATGGGTGTCCTCCTAATCCACAAGTGAATATATATTTTGTTCATATGTTTGCATGGACCCTATTGGTGTGCGAGGGACCACACTGAGAAGGGGCTATGTCAGTCTTGACCTATCTCAGATTTATTGGACCAAGGGAGAATCTACACATCCACAAGATAGATTCTCCAACCACAGGGGTGGTTACTTGGAAAAGGGAACTGCCTAACTCAATAACCTGTGTAGTGTCTAAATGGGGTCACAAAGGATGTGATCCAAATATAGTGCCCAAAGGGGAGGTGTTGTTAGGGTTATCCTAAGCTCGAAAAGAAAGCTTATAGTGTATGGTGGCCAACTCAAGGAGAAAGTGTAGTAGACTTATCGAGTGGTGTATCCTAAGGTGTGAGAACTAACCAACCTAAGCTTTATCTGTCAACATGAGTGATGTATCCATCAGTATAGTGAGAACCAACCAACCTAAGGTGCTCGTCGATGTGCAATGATCAATCTGGAAAGAAAGCATGTAGGCTTACAACTTTCCAAGTATAACTAATCACCGAGATAGTCTATCATCGGCATGACAGATGCTATCTGATCTAGAGAGACTACTAAGCAGGGAGCCCCGAGGAAGGACGACCTGACTTGAAGCAGCCATGAAGGAAGTACTAGGGGACTTATCCTAAACCTCAAATATACTCAACCCGCTAGTGCTAAGGCTAATCCAAGAAGAAAATGTAGCAGACTCACATCCTCTTAAACGAAGGCAACATGAGGTAGCTTACCGACCACACAATAAGACCTACCAAACTAATAAGGTGCTCATCAGGCCAAGTAAGGAAGCAAAGCAAGTAGACTTACATCCTCTAAAGCAAGAAGACCACTGGGTGCCACACTAGTAAAGCACATCACCGACCTAGAGCCTACCTGAGTGTCATGGGCGTTATCTCAACTCGAGTAAAAAGATATGCATTTTTTCATATGTTTGTGTGTAGTTTGTATTTTTATTGTGTTAAAGAAAGATAAGATGCTGCTCAAGTTCCTTACACCTACCCTAAACACATCATGGCAGATTCATAAATAAGAATACTTTCAACATGGAAGAGATTGAATTCAAAATGGAATTTTCATTGATGATAATTATTTTCAAACATGATTTATAATATTTCTTAAGTAGAGCTTATTGATTGGAAGTATTAGGTGCTCTCCTTATGATTAATAAGTCGATAAGATCCTCCTTGGTAGGCCTTCTATGGCAAAAATGCCTTCCCAAGTGGGTTCAAACTTGCCTCCCATCTAGATCTCCTTAAATCATTTTAGCTTTTATATACAACCTGGTTTTGCATGCTAGTAGATGTCTTCCAAACCTTCAAGCTCTTCTATCCATAACTTGCTCTCGCTTCATGATCTTGCTACCTACAACTATCCTTAGTGATGGGAGTTAAACTTCTAATGGTAGAACAGCTTTAGACCCATACACCATAAAGAAAGGAGTGAGTTGGAGTTCTATATGTGGTGCAAGCGTAAGGCTTCAACTAACCGCCATGCCATGTTGTTTGTTGTTGTTGAAGTGTCTTCTTCAAGATTTGGATGAGAGTTTTGTTGAAGGCTTCGCTAAGCCATTTGGCCTCAGTAGTTGATGGTAGAATATCCCCAATCAATGTTGTAAAAGTTGTTGATCTTGCTCTTGAATGCATCATTATCATATATCATGGCACTCCAAACCTATATACGATAAGGTTTCTAAAAAATTAGAGCACATGCTGAGTTGTGACCTCTCTGAGTGGAATTACTTTTGCCCATTTATAACAGTAGTCAATAGCAACTAAGATGAATTGATGACCCTTGGAAGAATAAGGATCAACGACCACTATGTCGGTATCCCAACACTCAAATGGCCATGAGGCCAATGTAGGATGTAGGATGTTGGGTAGTTAGTGTAGGACCACACCATGCATTTTGCATTGATGGCATTGCCTAGCTGTATCCATGCAATATTTGATCATCGATAGCCAGTAATATCCTAGTCTCTTAATCTTAGCTTTCATCTTCAGACAAGATTGGTTTGCTCCACATAATCCTGAGTGTACCTCAATCACGATCTTAAGGGTTCATGTTTGTCTAAACAACATAACCACATATGATCAAAAGACTACCGATAAGAAACCATCCGCAAGAGCATAGGAAAGTGCTCTCTATTTCATCTGATGGGCTTGGGACTTCTTTTGAGCTAGTTTTCCTTTATTTATGTAATCCATGAATGGTTGCCTCCACCCTAACTCCTTGTCCTTCTTGAAAATGGCAACCTCCCCTTCAAGAGAGTACTTTTGATGAGTTCAATATCATTAAGGATAAGACTTGTCTATTTTGGACTTTTATTAATATGGACTCATCCTCCAAACATGCCAACTCCTTGGCAAGCTTGGCTAAAGCATACACTATGACATTCTCTCCTCGAGGAATCTTATAAATGGTAACTGGATTTAGGCAACAAGTAAATGGTGTACTTGTGGTAATGATGGAGCTTGGGCTTTATAACCTTATAGAACCTAGCAATTTGGTTGATAACTAGCTGAGAATCCCTGAAGATATTGATTTCTAGATGCTTAGAGTAATGACTAACTCCAAACTGGCAATCTGAGCCTCATATTTAGCTTCATTATTGGTGTAAGGATTAGACAGATGATATGAGAATCTCATCGCATCACGGTCCAGAGTTAAGAGAACTATTCTTACCCATGCCTTTTTTGGATAGTAGATTGTGGTTCTTATTCTCTTTGAGTGGAAGCTGCCATCAAAGTACATCTCCCAACGGTGAATGCTAGTATCCCTAAGTTCATTTATTCATTGGGAGATCATCAAGTGGAGAGTCAACAGAAGTGGGTATATGCTAAAAAATCTGCTAGCTCTTATCCTTTCACTACACAAAAGGGTATGAAGGTAATGTCAAATCGGAGAGGATCATGGATCATTTTGCCAACCATCCGTGATAGCATCGGCCATGTCATGAGATAATCAGAGTGGATTGATCTTAGAGATTAAGTTCACATTATGAGGAAGCATGTAGTGTTGTAGCTTTTAGGATGCAAAGATTAAAGCTAAGCAATGCTTCAATGGGTGGATAATTAGCCTCAATAGGGATTATGATGATTGAGGTAGTAGAGTGTGTTTTCCTTCCCTTGTCATGGTTGGACCAACAAAGCACTGTGAGTCATCAAATGCACAAGTGTAAAGTATGAGTGGCTCCCGGAGATAGGGGTTGCTAGAACTCAATGTCACCGTGTAATGCTTGATGTCTTCTAAGGCATGCTCACACTTGTCATCCCACTTGAACTTGGAGTCCTTTTTGACAAGTGCTGAGAATGGCTGACATCTTGTTGATAAGTTGGATATAATGCATCTTAGAGATGCCAGCCACCTTAGATTAATCTAAGTTGAGTTAAACTTTTATTGGGTGGCATTTCTAATATCACCTCGATCTTCTCTGGATCAATTTTGATTATGTGGTGTCGAACAACAAACCCAAGGAATTTCCAAGCTACCCAATGCACACTGGGGTTCATTTTGAGGTTGAATTATCTTAATTGTTCAAAACTACTCTTAAGTCAAAGAGATGGTCTTCCTTTTCTACTTTTGACCATACAAGATCATCAACATAACACTCAACTTATGATGAATGAGTTATTGAATATTGAAGTAATAGACCATTGGTATGTAGCATTGTCATTTTTAAGGTTGAAAGGGATGACCTTATAGCAATAGATTCTGATCGGGATTTTAAAAGCACTATTTCTTTCATCTTCAGGAGCTATCTTTATTTGATTATATCCAGATGAGCCATCCATGAAAGAGAAGACTACATGAGATGAGGAAATGTCCACCATCAGCTCTGGGATTGGTAGTGAAAATTCATCTTTTGGACATGCCTTATTTAAATACCTAAAATTGATGCATATTTGAATTTGGCCATTTTTTTCTTAACTAGATGACCTAAGCAACTGTAGGTATTTTTTCTTCTGATGAAGCCAAAGATCGATCGCTTTCTTGACTTCATAAATGACCTTATTCTATGTCTAATTGCATGCATCTAGGAGCTTGATAGAGTTTGCGTAGCTCTATTGCTAGTTTATGGACCACTATGTCAAGAGCCAATCCAGGCATCTCTTCATAACTACATGCAAAGTAGTCCTTAAACTCATTCAATAGCCTAACTAAGTCATTGGTTTCAATTTCATTCAACAAAGAACTGATGTATGTCAGGCGTGGATCTTCTTCTCCCTAAGTTGATTGAGGGTCAATGGTTGACTTGATCTCTTCTTCAAACTATATGCATCTTTGACTTCAAAATCATCTAGATCATTTGAAGTTTCTAAGCATAGGTCCTCATATTGAGTTAGTGTGATTTGAAAAGAAATTATCAGCTTCCAAATGATTTGTAATGACTAAGCAGTAATCGTCATCATCAACTGGACCCACTATACTGAATCCTACTCCCAATCTTGATTGAGAGCTTTTGCATTTTTTCTTCCATATTCTTCCAAAGTAGTACGACCCGTGCTTTGACCAAGTATGTGAGATTAACCTTTTCTTTGCTAAATTATGAACAAAAGATAAGTACCAATCAAAAGGTAATTCTTAAATCTTTATATGAATTATTCTCAAGTTCTACATCAACTTCTTGACTTGAGGATGATGCTCCCATAGAACCTCCAGTCTTCACACCATGGATAACTTAGGGGCTTCCTTAACTACCAAACCCTCAACTTTTTGAAAGGAAAGTGGGTTAGAACTAAGGTTCCCAACTGATGCCTAACTATTTTAGATATATACTTGAATACACTTATGCTTTGCTTTGGAGCCCATCTTCATCACTATCTAGCTCAAGTGTCACCTCCAAGGGAATCTACTACTGAGAAGAGTTAGGCGATGTGCTAACCATATAATACTCATCCTATGAACTAGATTCTAAGTCTATATGGATAGCAGTACTAGTAGTTGGGACATATCTTTATTGGGTGGCCAATAAGGAGGTTTTCCACCTAGGACTTCCTCTTAACTTGCCTCTTCTATGGAGGTCAGTCCTTACCCATATGTTCAATGGAGTAATGAACTATGGGTGGAATCTAATGTCAAGCTCCACTTCCTCCTCCAAGTCTATTTTCTCCCTTTTATTTTATTTTCATTTTCTTTCTTTTCTTTTCTTTTTTTTTTTCTTTTTTTCCTTTTATTTTCTTTTCTTTTATTTTTAAACTTTGGCCAAGTTCACAGAATAGACTTATTGATTTTGAGGGAGGTAGTAAGTCGCATCCTCATATCTAACCTCATGAACTGTAAATGGCTTGAGATCTCCTTTGACATAGTGAGATCCCACCTCTCATGAACTTCATACACAGATGTAGAGAGGATGGAACTATATTGTTCTCATGTATCCATGGTCTCCCAAGCAAAACATTGAAAGATATATCTGAGTCTATAATGTGAAACTTGGCTTCAGCCTTCCAATCATCTATCTCCAAGGGCAACACTATGGAGCCTAGGGCCTGTTGACCTCACTTTTGGAGTGCGGATTCAATCTTCCCATCTTAGACTTAGGAGTCTTCTATACACTAAGACTTCCCTAGTCATAAGACACTTCTAACAATTAGGTAAACACTTAACCTAAGCCTAAAGACTTAGAAGGGTTAACCATAGGATTAGGTTATGCCTTAGGATTAGGATAATCCACCTACCCTATAACTCAAATCCAATCTATGTTTAACTTCTCAGACCAAACCTCAAGTTTAATTCAAACATTAAATTCAAATCCAAATCCAAACCCAAATTCCAAAACCAAATGATTGAAGCCCATGATCAAATCCAAACTTGAAACCCTTCCTAAGCCATATGACCTATCCCATGGACTTAGCCAAATCTTAATCCAAATCAAAAATCAATTGATTTTCTCATAATCAATTTATATCTTCAATCATCTTCCTAAATATAAATCAAATCTACATTCAAAGAATCAAAACTAAGTCAAACTAAATCAAATTAAATCAAATTAAATCAAAACCCTTCCTAAGCCATATGACCTATCCCATGGACTTAGTCAAATCTAAATCCAAATCAAGTCAAACACAATTGATTTTCTCACAAATCAATCATATTTTCAATCATCTTCATAAATTTAAATGAAATTTACATTTAAATCATCAAAACTAAATCAAACCAAATCAAAATCCAAACCTAAGTCACATGACCCAACCCAATGGACTTAGCCAAATTCCTTCATTCTAAAACCCAAATTCAATTGATTTTCTCATGAATCAATCATACCTTCAATCATATTAATAAATATAAATGAAATATACACTCATCAAGCCAAACCAAAATCAACCCAAGTCAAACCCAACTCTTCAACTGACAGTATCACCTAGGTGACTACTGAGTGAATGCCACTAGGAGACTTGTATCGACTCAAACATAGTCAAGAGGAAAGGAGCCTCTGGGGGACTTACCCTAAACCTCAAATATACTCAACCTAGTTAGTGCATGATGGCTAGTTCAAGAAGAAAGCATGTGGACTCACATCTTCTTAAGCAAAGTCAACATGAGGTAGCTCACTAGCTAGGCAGTGAAGCTTACCATACTAACAAAGCGCATGTTGGTTTGCAATGATCAAGTTAGGAAGAAAGTGCGGGGACTCACATCTTCCAACAAATGATCACTTGGGTGACACACTAGCGAGGTAGATTTTTGACTTGAAATGTTCAACTGAACCAAAACCCATTTGAACCCAAGCCAATTGCAACTGAATTTATATATCAATCCCAAATCCATATATAAACTCAACTAAATCAAACTCAACTCAAAATCAAGCCAACTAAACCTAATTGGTCCACTTGACCCAAAGTGGCCAATTTGTCCTATTTGAGCCAAGTTCTAATCCTACCCAAATTGATTGAACCAAGCCATCAAAACCTCCCATCATGATTGTTGATCACGTTGATTAATTATCACAAATTAGGTCAAACCAAGTCAACTTGGTCATTTGACCAAGTCAACCCCTTAACCCATATGAACCTAAACTAGCCAAATTGCAACCTAAGCCATATCCCTTGAAACCAATGATTCATACCAAATCAAAATCAATATTTGAATATGACTTGACCTTCAATTGAGTCAAACCAAACCCAATTGGCCCTCTTAACCCAAGTTGACCCAAATTGACCTCAAAGACCAAATTCAAATCAAAATATAAAACAAATTGATTGCAACCAATGGCTCAAGTTCATTCCAAATTGATTATTAAACTTGACCAAAGCCATGATTGGACCCAATTAAACCCACTAATTATTTAGCCCAAATTGAACTAAAGGTTCAAGTTGGCCTAAATCAAAACCAAATCCAAATTAATTGAAACCAAAGCCTACAATCATCTTCAATTAGTCAACTAAACCCAAATCAACACCCAACCCAAGCCAATTTGGCCAATTTGGTCAAATTGGTCAACTTAACTCATTTATTACCCAAATGAATTCAAATGAGCCAAAATCAAATCTAAACCAAACTAATTGATCCAAAACATCCCAAATGATCATATGAACTTGACCTAACCCTTGGTTTGACCTAATTTGATCAATTGGTCAACTTGATCCAACCTAACCCAATTTGAAATAAATGAGTCAAATTAAGCCAAACCTAACCAAATCAACTCCAATTTGAAATTTAGGCTAACCCACTTTTGGCTCATTTCAAATGCAAATCAAATCTAATGCCAAATGATCATTCTACCCTTGGGTCAAGGGCATCACATTAGACAAATCACCCATGTAAGTGGTCATTTCCATTCCTTGGCCACTTGGTACTCTCCCAATGGTCCACCTAGGGTAACCGCCAAGTGGTGGTTAGGTCGGCCATGACCCATAGGAGGTGAAATCACCTTTCCTTCCCCATTTGAGCATTTGAAACCCATAGGAAACCCATGATTCTTTCTTGGCAACCACCTCCACACCTTCAACCAACTAAGCCGAGCCAACTCACCTCCTCCCTACCACCCATGACTCCTTGAGATGGTCGGATGGCCACTAGAAGCCAAACTCGATCCCACCATCTGATCAAGATGAAGGGAGGTATAAACCCCCTCATTTCCACTCAAACACACACAAAAATCATTCCTCAGAGCCCTAGCTACCCAATATGAGCCGCTAGAACCATTCCTAAGCTCCCAAGCTCGTTCCTTGATTGAAAAATTCCATTCCCATCCATCCCGAAATAAGACACTCCCATTTCCAACCTAACTTACCCAACCTAACCTAAACTCAAATTAACTTTGCATGCACCTTCCTTAGGCCTCATTGAGCAAGAACAAATCATCTACCAAGCTTCGAGCACTGAGAGGGACTGATCAAAGTTGAGCTCCAAATCATCAATTTGTGGCCTTCTAAGAGAACGTTAAGGAATTGATCCAATCATTGTCAGGTTTCATCTCCACTAGATGAAACTTCCTAATCATTGAGCCGCCATCTTGAGCTCGGAGGTATGCTTCCAAAATGATCCTAAAAAATGGGTTGGAGCTTTTGAATAAAAACTTGCATCTCATGTGATCTTCATCATTGGATCCTCGATTATTGGTGGAAGGTGGGATTTTTTGAGTTGATCCAGCTTGGGTAAGCTCGGATCAAGTGAGCAATGGGGACTACCATTCTCCTCACTCACATGATGTTAGATCATGCACCATCCATTCGCATGATCGATATGGATGGTCATGATTAGATGCTAGATCGACTGATTTAATCTATTAAGCTATGTGATTAATGAGCCATCCATCATCGATGGCGATGAGAAAGTGTGTCTCACGCCACATAAGCACTAAGTTGATAAGTTTTGGCACACATGGAAAGCACGCCGCATCAGGGTGCCACATGGCACCAACATGTTTAGCTTTAATTAGCTTAATTAATCCTTTTAATGGCAAACTTCTAAAATCATAAAAATCATAAAGAAATAAACAAAATGCAAATAAATACTCATTTTAAATGTATTTTAGAGGATAATTAATTAAAAAATGATTAACTAAATTTTAAGAGTAAATAAGTGTTTAATTATAAAATTAATTAGCTTAATTACTTTAATTACTGGCAATTAATCCCAAATTTTTGGATTAATTTAATGGGATGACCTCTACCTCCTATGATTTTCTTGGAATTTATTACTCAATTAATTAAGAAAATTAACTAATTAAACCTTAACTACTCTTTTAAGTTAATTAATGGTTAATTAATTCCATGAATAGTAATAAATTGGTTAATTAAGTTTATTAATCATTGTTCAAGTAGTGAACTAAGGAATATGGTTGGGACCCTTTCCCTAAGTTCATTTCACCTTTTTAAAATGAAATTAATTAACATTTAACTAATTAATTAAATCACTTAATCAAATTGAAATCATAATCACAGACCTTAATTAAATAAATAAATCATGGGTGATCTTTAATGAAATTATGGTTAGTCCACATGTGTGGAAAACCATAAGAGTAATTAATTAAGTCCTTAATCTAATTAACTATTAATTATGAGCCAATTGAACCCTTTATTTTCTAGGATCATTGCAAGTTTATTTTCCTTGCATATCATGTTGGCTCATAATTATTTAGTTAATTACTTTAAGGTGACATAGTAAGGGTAATTAATTCATCTAATTAAGGGTTCAACTTAATTAACCCATAAAATCAACTTAATTATATTTCCTTAAATTAAATCAAATCACTAATGTGGAATGGGTTTAAAACAACAAGTGATGATTTCTCTTATTATATTTAAATCAAATCAAATCCAAAACTTAATTAATAAAGAAGCTTTGGTTTGTTTTAAATAATCTTATTTGATTTGATTGTCCTTAAGAACTAGTTTGGTTGAATGAATCACATGCTTATATTTGATTGTCCTCCAATCATGTTAAATTTGGTATGTCATTTGAATTCATGCATCCATCTTTTCAAAATCAAGTAAAATAAAATAGATTTCCTTTATGTAAGCTTGCATGTGTTGATTAGATAATATATGTATGGCTATTATCACTATTAATTCCAAATGTATTTTTCAAAAGCTTATAAATGAATAATAATATGTGTTATGATGCTAGTTATAAATACATAAGAAATGCATGTGCTTATAGCTTAAGTGTATGAATGTTGAGTTCTTTTCTCTATTCATGTGTTGATTTATATAAAATTGAATGGTAATGGGTATATAGTATGGACATCCCGGGAACACGAGTTTTAGCTAGCCCTAAGAGGTCATTTGATTACCTTCCCGCTTTTAACAATGGCACCCATTTGATTTCATTTTATGTATTTCAACATTAGAATTTTGATAAAGCTTTAATTCATATATTTAAATGATTTGATAAAAAATGCAATCTTTGAATGGTTTTTTCCTCATTTATGTATACATCCATGTGTCCAAGAAAAGAATGTATATAGTCGGACATCCCTGAATATGGCTTTAGTTAGCCCCAAGGAGGTCATCTAATTACCTCACTTCGGTTTAACAATGACATGTGCTTGCCTATATCTTTATACATGTATATGTATATGTGATTAGTGAATGAAAATCGCATTTTACATTAAAATTGCATGCATTCATAATTGACTAAGTGGTTGAATTAATTAGCCATATGATTTGGAGATTACTTCCTATGTTCATGTATACAAATTTACATATGTTTGAATGCAAATGGGTATATAGTCTCAACATCTCGAGAATATGAGGCTTAAGCTAGCTCCAAGAAGGTCATTTGATTACCTCACTTCCCTGGTTTAACAATAACACATGCCTATTTAATTTTGTTCATATGTCCTTTTTGTATAAGAATTTGAATAAAGTTTTAAATTAATATATATACAAAATTCAACCAAATAAAATATAAATTCTAAACATACACATACATTCATCATTTAAGTGTGCTAAAATATGTTGCATTTATAGATACACTTAGGATTAAATCATATGCATGTTACATGTGATGGAAAGGAATGATTTAATTTATGTCATGTGGTAGTAATTGAATTAAATTAATCTTAAGATGCCTTTCATTTTGAATTATTATTTAAAGTGAACCTAAACTTAGGATTATTTTAATCATTTAATAAGCCATTCACTAAAGAGAACTAAATCAAATTAATATACTTTAAAAGTGACTTAAGGTAGGGATGAAAGAGGGCATTCATCTTTTCCTCTCTTTATAACACTTCATTGCTAAGTGTAATAAAATGAAATAAAAGAAAAAAAATTAAAATTCTCAAATCAATTAAACTACTTCAAGTGAAATCAACCTTTCATGTTAAATTGAATCCTTCTACACTTAGAAAATACAACACTAATGCCTAACAAGACTTACCACAAGCCTTAATACACATTAGAATTAAGTCATCACTAGCTCTAAGTTAGATGGTGTATGATGATGTACATTTTGTTTTATTTTGTATTATTTTAGATTGGATTAGGTGCATGCTTCAGACTGATGATAGGCCAATTTTAGCATAATCATATTTTATAGGGATTATGCTTAATCATGTTTTAGATTGGATGTTGTTTAAATCCTTAAGCATAATCCAAGTTAGATAGGTGGACTTAGTTACTCATGTGTGTGTGCTAAGTCCAAATTATAAATACAACTTTTGGGATAATATGTATATTTAGCTAACCTTATTTTGCGTGTAGTTAGATTTACTTTTCCCACATAAATGTAATTTTGCAATAGGAATTAGGATTAGTGCTATGGGGATTAGGATGAGCAAGTGTAAGGCTTTTATCCTGGGGTGCCTTGTGATGCCTTTGGAGCAAGCACCATCCAGATCAAAGAAGGAACCAAATCAAAAATGGAGATATGAAGAAAGAAGACCCCCATAGCATTTAATACAATTATAATTATTCTTTCATATTCTGTTGTATAAGGTAGAGCTCGCTACCCATCTTTTCTCTTTTGGTTGTATGGCGCACAATCGACCGCCTTTTTTATTCTTTTAAGATAGTTTATATAATTTTTTTGATGTTATGTTTACATTGTGCATTAGATGACATGATTTTCATAGTTTCTTAAATGATTGATGCTTTAATGTGTGGCTTGGATACAATTAGGCTCTTAGGATAAAAATAACTTTTCTACCCAACTAATCACTAATAACTTAATTTTAAACAACTCATAGCCTCATCATAAAGCCTAAGACATAAATAAGATAATTAAATGATTTAGCAACCCCTTAGCTGTATGGTTGTATGTTTCACATCATGCATGCATATTCTTTCTCTCTTGAACATGAAGGTTCTCCATCATTGCACGATAAATGAATGCTTGACCTATGAGGGCATCCCTTATGGTGGAGAACACCTTCTTCTAACTGATTTGACCCATAACCTATTTCATCATGCATTTAGGCATAAGAAATCCTAAAGCCTCTGTCAAAATAATTTGTCTAAAATGAAATAAAATTTGAAAGGATTTTGCATCTATAGATTAAGTCATATGCTCATACCACTCATGCTCTAGTCTCCTAGGGAGTGTGTTTAGGACTTTAGTCTCTTTCTAATTAAATAACTACCCTAGCTATCTTGCAATTCATAATACCAGACTACATAGTTTTAAATCATAGGAGGAGTTAGTGGCCACTCTAGGCAGTGCTATAAGTCAAGACGCTGGACAATTTATTCTCTCTTGTGGAGGTAAACCCTTATGTCCACCTGTCACTTAGATTTAGGTCGCTTTTAGCTCATACTAAAGCTCCCTAGATTTAGGATCCGAGGTAGCTATTTCCTTGGTATGAGCATAAATCCTCACTCTGCATTCTCACAATCTTGTGTTGGTAGATTATAAGCCCTAGTAATCTAATTAAATTTCAACTCAAAACATATAAATCTCCTCAACTTCAAAATTATAAAGCCCAACCATAAGATAGATTGTAATGCTCACTAGACTTCCTAGTATCATGAGGATTTCCTACTTATTTCATTCAGATTCCAAAAATAAGTCATCTCCTTGAACTTTCCCAATTGATTTTCCAAATACAACCAATCCTTTGATAGTGTAACCTTGAAATCTTTGGAGATGATAATTGTCTACTCTAATCAAAAGAATTTGAAATTTCATTTCCTAAGATGTAATTAACTATGGAGGCTTACCTCCTTAGAGAACTTAAGAACCGTTTAATATAAACCCTACTTTATTCATCCATGTAAAGTAAAAAAATCTATGCCGCATTTGAAGACCCATCATTCCTTAGAGTCCTTTATTATGTGATTAGTCCATTGTAGGGTGATGCCTCTATCTTCGAGATAGTACATCATACCTCAATGTTGTACCATCACCTCAAAAAGTACCCCTCCTACTATGTGCATGGTGTCCCCTACATCTAAAAAAAATAAACACCACAAGACCCTCTTGTTCATTGAATCCTCTTATTCATCCTTTTTTTTGAGTTTGGAGATGTCGATCCTCAAGTAGGCAAGGGTTCTTAGACTCATAATGTTAATTGATACACATGGGTCAACCAACTCGATAGTCAGATATGCCAACATTCATTGTAATGTAAAGAGGGGTTGTGCATGTCCCTAGAGTAAGTCTTCATCATGAATGTAACTAAATAAATCTAAATAAAAAACCTAAAAAAAAAACTAAAAATAAATAATAAATAAAACCTAAACCCTAAACTAAAAAAACCTAAACCTAAAATAAAAAATTAGATAAACCTAAACCTACACTAAAATAAACTAAACTAAAATAAAAAAAACAAAACATAAACCAAAAATAAACTAAACATAAACATGAACCTAAATTAAATAAAATAAAATAAAAAATAAACCTAAACCTAAACTAAAAAGTAAAACCAAAAAATAGACCTAAAATAAAACCTAAAACCTAAACCTAAAAAATAAAATAGAAACCTAAACCTAAACCAAAAAATAAAACATAAACCTAAAAAATAAAATAAAAATAAAACTAAACCTAAACCTAAACCTAAAAAATAAACTAAAATAAAAAACCTAAACTAAAATAAATAAACCTAAAATAAATAAAATAAATAAAATAAAAATAAAAATAAACCAAAAAAACAAAAATAAATAAAAAACAAACTAAATAAAACTAAACCTACCACATTACTTCATCTAAAAAAATATATAAAAATAGAAAAAAAACCAAAACCCTAACTTAAAACTCTAAACCCTAAAACTAACTATAATCCCTAAACTCTAAACCCTAAACTCTAAACCCTAAACCTACAACCCTAAACCCTAAAACCCACAAACCTAAACCCTAAACTAAAACCTAAATTTAAACCTAAACTTAAACCTAAAACCTAAACCTAAACACTAAACCTAAACTAAACTCTAACCTTAAAACTTAAACCCTAAACTAAACTATAAACTAACTATAAACCAAAACCTTAAACCTAAAACTAAATTTTAAAGTTTAAACTTTAAACCTAAACCTAAACTAAATCCACCTAAACTTGTTAACCTAAACCTTAAACCCTAAACCTAAACTAAACCCTAAACCCTAAACCCTAACCCTAAACCCTAAACCCTAAAACTTAAACTATAAACCTAAACCTAAACCTAAAACCTAAAACCTAACTAAACCTAAACTAAATAAAACCTAAAAAATAAATAAAAAAATTAAACCAAAATAAAATAAAATAAAATAAAAAACCTAAACTAAAACTTAAACCTAAACCTAAAATAAGATAAAATAAACTAATAAAAAATAAAATAAAATAAATAAATAAAACCAAATCAAAACTAAAAAATAAAATAAACCTAAGAATAAAAAACCTAAATAAAATAAAAACTAAACGTAAATAAAAATAAAATAAACCTAAAATAAAATAAAATAAAAACTAAAAAAATACCTAAACCTTAAAAATAAACTTAAAAATAAAACATATAAATAAATAAAAAATAAAACCTAAACCCTATATTAAAAAAAACTAAACCTAAAATAAAAAATAGAAAAAATTAAATAAACCTAAACCTAAACTAAAATAAACTAAACTAAAATAAATAAAACCTAAACCTAAACCTAAAATAAACTAAACCTAAACCCTAAACTAAATAAAATAAAATAAACTAAAAATAAGCCTAAACATAAACTAAAATAATAAACCTAAAAATAAACCTAAAATAAAAAATAAAACCTAAACCCAAAAAATAAAATAAAAACTAAACCTAAACCTAATAATAAAAATAAAACCTAAACCTAAAAAAAAATAAAATTAAACTCAACTAAAAAATAAACCTAAAAAAAAATAAACTAAAATAAAACCTAAACTAAACTAAATAAACTAAACTATATAAAAATAAAAAATAAACCTAAATAAAAATAAAAATTAAAATAAACTACAATAAATAAAAAATAAACTATAATAAATAAAAAATAAATTATATAAACCTATACCAACCAGTTTTCTTATTATTATTTTTTAAAAAACCATAAACTCTAAATGGTAAAGCCTAAACCTTAAACCTTAAACCGTAAACCTACAGCCCTAAACTCTAAACCCTAAACCGTAAACCCTAACCTTAAACCCTAAACCCTAAACCCTAACCCTAAACTTTAAACCCTAAAAGCATAAACAAAAACTTTAACCCTAAACCCTAAACCCAAAACCCAAAACCTAAACCTAAACATAAAGTAACCAAATAAATTAAAAAAACCTAATAACCCTGAACCTAAACCCTAAGAATGGGCAGAACCATGAAAACAAGAACATCACCGTCAATGAGGCTTAGTCTAGATCCGGGTGGAGTGAAGGCGGAGGCTGGTTAATGGTGGTGGGGATCTGAGGTTCGTGGATGGAGGTGGGGGTAAGTGGTGGTTATGGAGGAGGGAGGAGCGAGGTTATAGGTGGTGGTGAGGGAGAGATCGGGATATGATGGATCCTGCCACTGAGAGGCCGTGGTGGTTCTCGGGGAACTGGAGAAACTAAGAACTGATCCCATCTACTACTTATGGAATTGTGTCTTTATTATAGAGAGATTCTATATCTAGGTTTTTGACCGCTGTATGTGCTCATTCTTATATATGTCGTCGCTTATGTCTTAGAAAACTTAGTGTGTTACTTGGTTGATAAAATTAAAAAGAAGAAATGTTGAATCTAAATTTGTTCTCTATTAAAATAAAAAAATAAAAGACCCTAAACCTAAAACTACAACATGAACCCTAAAACCCAAAAAAACCTAAAAAAGCCTAAACCCTAAACCTAAACCTAAAACCCAAAACCCTAAAAAAGTTTAAACCCTTAAACCCTAAGCTTAAACCCCTAATCCCTAAACCCCAAAACCCTAAAATCCTAAACCATAAACCCTAAACCTATAACCTAAAAAACCATAAAACTATAAAAACCTAAACTTAAACCCTAAACCTTAAACTTAAACTTAAACCCTAAACCAACCACAAACCCAGCCTAAACTAAAACCCCTAAACCATAAAGTTTAAACCCTAAACTATTAACTAACATTAAATCATAAGCACCCTAAACCCTAAACCCTAAAACCCTAAACCTAAAGCTAAACACACTAAATCTAAACCTAAACCCTAAACCCAAAACCCTAAAACCCAAGACCATAAAACCTAAACCCTAAACCCTAAACCCAAAACCTTAAACCCTAAAAACTTAAAAACCTAAACCTAAACTAAATAAAACCTAAAAATAAAATAAATAAAATAAATAAAAAAACCTAAACCTAAACAAATTTAAAAAATAAAATAAAACATAAACATAAACTTAAACTTAAACCTAAACCTAAAAAGAAAATAAAATAAAATAATAAAATGAAACTAAAATAAAAATAATAAAAACAAAAACTAACCTAAAAGTAAAATAAACTTAAGAATAAAACACTAAATAAAATAAAAACTAAAAACATAAACGTAATATAAAAATAAAATAAACTAAAAACTAAATAAAAACATAAATCTAAAAAATAAACATAAAAATAAAATCCAAAAATAAATAAAAAATAAAACTTAAACCCTAAACTAAAAGAAAACAAAACCTAAAATTAAAAGAAAATAAACCTAAACTAAAATAAATTAAACTAAAATAAATAATACCTAAACCTAAACATAAAATAAACTAAACTTAAACCTAAACCTAAACCTAAACCTAAACTAAATAAATTAAACTAAACTAAAAATGAACCTAAACATAAACTAAAAAATAAAACCTAAAAATAAACCAAAAATAAAAACCTAAAACCTAAATTTTAAAAAATAAAATAAAAACCTAAACCTAAACATAAAAACTAAAAATAAAACCTAAGCCTAAAAGATAAAATAAAAATAAAACTCAACTAAAAACTAAACCTAAAAAATAAACTAAAATAAAAAATCTAAATTAAAATAAATAAACTAAACTACATAAAAATAAAAAATTAACCTAAATAAAAATAAAAATCAAAATAAATTAAGAAAATAAAAAATAAACTAAATAAACCTAAACTACCAATTTACTTAATTAGAAAAAACCATAAACCCTACACCCTAAACCCTAAACACTAAAAAACCCTAAACCCTAAAAGCATAAACCCTAAACCCCTAAACCCTAAACCCTAAACCCTAAACCTTAAACCCTAACCCTCAATCCTAAACCCTAAACCCCAAACCCCAAACCCTAAACCTAAACCTAAAGTAACTAAATAAAAAAAACTTAAACCCTAAAACCTAATAAACCTATACCTAAACCTAAACACAAACCCTAAGAATGGGCATAACCATGACATCAAGAACATCGCCAACCGTGCTTAGTCTAGATCTGGTGGAGAAGGTGAGGCCATTTATCAGGGTGGTGGGGATCTAGAGGTGATGGTGGATATGGAGGTGGTGGCCAAAGCAAGGGGAGGGGTGGAGGGCACAAGGTTACGTGGGGAGAAATCAGATATGATGGTGGATCTGCTACTGAGAGGCCGTGTGATTTTGATGGGAACCAAAGAAATCAAGAACCATCAATCCACTGCTATGGAATTGTGTATTTATTAGAAGAAGATTCTAGTTATGTGGTTTTGATCTGCTTATGTGCTCATTTTTTATCAATGCCAGTGTCTTAGAAAGCTGTGACTTTTGTTGATGAAATTGAAATAAAGAAATGTTGAATCAATTTGTTCTATGTTAAAATAAAAAAACTAAAACCTAAACCCTAAACTAACCCAACCCTAAACCTAAAACCAAACCTTAAACCCTAAACCCTAAATCCTAAAACCCTAAACCCTAAAACCCTAAACCCTAAAACCTTAAACCCTAAACACTAAACCATAAAACCTAAATGTTAAACTCTAAACTCTAAACCTTAAAACCCAAAAAAAACTAAACCATAAACCCTAAACCCCAAATCCTAAACCTTAAACTCTAAACCCTAAACCCTAAACTCTAAAAAGCTAAAAACCTAAACCTAAAGTAAATAAAACCTATAAATAAAATAAATAAATAAACCTAAACCAAAATAAAATCAAAAATAAATTAAAATAAAACATAAACTAGACCCTAAACCAAAACAAAAAAGAAAATAAAATAAAAAATAAAAACTAAACTAAAATAATATAAATAAAAACCTAAAATAAAATAAAAAAATTAAAAACCTAAATAAATAAAAATAAAACCTAAAATAAAAATTAAATAAACTTAAAAATTGAATAAATAAAAACTATAAAAATCTTAAACCTAAAAAATAAACCTAAAAATAAAACATAAAAATAAATAATAAAAAAACCTAAACCCTAAACTAAAAAAAAACCTAAAGCTAAAATTAAAAATAAAATAAACATAAACCTAAAATAAATAAACTAAATTAAAAAAAATAAAACCTAAACCTAAACAAAAAATAAACTAAAGCTAAACCTAAATTAATTAAAAGAAAAGTAAATAAAAGTAAACCTAAACCTAAACTAGAAAATAAAACCTAAAAATAAACAAAAAATACAAATCTAAAACCTAAACCTAAAAAAATAAAATAAAAACCTAAACCTAAACTTAAAAATAAAAAATAATACCTAAACCTAAAAAATAAAATAAAAATAAAACTAAACTAAAATATAAACATAAACATAAACCTAAACCTTAAAAATAAATAGAAATAAGAAACCTAAATTAAAATAAATAAACTAAACTAATTAAAAAAATAAACCTAAATAAAAATAAAAATAAATAAATTAATTTAAATAAATTAGAAATATAGTAAATATACTAAATAAACCTAAATCTACTAGTTTACTTAATTTTTTTTAAAAAAACCCCTTAACCCTACCCTAAATCCTAAACACTAAACCCTAAACCTTAAACCCTAAAACTAACTCTATATACATCCCTAAACTTACAACCCTTAAACACTAAAACCTAAACCCTAAATCCAAAATAACCTAAACCTTAACCTTAAACCCTAAACCCTAAACTAATCCTAAACCTTAAACCTGAAACCCAAAACCCAAAATCCTAAATCTTAAACTCTAAACACTAAACCTTAAACCCTAAACCCTAACCCTAACCTTAAGCCTTACACGCTAAATCCTAAATCCTAAACCCTAAAACCATAAACCCTAAACTAACCCTAAACCCAAAATATTAAAAACTCTTAACCTTAAAGCCTAAACCATAAACCCTAAATAATAAACCCTTAACCCTAAAGCTTAAACACTAAACCCTAAGCACTAAACCCTAACCCTAAACTTTAAACCCTAAAACCCTAAACCCTAAACCCTAACCTTAAACACTAAACCCTAAAAGTAGAAACCCTAACACCTTAATCCCTAAACCTCGAACTCTAAACTCTAAACCTTAAACCCTAACCATAAACCTAAACCTAAAGTAAATAAATAAATTAAAAAATTAACCTAAACCTTGAAACCTAATAAATCTAAACCCTAAGAATGGGCGAACCTCTGATAGAATATCACCCAACCATTCACCCTATATCACAAGTGGAGGTGAAGGGGGGGATTATCATATGGTGGGGATCTGAGGCCGGTGGATATGGAGGTGGTGGTCAGAGCAGTGGTTGTTATGAAGGCGGGAGGAGTGACGGAGGTTATAGCCATGATAGTGTGAGGGAGAAATCAGGGATATGATGGTGGATCTTGCTACCCGAGAGGCTGGGGTGGTTCTGATGGAAACTGGAGAAACTGAATAATGGTCGATCCAATCTGGTGCTTATGGAACTTTATCTTTCCAATGGAGATGGTTTTAGTTATCTAGGGTTTTTGATTTGCTTAATGCATATTCATTTTTTATCTATGTATTCACTTATGTCTTAGAAACTTGGTGTGTTACTTGGTTGATAAAATCAAAAAGAAGAAATGTTGAATCTAAATTTATTCTCTATTAAAAAAAACCAAAAACCCTAAACTCTAAACTAAAACTAGAACCCTAGACCTAAAACATAAACCCTAAACCCTAAACCCTAAAAATTCTAAACCCTAAACCTTAAATAAACCCTAAAACCTTAAACCCTAAACCATAAAACCTATATCCTAAACCCTAAACCTTGAATGCTAAACCATAAACCCTAAACCCTAAAACCCAAACCCTAAAACTTAAACCCTAAACCTTCAACTAACCCTAAACCCTAAACCGTAAATCTTAAACCCTAAAAAGCAAAAATCCAAAACCTAAACTAAATAATACATAAAACTAAAATAAATAAAAAAACTTAAAGTAAAATAAAATAAATAAAAATAACAAAATAAAATAAAAATCTAAAAATAAAGCTAAACCTAAACCTAAACCTAAAAAGAAAATAAAATAAATAATAAAAACTAAACTAAAATAAAATAAATAAAAACCTAAACTAAACTAACAAATAAAAAAACATACAATAACAACAACAATAATAATAAGCTTTTATGCCACTACGTAGGTCGGGCTACATGAATCCTTCATCTCCATCTACTATGTGTCAAATTCTCATTTAATTCAAGTATACTAATGTAATTTTTTATGCATATTAACCATGTCTTTTTAGATCTACCTCTACCTTTCTTAACATAAGGCAAATCTAATGTGTCTACTCTCCTAACTGGGTCATTGGACGGCCAACGTTTCATGTGGCCAAACCATCTAAGGCGACTCTCTCTAATCTTATCTGCCAATGGAGCTACTCCAACTTTTTCTTGAATATACACATTTAACATTTTATCTCTAAGAGTAAAGCCACTCATCCACCTGAGCATCATCATCTCTGCAACACTTAACTTAGTCTCTTGCTTCTTTTTTATTGGCCAACATTCTGCACCATAAATCATTGTAGGTCTTACCACCATCTTATAAAAATTTTTCTTAAGTTTAAGCAGTACTTTTCTATAACACAACAGGCCAAATGCATTCCTCCACTTCAACCATCCAACTTGAATTCTACTAGTAACATCACCATCTATTTCACCATCATTTTGAACAATAGAACCTAAATATCTGAATCACTCACTCTTTTTAATGACTTGTTAATCTAATGTCATAACACTACAACTATAACTTCTACAACTAAAATTACACTCCATATATTCAATTTTAGATCTACTCAAACAAAAACCTTTAGACTCAAAGGTTGACCTCCATAATTCAAGTTTTTCTTGGACTCCCTCTCTAGTCTTATCAACAATATGAATGTCATCAACAAAAAGCATACACCAAGGTACATATTTTTCTAAATGCTTAGAAAGAACATCCATAACTAAAGAAAAAAAGATAAGAGCCTAAAGCTGATCCTTGATGTAATCTAACTGAAATAGGAAAATATTTTATCAATCCTCCTTATGCTTGGACACAAGCAACAGCTCTACTATACATATCATTAATGACTTGAATATAACCAATATTAACTCATTTATTTTCTAGAACTCTCCAAAGAACATCTCTTGAAAATTTATCATAAGCTTTCTCTAAATCAATAAATATCATATATAGATCCTCCTTGCTTTCTCTATACTTCTCCATCAAACCTCTTAACAAAGTTATAACATCAATAGTACATCTACCTGGCATGAAACCAAACTGATTGTGAGAAACTTTTGTATCACATCATAACCTATGCTCAATTACTCTATCCCATAATTTTAATGTGTGACACAGTAATTTAAATCCTCTATAATTTACAGACTCTTATTCATCACCTTTATTCTTAAATATAAAAATAAACAAATTCTTTCTCCACTCATCTAGTATCTTTTTAGTCTTTAAAATAACATTAAAAAGATTTGTAAGCCAATAAATTCCTTGATCTCCTAAACATTTCAACACTTCTATTAGAATATCATCAGGTCCTACTGTTTTCCCACATTTCATTTTCTTTAAAGTTTCTCTAACCTCAAATTTATTAATACGATGATAAAAAAATTTCTTTTTTTGTTTAAGGTATTAAGGTTGCCAATATCAATCATATTTTCAGATTGTTCATTGAAAAATTTATCAAAATACCACATCCACCTATATTCATTATCCTTTCATAAGAAAAACACTATGATTTTTATCTTTAATATAGCTCAGTTGAGTTAGATCTTTACTTCTCCTATCTCGTTGGTTAGCTAACTTATACATACATCTTTCACTTTCTTTGGTATCTAATATATTGTATAAATCACTAAAAGATAAATTTTTTGCATCATATATTACTTTCTTAGAATCTCTACATGTCACTTTATATTTTTCCCAATTCTCTGAGTTTTTACATCTAAACCAACTTTTATAACAACACTTCTTACTTTTTATCTTTTCTTGCACATTCTAACTCCACCACCAACTATTTTTATTAAAAGAAGTTTTTCTTTTTGATTCTCCAAGCACATTTTGAGCAACTTGCTTAATTTCACTTGCTACTTTTCCCACATAACATTAGCTTCCTTATGAACAACCCAAAGTCTAAGCTCTTATAGCTTGCTCTTAAAAATATTTTTATTTGTGCTCTTTAAGTTCCCTAATCTAATCCTTGGACAGTAATTCGATTTATTTCTCATATTCTAATCTTTCATCTTAAAATCTAAGATTAATAATCGATGTTGGGTATTTAAACTTTCACTTGGAATGACCTTACAATCTTTACAATCTAAACGATATATTTTTCTCATCAGAAAATAATCAATCTGTGTTTTACTAGATCCATTTTTATAAGTAATAATATGCTCATCTCTTCTCTTACATAATGTATTAGCAACTAAAAAATCATAGACTAAATAAAAATCTAATATAGCCCTACCTTCTTCATTAGGAACTCCAAATCTATAACCACCATGACTACTTTTAAAATCTTCTACCACTCTACTAACATGTCCATTTAAATCTCCTCCAATAAATACTTTTTTTTTTCAAGTTGTATCTTTTGTATTAATCCCTCTAATTCATTCCAAAAAATTCTTTTCAGCCTACATCCAAACCTACTTGAGGAGCATAAACACTTATAACATTGACAATCTTAGTATCAATAATAATGTTTAAAGTTATAATTCTATCTCGACATCTATTAATATTTATAACATTATCCTTCAAACTTTTATCTATAATCACACCTACACCATTTCTAATTTTTCTTCTACCTAAATACCAATATTTAAAACCAAAACTATCAATCTCCTTGACTTTCTCCCCAACCCATTTAGTTTCTTGAATAAATAAAATATTTATCTTCATATGATCCATAATATCTATTAATTCCATTAGTTTACCTATAAGCGGACCAATATACCAAGTTCCTAACATAATTCTGGTTCATGGACTAACTTCTTTGCCTGCATCCATCCATAAAGTTGGAACCCTTGCTTATTTAACACACGAGCATCGATGTAGCGGCCCTTGTACATTTTTCACTATATTCAGGACATACAGTGCGTCGCTTCTAGGGGATGCTCTAGCATTAACACAGTGTTTTAAAGGATTCAAGTCATGATTAATTCGACAAGTTTTACATAAATAAAATAAAAACTAAATCAATAATAAAAATAAAATAAACCTAAATAAAAATAATATAAAAACTAAATAAAAACCAAAACTTAAAAAATAGACCTAAAAATAAAACCTAAAAATAAATAAAAAATAAAATCTAAACCCTAAATCTAAAATAAACAAAATAAAATAAACCTAAACCTAAACTAAAATAAAAAATACCTAAAACTAAAACTAAAATAAATTAAACCTAAATCGTAAATTAAATTAAATTAAATAAACTAAAAATAATGTTCGACCTAAACTAAAAAATAAAATATAAAATAAAAACTTAAAACCTAAACCTAAATAAAAACATAAACCTAAACATAAAAATATAAAATAAAACCTAAACCTAAGGAACAAAATAAAAATAAAATTAAACTATAAAATAATTATAAACCTAAACCTAAATCTAAGTAATAAACTAAAACAAAAAACCTAAACTAAAATAAATAAATCTAAAATAAATAAACTAAACTAAATAAAAATATAAAATAAAATAGACTAAAATATATAAAAAAATAAACTAAATAAACCTAAACCTACCGTTTTACTTAATTTAAAAAACACTTAAACATTAAACCCTAAACCCTAAACACTAAATCATAAATCCTAAACCTTAAACCTTAAACCCTTAAACTAACCCCTAAACCATAAAGCCTAAACCTACAAACCTTAACCATAAACCCTGAACCCAAGAAAACCATAAATTCTATACCCTAAATAAAATAAAAAAATAAAAAAACCCTAAACATAAACCCTAGACCCTAAACCTTAAACCCTAAACCCTAAACCCTAAACTCTAAACCCTAAAACTCTAAACCCTAAACCCTAGACCCTAAAACCCTAAACCCTAAACTAACCCTAAACCCTAATCCCTATAAACCTCAAACCCTAAAGCCTAAACCCTAAACTAACCCTAAATACTAATCTAACCCTAAACCCTAAACTGTTAAAAACTTAAACCCTAAAGCCTAAACACTAAACCCTAAACCCTAAACCCTAACCCTAAACCCTAACCTCTAAAACCCTAAACCTAAAAATTGTGAACCCTAAATGTTAAACCCTAAACTAAACTAAACACAAAATCTAAAAAAACTCTAAATAGAGAATAATAAGATAAATAAAAAAACTTAAATTGAAATAAAATAAAATAAAATAAAATAGAATAAAATAAAATAAAATAAATAGAAACCTAAACTAAATCCTAAACCAAATCCTAAAAATAAAATAAAATAAAAAATAAAAATAATCTAAAATAAAATAAATAAAAACTTAAGCTAAATTAAAAAAATAAAATAAACCCAAGAATAAAAACCTAAATAAACTAAGAATTAAACTTAAAATAAAAATAAAATAAACCTAAAAATATAAAATAAAAATTAGATAAAAACCTAAACCTAAAAAATAAACCTAAAAATAAATAAAAATAAAACTTAATCCCTAAACTAAAAAAAAAAACTAAACCAAAAATAAAATAAAATAACAAAATAAAATTAACTTAAACCTAAAGTAAAATAAACTAAACTAAAATAAGTAAAACCTAAACCTAAACCTAAAATAAACTAAACCTAGCCCAAAACCTTAAACTAAATAAAATAAAATAAACTAAAATAAACTTAAACCTAAACTAAAAAAGAAAACCTAAAAATAAACCTAAAATAAGAACCTAAAACCTAAATCTAAAAAAAATTAAATAAAAACCTAAAACTAAACCTAACAAAAAATCTAAACCTAAAAAATAAAATAGAATTTAAAGTAAAGTAAAAAATAAGCATAAACCTAAACCTAAACTTAAAAAAATAAACTAAAATAAAAAACCTAAAGTAAAATAAATAAAAGTAAAATAAATAAATAAAATTAAATAAAAATAAAAATTAAACTTGAATAAAAATAAATAATAAAATAAACTCAAATAAATAAAAATTAAACTAACTAAACCTAAACTTATTGGTTTACTAAATTTTTTTTTTAAAGAAAAACCTTAAACCCTAAACCCTAAACCCTAAACCCTAAATCTTAAACCCTAAACCCTAAAACTAACCTTAAACCCTAAATGCTAAACCCCAAAACCTAAACATAAACCCTAAACCCTAAACCTTAAACCATAAACCCTAAACTAACCCTAAACCTTAAACACTAAACCCAAACCCTAACCTTAAACCCTAAACCCAAAACTAACCATAAACCCTAAACCGTAAACCCTAAAACCCAAAACCCTAAAGCCTAAACCTTAAATCTTAAACTAATCTTAAACCCTAAAACCTAAACTCTCAAAACCCTAATTATAAAGCCTAAACACTAAGCCTTAAACCCTAAACACTAAACCCTAACCCTAAACCATAAACCATAAAACCCTAAACCCTAAAATCCTAAACACTAAACCCTAACCCTAAACTCTAAACCCTAAACCCTAAAAGTAAAAAGCCTAAAACCCTAAACTGAAACCCTAAACCCTAAACCCTAACCCTAAATTGCAGACCTTAAACCTAAACCTAAAGTAACTAAATAAATTAAAAAATAAACTTAAACCCTAAAACCTAATAAACCTAAACCTTAAGAATGGGCAGAACCTTGACGGCTAGAACATCACCATCAACCAGGCTTAGTCAAGATCTGGGGGTGGAGGCGAAGGTAGAGGCAGTGGTTATCACAGTAGTGATGGGGCATTTATAGGTGATGGTGGATATGGAGGTGGTGGTCGGAGCACTGGTGGTTATGGAGGCGAGAGGAGGGATGGAGGTCATAATCATGGTGGTGGCGGAGGGAGAGATCGGGAATATGATGGTGGACCCCACTACTCGAGAGGCAGGGGTTCTGATGGGAACTGGACAAACTGAAGAGCAGCTGATTCGATCTGCTATTTATGGAATTATGTCTTTATAATAGAGATAATTCTAGTTATCTAGGGTTTTTTATTTTCTCTATGCATGCTCATTTTTTATCTGTCATTGCTTTTGTCTTAGAAAACTTGGTGTCTTACTTGGTTGATGAAATTGAAAAGAAGAAATGTTGAATATGAATTTGTTCTCTAATAAAAAAAATTAAAAACTCTAAACATTAAACTAAAACTTGAACCCTAGACCTAAAACCTGAACCCTAAACCCTAAACCCTAAACCCTAAAAACCATAAACCCTAAAACCTAAACCATAAACCCTACCCTAAACCCTAAACCTTAAAAACCTAAAAACATAAACCTAAACTAAATTAAACTTAAAAATATAATAAATAGAAAACCTAAACCAAAATAAAAAAATAAAATCAAATAAAAACCTAAACCTAAACCTAAAAAAGATAAAATAAAAAATAAAAACAAAAATAAAATAAATAAAAACCAAAACTAAATTAAAAAAATAAAAAATCTAAATAAAAAAATTGAACCTAAAATAAAAATTAAATAAACCTAAAATAAAATAAAATAAAAATTAAATAAAAACTAAAACCCAAAAAAAAAAACCTAAAAATAAAAAACCTAAACCCTATACTAAAAATAAAATCTAAACCTAAAATAAAAAAAAAAAAAACTAAAATAAGCAAAACCTAAACCTGAACTTAAAATAAACTAAACCTAAATCTAAACCTAAAGCCTAAATAAAATGAAATAAACTAAAAATAAACCTTAACCAAAACTTGAAAATAAAATATTGAAATAAACCTAAAATAAAAACATAAACCTAAATGTAAAAAAAGCCTATACTTAAAAAATAAAATAAAAATAAAATTGAACTAAAAAATAAACTTAAAGCAAACATAAAAAAATTAAATAAATAAACTAAACTAACTAAAAATAAAAATTAGCTAAATAAAAATAAAAAATAAAATAAACTATAATAAATAAAAAATAAACTAAATAAACTAAGTAAACCTTAACTTACAAGTTTACTGACTTTAAAAAAAATAAAAAATTAAAAAGAACCCTAATCCTAAAACAGAAACCCTAAAACTAACCCTACCCTAAACCCTGAACACTAAACCTACAACCCTAAACCATAAAACCCTAAACCCCAAACCCTAAACCCCAAACCCTAAACCATAAATCCTAAACCCCAAACCCTAAACCTTAAACCCTAAATCCTAAAACCTAAAAACCTAAATATAAACTAAATAAAACCTAAAAATAAAATAAATAAAAAAACATAAACTTAAATAAAATATAAAAATAAAATAAAATAAAATAAAATCCTTAACTAAAACTAAACCTAAACCTAAACCTAAACCTAAACCTAAACTTAAATGTAAAAATCAAATAAAATAAAAAATAAAAATTAAACTAAAATAAAAATAAAATAAACCTAAAAAAACCTAAATAAAATAAAAATAAAACATAAATTAAAAATAAAATAAACTTAAAATAATAAAAATAAAAACTAAATAAAAGCCTAAACTTGAAGAACAAACCTAAGAACTAAACCTAAATCGTAAACCCTGAACCCTAAACCTACATCCCTAAACCCAAAACCCTAAACCTTAAAACCCTAAATCCTAAACCCTAAACTATAAACCCTAAAACCAACAACCATAAACCCTAAATTCTAATTCCCCAACCCTAAACACTACCCTATACCATAAACCTTAAACCCAAAAACCTAAAAACCTAAACTTAAACTAAATAAAACTTAAAAATAAAATAAATAAATAAAACTTAAATATAAATAAATAAAAAATAAAATAAAATAAAACCCTAAACTAAAACATAATCCTAAACCTAAATCTAAAAATAAAAAAAAATAAAATAAAAATTTAAAACTAAACTAAAATAAAATAAATAAAAACCTAAACTAAAATAAAAAATTAAATAAACCTTAAAATAAAAAACCTAAATAAAATAAAAATAAAATGAACCAAAAAATAAATAAAAAAATAAAATCTAAACCCTAAACTAAAAAAAACTAAACCTAAAAAAAAAAAATAAAATAAAATAAGCCTAAACTAAAATAAATAAAACCTAAACCCTAAACTAAATAAAATAAAATAAAATAAAAACAAACCTAAACCTAAACTAAAAAATAAAACCTAAAAGCAAACATAAAATAAAAACCTAAAACCTAAACCTAAAAAAATAAAATAAAAACCTAAACCTTAACCTAAATAATAAAATAAAATAAACTAAACTTAAAAATAAGCATAAACCTAGACCTATACCTAAAAAACAACTAAAATTAAAATCCTAGCCTAAAATAAATAAACTTAAAATAAATAAACAAATTAAATAAAAATTAAAAATAAACTTACAATAAAATTAAAAATAAAATCAATGAAAATGAATAAAAATAAACTAAATTAACCTAAACCTACTAGTTTTCTTAATTTTTTTTTAAAAAAATGCATAAACCCTAAAATCTAAACCCTAAACCCTAAAGCCTAAACCCTAAAACTAACACTAAACCTACAACCCTAAACATCCAACCCAAAATTCAAGACACTAAACCTATATCCTAAACCCTAAAAAGCCCTAAACTCTAAACTAACCCGAAACCTTAAACCCTACCCCCTAAACCCTAACCCTAACCCTAAACACCTAAAAACCATAAACCCTAAAGCCCAAACCCTAAAGCCAAAACTAACCCTAAACCCTAAACCTAAACTCTAAACTCTAAATGCTTAAAACCATAAACACTAAAACCTAAACACTAAACCCTAAACCCTAAACCTAAACCCTAAACCTTAAAGCCCTAAACCCTAGACACTAGAACCCTAAACCCTAACCCCTACCCCCAAACCCTAAACCCTAAGCAATAAACTTTAAAAATTTGAAAACCTAAACCTAAACTAAATAAAAAAATAATAATAAAATAAATAAAAAACCTAAACCTAAATAAAGTAAAAAAATTAAATAAAATAAAAACCTAAACCTAAACCTAAAAATAAAATAAAATAAAAAATAAAAATAAACTAAAATAAAATAAATAAAAAGTTAAACTAAATAAAAAAATAAAATAAACCCTAGGATAAAAACCTAAATAAACTAAAAACTAAACCTAAGAAAAAACCTAAAAATAAAAAAATAAAACTTAAACATTAAAAAAATAAATAAAAATAAAAGTAAACTAAAAAATAAGCATAAACCTAAACCTATACCTAAAAAATAAACTAAAATAAAAAACCTAAAGTAAAATAAATAAACCTAAAATAAATAAACTAAACTAAATAAAATAAAAAATAAATTCAAATAAAAATAAAAAAATAAAAAAAAACTAAAATAAATAAAATTTAAACTAAATAAACCCAAACATATCGATTTACTTAATTTTTTTTAAAAAAAAATCTTAAAACCTAAACCGTAAACCCTAAATCCTAAACCTTTAACCCTAGACCCTAAACCCTAAAACTAACCCTATACCCTAAACCTACAACCCTTAACCCTAAACCCTAAAGCCTAAAAAACACTAAACCCTTAAACCTAAATTAATCCTAAACCCTAAACCATAAACCCTAACCCTAACCATAAACCCTAAACCCTAAGCCTTAAACCCTAACCCCAAAACCCTAAATTAACACTAAACCCTAAACCCTAAACCCTAAATACCTGAAGTACTAAAGCCTAAACCCTTATCCTTAAACCATCCCTAAACCCTGATCTAACCCTAAACCCTAAACCCTAAACTATAAACCCTTAAAACCCTAAACCCTAAAGTCTAAACACTAAACTCTAAACCCTAAACCATAAACCCTAAACCCTAAACCCTAAACCCTAATCCTAAACCCTAAACCCTAAAAACCTAAACCCTAAAACCTTAAACCCTAAACCTTAAACCCTAAACCCTAAAATCCTTAAAAACCTAAACCTAAATTAAATAAAACATGATAATAAAATAAACAAAAAACCTAAACCAAAGTAAAATAAATTAATAAAATAAAATAAAATCCTAAATAAAAACCAAAACCTAAACATAAAAATAAAAAAATAAAAAATAAAAATAAAAACATAAACTAAACTACAAAAATATAATAAACTTAAAAAAAAAAACTGAAATAAAATAAAAACTAAGCATAAAATAAAAATAAAATAAACCTAAAATAAAATAAAATAAAAACTAAATGAAAACCTATACCTAAAAAATAAACCTAAAAATAAAACCTAAAAAAATAAATAATAAAACCTAAACCCTAAACTAGAAGAAAAACCTATGCTTAAAAAAAAAATAAAATAAACTAAATAAAATAAGCTAAACTAAAATAAATAAAACCTAAAATTGAACTTAAAATAAACTAAACCTAAACCTAAACCTAAACTAAATAAAATAAAATAAACGAAAAGTAAACCTAAACCTAGACTAAAATATAAAACCTAAAATAAACCTAAAATATAAACCTAAAACCTAAACCTAAAAAAATAAAATTACAACCTAAACTTAAATCTTAAAAATAAAATAAAAGAAAATTCAACTAGAAAATAAACCTAAACCTAAAAAAATAAACTAAAATAAATAAACTAAACTAAGTAAAATTAAAAAACAAACTTAAATTAAAAAAATTTGAATAAACTAAAGTAAATAAAAAATAAACAAAATAAACCTAATCCAAGCAATTTACTTATGTTTTTTTTTAAAAAAACACTAAACCCTTAATGCTGAAACCTAAAACTAACCTTACTCCTACAACCCTAAACTTATAACCTTAAACCATGAACCCTAAACCCTAAAACCCTAAACCTTAAACCCTAAACCCTAAAATCGAAAACCCTAAGCCTTAAACCCTAAAACCTTAAACCCTAAACCCTAAACCCTAAACCCTAAACCCTAAAACCTACAACCCTAAACCCTAAACCCCAAACCATAAACCTTAAACCCTAAACCTTAAGCTAATCCTAAACCCTAATCCCTAAACTAACCCTAACACCTAAACCTTAAACTAACCCTAAACCCTAAGAATGGGTAGAACTGTGATGGTAGGAACATCACCCACCATGGCTCGCCAGATCCGGCAAAGGGAGGCAATGGTGAAGGTGGTGGTTATCATAGTGATGGTGGGGGATCTGGAGGTGTTGGTGGATATAGAGGTGGTGGTTGGAATAGTGGTAGTTATGGTGGTGGGAGGAGCGACGGAGGTTACAATTATGGTAGTGGCGGAGGGTGAGATTGCGGATATGATAGCAGATCCCGCTACTTGAGAGGCAGGGGTGGCTCTAATGGGAACTGAAGAAATAGAAAAATAGTCAATCCAATCTACTTCTTATCGAACTATGACTTTATAGTAAGGATGGTTCAACTTATTTAGGGTTTTTGATTTGCTCTATGGGTGGTCATTTTTCACCAATGTCATCCTTTGTGTCTTAGAAAACTTGGGATGCTATGTGGTTGATGAAATCGAAAAGAAGAAATATTGAATCTAAATTTGTTCTCTATTAAAAAAAACCTTAAACCCTAAGCCCCAAGCCCTAAACCCTAAACCTTAAACCCTAAACTAAAACCTATCCCTTAAACATAAAACTTAAAACCTAAACCATATACCCTAAACCACAAACCCCAAACCCCAAAACCCTAAACCTTAAACCCTAAACTAACCCTAAACCCTAAACCCTGAAAAGCTAAAAACCTAAACCTAAAGTAAATAAAACTTAAAAATAAAATAAATAAACAAACTTAAAACAAAATAAAATAATAAAATAAAATAAAATAAAAACATAAACTACAATTTAAACCTAAACTTACACCTAGAAAGCAAATAAAATAAAAAATAAAAACTAAACTAAAATAAAATATATAAAACCTAAACTAAATTAAAAAATAAAAAACCTAAATAACATAAACACTAAAACAAAAAGAAAAATAAAATAATCTTAAAATAAAATTAAAACCTAAAACTAAACCTAAAAAAATTTAAATCAAAACCTAAACTTAAACCTAAAAAAAATCTAAACCTAAAAAGTAAAATAAAAATAAAACTCAACTAAAAATAAACCTAAACTTAAAAAATAAACTAAAATAAAAAACCTAAACTAAAATAAATAAACCTAAAATAAATAAACTAAACTAAATAAAAATAAAAAATAAACCTAAATAAAATAAAAATAAACCTACATAAAAATAAAAAATAAACTTGAATAAACATAAAAAATAAAATGAACTCAAACAAATAAAAAATAAACTAAAAAAACTAAATAAACTAACTAAATTGAAAACCTATCAATTTACTTAATTTTTAAAAAAATAAACCCTAAACTCTAGATCCTAAATCCTAAACCCTAAACCCTAAAACTATCCCTAAACCTTAAACCCTAAACCTATAACCCTAAACCTACAGTCCTAAACCCTTAAACCCTAAATCCTAAACCCTAAACCCTAAACTCTAAACCATAAATCATAAACCATAAACCAAAACCCTAAACCCTAAACCCTAAACCCTAAACCCTAAAACTTAAAACCCTAAACACTAAACCCTAAACCCTAAACTAATCCTAAACCTTAAACTAACTCTAAACCCTAAACCCTAAACTAATCCTAAACCCTAAGAATGGCCAAAACCTTGATAGCAAGAACATCACCATCAACTAGGCTTAGTCTAGATCTAGTAGAGGAGGCGAAGGTGGAGGTGGAGGTGGCGATTATCATAGTGGTGGTGGGGGATCTAGAGGTGATGGTGGATATAGAGGTGGTGGTCAGGGCAGTGGTGGTTATGGAGGCAGGAGGAGTGATGGAGGTTACAACCGTGGTGGTGGTGGAGGGAGAGATTGAGGATATGATGGAGGATACCATTACTCGAGAGGTGCGGGTGGTTCTGATGAGAATTACAAAAATTGAAGAATGACCGATCTGATCTACTCCTTATAAAATTATTTCTTTATAGTAGAGATGGTTCTACTTATCTAGGGTTTTTGATTTGCTCTATGGTGCTCATTTTTCATCTATGTTATGGCTTATGTCTTAGAAAACTTGGGGTGCTACTTAGTTGATGAAATCAAAAAGAAGAAATGTTGAATATGAATTTGTTCTCTATTAAAAAAAACTTAAACTCTAAACCCTAAATCCGAAACTAAAATTGAAATCCTAAACCTAAAGCTTATACCCTAAATTCTTAACCCTAAACCTGAAACACTAAACCCTAAAACCCCTAAACCTTAAACACTAAGCCCTAAACCTTAAACCCTAAACCCTAAACCCCAAAACCATAAACCCTATACCCTAAAACCATAAACCCTAAACCCTAAAATTATAAACCCTAAACCTTAAAACCTATAACCCTAAACCATAAATCCCAAACCCTAAACCCTAAACCCTAAACTCTAAATTAACCGTAAACCCTAAACTAACTTTAAACCCTGATCCTAAACTCAAACCCAAAACCTTGAATAAGGATGCCATTAGGAGTAGATCTAAAGAATGACCTAATCCTAACATAATTATGGTACTAAAGAAAATGCCTTCAAATGACTTTCCCTTGAATATTAGAGATTTGAATACCCTAAACCCTAACCCTAAATCATATTATATTATTATATGTTTGCGTGTGTGTATAGGGGGGACACCATGCAGATCCGAGGATGTACTTATTAAGGTGATCAAGTACAACATCAAGGAATATTATGCTATCTCGAAAGATAAAAATCACTACCCTATGATGGACCTAATCACCTAATAAGGTCTCCTAAGGCATGATGGTCTTCGAATGTACTATAGATTTTTCTTTACTTTACATGGATGAATAAAGTAGGGTTTATTTAAATTAGGTTCTAAAGTTTCTTATAGGGGCAAACCCACATATTTAATTACATCATAAGGAAGGTGAATTCCTTAGGAATACTCTTGACTAAAGTAGGCAATTTTTGTCTCCAAAGAAGTCAAAGATAGGACAATCAATAAATATGTTATATTTGGAAGAACAAATGGGATAGATCAAAAGGAAGACTTATTATTGAATCCAAGGGTAGATGAGTAGGGAATGCTCATGATACTAGGAAACTTAGTGACCATCCCAAACTATCCTATGATTGGGCTTTATATGTTTGAAATTAAGGGACATTATATGTTTTCATTGAAATTTTATTAGAAATCTAGGACTTATAATTCCACAATACAATATTGTAAAAATGCATAAGAGGTGAGGATTTATGCTTGTAGCCCTAAAGGGAAATAGTAACCTCAGATCCAAAGTCTGGGGAGCTTTAGCGAGGGCCAAAGCACATCCTAAATCTATGGTGAAAATGGGTATGTTGTTTACCTCCACAAGAGAGAGTAAATCACCCAACTACTGGACCTATAATAGCAAGGAGTGGCAACCAGCTAACTCCTCCTATGATTAAAACCATGTGGTCAAGCAATATGTTTTTGCAAGATGGCTACATTGTTATTATTTAGAAAAAAACTAAATTCCTTAAACCCACTCTCTGAGAGACTAGAGCATGAGTGGTATGAATAATTACTTAGTCTAATTCAAATTTATCAAATTTTACTTGATTTTGACTCTTTATTTTTGACACAGGCCATAGGATTTTATGTTCCTAAATGCATGGTAAAGTTGATTATGGGCTAAATCAAAAGAGAAAGAGGTGTCTTTCCATTATAGGCTCTCAAAGGTTAAGCTTTTTTACTATCTAGCAAAGATGGAAACTCTCTCTTAGCAAGAGTGAAATAAAATGATATGCATGATATTAAGCATTCAACATCTAGCTAAGGGGTTGCTAAATATTTTATTATCTTGATTTAATGCCTAAGCTTTTGTGAGGTTATGAGTTATTTTAAAAGTTTAGTTATAAGTTGTAGTTGGGTACAAAAATTATATTTATTCATAGAGCCTAATCGCATCCAGGCCATACAATAATCATAAATCATAAATAAACTATGAAGAGACAAGCTTTTTCTAGTGCACAAGCTAAAGAAAACATCAAACAATTTTACAAAGCTAATGCAAAATAATAAGAGGCCAGTGCAGTCAGGTACCACCATGCAACCTAAAAAAGAAATGGGTAGTCGAGCTCTACCCTTATACATCCTAGTATATAAAAGAATAACTATAAGTTACAAAATGATAAGTGTTATGGGCATCTTCAAGTCTTCATGCTCCCTCTTTTTCTTCATTTGATTTGCTTCATTTGAATTGGTAGGCTTTTAGGCATCAGATGGCACCCCAGGATTAAACCTTCTGGCTAATGTTCATTTTTAGCCCCCATAACACATAACCAAATTCCTAATGCATAATTACATTAAAAGAATGAAAAAGTAAATCTATTTACACCTATAAAATAAGTGTTAGCTAATCACACTATACAACCCAAGCAGTTATATGAATAATTTAGGCTTAGCACTTGACACACGGGTAACCAAGTCCACCTATCCTAATGTAGATTATGCTTATCAGTTAAGCAACCCATAAAAGAGAGCAATTATATTTATTTTAAGCACCATTTAAGCATAATCTCCTGTAAAAAATATGATTAGGCTAACCATAGCCTAACATCTAGTCTACGAAACATACACCCTAACATCCAGTCTACAATAGTACATCACAAAATAAACATACATCAAATCATACACTGCCCTAACATAAAGCTAGAAGTGGTGATTTAATCTAATGTGTATGTGTTAAGGCTTGTGTGGTATGTCCTAGCTAGGCTTTAAAGTTATGATTTTCTAAGTGTGAAAGGCATTTAATTCGAAAGGGTGGTTTCACTTTAAATAATTTAATTAATTTTCAAATTTTACTTAATTCTTTATTTTATTTCATTTGACCTACGCAAAATAACTAAGTGTTATGAAGAGAAAGAAAGAGAGGATCACTCTCGTTTATCCCTACCTTAAGTCACATCTAAATTAAATTAATTAATCAATTCCCTTTAGTGAATGGTTTATTATATGTTTTGATTAGTCCTAAGTTTAGGTTCACTTTAAATAAACTCATTCAATAAGAAAGGCATATTAAGGTTAGCTGGAATGAATTTCTATCACATAACACATGTTTGTTCATTTCTTTCCATCATGTATATCATGCATATGATTAAATCATATGCATAGCTATACATGAAATTTCTATCTTAGCACACTTGAATGATGAATGTGAGTAAATATATTTGGAATTAATAATTCATTTGGTTGAATGATTTTTTTCATATTGATTCAAAGCTCTATCTAAGTTCTTATGCAAAAGCATAAGGAAAGAACCTTAAATCACATGACTACATAACTCAACCAAATAAACAAAGTATGTATGCATATCTTTTTAATAGGAAATTTGGGTTTTCATTCATTAGCTAAGTACACATCCACATGTATAAAAGTTTTAAGCACTTACGTCTCCATTGTTCTACACTAAGGGAATAAGGTAGGAACCTTCGTGGGGCTACTTAAAGTAGTGCGTCTCTAGAATGTCCAGACTAATATACCGCTATACTTAAATACATGTGGATGTATAAATAACTACAAGAATAAAAATCCATGTAAAAATTGTATTTTGATTGATTTATTTATTTTGTGTAAATGAATTAAAGCTCAATCTCGATTATTATGTCCAAATGCATAAGAATAAAATCAAGCAGGTACGTCGCCATTGTTTTGCACCAAGGGAATAAGGTAGGAACCTCCTTGGGGCTACTTAAAGTCGTGTGTCCCTGGAATGTCCAGACTAATATTCCTGCTAACATTCTTACTTATACAAATCAACACATGAATGTAAGGAAGAGACTTTATTTCACACACTAAATTAATATTCACTTGCATTTCCTATGTATATATAACTAAATCTACAATATATATGTATATTCAATCATTAGTTAACTTTTGAAAATATATTTGAGCTTTAATAATGATATTAGCCACACATATTTTTAATTTAAATCAACACATGCAAATTGACATAAAGAAAATTATTTTGATTTGATTAATTTAAAAGACATGAATGCATGAGTACAAGTGGCATACAATATTTAGAATGATTGGAAAGAAATAAAACAACACAAGCATGTGATCTCATTCAATCCAACTAAGTCCTAAGGATAATCAAATTAAATAAGATTATTTAAAATAAACCAAAGTTCTTTAATGTCATTTCATTTTTATGTTTGATTTGATTTAAGGAAATGTGAAAGAGATTTCCTAACCCTAATCTCATCCCCCATGTATGAGTTAATTTAGTTTAATGAAGAATACTTATGTTGATTTTATATCTTAATTAGTCAATTAATTAACTCTTACTGCCACCTTAAGTTAATTAACCAATTAATAATGAGCCAATATGATATGCAACCGTATGAAAAGTAAATTAGCAATGCTCCTACGAAATGAAAGGGGCCTAATGCAATTGGTTCATAATTAAAAGTTAATTAGGCTTAAGGGATCTCACTTAACTAGTTTTATGGTTTTCTCATACTTGTGAGCTATCCATAATTTCATTAGCTCTCTATTTAGGTTATTGAAAACCCAAAGAGCTACCTAAGTTTGATTAAAGGTGATAAGATGTGAATAGATTTTAGATTGTGTTAATTAAGCTCATTAATCCATTTGATTATGCATTAAGAATGTTCAAATAATGAAATGAAATTAACTTAAAGAAAGAGATCAAGAAAGAGGCCTTAATCTCAATCCCAAAGTTCCAAATTTGGTCACTTAAGCTCTGATTTTATCTTAAGGATTAATTAATTAATTAAGTAATTAATTACTTCTTTAACAATCAATTAATTTGATTCAAAAAAGTAAAGAAAACTTAGGAAATGAATTAGGAAAAATATCCCAATCACATTCCCTAAGCTCTCTTACTATTCAACAAAATTAATTAGGCTTAAATAATTAATTTAGCTAATGTTCATTCACTAATTATCATTAATTAAATTAAGAAAGTGATTAAGGCTTAATCATTTAATTTTCCTAATTAAGCAAACTAATAAAATTCTAGAAAAATAGGGGTGGCAAAGGTCATCCCCCTACACATCCATTGAAATTTTGAGATTAATTGGGTGATTAATTAAGGAGTAATTAAGCTAATTAAATTTTTAATTAATCATTAATTAAGCAAAAAATCTTTATTCAAACTTTAGTAATAATAATTTTAATGGATTCAACTCTGTAATATCTTCAAAATGAGCCATAGTTTGCATTTTTTGGATTTTTTTAGGATTAATTATGATTTTTAGAAGTTTTAGCCTTTAAAATATATTACTTAAGCCTAATTAAAGCCTTAATCCCATTGATCCATGTGGCGACTAATGTGGCATGATTTCCACATGGTGTAATGGGATTGGCTATTTAAGTTATCACATTTACCGTTAACTCAGATTATAGTTGTGTGCTAACTCCATGGGTCGTTCGATCTAAGATTGGATGATCATGATTTGATCTGTAGTTTAGGAAAGGAATCAGGGGATCTAACGTGGGATTGGATCATGACGTACATTCTAATCATGTGGAATGGATGGTCCGTGATCCATCCCATTTGCGAGAGGTGAAAAATGGATGTCGTCCATCTTTCCCTGTTTGATCTAAGCTCACCCGAGCTTGGATTGCCTCCAAATTGATCTCACATCTTTAGGGAGGGGAGGCTCACGCATCTAATAGCTGAAAATGCATGACATTCAAATTTTCTGCATAAAAGACCAAATGATTTTCCATACAAGGCTTGGTTTTGCAAACTTACCTCACTAGAGATAATTTTTGGCAGTGGAATCAATAGTGGTAGCTTTGTCTAACTGAGATGAGGCCCTATTGAGATGCTTGGGCTTTGATTCAGTGTAGAGCTCCCACCAACCAATCCAAATGCGTAAAAGCTTTAGCTCCGATTGAACTTTGATCTTCGATGGTCCAGAAGGCTCGAGGTTGGTTCAGTTGACTTTGATGAAGTATGAGAATGGTGTGGGTGAAAGGAATTGAAGTTTTATTAAGTAAAGGAGGAATATTGCTCAGAAAGAGGTTGTTCTATTTCAACTTTTCTCAGGGAGGAGGAATGAAAATCGAGGAAGCTTCGGGATTTCTCTTGGGATGTCTTTGGGATTTTGAAAATTCCTTAGGGACTCACACAAAAAAATTGGTATCATTTATCACTGGAATTAAGGGGGTATACCCCTGAATTGCACTTGATGGATGGATGAGATAGCTTCTAGAAATTTAGCTGAGTGGTCACCATCGAGTCGATAGAGGGGTCACTGTCAGCTCCATTTGGCACGTCCTAGTTGGAGGAACTGGTGGCAGGAGTCTCAAGGCTTAATACGGGGAGTTGATCTTTGCCTTTGCCCATGGGGTTTGGCCATGAGAGGGAGTGGCTTTGTTTATTTCTTTCGGTCTATAGTAAAAGCAAGGATGGCTTTGGGTGGGCTAAGGTGGCCTAGGAGTTCCTCAGTAGAGAAGCTTGATGGCTTCCATGGAAGAGGCAAAGTGAACTTTGCTTCTTATGGATAGAATTCAATGCAAATGATCTTGTCCAATGGTCAATTCCCTTGGGTTGGGCCCCACATGGACTTGGGCTAGTTATGAGCTGACCTAGGGTCCATTTGGGTCAGGTTAGGTCAGCCACCAAGGTTCCATAAGGTGGCTTTGGGTGATTTGGCTTCATATGGTCAAAATAGGCTCATTTATGTTAGGTTAGGTTAGGTTGACCAATTGGTCAAATTGGGTCAAACCAAAATTAGGTTAGGCTCATTTGATTAATTGAGATATTTTAGTTCAATTGGTTTTGATCAATCTAGCTTTGGTTTGATTTTGGCTCATTTGGATTCAAATAGGTCAAATGGGCTAAGTTGAACAATTTGACCAATTTGACCAAATTGGTTTGGGTTAGGTGTAGAGTCAAGTTTAATTGGTTGATTGAAATTAGTTGTAGGTTTTGGTTTGGTTTAATTTATATTAAATTTGGATTTTAGTTAATTTGACCCTTTAGGTCAATTTGGGCTAGGTTGAGTCAAGTTGACCAATTGGTCAAATTGGGCTCAATCACGATTTTGTTCAAGTTCAATAAGTTATTTGGAATGAACTTGAGCCATTGGTTGCAATCAATTTGGATCAAATCATTATTTGACCCATTTTGGCTCTTTAGGCCAATTTAAGCCAACTTAGGTCAAATGGCCATTTAGGCTTGGTTTGGCTCAAGTGAGGGTTTGGTCATGTTCAATCATTGATTCAATGTTAATTTGAATCAATGGTTTCAATCAATTTGTTATATGGTGGGTTGGCTAGTTTTGGTTTCATTTGGGATAAATGTTGACATGGTCAAAGGGTCAGGTTGACTTGGTTTTACCCAATTCAAGATAATTGATTAACCTAGGATGATTGTTGATCATGTTATGGGGTTTGGATGGGTTTAGTTCAATACAATTTGGGTTGAATTAGAACTTGGTTGAAAAAGGTCTTTTAGGTCACTTTGGGTCAAGTGGACCTAATTGGGTCGATTGGCTTGATCATGGCTTGATTCAAGTTTAATTGAACCCACATATGAACTTATGATGAAAATATAAATCCAATTGCAAGTGGTTTGAAGCCCTATGGATTTTGGTTCATATGATAATTTCAAGTCAAAAAGGGCTAACTTGGGTCTAACATGGGTTGACTTAGATTTGGTTTGATAATTATAGTTTGTGTTTATATTTGGAACAATGATTGAAAGAGTGATTGAATTATGAAGAAATCCATGGGTTTTGAGTTAATTTGGATATCATTTACCAAGCACAAGAAATTGGCTAAAAGGGTTAAAATTGGGACTTTGATTTGATTTGGGTTTGGTTTTGGCCATTTGGATTTATATTTCATTTATATTTGAAAATATAAATGAAGATATAAATGATTAATGAGAAAATCACTTGAGTTTGGAGTGATTTGGAAAAAAATTTGATCAAATTGAGGGATGTGGGTCAAAAGGGATTAAGTAGGGATTGATTTGGTCTGATTTAGTTTGATTTAATTTGAATGGTTTAAATTTAGAATTCATTTATATTTATAAATATAAATGAAAGAATGATTGATTTATAAAAATATCAATTGGGTTTGGGTTGATTTGAATTTGGTTAAATCTAAGTCCATAAGAAAAATCAAAGGGCTTAGGAAAGGATTTAGATTTTTAATTCAATCATGGGTTTTAATCATTTGGAGTGGGATTGGATTTATGATCTTGGATTTGAATTTGAGGTTTGGTTTGGAAGAAGGAAGCAAGGATTGGGTTTAAGGCTATAGGGTAGGCAAGTCTTCCAAAATCTCTAAGGCATAACCTATTCTTATAACTATCTCCTCTAAGTCTCTAGGGTTAGGTTATGTGTTCACCTAATTAGTAGAAGTATCTTAAGACTAAGGAACTCTTAGTGTCTCCATGAGTCCTAGATCTATGATGAGGAAGTTGAGAGCTCACTCCAAAAGTGAGGTCAACACATATATTATAAGATGTTTGAGAATGCAGTGTTATTTTTTTGGATGTTAGAAGATGTATTGAAATGTTTTAGTATATTATGGTATTGTGCTCTATAGTCTATAATAATATAAATATTAAAAATATTGATTTAATAAATCAGATGATGAAATTTGTTAAATTTGAAGTGGGAATAGGTTGTACTACCACAGCTGTGCTACGCCACTTGTAGTCTAAAAAGTAAAATTTTATGTTTTAAATAAATATTATGTGGTGTAGAATAGTATAACATCATGTATCATAATATACTATTCTACACATTTTAAGTTCTTTTGGTACTTTACAATCATGCAATGGATCCTATACTAGCATTATTTATAAAAATGTTGATTTAGACTTTTAAATGGTGGAATTTAGTCAAATTCATAATAGGTATAGCATGGCATCATAATATATTGTTTCAGTTTAAAATATGTAAGTGATACAACTAAAATATATAGTTTTTGATTGTTTAGACTAATTTTATGATTTTTTATCTTAAGCAATCCCTTGTGATGTGCAATATAATATAATATAATATGTTATAGTGTATTATAATATTGGATGCCATAACATAGTGTAGCATCATGCATTATAGCATACTATCGTGTATTACCACTTGTTGTTTAGCAAATTTTAGTTTGTTATAGTATGATGTAGTGAAGTTTGTACTGGTATAATTTATAAAAAATATTGATTTATAGGTTGAGATGATGGGATTTGGCCAAATTTAAAGTAAGCTTTAGGGAACATCATTGGGGGTCTTCTACGGCATGTCATTTAATCAAAAGAATTGAATTTTGCATCCAAAATAAATGTTCATTTTTCAACCAAATTTTATAAATTTTTTGCTTAAAGTGATTCATTTTAAGGTGTAATGTAAGATAATATATTATATGAAAGCATATTAAAATATAATGTACAGAACAATATAAATTCACATATATATGAATATGTTAGTGTGTTACTAAATGTTACTATACATTTTAGTATGTTTTACTTTCATTATAATCCGTTAGGTCAAAACTCACAAAAATGTTAATTTGAAGGTTGAGATGGAAGAATTTTGCAAATTCACGGCACACACCAAGAAGCAACACCAAAATTATGCTATTTTGTACCATTTCTAATATGAAATTAACAATTTTATATCCAAAATGAACATTATTCATATTTTGAGAAAATTTTGTTACTTGTTCCTTTTAAGTGATTCTAATGAGGTTTATTATTAGAAAATATATTATATAATACCAAATTATAATATAACATCATATATTATAATATAACATTGTTTGTTAATTCACACTATAATATGTTTAGCATGATATTATATAGTTAGTTTGAGCTTGCACCATCACAAATCACAAAATGTTGATTATAATGTTAAGATGACGTAATTTCAACAACTACATTGTTAGGCTTTTGGTTGAAGTATTAAAGGTGTGCATAAGAGAAGAAATAAGATTCGATGAGAATTCATGTCAAGGACTTGGAGGGAGATCCGCTAGGGTCTATGTCGAGGGCATAGAAGATGAAAATCTACTAGGGATAAGGTTTGAATTTTATTTGATTATATGATTTATGGAAAGAAGATCCCCTAGGGATAGGAATCTATAATCCACCAGGGATTAAGATCAAATTGACTTTAATTTGTTTTATTTTAATTGATGTGGAGGCATATCTACTAGAGATATTGGCTCGAGTCTACTAGGGATCGGGTATATAATCCTTCCACTTAGCAAGCAGGTTCGGGCTATCTATTGGGGATTGGGATTTGAGTTTGAATTCATAGATTTTTTTTTGGAATGTATCTGCTGGGAATAAGAGTTTGGTGGGATTTCTTTGAATTAGATTCTCTTTAGGGAGTTGTTTCTATTTTGCTCCACTAGGGAGGTTGGTTCTGAATTTGATTTGTTTGCTTGACTTGTTTATATATGATTTAGGGGCTCCACTGAGGAGAAGGGTGTGATTTAACTCCACTAGGAAAAATTAGATTGGGTTTAATTTAATATGAGTTAATGTATGGACCCTGTCGGTGTGCGATGGACCCATTGAGAAAAATATTTATCAGCATTGACCTACCTCAGGTTTATAAATCCAAAGGGATAGTCTACTGGCTGTGGGGTAGAGCTAGCCAACCTAAGGGGATGCCTTTCGGTGTGCAACAATTGTGCTAGGAAAAAGGCATAGCATACTTACACCTTCCGAAGCAAGGAACAACTATTGGGGTGACCTATTGGATGCACAACAAATTGAACCTAACCTAGGGCGAATACTAAGTGAATGTCGATGGGGACTTATGTCAACTCAAAAGTAGTCAGGAATATTTTTATATAAATTTCATGTGATTTAATATGGTTTGTTTGGTTTAGTTTGATTTTAAATTGAGGGCATATCCACTTGGGATGTGAGCTTGGTCAAATTTGATAGATTTAATTTATGGACCATGTCAGTGTGTAATGGACCAACTGAGAAGGAGATATATCAAACTTGACCTATCTCAGATTTACAAATACAAAGGGATAGTCTACTGGTCATGAGATAGAGCTAGCCAACCTAAGGGGTTGCCTTTCAGCAAGTAAACGGTGTAAATAATGAAGAGACTTTCATATCCTTTAAAGTAGGGAACAACTGCTGGGGTGACCTATTTGTAGTATAACATATCAAATCTGACTTAGGGGTGACTATTGAATGAATGCTGCTAGGGACTTATATCAACCAAGAGTAGTCAAGAAATTTTTATAGGGAGTTTTACTAACTCTACACTAAAGATAGGATGTCTACTTGGGAAAAAGGTACCACTAGGGCTGTCCTCCTAATCCACAAGTGAATATATTTTTTGTTTATATGTTTCCATGGACCTTGTTGGTATGCGAGGGACCACACTGTGAAGGGGCTATGTAGGCATTGACCTATCTCAGATTTATTTTGGCTAAGGGAGAATCTGCACATCCACAGGATGGATTCTCCAACCACAGGGGTGGTTACTAGGAAAGTGGAACTGTCCAATCTGATAGTAACCCGTATATGTCTAAATGGGGTTGCAAAGGACATGATCCAAATATAGTACCCATAAGGGAGGTGCTACTAGGGGCGTGATCTCGAGCTCTAAAAAAGAAAGCCTATAGGTGTACGGTGGCCAACTCAAGGAGAAAGCGTAGCATACTTACATTTGCCATGAGTGGTGTATCCTAAGGTGTGAGAACCAACCAACCTAAGGTGTATCCATCAAAATTAGTGGTGTTTCTATCAACATAGTGAGAAATAACTAACATAAGGTGCCCGTCGATGTCCAACGATCAATCTGGAAAGAAAGCATGTAGGCTTACAACTTTCCATGTGGAACTGATCATCGGGAAAGTCTGTCATCGATGGGACAAATGTTATCTGACCTAGAGCAACTACTTAGAGGGGATGTTTTGGTTCAATTGGTTTGGTTTAGTTTAACTTAGATTTAATTTTTGCTCATTTGAATTCATTTGGTTTGGTTTTGGTTTAGTTAACCAATTGAAGATGATTGTTGGCTTTGGATTCAATTAATTTGGATTTGGTTTTGATTTAGGCCAACTTCAACCATTGGTAAATTTGGGCTAAGTAGCTCAATTGGGTTCAATTGGGTCCAATCATGACTTTGGTCATATTCAACAATCAATTTAGAATGAACTTGAGCCATTGATTGCAAACAAATTGGTTTATATTTTGATTTGACCCAATTTGGTCTTTTAAGTTAATTTGGGTCAACTTGCATCAAGAGATCCCATTGGGTTTGGTTTGACTCAATTAAAGGTCAAGTCATATTCAAATATTGATTTTGATTTGGTATGAATAATTGGTTTCAAGGGATTTGGCTTAGGTTGCAATTTGGCTAGTTTGGGTTCATATGGGTTAAGGGTTTGACTTGGTCAAACGACCAATTTGACTTGGTTTGACCCAATTGGTAAAAATTAATCAACCTAGGGTGATCAATAATATTGATGTGAGATTTTGATGGGCTTGGTTCAATCCAATTTGGGTAGGATTAGAACTTAGCTCAAATAGGTCAAATTGGTAACTTTGGGTCAAGTGAACTAATTGGGTTTAGTTGGCTTAATTTTGGGTTGAGTTTGATTTAGTTGAGTTTATATATGGTTTTGGGATTGATATATAAATTTAATTGCAATTGGCTGGGTTTCAAATGGGTTTTGATTCATTTGAGCATTTCAAGTGAAAAGGGTTAAGTTGGGTTTGACTTGGGTTGATTTTGGTCTGGCTTGATGATTGTAATTTCATTTATATTTATGAATATAATTGAAGGTATGATTGATTGATGAGAAAATCAATTGAATTTGGGTTTTGGAATGAAGGAATTTGGCTAAGTCTATAGAGTTGGGTCATGTGGCTTAGGTTTGGATATTGATTTGGCTTGATTTAGTTTTGATGATTTAAATGTATATTTCATTTAAATTTGTGAAGATGATTGATTTGTGAAAAAATCAATTAAGTCTGACTTGATTTGGATTAATATTTAGCTAAGTCCATGGGATAGGTCATATGGCTTAGGAAGGGTTTTAATTTAATGTGATTTATTTTGATTTAGTTTTGATCATTTGAATGTACATTTGATTTATATTTAGGAAGATGATTGAAGATATAAATTGATTATGTGAAAATCAATTGATTTTGGATTGATTTGGATTAAAATTTTGGTAAGTCCATGGGATAGATCATATGGCTTAGGAAGGGTTTCAAGTTTGGATTTGATCATGGACTTCAATCATTTGGTTTTGGAATTTGGGTTTGAATTTGGATTTGAATTTGATGTTTTTATGGAACTTGAGGTTTGGTTTGAGAAGGTGGACATGGATTGGATTTGGGTTGTAGGGTAGGTTGATTATCTTAATCCCTAAGGCATAACCTAATCCTATGGTTAACTCTTCTAAGTTTTAATGCTTAGGTTAGGTGTTTCCCTAATTTTTAGAAGTGTCTTATGACTAGGAAAGCCTTTGTGTATAGAAGACTCCTAAGCCTAAGATGGAAAGATTGAGTCTACACTCTAAAAGTGAGGTCAACAGGCCTTTGGCTCCATAGTGTTTCCCTTGGAGATAGATGTTTGGAAGATAGAAGCCAAGTTTCACATTATAAACTTGGATACATCTTACAACGCTTTTCTTGTGAGACCATGGATACATGAGAACAACATAGTTTCATTCTCTCTACATCTATGTATGAAGTTTGTGAGAGGTGGGATCATCTATTATGTGAAAAGAGATTTCAAGCCATTTATAGTTCAGGAGGTTAGCATATATGAGGATGCAGCTTACTACCTCCCTCAAAACCAACAAGTCTATTCTCATGAACTTGGTCAAAGTTTAAAAATAAAAGGAAAAGAGAAAGAAAAAAGAAAAAGAAAAAGAAAAAGAAAGAGAAAAAGAAAAAGAAAAGAAAAAGGAAAATGAAAAAGAAAATAAAAGGGAGCGAAAATAGACTTGGAGGAGGAAGTGGAGCCTGACATTAGATTCAACCCATAGTTCATTACTCCATTCGAACATATGGGCAGGATGGCCTAATCTCCACCAAGAAGAGGAAGAGGTAGTTTAGAGGTAGTCCTAGGGGTGGAAAACCACCTTATTGGGCACCCAATATAAGGTATGTCCCAACTACTAGGAGTACACATACTATCCATATAGACTTAGAATGTAGTTTATAAAATGAGTCTTATATGGTTAGCACACTAACCAACTCTTCTCAGTAGTAGATTCCTTTGGAGGTGACACTTGAGCCAGATAGCGATGAAGACCGGGCTCCAAAGCAAAACATAAGTGTATCCAAATCTATATGTGAAATAGTTAGGCATCAGTTGGGAACCTTAGCTATAACCCCACTTTCCTTTAAAAAAATTGAGGGTTTGGTAGTTAATGAAGCTCCTAAGTCATCCACAGGTGTGAATACTCAGAGGTTCTTTCTAGGAGCTTCTTCCTCAAGTCAAGAAGTTGATGTAGAATTATAGGATGATTCATATAAAGATTTAATAGAATTACCTTTTGATTGTTATTTGCCTTATGTTCATAATTTAGCAAGGAAAGGGTTAATCCCACATACTTGGTCAAAGCACAAGTCAGACTACTTTGAAATAATATGGAGGAACAAATGCATAAGCCCTCAACTAAGATTGAGACTAGAATTCAATACAGTGGGTCCAGTTGATGATGATGGTTACTACTTAGTCATCACAAATAATTTGGTATCTAATAGGTTCTTTTCAAATCACATGAACTCATATGAGGAGCTGTGCTTAGAAACTTCAGATGATCTAGATGATTTTAAAATCAAAGATGCACCGCCAAAGTTCAAAGAAGTGATCAGGTCAATAATCAATGAGCTCAAGAAAATCAATTTAGGAACTGAAGAAGATCCACGCTCGACATACATTAGTTCCTAATTAAATGAAATTGAAATCAATGACTTTGTTAGGCTATTGATTTAGTTTAAGGATAGCTTTGAATGGAGTTATAAAGAGATGCTTGGATTGGCTCCTGATGTAGTGGTCCACAAACTAGCAATAGAGCCTAATGCTCGCCCTATCAAGCAAGCTCCTAATCACATGCGATTAGACATAGAATAACAAGTCATTTATGAAGTCAAGAAACTGATCGATGCTAGCTTCATCCAGGAAGAAAAATACCCTACCTAGTTAGCCAATGTCATCCCAGTTAAGAAAAAGAATGGCCAAATTCACATATGTGTCAATTTTATGGATTTAAATAAGGCATGTCCAAAGGACAAATTTCCACTACCAATCCCGGAGCTAATGGTGGACATTGCCTCTTCTCATGCAGTCTTCTCTTTCATGGATGGCTCATCTAGATATAACTAAATAAAGATGGCCCCTGAAGATGGAAGAAGAGTAGTCTATTATTATAAGGTCATGCCTTTCAACCTTAAAATTGTCGATGCTACATACCAGTGGGAAATGACTCGAATCTTTGATGAACTCATGCATCATCAAGGTGAGTGCTATGTTGATGATCTCGTAGTGAAAAATAGAGAAAAAGAAGACCATCTCTTTGACTTGAAAGTAGTTTTTGAATAGTTAAGACCATTTAACCTCAAAATGATTCCCTTGAAGTGTGCATTCAGAGTATCTTCAAAAAAATTCCTTTGGTTTATTGTCCAACACCAAGGAATCAAAATCAATACAGAGAATATCAAGGCGATATTAGAATTGCCACCGCCTAAAGGTTAAACTCAACTCAGATCATTATAAGGATGGTTAGCATATCTATGTTGCTTTCTATCCAATTTATCAGGAAGATGTCAGCTATTCTCAGCACTTATTAAAAAGGATGTCAAGTTCAAGTGAGATGACATGTGTGAGCATGCCTTTAAAGACATCAAGTAATACCTAATGATGTCAATGATTCTAGCAGCCCTTTTCCCAGGCAAATTGCTCATACTTTACACTACTACGTTAGATGACTCCCTTGGTGCTTTGTTGGCACAAGTCAATGATGAAGGCAAACAAAAGGCACTCTACTACCTTATCTGCCATCTAATCCTTGCTAAGGCTAATTATCCATCCATTGAGAAGCATTTTCTAGGTTTGATCTTTGCATTTCAAAAGATACAACACTACATGCTTCATCATAAGGTGAACTTAATCTCTATGTTCAATCCATTACAGTATCTAATGACACGATCAATATTTTCTGGAAGGTTGGCTTAACGGTCGATGATCCACTCATAGTTTGACATTATCTTCGTACCTCTCTTTATGGTGAAAGGACAACTGCTAGCAGATTTTTTAGCAACACACCCACTTCCTACTAACTCTCAGCTTAGTGATGATCTCCCCAATGAATAATTCATGAACTTAGGGGATACTAGCATTCACCATTGGGAGATGTACTTTGATGGTGTAGCTTCCTCTTAAAGAGGAGAAGAACCACAATCTACTATTCTATGAATGGTAAGAGTAGGAATAGTTCTCTTAACTTTGAACAGTGATGTGATGAGATTCTCATATCATCTGTCCAATCCTCGTACCAAAAATGAAGCTGAATATAAGGCTCTGATTACCGATCTAGAATTATTTGTTACTCTAAGCATCTAGAACATCAACATCTTTAGGGATTCTTAGCTAGTTATCAACTAAATTGTTGGGTCCTATAAGGTATATAGCCAAAGCTCCATCACTATAAAAAGAACACCATAGATTTGTTGGCCCAAATCCCAGAGGTTGCTAGTTATAAGATTCCTTAAGGAGAGAATGTTGTAGCATATGCCAAGGAGTTGGCAAGTCTAGAAGATGAGTCCATATCAAAAAAGGTCCAAAATAGACAAGTGTTATCCCTTAGTGATATTGAACTCATCAAAAAATACTCTCTTGATGGGGAGGTTGCCATTTCCAAGTAGGATGAGGAGTTAGATTTGAGGCAATCATTCATGAATTACCTAAATAAAGGCAAACTACCTCAAGAGAAGTCTCAAGCGCATCAGATGAAGTAGAGAGCACTTTCCTATGCTCTTGTTGATGGTGTCTTATTTTGGTAGTCTTTTGATCATACGTGGTTACATTGTTTAGACAAGCATGAAGCCCATAAGATCGTGAATGAGGTACACTTATGATTATGTCGAGCCAACTAATCTAGTTCAAAAGTGAAAGCCAAGATTAAGAGACTAGGACACTACTGGTCATCGATGATCAAAGATTGCATGGATACGTCTAGATAATGCCACCAATGTTAAATAAATGATGTGGTCCTACACCAACCATCCAACATTCTACATCCTATATTGACCTTATGGCCATTCGAGTGTTGTGGTACCGACATAGTGGGTTTGATTGATCCTCCTACTTCCAAGGGTCATTGGTTCATCTTAGTTGCTACTAACTACCTTTCCAAATGGATGAAAATGATTCCACTTAGAGAGGTGACAACTCAGCATGTGCTCTAGTTTTTTAGGAACCATATCGTATATTGGTTTGGTGTGCCTCGACAAATTATATCTGATAATGGTACTGCATTCAAGAGCACTGAGATCAACAACTTTTCTTGAAGACATATCATAGATTGGATATATTCTACCATCAACTACCCAAGGGAAAATTGCTTAGCAGAAGCCTTCAAGAAAACTCTCATCCAAATACTAAAAAAGACACTCGACAATAATAAGCGACAGTGCCATGAGCAATTAGTTCAAGCCTTGTGGGCCTACCACACCACATATAGAACTCCAACTCAGTCTATGCCTTTCTCCTAAGTGTATGGGTCTAAAGAAATTCTACCATTAGAAGTCTAACTCCCATTACTAAAGATAGATGTGGGTAGCAAGATCGCAATAAAGCAGAATGCCAAGTTATGGTTAGAAGATCTCGAAGGTTTGGAGAAGAGATGCCTGCAGGCATGCTAAAATCTTGAGTTATACAAAGCTAAAATGATTCAAGCTCACAACAAATTGTTTAATTCTAGAGCTTTTCAAGTAAGAGAGCTTATTTAGTTTTAAGGAGACTAATTATTGCCGGTCGTAAGATGGGAGGCAAGTTTGAACCCACTTGGGATGGCCCTTTTTCCATAGAGAAGGCATACCAAGGAAGATCTTATCAACTAATTAATCATGTGGGAGAGCTCCCAATGCTTCCAACCATTGGGCTCTACTTAAATAAGTATTATAAATCATGTTTGAAAATAACTATCATCAATGAAAATACCATTTTGAATTCAAACTCTTCCATATTGAAAGTATTCTAGTTTTTGAATCCAGCATGATGTGTTTAGGGTAGGTGTAAGAAACCAGAGTGGCATCCTATCCTCCATCGACACAAAAAAAATACAAACTACAAAAAAACATATAAAATAAACACATATCTTTTGTGTCGGGCTACTCTAAGTTGAGATAACGCCCCAGTGGCACTCACTTTCGATGCTACTCTAGGTCGACATGTTACCCTACTAGTTTGGTGTGTCGCAGTAGTCTTACTTTTGGAGGATGTAAGTTTACTACATTTTCCTTCTTTATTTGTCCATTGCATCGATGAATGGCTTGTTAGTTTGGTAGGCCTTACTGCAAGGCCGGTAAGCTACCTCATGTTGGCTTTGTTTAAGAAGATGTGAGTCTGCTATTCTTTCTTCTTGGATTAGCCTTCATGCACTGATTGGGTGAAGTACATTTGAGGTTTAGGATAAGTCCTCTAGCGGATCCTTCCCTCATGACTGCTTCAAGTCTGTGTCTAGTCCTTCCTCATTGCTCCATGCTTATTAGTCGTACTAGGTCAGATAGTATTTATCCCGCCAATGATAAACTATCTCGATGATGAGTTCTGCTTGGAAAGTTGTAAGCCTACACGCTTTCTTTCTAGATTGATCGTTGGACATCGACGGGCATGTTAGGTTGGTTGGCTCTCATAATACTGATAGATACACCACTCATGTTGACTGATACACCTTAGGTTGGTTGGTTTTTGCACCTTAGGATACACCACTCATGGAGGATGTAAGTCTGTTATGCTTTCTCCTTAAGTTGGCCACCGTACACCTATAAGCTTTCTTTTCTAGGGCTCAAGATAACACTCCTAGCAGTACCTCCCCTGTGGGCACTATTTTGGATCACATCCTTCGCATTCCCATTTAGACACTACCTGGGTTACTATCGGATTGGATAGTTCCCCTTTCATAGTAACCACATATGTGGTTGGAGAATCCATCCTATGGATGTGTAGATACTCCCATGGTCCAAAAAATTTGAAATAGGTCAAGGCTGACATTGCTTGTTCTTAGTGTGGTTCCTCACACACCAATAGGGTCCATGCAAACATCTAAACAAAATATATATTCAGTTATGGATTAGGAGGACACCACTAGCAGTACTTTTTCTCAAGAAGACATCCTATGTTTAAGGCAGTGTCCGCAAATCTCCCTATAGGAATCGCCTGACTACTCTTGAGTTGATATAAGTCCTCAGTGACATTCACTTTATAGGTACCCCTATGCTTGATTTGATTTGTTGTGCTACCAATAAGTTACCCCAATGGTTTTTCCCTCCTTTAGAAGATGTAAGTCTGCTACGCCTTCTTTCTTGCACAGTCATTACACACCGAAAGACAACCCCTTAGGTTGGCTAGCTCTATCCCATAGCTAGTAGACTATCCTTTTGGATTTGTAAATTTGAGACAGGACAAGTCCAATATAGCCCCTTCTCAGTGGGTACATCATAACCCTTGACATGGTCCATAAATTAAATCTTTTAAATTTGACCGAGCTCACATCCACAGCAGATATGCCCTCAATTCAAAATAAAACTAAACCAAATAAACCATATCAAATCACATGAAATTATGATAAAATTCTTCCAAACTACTTTGAGTTGACATAAGTCCCCATCGGCATTCACTTAGTAGTCACCCTAGGTCAGGTTCACTTTTTTGTGCATCCAACAGGTCACCCCAATGATTGTTCCTCGCTTTGGAAGATGTAAGTTTGTAATGCCTTCTTCTTAGCACAGTCATTGCACACCGAAAGGCAACCCCTTAGGTTGGCTAGCTCTACCCCGCAGTCGGTAGACTATGCATTTGGATTTGTAAACTTGAGGCAGGTTAAAGATGATATAGATTTTTCTTAGTGGGTCCATTACACAGCAACGGGGTCCATACATTAATTCAGATTAAATTAAACCCAATCTTATTTTCCTAGTGGAGTTAAATCACTCCCTTCTCCCTAGTGGAGTCTAAATCTTATATAAATAAGTCAAGAAAATAAATTAAATTCAAAACCAAGCTCTCCAGTGGAGCCAAATTAAACTAACTCCCCCAATAGAGTCTAAATCAAAAAAATCCAACCAAACTCTTATTCCTAGTGGATACATCCATAAATAAATTTATAAAATCAAACTCAAATCCCAATTCCCAATAGATAGTTCTAACCTACTTCCCTAGTGGAAGGTTCATATACCCGATCCCCAGTGGACTCGAGCCCATATCTCTATTAGATATGCCTCCACATCAATTAAAACAAATTAAATTAAAGTCGACTTGATATTAATCCTTGGCAGATTATGGATTTTTTTCCTAACAAATCTTCTTTCCACAAGTCATATAATCAAATCAATTTGAAACATTATCCCCAACAAAGTCTTTTCTTCTACGCCCTCAACATAAATCCCTAACATCTCATGTCTAATGCATGTGTGATCCTCTAGTGGATCTCCCTCCATGTCCTTAACATGGAATTCTCACCAAATCTTATTTCTTCCCTTATGCACACCTTTAATACATTAACCAAAAGCCTAACAATGTATTCATTCAAATTACATCATCTCAACATTGTAATCAACATTTTATGATTTGTGATGGTGCAAGCTCAAACTAACTATACAATGGCATCCTAAACATATTATAGTGTAAATTAACACACTATATTATATTATAATTTGTTGTAATATAATATATTTTCTAACGTTACACCTCGTTAGAATCACTTGAAAAAAACAAATAACAAAATTTTCTCAAAATATGAATAATGTTCATTTTGGATATAGAATTGTTATTTTTTATTAGAAATGGTACAAAATAGCATATTTTTTGTGTTGCATTTTAATGTGTGCCATGAATTTTGCCAAATTCCTCTATCTCAACCTTCAAATTAACATTTTTGTGAGTTTTGACCCAATGTATTATAACAAAAGTAAAACATACTAAAATGTACAATAACATTTAGTAACACACCACCACATTCATATATATGTTAAGTTATATTGTTATGAACATTATATTTAATATTCTTTCATATAATATATTATCTTACATTAGACCTTAAATGAATCACTTTAAGCAAAAAATTTATAAAATTTGGTTGAAAAATGAACATTTATTTTGGATGCAAAATTCCATTCTTTTGATTAAATGACACACAATAGCACACTCCCAATTATGTTCCCTAAAGCTTACATTAAATTTGGCAAAATCCCATCATATCAACCTACAAATCAATATTTTTATGAATTATACTAGTACAAACTCTACTACATCGTACTATAAGAAACTAAAATATGCTAATAAATAAGTAATAATACATAATAGTATGCTATAATGCATGATGCTACACTATGTTATGGCATCCTATATTATATTACACTATAACATATTATATTATATTATATTTCATATCACATCATAAGGGAATGCTTAAGATAAAAAATCATAAAATTAGTCTAAACAATAAAAAACTATATATTTTAGGCATATCCGTTACATATTTTAAATTGAAATAATATATTATGATGCCAAGCACTACCTATTATGAATTTGGCCAAATTCCACCATTTAATGTCTAAATAAACATTTTTTACAAACAATGCTAGTGTAGGCTTGACTTCATGATTGTAAAATAGTAAAAGAATTTAAAATTCATAGAATAATATATTATGATATATGATGCTATACTATGCTATAGCATATAGTAGAGATTTTGAACATAAAATCTTACTTTTTATACTACAAGTGGCGTAGCACACCTTTGGTACTACAACCTAATTCCCACTTCAAATTTAACAAATTTCATCATCTAATTTTTTAAATCAATATATTAATGATTTATATTAATATAGACTATAGGGCACAATACCATAATGTACTAAAATATTTCTAAACATCTTTTAACATCCAAAAACACATCACCACATGCTCAAATATATGATGCAAAATTATACTATAAAATTTGGTATTATAACATGATTTAGGGTTACAATTTAGGATATTCAAATCTCTAATAATCAAAGGAAAGTCTCTTGAAGACATTTTCTTTAGCTACCATAACTATGTTAGGATTTGGTCACTCTTTAGATCTACTCTTAATGGCATCTTTATTAAAGGTTTAGGGTTTAGTGTTTAGGGTTAGTTTAGGGTTTAGGGTTTAGGGTTAGTTTAGTTTTTAGGGTTTAGGTTTGGGGTTTAGAGTTTAGGGTTTAGGGTTATAGGTTTCAGGGTTTATGGTTTATGGTTTTAGGGTTTAGGGTTTATGATTTAAGGTTTACTATTTATTGTTTAGGTTTTAGTGTTTTTAGGGTGTAGGGTTTAGGGTTTGGGGTTTAGGTTTTAGGTTTAGGGTTTAAGTTTTAATTTAGGGATTAGGGTTTAAGATTTAAGGTTTTTTTGAAATAGAGAACAATTTCAAATTCAACATTTTTTCTTTTCAGTTTTATCAACCAAGTAGCATCCCAAGTATTCTAAGATACAAGTGATGATATAGATAAAAAATGAGCACCCATAAAGCAAATCAAAAACCCTAGATAAGTACAATTTTCTCTACTATAAAGACACAATTCCATAAGCAATATATTGGATCGGTCGTTCTTCAGTTTCTCGAGTAGCAGGATCCACCATCATATCCCTAATCTCTCCCTCTACCACCACCATAGCTGTAACATCCATCGCTCCACCTGCCTCCATAACCACCACTACTCGAACCACCACCTCCAGATCACCCACCACCACTACGTTAACTGTCACCTTTGCCTTCGCCTCCACTGCTAGATCAAGATTGAGCCTAGTTGATAGTGATGTTCTTGTTGATAAGGTTCTGCCTATTCTTAGGGTTTAGGGTTATTTTAGGGTTTAGGGTTTAAGGTTTAGTGTTAGTTTATACTTTATGGTTTAGGGTTTAGGGTTTGGAGTTTAGGGTTCAGGGTTGTAGGTTTTAAGGTTTAGAGTTTAGGGTTTAGTGTTTAGAGTTTACAATTTTAGGGTTTAGCATTTAGGGTTTAAGGTTTATGGTTTAGGGTTGTAAGTTTAGGGTTTAGTGTTTAGAGTTTAGGGTTTATTTTAGGGTTATGGTTATTTTTCTATTTTTTATTTTTTATTTTTTATTTTAAATTAAGTAAACTCGAACATCTTGCTTTATTTAGTTTATTTTCAATTTATTTAAGTTTATTTAATTTTTTATTTTTATTTCATTTAGTTTATTTATTTTAAGTTTATTTATTTTTGTTTAAGTTTTTTATTTTAGTATCTTTTTTAGGTTTAGGTTTATTTTTAGTTGAGTTCTATTTTTTATTTTTATTGTTAGGTTTAGGTTTTATTTCTTATTTTTAGGTTTAGGTTTATGCTTGTATTTATTTCTTTAAGTTTAGGTTTTAGGTTTTTATTTTATGTTTTTTTAGGTTTTATTTTTTTAGTTTAGCTTTAGGTTTATTTTTAGTTTATTTTAGTTTATTTAGTTTAGGTTTAGGTTTAGGTTTAGTTTATTTTGGGTATAGGTTTTGGTTTTATTTATTTTATATTATTTTATTTTAGTTTAATTTTAGGTTTATTTTATTTTATTTTTATATTAGGTTTATTTTTTTTAGTTTAAGGTTTAAGTTTTATTTTTTATTTATTTTTAAGTTTTATTTTTTTAGGTTTATTTTTAGGTTTAGATTTTTTTAGTTTTTATTTTATTTCATTATTTTAGGTTTAGTTTTTCGTTTATTTAAGTTTTTTATTTTTTAGTTTAGTTTAGGTTTTTATTTATTTTATTTTATTTTAGTTTTTATTTTTTATTATTTTTTTTTTTAGGTTTAGGTTTAGGTTTTAGTTTAAGTTTTTATTTTATTATATATTTTTATTTTATTTTGGCAAAGGTTTTTTATTTTTTATATTTCTAGGTTGTATTTAGTTTAGGTTTAGGTTTTTAGCATTTTAGGGTATAGGGTTTAGGGTTAGTTTAAGATTTAGGTTTTTAGGTTTAGGCTTTAGGTTTTAGGTTTAGGGTTTATGGTTTAGTTTAGGGTGTAGGGTTTAAGGTTTTTTTTTAACAGAGAACAGATTTAGATTCAACATTTATTCTTTTCAATTTCATCAACCAAGTAGCACCCAAAATTTTCTAAGACATAAGCAATGACATATATAAAAGATGAGCACCTATAGGGTTGTAGGTTTAGGTTTAAGTTTTTTTTTAAATTAAGTAAAATGATAGGTTTAGATTTATTAAGTTTATTTAGTTATTTTTTTATTTTTTAGTTTAGTATATTTATTTTCGGTTTATTTATTTTAGTTTAGGTTTTTTTTATTTTAGTTTATTTTTTAGGTTTAGGTTTATTTTTTAGTTGAGTTTTATTTTTATTTTATTTTTTAGGTTTTATTTTTTTTTATTTTGAGGTTTAGGTTTTCATTTTATTTTTTAGGTTTAGGTTTTAGGTTTTTATTTTACATTTATTTTAGGTTTAATTTTTTAGTTTAGGTTTAGGTTTATTTAAGTTTATTTTATTTTATTTAGTTTAGGTTTAGGTTTAGGTTTACCTTATTTTAGGTTTAGGTTTAGGTTTTATTTATTTTAGTTTAGTTTATTTTAGTGTAGGTTTAGGTTTATTTTATTTTTATTTTAGGTTTAGGTTTTTTCATATTTATGGGTTTATTTTTTATTTTTTATTTATTTTTAGTTTTTATTTTGAGGATTTTTTTAGGTTTAGGTATTTATTTAGTTTTTATTTTATTTTATTTAGGTTTATTTTATTATTATTTTATGTTTAGTTTTGTTTTTAATTAGGTTTTTTATACTTAGGTTTATTTTATTTTTTAGTTTAGTTTAGGTTTTTATTTAATTTATTTTAGTTTATTTTAAAAAAAAAATTTAGGTTTAGGTTTAGTTTTTTGTTTTGTTTTATTTTATTTAGGTTTAAGTTTATTTATTTATTTTATTATTAGGTTTTATTTAGTTTAGGTTTAGCTTTTTTAGTTTTTTAGGGTTTAGGGTTTAGAGTTTAGGGTTTAGGGTTTAGGGTTTAGGGTTTTAGGGTTTAGGATTTAGGGTTAGGGTTTAGGGTTTAAGGTTTAGTGTTTAGGAATTAGGGTTTAAAGTTTTATGGGTCTAGGTATTATGGTTTAGGGTTTAGGATTTTAGGGTTTAGTGTTTAGGGTTTAGTGTTTAGACTTTAGGGTTTAGGGTTTTGAGGGTCTAGGAATTGGGGTTTAGGGTTTTGAGTTTTAGGGTTTAGGTTTAAGGTAAAGTTTAGGTTTTAAGGTTTAGTGTTTATAGCTTAGGTTTAGGTTTAGTTTAGGGTTAGATTTGGTTTAGGTTTAGTTTAGTAATTTGGTTTATGAGTTAAGGTTTAGGGTTTTGGGTCACTTTATTAGGCAAGTTTTAAGTTTAGGGTTAGTTTTAGGACTTAGGGTTTAGGGTTTAGGGTTTAGGATTTAAGGTTTAGGATTTAGGGTTTAGGGTTTAGAATTTAGGGTTTAGGGTTTAGGGTTTATGGTTTATGGTTTTTTTTTAATTATGTAATAGGTAAAGGTTTACTTAGTTTATTTTTTTATTTATTCTATTTTATTTTATTTTTTATTTTTGTTTAGGTTTATTTTTTTTAATTAATTTTGTTTTATTATTTAGTTTAGGTTTTTTATTTTAGTTTATTTTTTAGGTTTAAGTTTATGTTTATGCTTATTTTTTAGTCTAGTTTAATTTTATTTTATTTTTTAGGTTTAGGTTTTAGTTTTATTTTTAAGATTAGGTGTAGGTTTCTATTTTGTTTTTTTAGGTCTTGGTTTTAGGTTCATTTTTAGGTTTTATTTTTTTAGTTTAGATTTAGGCTTATTTTTAGTTTATTTTATTTTATTTAGTTTAAGTTTAGGTTAAGGTTTTGGTTTAGCTTATTTTTAGTTTAGGTTTAGGTTGTATTTAATTTAGTTTAGTTTATTTTAGTTTAGGTTTAGGTTTATTTTATTATGTAAATTTTATTTTTATTTTATGTTTAGTTTATTTTTTAGTTTAGGGTTTAGGTTTTATTTTTTATTTATTTTTACATTTTATTTTTCTGTTTAGGTTTTTATTTAGTTTTTATTTTATTTTAGGTTTATTTTATTTTAATTTTACATTTAGTTTTTATTTTATTTAGGTTTCTTATTCTTAGTTTTATTAATTTTTTGGTTTAGTTTAAGTTTTTATTTATTTTATTGCAGTTAATTTTTATTTTTTTCTCTTATTTTTCTTTTAGGTTTAGGTTTAAGTTTTAATTTATGCTTTAATTTTATTTATTTATTATTTAGGTTTAGGTTTATTTGCTTATTTTATTATTAGGTTTTATTTAGTTTAGGTTTATGTTTTTAGGGTTTAAGGTTTTAGGTTTAGGGTTTGGGGTTTAGGGATTAGGGTTTAGGGTTTAGGTTTTAGGTCTACAATTCAGGTTTTAGTTTGGGTTTATGGTTTTTTTTAAATAGAGAACAAATTCGTATTCAACATTTCTTCATTTCAATTTCATCACCCAAGTAACACACTAAGTTTTCTAAGACTCAAGTGATGACATAGATAAAAAATGAGCACGCATAGAGCAAATTAAAAACCCTAGATAACTAGAATCATCTCTACTATAAAGACATAGTTCCATAAGTAGCAGATCGGATAGGTCATTCTTTAGTTTCTCCAGTTCCATCAGAACCATCCTGACTCTCTAGTAGCGTGATCCACCACCGTGGTTGTAACCTCCATCGCTCCTTCGGCCTCCATAACCACCACTACTCCATATCGACCAGCACCTCCAGATTCCCCACCACCACTGTGATAACCAACGCCTCTGCCTTTGCCTCCACCACCAGATCTACATTTTGTCTGGCTGACAGTGATGTTCCTGCCATCAAGGTTCTGCCCATTCTTAGGGTTTAAGTTTATCGGGTTTTATGGTTTAGATTTATTTTTAATTTGTTAAGTTACTTTAGGTTTAGGTTTAGGGTTTGATGTTTAGGGTTCTGGTTTAGGGTTTACGATTTAGGGTTTAGGGTTTTACGATTTATGCTTTTAGGGTTTAGAGTTTAGGGTAAGGGCTTAGGGTTTAGGGTTTAAGGTTTATGATTTAGGGTTTTTTTAATTAAGTAAACTGATAAGTTTAAGTTTATTTAGTTTATTTAGTTTCTATTTAATTTATTTATTTTATATCTATTTTTATTTTTATTTAGGTTTATTTTTTATTTTTATTTAGTTTACTTTATTTCTATAGATTTATTTATTTTAGTTTAGGTATTTTTTATTTTTTTTAGTTTTTGGGTTTAGGTTTAGGTTTATGCTTATTTTTCTAGTTAAGTTTTATTTTATTTTCCTTTTTAGGTTTAAGTCTTATATTTATATTTTTATGTTTAGGTTTAGGTTTTTATCATTTTAGGCTTAGGTTTTAAGTTTTTATTTTAGGTTTGTTTTTAGGTTTTATTTTTTAGTTTGGGTTTAGGTTTTTCTTTAGTTTTTTTTATTTTATTTAGTTTAGGTTTAGGTTTTGGTTTAGTTTATTTTAGGTTTAAGTTTAAGTTTTATTTATTTTAGTTTAGGTTTAGGATTATTTTATTTTGTTTATTTTATTTTTATTTTAGGTTTAGGTTTTTTTTGTTTGGGGTTTAGGTTTTATTTTTTATTTATTTTTAAGTTTTATTTTTAGGTTTATTTTTTGGTTTAGGTTTTTATTTACTTTATATTTTATTTTATTTTAGGTTTATTTTATTTTTATTTTACATTTAGTCTTTATTTTTTAGGTTTTTTATTCATAGGTTTTTTAGTTTAATTTAAGTTTTTATTTATTTTATTCTAGTTTATTTTTAGGTTTAGGTTTAGATTTTAGTTTAAATTTTTATTTCATATTACTTATTTTATTTTTTAGGTTTTGGTTTATCTATTTATTTTATTATTAGGTTTTATTTAGTTTAGGTTTAAGTTTGTAGGTTTTTAGGGCTTACAATTTAGGGTTTAGGGTTTTGGGTGTAGTGTTTAGGTTATAGGGTTTAGGGTTTAGGGTTTAGGGTTTTGGTGTTTAGGGTTTATGGTTTTAAGATTTAGGTTTTAGGGTTTAGGGTTTAGGGTTTAGGTTATAGGTCTAGCGTTTAGGTTTTAGTTTAGGGTTTAGGGTTTTTTTTTAACACAGAATAAATTTAGATTTAACATTTCTTCTTTTCAATTTTGTCAACCAATTAACACACCAAGTGTTCTAAGACAAAAGCGACGAATAGATAAAAAAATTAGCACGCATATAGAAAATTGAAAGCCCTAGATAGCTAGAATAGTCTCTACTATAATGACATAGTTGCATTAGCAGTAGATTTGATCGACTGTTCTTCAATTTCTCCAGTTCCCATCAGAAACACCCCGACTCTCTAGTAGTGTGATTCACCATCATCTCCCTGATCTCTCCCTCTGCCACTACCATAGCTATAAACTTCATTGCTCCTATGGCCTCCATAACCACCACTACTTCGACCACCGCCTCCATAACCACCACTGCTTTTAGGGTGTAATATTTAGAGTTTAGAGTTTTGGGGTTTAGAGTTTTGGGTTATGGTTTAGGGTTTAGGGTTTCAAGGTTTAGGGTTTTAGGGTTTATGGTTTAGGGTTAAGTTTTAGGGTTTAAGGTTAGGGTTTAGTGTTTAGGCTTTAGGGTTTAGGGTTTTGAGGGTTTAAGTTTAGGGTTCAGGGTTAGTTTAGGGTTTAGGGTTTAGGCTTTAGGGTTTAAGGTTTTTAGGGTTTAGGGTTTAGGGTTTATGGTTAATTTAGGGTTAAGGGTTTTAGGGTTTATGGAGTTTTAGGGTTTAGCATTTAGGGTTTAGGGTTAGGGTAACCATCAATTTTATTTTCTTTTAGGTTAATTTTATTTTTATTTTACATTTAGTTTTTATTTTCTTTAGAGTTTTTATTTTTAGGCTTATTTTAGTTTTTAGTTTAGTTTAGGTTTTTATTTATTTTATTTTATTTTAGTTTTTTAGTTTTTCTTTTATTTTATTTTTATATTTAAGTTTATGTTTAGGTTTAGGTTTATGTATAAGTTTAAGTTTAGCTTTCTATTTTATTTAAGATTTGGTTATTTATTTATTTTATTATTAGGTTTTATTTAGTTTAGGAATAGGTATTTAGGTTTCTAGGGTTAAGAATTTAGGGTTTAAGGTTTGGGGTTTAGGGTTTAAGGTTTAGGGTTGTAGGTTTTATGGTTTAGGGTTTAGGGTTTAGGGCTAATGGTTTAAGGTTTTAGGGTTTAGTTTTTAGGGTTTAGGATTTAGGGTTTTATGGTATAAGGTTTAGGGTGTAGGATTTAAGGTTTAGGGTTTAGGGTTTATGGTTTTAGTGTTTATGCTTTTAGGTTTTAGGATTATGGTTTAGGGTTTAGGGATTTTTAGGGTTAAGGGTTTAGGGTTTAAGGTCGTAGGTTTATAGTTTAGGGTTAATTTTTGGGTTTTGGGTTTAGGATTCAAGGTTTAGTGGTTTTTTCAGGTTTATTTGGTTTATTTAGTTTATTGAGCTTTTTATTTATTTATTTTACTTTACTTTATTTTTAAATTTTATTTAAGTTTATTATCTATTTGTATTTAGTTTAGTTTAGTTTATTTATTTTAGGCTTATTTATTTTAGTTTAGGTTTTTTATTTTAGTTTATTTTTTATGTTTATGTTTATTTTTAGTTGAGTTTGAGTTTTATTTTTATTTTATTTTTTTAGGTTTCAGTTTTTAGGTTTTTATGGTTTGGGCTTTTAGGTTTAGGGTTTAGGGTTTAGGTTTTAGGGTTTAGGGTTAGGGTTTATGGTTTAGGGTTTAGAGATTAGTGTTTAGGCTTTGGGGTTTAGGGTTTTTAAGGTTTAGGGTTTAGGGATTAGGGTTTAGAGTTTTGGGTTTGTGGTTTAGGGTTTTAGAGTTTAGGTTTAGTGTTGTAGGTCTAGGGTTTAGGGTTAGTTTTAAGGTTTAGGGTTAGGGTTTTCTTTACTATTTTTTATTGTTATAATTTCTTATTTTTAGGGTTAGGTGTTTAGGTTTACGTTTTAGGTTTAGGGTTCAGGTTTTAGTTTAGGTTTATTTTTAAATTAAGTAAACTGATAGGTTTAGGTTTTTTTAGTTTATTTTGTTTAATTTTTATTTATTTCAGTTTCTTTTATTTTTTCTTTTTTTTTGAGATTTTTTTATTTTTATTTAATTTAATTTATTTATTTTAGATTTATTTCTTTTAGTATAGGTTTTTTATTTTAGTTTATTTTTAAGGTTTAAGTTTTTGTTTATGTTTATTTTTCAGTTTAGTTTTATTTTTATTTTATTATTTTGGATTAAGTTTTTTTTTAGGTTTAGGTTTAGGTTTTTATTTAATTTTTTTAGGTTCATGTTTTAGGTTTTTTTTTAGTTTATGTTTTGTTTTTTTTTTTTAAATTTAGTTTTAGGTTTATTTTTAGTTTGTTTTATTTTATTTATATTATCTTTTAGGTTTAATTTATTTCTAGTTTAGGTTTAGGTTTTATTTATTTTAATTTAGTTTATTTTAGTTTAGCTTTATTTTATTTTGTTTATGTTAGGTTTTGGTTTGCTTTTTAGTTTAAGATTTAGGTTTTATATTTAATTTATTTTTAAGTTTTATTTTTTAGGTTTATTTTTAATTTAGTTTTTATTTTGTTTTATTTTAGGTTTATTTTATTAGTTTAGCTTCTATTTTAATTTATTTTACTTTAGTTTAGTTTTATTTTTTATATTTTTTTATTTTTAGGTTTAGGTTAAGGTTTAGGTTTTAGTTTAGGTTTTTATTTTATTTTATTATTTTATTTTATTTAGGCTTATGTATTTTTATTTATTTTATTTTTGAGTTTTATTAAATTTAGGTTAAGGTTTTTAGGTTTTTAGTGTTTAATGTTTATGGTTTAAGGTTTAGGGTTTAGGGTTTGGGGTTTAGGGTTTAGGGTTTAGGGTTTGGGATTAGATTTTTTATATATTTTAATTTTTTTTTAATTTTTAGGGTTTTGGGTTTTGGGTTTATGGATTAGGGTTTAGGTTTTGGGTTTAGGTTTTAGTTTAGTGTTCATGGTTTTAGTTTTTCATAACAGAGAACACATTCAGATTCAATATTTCTTCTTGTTCTTTTCATCAACCAAGTAACACACGATGTTTTCTAAGACTCAAGTGATGACATAGATAAAAAATGAGCGTGCATAGAGCAGATCAAAAACCCTAGATAACTAGAACTACCTTTGCTATGAAGACACAGTTGCTTAGCGGATCACCATTCTTGATTTCTTTAGTTCCCATCGAAACCACCCATATCCTCTCTCTAGCTTCTTCCTACCTCCTCGATATCCAGAATCCCCATCACAATACTCCACTTCACCTTCACCTTCAGCCGTCAAGCGAACGGTTGTTGGTGATATTCTCATCAAGGTTCTACCATTCTTAGGGTTTATGTTTAGGTTTAAGTTTATTAAATTTTAGGGTTTAGGTTTTTTTTTAATTATGAAGTTACTTTAGGTATAGGTTTATGGTTTAGGGTTTAGTTTTAGGGTTTAGGGATTAGGGTTTAGGATTTGGTGTTTAGGGTTTTAGGGTTTATTCTTTTAGGGTTTAGGGTTTAGGGTTTAGGGTTTAGGTTTGTAGGTTTAGTGTTATAGGTTTAGGGTTTAAGGCTAGGGTTTTCTTATTTTTTATTTTTAGGGTTTATGTTTGAGGTTTAGGGTTCAGGTTTTAGTTTAGTGTTTAGGGTTTTAGTTATTTTGTCAGAGAGAATAAATTTAGATTCAAAATTTCTTGTTTTTGATTTCATCAACCAACTAACACACCAAGTTTTCTAAGAGCCAAGTGATGACAGAGATAAAAAATGAGCACGCATAGAGCAAATTAAAAACCCTAGATAACTAGAACTGCCTCTATTATAAAGACACAATTCAATAAGCAGTAGATCGGTGTGTTCTTCAGTTTCTTCAGTTCCCATCAGGACCACCCTGGCCTCTCGAGTAGTAGATCCACCACTATATCCCTAATCTCTCTCTCTCTCTACTAACACCACAACTATAACCTCCATCACTCCTCTAGCCTACATAACCACCACTGCTCTGACGACCACCTCGATATCCATGATCACCTCAAGATCCCCCACCACCACTGCGATAATCACTGCCTCCTCCTTTTCCTCCACCGTCAGATCTATACTAAGCCTGGTTGATGGTGATGTTCCTGTTATCAAGGTTCTGCCCATTCTTAGGGTTTAGATTTATGTTTAGGTTTATTAAGTATTAAAGTTTAAGTTTATTTTTTAATTTATTTAGTTACTTTAGGTTTAGGTTTAGGGTTTGGGGTTTAATGTTTAGTATTTAGAGTTAGGGTTTATGGTTTAGGGTTTAGAGTTTGGTATTTAGGGTTTAAGGTTTTAGGGTTTATGCTTTTAAGGTTAAGGGTTTAGGGTTTAGGATTTCTTAGGTTTTAGGGTTTAGGTTTGTAGGTTTATTGTTGTAGGTTTAAGGTTTAGGGATAGGATTTTTTTATTTTTTTATTTTTTAAAATTTTTGAGGTTTAAGGTTTAGGGATTATGTTTGAGGTTTAAGGTTTAAGTTTTAGTTTAGGTTTAAAAGTTTTTGGTTTTTTTTAGAGAATAAATTTAGATTCAACATTTCTTCTTTTTCATTTCATTAACCAAGTAACACATCAAGAATTTTAAGGCCCAAGCATAGAGCAAATCAAAAACCCTAGATAACTATAACCTTCTCTACTATATAAAGACATAGTTCCATAAGTAGCATATCGTATCGATTGTTCTTTGATTTTCTTCAGTTCCCATCAGAATCACCCAGGCCTCTCGAGTAGCGGGATCTACCATCATATCACCGATCGCTCCCTCTGCCACCACCACGGCTGTAACCACTATCGCTCCTCCCTCCTCTATAACCACCAATGCTCTGACCACCACCTCCATATCCACCAACACCTCTAGATCCCCTACAATAACTATGATAACCGCTGCCTCTGGCTTCGTATCCACTGCCAAATCTAAACTAAGCTTGGTTGATCGTGATGTTCCTGCCATCAAGGTTCTAACCATTCTTAGAGTTTACGTTTATGTTTAAGTTTCATAGGTTTTAGGGTTTTGGTTTGTTTTTTAACTTATTTAGTTACTTAGGTTTAAATTTAGGGTTTGGAGTTTAATGTTTATGGTTTAGGGGTTTGGGTTTAGGGTTTAGGGTTTAGGGTTTGTGAGTTTAGGGCTTAAGGTTTAAGGTTAGAGCTTAGGGTTTAGGATTAAGGATTTAGGATTTAGAGTTTAGGGTTTAGGGTTTCTTAGTGTTTATGATTTAGGGTTTAGGGTTTAGGATTAGTTTTAGGGTTTAAAGTTTACGGTAAAGGTTTTTTTATTTATTTTTATTTTTTTTATTTTTAGGGTTTAAGGTTAATTTTTGGGTTTTGGGTTTAGGGTTATAGATTTTGGGATTTGTGTTTTTTTTAAATTAAGTAAACTTGTAGGTTTAGGTTTATTTAGTTTACTTAATTTATTTTTTGCTTATTTTATTTTTTTTATTTAGCTTTATTTTCTTTATTTAGTTTATTTTATTTATATTAGGTTTATTTCTTTTATTTTTTTAGCTTATTTTTTAGGTTTAGGATTAGGTTTAGGTTTAAGTTTATTTTTTAGATGAGTTTTATTTTATTTAATTTTTTAGGTTTAGTTTTTTAGGTTTTTAGTCTTTAGTGTTTAGGGTTTAGGGTTTCAGGAATTATGGTTTTAGGGTTTAGGGTTTAGGGTTAGGGTTTAGGGTTTAGTGTTTATGCTTTAAGGTTTAGGGTTTTTAAGGTTTAGGGTTTTAGGGTTTAGGGTTTAGGGTTTAGAGTTTAGGGTTTAGGGTTTATAGTTTAGGGTTTTAGGTTTGGGGTTTAAGTTTTAGGTTTTAGGGTTTAAGGTTTAGGGTTGTAAGTTTAGGGTTTAGGGTTAGTTTTAGGGTTTAGTGTTAAGGATTAAGGATTTATTATTATTATTATTAGGGTTTAGGGTTTAGGGTTTATGGTTTAAGTTTTAGGTTTAGGGTTCCAGCTTAAGTTTAGGTTTATTTTTAAATTAAGTAAACTAGTAGGTTTAGGTTTTTCTTAGTTCATTTTGTTTATTTTTTTATATATTTTAGTTTATTTTAATTTTATTTATTTTAGTTTAGTTTTCTTATTTTAGTATATTTTTTAAGTTTACATTTAGGTTTATGTTTATTTTTTAGTTTAGTTTTATTTTTTAATTTAGTTTTTAGGTTTAGGTTTTATTTTTTTTATTTTTAAGTTTAGGTTTTAATTTTTATTTTACTTTTTTAGGTTTAGGATTTAGGTTTTTATTTTAGGTTTATTTTTAAGTTTTATTTTTTAGTTTAGGTTTAGGTTTATTTTTAATTCATTTTTTTTTTATTTAGTTTATAGTTTAGGTTTAGTTTATTTTAGGTTTTGCTTTAGTTTTTTTTAGTTTTGTTTATTTTAGGTTTAGGTTTAGGTTTTTTTTTTTAGTTTTGTTTCTTTTAGTTTAGGTTTAGGTATATTTTATTTTGTTTATTTTAAGTTTAGGCTTTTCTTAGTTTAAGGTTTAGGTTTTATTTTTTATTTATTTTTTGTTTTATTTTTATGTTTTATTTTTTAGGTTTAAGTTTTTATTTAGTTTTTATTTTATTTTTGTTTAGGTTTATTTTATTTATAATTTTGGTTTAGTTTTTATTTTATTTAGGTTTTTTATTTTCTTAGTAGTTATGTTTTTATCTATTTTATTTTATTTTAGTTTTTCTTTTTCATTTTATCTATAGGTTTAGGTTTGGTTTATGTTTTACTTTAGTTTTTATATTTTATTTTATTTGTTTATTTTATTTAGGCTTAGGTTTATTTATTTATTTATTTTTAGGTTTTATTTAGTTTGGCATTAGGTTTTTAGGTTTTCAAGGTTTAAGGTTTAGGGTATTTGGTTTTTATTTTTTTAACAGAGAAAAAATTCTGATTTAACATTTCTTCTTTTCAATTTCATCAACCAAGTAACACACCAAGTTTTCTAAGACATATGCGACAATATAGATAAAAAGTGAGCACGCATATAACAAATCAAAATCCCCTGATAACTAGAACTATCTGTACAATAAGGACACAGTTTCGTAAGCACTAGTTCAAATCGACCTTTCTTCAGTTTCTCTAGTTCCCATCAGAACCATCCCATCCTCTTGAGTAGCGGGATCCACCATCATACCCTCGATCACTGCCTCCACCACCACTACGACAGTAACCTCAGTTGCTCCTCTAACCTCCATACCACCGATGCCCTGACCCTCCATATCTAGCAGCACCGTCCACCACCATAGGGATAACCGCCGTCTCCCCCTTCGCTTCAGCCACCATTTCTAGACTAATTCTGGTTGACGTTGATGATCCTACCGTCAAGGTTCTACCCATTCCTAAGGTTTAGGTTTATGTTTAGTTTATTAAGTTTTAGGGTTTAGTTTTACTTTTTAATTTATTTAGTTATTTTTAGTTTAGGTTTAGGGTTTGGAGTTTAGGGTTTAGGTTTTACAGTTAGGGTTTAGAGTTTAATGTTTAGGGGTTAGGGTTTAGGGTTTCTATTTTTAAGGTTAGGGTTTAGAGTTAGGTTTAGGGTTTAGGGGTTAGGCCTTAGGGTTTAGGGTTTAGGGTTAGTTTAGAGTTTAGGGTTTAGGGTTTAGGGATAGGGTTAGGGTTTAGGGTTTATGGTTTAGGGTTTAAGGTTTAGGGTTTAGGATTTACAATTGTAGGTTTAGTGTTGTTGGTTTAGGGTTTTTGATTTAGGGTTAGTTTTAGTGTTTAGGGTTTAGGGTTTAGGGTTTAGGGTTTAGGGATTAGAATTTAGGGTTTATGGTTTATGGTTTAGGGTTTAAGGTATTTTTTAAAAAATTAAGTAAACAGGTATGTTTAGGTTTATTTAGTTTATTTTTTATTTATTTTAGTTTAGTTTATTTTTTACTTTTATTTATGTTTATGTTTTATTATATTAGTTTAGTTTATTAATTTTTGGGTTATTTATTTTAGTTTAGGTTTTTCATTTCAATTTATTTTTTAGGTTTAGGTTTAGGTTTGTGTTTATTTTTTTACTTTAGTTTTATTTCTATATATTTTAGGTTTAAGTTTTTTTTTTTATTTTTAGGTTTAGGTTTAGGTTTTTGTTTTATTTTTTTAGGTTTAGGTTTTAGGTTTTTATTTTTAATTTATTTTTAGGTTTTATTTTTTCATCTAGGTTTAGGTTTATTTTCAATTTATTTTATTTTATTTAGTATAAGGTTTAGTTGTAGGTTATTTTGGGTTTAGGTTTAGGCTTTATTTATTTTAGTTTAGTTTATTTTATTTAAGGTTTACGTTTATTTTATTTTGTTTATTCTAGGTTTAGCTTTTTTTTTAGTTTAGGGTTTAGGTTTTATTTTTATTTATTTTTAAGTTTACTTTTTTAGGTTTAGGTTTTTATTTTAATGTTATTTTTTGTTTGGGTTTTATTTTATTTAGGTTTTTATTTATAGGTTTATTTAATTTTTTAGTTTAGTTTAAGTTTTTATTTATTTTTATTTTGTTTAGTTTTTACTTTTTATTTTATTTTGCTTTTAGGTTTAGGTTTATGTTTAGGTTTTGGTTTATGTTTAGGCTTTAGTTTAAGTTTCTATTTTATTTTATTTTATTTAGGTTTAAGTTTTATATTTATTTTATTTTTTGGTTTTATTTAGTTTAGGTTTAGGTTTTTAGGTTTTTAGTGTTTAGGGTTTAGAGTTGTAGGTTTTAGGGTTTAGGGTTTTGGGTTTAGGGTTTAGGGTTTAGGGTTTTAGGTTTTAGGGTTTAGAGTTTAAGGTTTAGGGTTTAGGGTTTAGGGTTTTAGGGTTTAGGGTTTAGTGTTCAAAGTTTTTTATTTATATAGGGTTTTAGTATTTTAGTTATTTTATCTTTTATTTTAGTTTAGGTTTTTTAAATTTAAATTTTAGGGTTATTAATTATTTATTTTAGTTTAGTTTATTTCTTTTTATTTAGGGTTTAGCTTTTTAGGGTTTAGTTTAGGGTTTAGGGCTTAGTTTAGTTTAGGTTTATTTTTAAAAAAAAATTAATAATATAGTTTAGGTTTATTTAGTAAATTTAGATTATATTATTTTTTATTTATTATTTTAGTTTTAAATTTTAATTTTATTTAGTTTATTTTTTTTTATTTTATAGGGTTTAGGTTTTTTTTTTAGATTTAAGTTTAGTTTCGATTTTACTTTTTTTAAATTTTGGTTTTAAGTTTTTTATTTAAGGTTTATTTTTAGGTTTTATTTTTAAGTTTAAGTTTAGGTTTATATTTAGTTTATTTATTTTAGTAAGTTTAGGTTTAGGTTTAGTTTATTATAGGTTTAGGTTTAGATTTTATTTATTTTAGTTTAGTTTTTTTCTATTTTAGGGTTTAGGTTTAATTTTTTATTTATTTTTAGGTTTATTTTAGTTTAGGTTTTATTTAGTTTTATTATTTATTTTTTAGGTTTATTTATTTATTTAGTTTTTATTTTATTTTAGGTTTTATTTAGGTTTTATAATATTTTTAATTTAGTTTAGGTTTTTATTTATTTTATTTTAGTTTTTTTAAATTTTTTATTTTATTTAATTTTTTTAATTTATTTTAGGTTTTTATTTTATTTTATTTAGGTTTAGGTTTATTTATTTATTTTACTTATAGGTTTTATTTAGGTTTAGTTTAGGTTTTTAGGTTTTAGGGTATAGGGTTTAGGGTTTATTGTTTTGGGTTTTGGGTTTAGGGTTTAGGGTTAGGGTTTAGGGTTTAGGGTTTAGGGTTTAGTGTTTAGGTTATTGGCTTTAGGGTTTTTAGGGTTTAGGGTTAGCTTAGGGTTCAAGGCTAGTTTAGGGTTAGTTTAGGGTTTAGGGTTTAGGGTTTAGGGTTAGTTTAGAGTTTAAGGTTTAGGGTTTTGGGTTTAGGTTTTAGGGTTTAAGGTTAGTGTTTGGATTTAGTGTTTAGGGTTTAGAGTGTTTTTTTGGGAAATTAGAAAAATTTTATTGTCATAAAGAAAAGGTACAAATTACATAGAGGGGGGTAACTGTCTAAGTTAATGCTCAAATAGCTCCGATAAGTCCTAAAAAAGATAAACCCCTCTAACTATTACAATAATTAGGGAAAGAACACATAAGAACAAAAATGACTAAGTAACCAATAACTGAAAATCTATATATGCAGCAACCAACTTCATGTGGTCCTTGTTATGCTAGCAAGATCCACTTGCAATAGTGTCCTAACTTGTAAAACAAATCTTCAACATACTTTTGAAAGGCTGAGTACAATTAGCCAAGCATAAAGAGTAAGAGCAGATAAAAGGAGTAAAGTAAAGAAAAGGATCAGGCTCAATTACAATCATCTCAAGGAGCAACACTATATGTAAGCATCCAAAGTTTAGGAGAAGGGTTACAATTACATATAGCGCTATGAGCCAGAAGAAGAATGAGTGAGAAACATCAAGGCCATCATTGCCATCATATCTCGTCTAGCACATTATCCAAAGATGGTCCTCCAGCAAGCCTGTAAAACCCTCCAAACAGCAAAGATAACAACCAACCACCAAGCCACCAGAACAACCAAGCTTAATAAGATAGATATGCAAACAACCCATGAGGATAGTAGCAAAACAAAAGGAGCACCACCAAATCCACCACCAAATCCACCATAACAAAATCAAGAGGAGAAAACATAATGATATGGGTAACAACACTAAACAGGGGATAATAAGAGCAAAAAGGAAAACCATAAGTGCTAAGATCCTCCCTCAACAAAATAGAAAAGGAGCCAATAATAAAAAAACCTAGCCTAACAGCAAACGGGTGGGGGCAAGGCTGCCAGCCAAATAGGAAAAGGGGGTGTTGTTGCAGCCAAGAGAAAAGAGGCCAAGCAATAGGAAACAAGCAAAGAAAAAACACTAAAAGATAACCAACAGGTTCCTAAAACAGTCACCAAAGGAGCAAGAAAAACCCGCCAAAGCACTCACTCCTCCAACCAGTATAGCCAGCCAAAATAACCAACCCAACCAACCATCCAACAAATCCTCCTAGCAAACCACCTCAACAGTAAAAGATCCAAGTCATCCAACCCAAAAACATTAGAATAAAGACCAACAATAATCATCAAGCCAAAACCATCTAAGATAGCCAGGGAAAGGGTAAAGATAGATAGCAACTACCAAACCCAATCAAGGAAAAAGAAAATCCAATCCATAAGGGTAGGAAAGCTAGAGATAGAAAGATATAAAGCTTAGTAAGCTAGAAAATAAGCCAACCAACAAAAATAGCAGCAATAAAGCCACCCAACCCGATAGATAAAACCAAATACTAATAAGTAGCTATCAACTAGTCATTTAAGAGTAATACCCAAACCCAAAGCCACAGTAGTATAGGAGGAGGTCCAACCCATAACCAAAAGAATAAAAATAGAAACAATGAATCCTACCACTAATCCCCAATCAACAAAACTTGCCAACCACGCCACAAGCCTAAATCAATCCATAGATAAACCACCAAAAATAGCCAACCAACCAATGACCATAGCCAACAAAAACTGTCATACCATAGTAGCATATTTAATAGTTTTGGAAGTATGCTAGAAAGTTGGCAAAACCTATCTGAAGAAAGCCTACAAAGCAACCAGGAAGGATGAAATAAGAAAAGCAAGGAAAAAGTAAAAAAGGACATTCAAAATCACCAAGCTGAAAAAAACCAAAAAACCCCAGGCTACACATATAAAAACCACCAGGGAGAAACAACAAGGCCAAAATAAAATGCAAGAGTTGAAAAACATAGACCCAAAGAGGGAAAATTAGTAGATCACCACAACCCAAAGATGGTTTTAATAGGGAAAAAAAAGGGATCATAAAAAATTGATAATAAAACCAAGCTAAGAAATTATAATCTGAGATAAGGCAATCCAATTTTATCCAAATTAATCAAACCTCTTAGTAATTTAAGCAATGTTTAGTTGTCAAATAAAGTGAAATTAGTTAAGTTAGCACCAAAATTAGCTAAATAATCAGCAGAAAGATTACCTTCATGAAGGATGTGGGAAATTTTAAAACAAACATGAGAAAGCAGAATCTTAGTAACCCAAATATTTAAATTTCATGAATTTAGCCCAAAGACTTTCATTTTTTCAAAAATTCCACCAAATTTTATACCAAAAAACATTGGCATTATCCCTTAAAGATCTGCACCCAATACCACCTTTATAAATAGTACCACAAATATTAGACAAAGAAGTCCAATAAAGCCTTTTGGCTGAATTACTAGAGCCCAAAAAAAACTTATTGAAAAGTCTTTCAATTTTGATAAGAATGTGGGAAGTAGGAACAATATTAAACAACAAGTAAAAAGGAAGAGAATAAAGAATACTTTTAATAACAATTAATCTACCACCAAAATATAAAAAATGAAATTCAATGGTAGAAATTTTATTTTGAATATTATGAATTACCTCATCAAAGAGATGGAATCTCTTATGGCCACAGCATAAAGGGGAGCCTAAATATTTAATAGGAAGATTTCGATGAGAAAGACCAGTGATGTCTTTTATTTTTTTAATTCTATAAATGGAAATAGAAGTAGAAGTGATTAAAAAAATTTTATGATTACTAATCGAAATGCCACTTTCATTTTCAAATTTATTTTAAAAATCCTTAAGTTTTTTAACATAATGTAACAAGAAATTACAAAAAATTATGAAATCATTAGCAAAGTTTAAGTTAGAGATAGCCAAACCACCAAGATTCTTGAAATACATACTAGAATTCTTCGAAAAAAAAAGATTATGCCAATGAGACAAATACCGTAATAATAAAAACTGATGATGAAAGAGGGTCACCTTGTCTTATACCTTCAGAGGAATTAAATAAACCAAAGTTTTCACCATTGATAACTAATGAAAACGTAACATTTCTAATTATATTGTTAACCAAAGAAAGAAAATGATTAGAAAAACCAAATAATGTAAGAATGATATTAAGAAAATTCCAAGAAATGTTATCATAAGCTTCGATGATGTCAAGCATAAAATGTAAGTTTCCAGCTATAGTTTTAACATTCAAATCATGAATCAATTCTTGAGCAAACAAGAAGTTATCCAAAATAGTTCTGCGATTCACAAAGCCAGTTTGATTAGGAGAGATAATCTTAGGAGGAAACTTACTAAGCTTATTAATCAAAATTTTAGAAATCAATTTATTAAAAAAAGTATAAAGACTAATAGGTCTAAAGTCATTCCAAAAGTCAGGATTATCTTAGGAATAAGAATAATAGAAGTGCTAGTAAAATATTTAGGAATAGAATTCCCTTAAAAAAATCCTTAACAGCATCATCAAGATCAATTTTAATAATAAACTAAGCTTTTTGAAAGAATAAAGTAGTGTAACCATTCGGCCTTACAACAGAATCAACATTCATACCATTAAAAATATTATAAATTTCCTGATCCTAAGGAGGGGCAAGCAAGAACTCATTATCCTTAGTAGACATAATAGAAGGGATGATAGAGTGATTGGATAAATGCTCAAGTTGACAATTTTTATTTAAAAGATCTTTAAAATAATTAAGAGTAGAAGAAAATATGTCCTCTTTTTCTTTAAGCCAAGAACCATCAAAGTTTTTGATTTCATGAATGTAACCAAGAACTCTCCTTTTCATTACCAAAGCATGAAAATATTTAGTGTTTCTCTTCCCTCGGAAAGATGCTTAGAAGCTTTTTTGTCTCCAATAAGTCTCCAAATCCTGAAACTTAATGAGATTATCTTTAGCTTCAACAAGATTAGAATAGAAAGAACAATCAGTAATAACAAGTTCTTCCAAATCTTTCACCTTTTGTTTAATATTCTTGATATTATCAAAAAACTTTTTAATGTAGTTTCTATTCCACCAAGTGATATAATGCTTAAGCCTTTTAAGCTTAAGCCAAAATCTCATCATACCAAATGCATAATCATCAGGAGAAAGAGGAGCACACAATTATAAGCAATAACATCAAGAAAACTTTTATCTTGTAACCACATATTTTGAAAACAAAAATTTTTAATGACATTATTCTTATGAACAGCATCCTTAATAGAAACCAAAGAGGTGCATGATCTGATAGAGTTCTACTAAGATGCTCCATCGAAGTTAAAGGCTAACAATTTAAAAAATAATTTTTAAATAATACACGATGAAACCGTCACCACAATCTATGATTATTCCAAGTAAATTGAGAACCAATGAAACCAACATCATAAAGATTACAATCCAAAATAATATTTGCAAAATCTTCTATTTAATGTAAATTTAGCAAAGAACCCCCTTTCCTTTCATTCAAAAAAAGGACCATATTTAAATCCCCACTAACAATCCAAGAATTATTAACAACAGAAGAAATATTTGATAATTGATCCCAAGGAATTCTACTCCTTAACTTGTTACAAGCATCATAAACAAAAGAGCCAAAAGCATGATAATAACCAAATGAAATATCCACATTAATAACTTGATGAAAATAATTAATAACATTAGTAGAAAAAGAGATATTCCAAAATAACCAAATGTTATTATTGCTATTGAAATAAAATTGCTAAAACCAATCATCACAGGCATGCATTATTTTAGAAAAAAAATAAGAGGTTCAAGAATAACTAAGAAACCAACATTATAAATTCCTACAAAGATTCATAATTCTATTTCTAACAGCAAGAGTACCATTTCCCCTCACACTCCAAATAAGAAAGTTAAACATTATTTTTTATTAGGCAAAGAAGATGAAGAAGATCGAGTAGATCTAGAAACTTTAGGAGGATAATTTTTAAACTATTTTTTCCTTTTCATAAAAATAGTTTGAAAATCGATCTCATTTTCCATGGATTGATCATCAGAAAAAATTTTGTCATCATTATTAACAATAGATTTAGGAGAAGATTCCATTTGACAATAAGATAAATCCTTATTCTCCATTAAACAAGAATTATCACAAAGCAAAATACCATCTGGAATAACAGTTAAAGAAAGGACAGAAATAGATTTATTAACCAAACATAAACTTGGCTACACATTATCAATAAGCTTCATACCATCATTCTTTCCCAAATTCAAAAAAGATAAAATAAGATTTTCTTTTAATTTTTTTTTGGCAAAATAAGAGAAACATTTTATATAAGATTTTTAGCTACTTTATCACAAATCTCCTTAGAATTAGAAACTAAAATAAGAAAATCATCCACTTGTAAATTTCAGGAATATCATAAATAATAGCAGTCGAAACCTGATTACTCTCCAAAATAGTTACATAAGCATTTTTAACAATCTTATCACTACCACTTACATTGGGAACAACATTAGCAACGTTAAGAACATCATTGGAAACATCAACAATTTCATTCACAGCATCGTTATCCTTTTCATTTAAAGCATAATTTCTTTTATCACTTTTTAAATGTACAATTCTGCCACCAACCTTAAGATCTTTAACGCTTTCTTTCAAAGATATTGATGAAGAACAAAACATTCTGATACATCATGCCCATGAGTTTTACAATGATTATAGGAAGAAGGAAAACTTTCAAACTCAACCTGCTAGAAATATCTATATTTCTCTGATCCAATTCACACCTCCTTAGGAAATTTCTTTGTTACATCAATTTCAACAAGGATCTGAGTAATTGATGACCTAGATTTGGCTATGGTTGCTTCATCAATTTGCAAGGGTCAACCAAAATAGAACTCACAGCATGCAATAATTGATAATTAATAAAGTGAACCTAAAGATTAGGTAAAGATAACCAAACTGGTGTTAAGGAGATTCCATTTAGATGTCAAAAAAATGGAGTCCATTTAAGAATATGCATTTGAAAATTTTTAGCATAATAAGATCGAAGAGCAATGATATGACTATATCAAGGTCATTAGAAAATTTAATCAGCACATGTCTACCATCTAGTAAACAAATCAAAAAAACACCAGAAATATTCAAATCATGATAGAAAAATCAAATTTTCTCCATACCAGGATGACGAAAAGAAAATTTCTAGACAAAAGTATATGCATAAGGCTTAGTTAGTTTTTCAGTATCCAAGTAAGAGCACAAAATAGCTAGAACACCTTTGAAGGTTGTATGAACTAGGTTTCTGAAAGATAAAAAAAAGTTGAAGAATACTTACCAGATAAGGCATCTTTGAAGGATTTAGAGGAAAAAGATTTAGCTATACCCAAATAATTGAAAGTTCAAGCCAGAGCAGCTGGAGCATTTGGTTTTCCCTAAGTATTAATAGAACATGATGCCACTTAAGAACCAAAAAAGCATTGGCTTAAGGAAGAAGATTCGAAGCCAAACTAGAAGAAATTTCTAGAAACCAACACAAAAACATTGAGAAGGAGAACGAAAAGGAAACCAATTCAAGAATCGCTAGAGCTCGAAATGGGAAGGGGCCGCGGGATGGGTTTAGGTTTTTAGTTTAGTATTTGGTTTATTATAGGGTTTAAGGGTTTAGGTTTTTTTAGTTATTGGTTTATCTTAGTTAGTTTTTTAGGTTTAAGGTTTTAGTTTTTTTTACTAATTTTGCTTTTAGGGTTTAGGGTTTTTAGTTATTTATTTTGTATTAGATTTTATTTTTAGTTTAGTTTTAGTTATTATTATGTTATTATTATCATTATTATTATTATTTTTGGGCTTAGGTTTATTTTTTGGTGAGGTGGGTAGGTTTTATTAGTTTTAGTTTTATTTAGGGGTTTTTATTAATTTTGTTTTAGTTTTTTTAGTTTTATTTGTTAGGTTTTTATGTTTTATTTAGTTTTTTTATTATCTTTTATTTTTATTTTATTAGTTTTAATAGTTTTTTAATTAGTTTAGTTATTATTATTTTTTGTTTTTATTTAGGGATTTAATTTTAGTTTTATTATTTTTATATTTTAGTTTTTTTAGTTTTAGTTTGTGGGTTTAGCAAAACGAGTGGGGGAGGGAGGATTTAGTTTTGTTTTTTTACTAGTTTTATTTTTTTATTTTTTTAGTTAGCAGTGCAGGGTTGTAGGTTTAAGATTATATGTTTAAGGTTTAGGGTTTAAGGTTAGTTTTAGGTTTTACGGTTTAGGGTTTAGGATTTAGTGTTTAGGGATTAGGGTTTAGGGTTTAGGGTTTTGAGTTTTTTTTAATTAAGTAAACTGCTAGGTTTAGGTTTATTTAGTTTAAATTATATTTTTATTTAGGCATATTTTTTATTTTTATTTATTTTAGTTTATTTATTTTTATTTAGATTTTTTTATTATAGTTTATTTTTTAGGTTTAGGTTTAGGTTTAGGTTTATGCTTATTTTTTAATTTAGTTTTATTTTTATTTTATTTTTTAAGTTTAGGTTTTACTTTTGTTATTAGGTTTAGGGTTAGGTTTTATTTAGGTTCAGGTTTAGGTTTTTATTTTATCTTTTTGGGTTTATATTTTAGGTTTATTTTTTGGTTTTATTTTTAGTTTATTTTTTATATTTAGAATAGGGTTTATGTTTAGTTTATTTTAGGTTAAGGTTTAGGGTTTATTTATTTTAGTTTAGATTTAGGTTTATTTTATTTATTTATAGTTTAGTTTAAGTTTTTATTTATTTTGTTTAAGTTTAGTTTTTATTTTTATTATTATTTTTTTTAGGTTTAGGTTTATGTTTTAATTTAGGTTTTTATTTTATTTTTATTTTATTATTTTATTTAGGTTTAGGTTTTTTATTTATTTTATTTTTAGGTTTTATTTAGTTTAGGTTTAAGTTTTTAAGTTTTTAGGGTTTATGGTTTAAGGTTTAGGGTTTATGGTTTAGGGTTTAGGGTTTAGGGTTATTTGGGGTTTATGGTTAAGGTTTAGGGTTGTAGGTTTCAGGGTTTAGGGTTTAATGTTTAGGGTTTAGGGTTTAAGGTCTTAGGGTTTAAAGTTTAGGGTTTAAAGTTTAGGGTTTAGGGTTTAGGGTTTTAGGTTAGTCTTAGGGTTTAGGGTCAGGGTTAGGGTTTTTTTATTAAATTTTTTTTAAATTTTTTTAATTTTTTTAAATTAAGTAAAGTGTTAGGTTTATGTTTATTTAGTTTATTTTACTTTTATTTTTATTTAGGTTTATTTTTATTTTTATTTAGTTTAGTTTATTTATTTTAGGTTTATTTATTTTAGTTTAGATTTTTTATTTTTGTTATTTATTTAAGTTTAGGTTTATTTTTTTTGTTAAGTTTTATTTTTATTTTATTTATTAGGTTTAGGTTTTATTTTATTTTTTTAGGTTTAGGTTTAGGCATTAAGTTTTTATTTTAGTTTTATTATTAGGTTTTATTTTTAATTTTAAATTTAGGTTTATTTTAGTTGATTTTATTTAATCTTGATTTAAGTTTAGGTTTTATTTTTTTCAGTTTAGTTTAGTTTAGTTTAGGTTTAGATTTATTTTCTATTTTTTTAGGTTTAGGTTTTATTTTTTTATTTTTAGGTTTTGGTTTTTATATAATTTTTATTTCATTTTATTTTAAGTTTAGTTTTTATTTTATTTAGGTATTTTAGTTTAGTTTAGGTTTTAATTTATTTTATTTTACTTTAATTTTTATTTTTTTAAAATTTTCTTTTTTAGGTTTTGGTTTAGGTTTAGGTTTTACTTTGTCTTTTATTTTATTTTAGTTAGGTTTTTTTTTTTTTTAGGTTTTATTTAGGTTAGGTTTAGGTTTTTATCTTCTTAGGTTTTAGGGTTTATGGTTAGTTTAAGGTTTAGAGTTAAGGGTTTAGGGGTTTGTAGTTTAGGGTTTAGGGTTTAGGGTTTAGGGTTTACATTTTAGTGTTTATGGCTTAGGGTTTAGGGTTTTAGGGTTTAGGGTTTAGAGTTTAAGGTTTAGGGATTTTAGTCTTTAGGGTTTAGGGTTTAGGGTTTAGTTTTTAGGTTTAGGGTTTTGGTTTTAGTTTAATATTTAGGGCTTTTGGTTATTTTTTATAGAGAACAAATTTAGATTCAATATTTCTTCTTTTTGATTTCATGAACCAAGTAACACACCATGTTTTTTAAGACACAAGCGACGACATAGATCGAAAATGAGCATCCATAGTGAAAATTAAAAACCCTAGATAACTAGAACTCTCTCTACTATAAAGACACAGTTCCATAAGCATCAGATCAGATCGATCACTCTTTGATATCTCTAGTTCTCATCAGAACTACCCAAGCCTCTCGAGTAGCAGGATCCATCATCATATCACATCTCTCCTCCTCTTGTGTGTAACCTCCATCATTCTTCCCATAACCACCATTGCTCACCACACCGGCACCTTGATTCCCCACGATAATCAGCCTCCATGTTCACCTCCACCGCTAGACCTAGATTAACCCTAGTTGATAATGACATTCTTGCGATTAAGGTTCTACCTATTCTTAGGGTTTAAATTTATTACATTTTAGGCTTTAGGTTTATTTTTTAATTTATTTAGTTACTTTAGTTTAGTTTTAGGGTTTGAGGTTTAGGGTTTATGATTTAGGGTTAAGGTTTAGGGCTTACGATTTAGGGTTAGGGTTTAGGCTTTAGGCTTTAGGGTTAGTTTAGGGATTAATGTTTATTAGGGTTTAAGGTTTGGGTTTTTTTAGGGATTAAGGTTTAGGGTTTAGGGTTTGAGGTTTAGGGTTTAGGTTTAGGGTTTAGGATTTAAGGTTTATGATTTCTTTTAATGTTATGTAAACTCATAGGTTTAGGTTTATTTAGTTTATCTTTTATTTATTTTAGTTTAGTTTAATTTTATATTTTTAGTTAGGTTTATTTTTTATTTTTATTAAGTTTATTATATTTATTTTAGGTTTATTTATTTAAGTTTAGGTTTTCATTTTATTTTATTTTTTAGTTTTGGGTTTAAGTTCAGGTTTACTTTTTAGTTGTGTATTATTTATATTTTATTTTCTAGGTTTAAGTTTTATTTTTTATTTTTTTGTTTAGGTTTAGGTTTTTATTTTATTTTTTTAAGTTAAGGTTTTAGGTTTATTTTTAGGTTATATTTTTAGTTTAGGTTTTAGTTTGATTTTAGTTTATTTTATTTTATTTATATTAAGTTTAGGATTCAGATTAGTTTATTTTAGGTTTAGGTTTAGGTTTTATTTACTTTAGCTTAATTTATTTTTGTTTAGGTTTAGGTTTATTTTATTTTATTTTATTTTTTTATTTTTATTCTATGTTTAAGTTTTTCTCAGTTTAAGGATTGGGTTTTATTTTTTATTTATTTTTCTATTTATTTTTTAAGTTTAGGTTTTTATTTAGTTTTTGTTTTCTTTTTTTGAGGTTTATTTTTTTATTAAATGTTTAGTTTGTATTATATTTAGGTTTTTTATTCTTAGGTTTATTTTATTTTTTAGTTTAATTTAGGTTTTATTTATTATATTTTAATTTACTTTTATTTTCTTAATTTTATTTTATTTTTAGGTTAAGGTTTAGGTTTAGTTTAGTTTTTTTAATTTAATTTTATTTTATTTTATTTAGGCTTTATTTTTGTTTATTTTCATTTTAGGTTTTATTTAGTTAAGGCTTATGTGTTGAAGTTTGTAGGATTTTAGGTTTATGGTTTAGGGTTTAGGTTTTTACAATTTAGGGTTTAGGGTTAGGGTTTAGGGTTTAGGGTTTAGAGTTTAAAGTTTAGTGTTTAGGCTTAAGGATTTATGGGTTTTTAGGGTTTAGGGTTTTAGTTTTAAATTTAAGCAGGTTTAGGGTTAGTTTAAGGTTTAAGGTTTAGTTTAGGTTACTAGGATTTAAAGTTTAGGGTCTAGGTTTAGGAAGTTTAGGTTTAGGTTAGTTTAGTTTAGGTTAGTTAGTATGGTTTAGGATTTAGGGTTTTGGTTTAGGATTTAGGGTTTAGGGTTTAGTTTTAGGGTTTAGAGTTTAGTTTTAGTTTAGTGTTTAGGGTTTAGGGTTTAGGTTTTCTTAGGTTTTGGTTTTTTGGTTTAGTTAGAGTTTAGGTTTACAATTTTTTTTTTAAAAAAAGTTTAGGTTAGGTTCTTAGTTTATTTTTTATTTATTTTACTTTTTTATTTTTTATTTATATTTTCGTCTATTTTTATTTTTATTTAGTTTAGTTTATTTATTTATGGTTTATTTATTTTAGTTTAGGTTTTTTATTTTAGTTCATTTTTTAAGTTTTGGTTTAAATTTATGTTTATTTTTTGGTTTAGTTTTATTTTTTATTTTTTTTAGGTTTTGGTCATATGTTTTATTTTTAGGTTTAGGTTTAAGTTTTTATTTTATTTTCTTAATTTAGGTTTTTCATTTTTATTTTATGTTTATTTTTAGGTTTTATTATTTAGTTTAGGTTTAAGTTTATTTTTAATTTATTTTATTATATTTAGTTTAGGGTTTAGGTTTAGTTTATTTTAGGTTTTGGTTTAGGTTTTATTTATTTATTTTTAGTTTATTGTAGTTTAAGTTTAGGTTTAGGTTTATTTTATTTATTTTAAGTTATTTTTTTGTTTAGGGTTTAGATTTTACTTTTTAAATATATTTTTATGTTTTTTTTTTGTTTAGGTCTTTATTTTATTTTTTGTAGGTTAATTTTATTTTTATTTTACGTTTAGGTTTTATTTTATTTAGGTTTTACCTTTTTAGGTTTATTTTATTTTTTTGGTTTAGTTTATGTTTTTCTTTATTTTATTTTAGTTTGGTTTTCATATTTTATTTTATTTTATTTTATTTTTAGATTTAGGTTTTAAATTTATTTTATTTAGGTTTAAGTTTTCTTATTTATTTTATTTTTAATTTTATTTAGTTTAGGTTTAGAATTTTAGGTTTTTTGGGTTTAGGGATTTTGGTTTAGGGCTTAGTGTCTAAGGTTTTGGGTTTAAGGTTTGGGGTTTAGGGTTTAGGGTTTAGGGCTATAGGTTTCAGGGTTCAGGGTTTAAGGTTTATGGTTTTAGGGTTTAGGGTTGAGGGTTGAGGGTTTTAAGGTTTAAGGCTTAGGGTTTAGGGTTTAGGCTTTAGGGTTAGTTTTAGGGTTTAGGTATTATGGTTAGGGTTTTTTTATTTTATTTATTTATTTTATGTTTTTAGGATTTAGGGTTATAAGTTTAGGGCTGTAGGTTTAGGGTTTATGGTTAGTTTTAGGGCTTAAGTTCTAGCGTTCAGGGCTTATGGTTTAAGATTTTGGTCTTAAGGTTTAGGATTTAAGGTTTAGGTTTTTTTTTAAAAGTAAGTAAATCGATAGGTTTAGGTTTATTTAATTTATTTAGTTTATTTATTTTATTTTAATTGATTTTTTAGGTTTTTTTATTTTTATTTAGTTTCTTTATTTATTTTTATTTAATTTTTTTATTTAGTTTAATTTTTAGGTTAAGGTTTAGATTTTTGTTTATTTTTTAGTTTAGTTTTATTTTTATTTTTGAATTGTTTAAGTTTTATTTTTACTTTTAAGTTTAAGTTTAGGTTTTTATTTTTTATTTTTTGGTTTAGGTTTTAGGTTTTTATTTTAGGTTTATTTTAAGGTTTTATTTTTTAGTTTAGGTTTACATTTATTTTTAGTTTATTTTTTTATTTAGTTTAGGTCTTGGTTTAGGTTTAGTTTATTTAAGGTTTGGATTTAGGTTTTATTTATTTTAGTTTAGTTTATATTTATTTAGGTTTAGGTTTATTTTATTTTGTTTAATTTTTTTTAGGTTTAGTATTATTTTAGTTTACGATTTAGGTTTTATTTTATTTTATTTTAGGTTTATTTTATTTTTATTTTAGGTTTAATTTTTATTTTATTTAGGTTTTTTATGTTTAGGTTTATTTTATTTTTTAGTTTAGTTTAGGTTTTTATTTCTTTTATTTTTGTTTAAATTTTTTTACTTTATTTTATTATAATTTTAGGTTTAAGTTTATGTTTAGGTTTAGGTTTATGTTTTAGTTTAATTTAGTTTTGGGTTCAGTTTATTTTATTTTGTTAATTTTATTTTTTATTTAAAGTTTTGTTTGTTTAATAGTTTAGGGCTTAGGTTTCCATTTTACTTTATTTTTAGGTTTTATTTTTCTGGTTTATTTTTTAGGTTTAGTTTTTTTAGTTTTTATTTTATATTACTTTAGGTATATTTTATTTTTATTTTAGGTTTAGTTTTTATTTTATTTAGGTTATTTATTTTTAGTTTAGTTTAGGTTTTTATTTATTTTATTTTATTTTATTTTTCTTTTTTATTTTATTTTTCTTTTAGGTTTAGGTTTAGTTTTTCATTTTAGTTTATGTTTTTATTTTATTTTATTTTGTTTAAGTTTTTTAATTTATTTTATTTTTAGGTTCTATTTAGTTAAGGTTTAGGTTTAAAGCTTTTTAAATTTAGGATTTAGGGTTTGTTAAATATTTAGGGTTTGGGGTTTAGGGTTTAGGGTTTAGGGTTTATGGTTTAGGGTTTAAGGTTTAGGTTTTAGGGGTTAGGGTTTAGTGTTTAGGGTTTAGGGTTAATGGTTTTTAGGGGTTAGGGTTTAGTGTTGAGGGTTTAGGTTTTAGGTTCAGGGTTGAGGTTATAGTTTAGGGATAAGGGTTTTTTTTTAACATAGAACAAATTCAGATTCAACATTTCCTCATTTCGATTTCATCAACCAAGTAACACGCTAAGTTTTCCAAGACAAAAGCGACGACATAAATAAAAAATGATCGCACATAGAGCAAAACCAAAGACACAGTTACATAAGCAACATATCAGATCAACAGTTCTTCATTCTCCCTAGTTCCCATCAGAATGACCCCGGCCTCTCTATTAGTGGGATCCACCATCATATCCTCTATCTCTCCCTCTGCCACCACCATGATTATAACCACCATCGCTTCTCTGACCTCCGTAACCACCACTGCCCTAACCATCACCTCCATATCCACCAGCATCTCAAGTTCCCTCACGACCACTCTGATAACTATTTCTTTCACCTTTGCCTCCATTACTAGATCTAGACTGAGCTTGGTTTACTGAGATGTTCCTGCCATCAAGGTTTTGCCCATTCTTAGTGTTTAGGTTTAGGTTTAGGTTATTAAGTTTTATGGTTTACATTTATTTTTTAAATTTATTTAGTTACTTTAGGTTTAGGTTTATGGTTTAGGGTTTTGAGAATAGGTTTTAGGGTTAGGATTTAGGGTTTAGGGTTTAGGGTTTAAGGTTTTAGGGTTTTAGAGTTTATGCTTTTAGGGTTTAGGGTTTAAGGTTACGATTTAAGATTTAGTGTTTAGGGTTTAGGGTTTTTCAGGGTTTAGGGCTTAGGGTTTAGGGTTGAGGGTTGTAGGTTTAGCGTTGTAGGTGTAGGGTTTAGGGCTTAGGGTTAGTTTTAAGGTTTAGGATTTAGGGTTTTCCATTTTTAAAAGAAATTAAGTAAACATGTAGGTTTAGTTTTTTTTTTAATTATTTTAGTTTTATTTTGTTATATTTTTTTATTTTATTTAGGTCAATTTATTTATTTTAGTTTAGGTTTTTATTTTATTTTATTTTTTAGGTTTAGGTTTAAGTTATTATTTTATATTTTAAGTTTAGGTTTTAGGTTTTTATTTTGTTTAATTTTTTTTATTTTAGGTTTAGTTTTTTTTAGCTTAGGGTTTAGGTTTTATTTTTTGTTTATTTTTAAGTTTTATTTTTAGGCTTATTTTTTAGGTTTAAGTTTTTATTTTATTTTCTTTTAGGTTTATTTTATTTTTATTTTACGTTTAGTTTGTATTTTATTAAGTTTTTTATTCTTAGGTTTATTTTATTTTTTTAATTTAACTTAGGTTTTACATTCCTTTATTTTAATTTATTTTTATTTTTTATTTTATTTTATTTTTAGGTTTAAGTTTAGTTTTTAATTTAGGTTTTTATTTTATTTTATTTTTTATTTTATTTAGGTTCAAGTTTATTTATTTATTATATTTTTAGGTTTTATTTAGTTTTGATTTAGGTTTTTAGGTTTTTAGGGTTTAGGGTTTAGGATTTTAGGATTTAAGGTTTAGGGTTAGCGTTTAGGTTTAGGGTTTAGTGTTTAGTCTTTACGGTTTAGGGTTTTGGGATTTAGGATTTAGGGTTTAGGGTTTATGATTTAGGGTTTAGGGTTTAGGGTTAGCTTAGGGTTTAGGGCTAGTTTAAGGTTTATGATTTAGGGTTTTGGGTTTAGGGTATAGGGTTTTAAGGTTTAGGGTTTAGAGTTCAGGGTCTAAGGTTTAGGGTTAAGGTTTTTTTTTTATTTTTCTTTAAATTAAATAAAATGGTAGGTTTAAATTATTTAGTTTATTTTTTTAGTTTAATTTTTTTTTTACTTAAGTTTATTTTTATTTATATTTTGTTTAGTTTATTTATTTTGGCTTTATTTATTTGAGATTAATATTTAGGTTTAGGTTTAGGTTTAGTTTTAACTTTAGTTTATATTTTAGGTTTAGGCTTTATTTTTTATGTTGAGGTTTAGGTTTAGGTTTTTATTATATTTTTTTTTTAGGTTTAGGTTTTAGGTTTTTATTTTAGGTTCTTTTAGGTATTATTCTTTAGTCTAAGTTCAGGTTCATTTTTTTTAGTTTATTTTATTTTATTTAGCTTAGGTTTAGGTTTAGGTAACACTACCATTGTCGGTCCCAAGTCCGGATGCAAAAAGTGGAGGGTTGCGTTAGGTAGTCGACAGTCAGCGTAAAATTTGTCGAAATAATTATGACATGAATCCTTTAAATCATTGTGTTAATGCTAGGGCGTCCCCTGGAAGCGACGCGCTGTATGGCTTGAATACAGTGAAAAATGTGCTAGAGCGTACATGGCCAGTGCGTGTTAAATAAGCAAGGGTTCCCACATTATGGGCGGATGCGGGCAAAGAAGTTAGTCCATGAAACTAGAATTAGGTTAGGATCTTGGAATATAGGTACTCTTACGGTAAATTAATGGAATTAATAGATATTATGGTTCATAGAAAGATAAATATTTTATGTGTTCAAGAAACTAAATGGGTTGGGGAGAAGGCTAAGGAGATTGATAGTTTAGGTTTTAAACTTTGGTATTCAGGTAAAAGTCGAACTAGAAATGGTGTAGGTGTGATTATAGATAAAAGTTTGAAGGATAATGTTATAAGTATTAATAGATGTGGAGATAGAATTATAGCTTTAAAGATTATTGTTGATACTAAGATTATCAATGTTATAAGTGTTTATGCTCCTCAAGTAGGTTTGGAGGTAAGTTCAAAAGAAAAATTTTGGAATGAATTAGAGGGATTAATACAAACGATACCTCTTGAAGATAAAGTATTTATTGGGGGAGATTTAAATGGACATGTTGGTAGAGTGGTAGAAGATTTTAAAAGTATTCATGGTGGTTATGGATTTGGAGTGACTAATGAAGAAGGTAGGATTATATTAGATTTTGCCTTAGCTTATGATTTTGTAGTTGCTAATACTTTATTTAAGAAAATAGATGAACATATTATTACTTATAAAATGGATCTAGTAAAACAGATTGATTATTTTTTGATAAGAAAAATAGATCGTTTAGATTGTAAAGATTTTAAGGTCATTCCAAGTGAAATTTTAAGTACCCAACATCGACTATTAGTTTTAGATTTTAAGATGAAAGGTTGTAAGAGAAAAAATAAACTTAATTATTGTCCTAGGATTAGATGGGGACACTTAAAGAACACAAATAAAAATATTTTTAAGAGCAAGCTACAAGAAATTAAAGTTTGGGATGTTCATAAGGAAGCGTTATGTGGGAAAAGTATCAAGTGCTATTAAACAAGTTGCTAAAATGTGCTTGGCGAATCAAAAGGAAAAGCTTCTTTTAATAAGAATAGTTGGTGGTGGAGTCGAGTGTGCAAGAAAAGATAAGAAATAAGAAGCATTGTTATAAAACTTGGTTTAGATGTAAAACTTCGGAGAATTGGGAAAGATATAAAATGACACCAGAGATTCTAAGAAAGCAATATATGATGCAAAAAATTTAGCTTTCAGTGATTTATACAATAGATTAGATACCAAAGAAGGTGAAAGATGTATGTATAAGTTAGCCAAAGAGATAGGAGAAGTAAAGACATAGTTCAAGTGAGGAGTATTAAGGATGAAAATAATAAAGTACTTTTCTTAGAAAAGATATTGAAAAATGAAATTTTTTTAATAAACTTTTCAATGAAGGATCGTCAATATATATAGATAGTAAATTTAGTGAAGAAAATAAGAAATAATATTCATAGTATTAGAAATGATCAAGAATTACAAATCTTTTTTTAATGTTATTTTAAAGACTAAAAGATGCGGATGAGTGGAGAAAGAGTTTGTTGGTTCCTATATTTAAGAATAAAGGTGATGCACAAGATTGTGCAAATTATAGAGGAATTAAGTTAATACATTAAAATTATGGGAGAGTAATTGAGCATAGGTTACGATGTGATACGAAGTTTCTCACAATCGGTTTGGTTTCATGCCGTAGATCTACTATGGATGCTATACATTTGTTAAGAGGTTTGATGGAGAAGCATAGAAAATAAAAGGATCTACATATGATATTTATTGATTTAGAAAGCTTATTTTAAAGTCTCAAGAGATATTCTTTGGAGAGTTCTAGAACAAAAGAAGTTAATATTGGTTATATTCAAGTCATTAAGGATATGTATACTAGAGCGTCACTTGTGTCCAAACACAAGGAGGATTGACAAACTATTTTCCTATTTCGTTGGATTACATCAAGGATCAACATTAAGCCCTTATCTTTTACTTTAGTTATGGATGTTCTTATGAGGCATTTACAAGAAGATGTACCACGGTGTATGCTTTTTTCGATGACATTCTTCTTGTTGATAAGACTAGAGAGAGTCCAATGAAACTTGAATTATGGAGGTCAACTTTAGAGTCCAAAGGTTTTCGTTTAAGCAGATCTAAAGCTGAATATATGGAGTGTAATTTTAGTTGTAGAAATTTTAGTGGTAGTGTTGTGACTTTAGGTGATCAAGTCATTAGTAAGAGTGGCGATTGATATTTAGGCTCTATTGTTCAAAATGATGGTGAAATAGATGGAGATATTATTAGTAGAATTCAAGTTGGATGGTTGAAGTGGAGGAATGCATCGGCCTATTATGTGATAGAAAAGTTCCACTTAAACTTAAGGAAAATTTTATAAGATGGTGGTAAGACACCTGATGACTTATGGTGCGAGAATGTTGGCCAATAAAGAGAAACATAAGAGTAAGTTAAATGTTACGAGATGAGGATGCTCAGTGGATGAGTGGCTTTACCCTTAGAGATAGAATGCAAAATGAGTATGTTGGAAAAAGTTGGAGTAGCTCAGTGGTAGATAAGATTAGGGAGTCGCCTTAGATGGTTTGGCCACATAAAGCGTCGGTAGTCCAGATGACAGATTAGGAGAGTAGATGCATTAGATTTTCCTTATGTTAAGAAAGGTAGAGGTAGACCTAAAAGACTTGGTTAAGATGTATAAAAAATGATCTTAGTATACTCGAATTAAATGAGAATTTGACACATAATAGGACACAATGGAGACGAAGGATTCATGTAGCCGACCCCACGTAGTGGGATTAAGGCTTGTTGTTGTTGTTGTTGTTGTTGTAGGTTTAGGTTTAGGTCTAGGTTTAGTTTATTTTAGGTTTAGGTTTTATTTATTTTAGTTTAGTTTATTTTAGTTTATGTTTAGGTTATTTCATTTTTATTTTAGATTTAGCTTTTTTTAGTTTAGAGTTTAGGTTTTATTTATTATTTATTTTTAGGTTTATTTTTTAGGTTTAGTTTTTTATTTAGTTTTTATTTTCATTTATTTTAAGTTTATTTTATCTTTAGTTTAGGTTTAGCTTTTATTTTATTTATGTTTTTTATTTTTAATTTAGTCTAGGTTTTTATTTATTTTATTTTAGTTTAGTTTTAAATTTTTATTATTTTTTTTAGGTTTAGGTTTAGGTTTAGGTTTTAGTTTAGGTTTATGTCTTTTATATTTATTTTATTTTTAGGTTTTATTTAATTTAGCTTTAAGTTTCTATGTTTTTAGGGTTTAGGTTATATGGTTTAGCGTTTAAGGTTTAACGTTTAGGGTTTAAGGTTTAAGTTTTAGGGTTTATGGTTTAAGGTTTAGGGTTTTAAGGTTTAGGGTTTAGGGTTTCAGATTTAAGGTTTAAGGTTTTAGGGTTGTAGGTTTAGGATTTAGGGTTGTACTTTTAGGGTTTAGGGTTTAGGAATTTTTTTTTATTTTTCATTTTATTTTTTTATCTTCTTAATTTTTTTAAATTAAGTAAACTGGTAGGTTTTGGTTTATTTTTTAATTATTTTAGTTTATTTCATTTTTTATTTTTAATTTTATTTAGTTTAATTTATTTATTTTAGTTTTTATTAGGTTTAGGTTTAGGTTCAGGTTTAGGTTTTGGTTTATTTTTTAGTTTAGTTTTATTTTTATTTTATTTTTTAGATTAAGTTTTAGTTTTTATTTTTTCGTTTAGGTTTAGGTTTTCAATTTATTTTTTTAGGTTTAGGTTTTCGGTTTTTATTTGAGGTTTACTCTTAGCTAATATTTTTTTACTTTAGGTTTAGGTTCATTTTTAATTTATTTTATTATCTTTTGTTTACGTTTATGTTAGGTGTAGTTTATTTGAGGTTTAGGTTTATGTTTTATTTGTTTTAGTTTAGTTTATTTTATATTAGGTTCAGGTTAATTTTATTTTTATTTTAGGTTTAGGTTTTTTTTTTAAATTTAAGGTCTACATTTTATTTTTTATTTTTTTTAGGTTTAAGTTTTCATTTAGTGTTTATTTTATTTTATTTTAGGTTTATTTTGTTTTTATTTTAGGTTTAGTTTTTATTTTAGTTGGTTTTTTAATTTTATTAATTTAGTTTAGGATTTTATTTATTTTATTTTAGTTTAGTTAATATTTTTTATTTAATTGTTTTAAGGTTTTTGTTTTGGTTTAGGTTTTAGTTTATGTTTTTATATTACTTTATTTATTTATTTATTTTTAGTTTAGGTTTATTTATTTATTTTATTTTTAGGTTTAATTTAGTTTAGGTTTAAGTTTTTTAGCTTTTTAGGGTTTAGGGTTTAGGTTTTAGGTTTTTATTTTAGGTTTATTTTTATGTTTTATTTTTTAGTTTACATTTAGGTTTATTTTTTGTTTATCTTATTTTATTTTGTTAAGGGTTTATGTTTAGTTTATTTTTGGTTTAAGTTTAGGTTTTATTTATTTTAGTTTAGTTTATCTTAGTTTAGGTTTAGGTTAATTTTATTTTTATTTTAGGTTAAGTTTTTATTTTTAGTTTAGGGCTTGGGTTTTATTTTATATTCATTTTTAGGTTTTATTTTTAGGTTTATTTTTTAGGTTTGGGATTTTATTTAGCTTTTATTTTATTTTAAGTTTATTTTTTATTTTACATTTAGTTTTTATTATATTTAGGTTTTATATTCTTAACTTTATTTTATTTTTTAGTTTAGTTTAGGATTTTATTTATTTATTTTTTTTTGTAGCTTTTTTATTTTACTTTTAGGTATAGGTTTCATTTTTTGTTTAGGTGTTGATTTTATTTTATTTAGGTTTAGGTTTTTTTATTTATTTTAATTTTAGGTTTTATTTACTTAAGATTTTTGTTTTTAAGTATTTAGGATTTAGGGTTTAGGGTTTAAGGCTTAGGATTTAGGGTTTAGGGTTTTAAGGGTTTAATGTTGTAGGTTTAGGGTTGTACATTTAGGGTTTAGGGTTTAGGGTTGGTTTTAGGGTTTAGGGTTTGGGATTTAAAGTTTAGGGTTTAGGGTTTAGGGTTTCGGGCATTTTTTTTTAAAAAATAAGTAAACTGGTAGGTTTAGGATTATTTAGTTTATTTAGTTTTTTTTATTTATGTTTACTTTTTATTTTTATTTAGTTTGGTTTATTCATTTGAGGTTTATTTATTTTAGATTAGGTTTTTTTATTTTAGTTAATTTTTTAGGTTTCAAATTTGGTTTATTTTTATTTTCTAGTTTAGTTTAGTTTTTTTTTGTATGTTTAGGTTTTTTTTTCTTAGGTTTAAGTTTAGGTTTTTATTTTATTTTTTTAGGTTTAGGTTTTAGGTTTTTGTTTTAGGTTTACTTTTAGGTTTTAGTTTTTAGTTTAGGTTTAGGATTATTTTTGTTTATTTTATTTTATTTAGTTTAAGGTTTAGGTTTAGTTTATTTTAAGTTTAGGTTTATGTTTTATATATTTTAGTTTTGCTTATTTTAGTTTAGGTTTAGGTTTATTTTACTTTGTTTATTTTAGGTTTAGGTTTTTCTGATTTGTTTAGGGTTTATGTTTTATTTTTTATTTATTTTGGGTTTTATTTGTTAGGTTTAGGTGTTTATTTAGTTTTTATTTTATTTTATTTTATTTTAGGTTTATTTTATTTTAATTTTACATTTAGTTTTTATTTTATTTAGGTTTTTTATTTTTTGGTTTATTTTAGTTTTTAGTTTAGTATATGTTTTTATTTTATTTATTTTAGTTTAGTTTTTATTTTTTTATTTTATTTTGGTTTAAGTTTTCTTATTTATTTTATTTTTATGTTTTATTTAGTGTAGGTTTAGGTTTTTAGCTTTTTGGGGTTTAGGGTATAGCATTGAGGGCTTAGGGTTGTTGTGGTTTATGGTTTAGGGTTATAGGATTTAGCGTTTGGGGTTTAGGTTTTAGAGTTTAGGATTTAGGTTTTGGGGTTTAGGGTTTTGGGTTTAGGGTTTAGAGTTTATGTTTTAGGGGTTAGGTTTTAGGGTTTAGGGTTTAGGGTTTTAGGGTTTAGAGTTTACTGTTTAGGGTTCAGGTTTTAGTTTAGGGTTTTTGGTTTTTTTTTAACAGAGAACCAATTCAGATTCAACATTTCATCTTTTTGATTTCATCAATGAAGAACACACCAAGTTTTCTAAGACACAAGTGACGACATAGATCAAAAATAAGCATGTATAGAGCAAATCGAAAACCCTAGATGACTAGAACCGTCTCTACTATGAAGACCGTTTCATAATAGTAGATCAGATCAGCTGATCTTTTGTTTCTCCAGTTGCCATTAAACCATCGCAGCCTCTTAAGTAGTGGGATCGACCATCATATCTCCAATCTCTCCCTCCGCCACCACAACGCCTGTAACCAAAATCGGTCCTCCTACCTCCATAACCACCATTACTCCGACCACCACCTCCATATCCACCATCAACTCCATATCCCCCACCACCACTGCAATCCACCTCCCTTCACCTCCATCACCGATCTGAGACCGAGCAACGAATGTTCTCAGTCAAGGTTCTACCCATTCTTAGGTTTTAGGTTTAGGTTTAGGTTTTTTAGGTTTTAAGGTTTAGGTTTATTTTTAAATTCATTTAGTTACTTTAGGTTTAGGTTTAAGGTTTGGGATTTAGAGTTTAGGGTTTATGGTTAGGGTTTAGGGTTTAGGGTCTAGGGTTTAGGGTTTAGGGTTTTAGGATTTATGCTTTTAAGGTTTAGGGTTTAGGGTTTTTTAGGGTTTAGGATTTAGGGGTTAGGGTTGTAAGTTTATGGTTTATGGTTTAGGGTTTAGGATTTAGGATTTATGGTTTAAAGGTTTTTTTAATTAAGTAAACATGCAGGTTTAGGTTTATTTAGTTTATTTTACTTTTTAATTTTATTTAGGTTTACTTTTTATTTAGTTTAGTTCACTAATTTTAGGTTTATTTATTTTAGTTTATTTTTTAGGTTAAGGTTTAAGTTTATTTTTTGGTTGACTTTTATTTCCAATATATCTTTTAGGTTTAGGTTTTATTTTAAATTTTTAATTTTAGGTTTAAGTTTTAATTCTATATTTAGGTTTGGTTTTAGGTTTTTATTTTAGGTTTATTTTTAGGTTTTATTTTATAGTTTATTTTTAGTTTATTTTATTTTATTTAGTTTAAGTTTAGGTTTAGGTTTTATTTATTTTAGTTTAGTTAATTTTAGTTTAGGTTTAGGTTTATTTTATTTTGTTTATTTTATTTTTATTTTAGGTTTAGGTTTTTTTTAGTTTAAGGTTTATGTTTTATTTTTTATTTGTTTTAAAGTTTTTTTTATGTTTATATTTTAGTTTTAGGTTTTTATTTAGTCTTTATTTTATTTTATTTTAGGTTTATCTTTTTTATCTTATGGCTAGTGTTTATTTTATTTAGGTTTTTTATTATTAGGTTTATTTTATTATTTAGTTTGTTTAAGTTTTTATTTATTTTATTTTAGTTCATTTTGATTAGTTTATTTTATTTATTTTAGGTTTAGGTTTAGGTTTAGGTTTAGGTTTTTATTTTACTTTATTTTTATATTTTATTTAGGTTTAGGTTTATTTATTTATTTTATTTTACCAAAATTAGTTTAGGTTTAGGTTTTAAGTCTATGGAGGTTTAGGTTTAGGAGAGGGTTTAGGATGTGGTGGTGATGAGGTCCGGGGTTTAGGTTTAGGGTTTAGGGTGTGATTAGGTTTAGGGCTTAGGGTTTGGGCTTTAGGGAGTTTAAGGTGGTCAGAGGTAGTGAGGGTTTAGGGTGTGGTAGGGTGGTTTAGGTTAGGTTTAGTTTTAGAGGTTTAGGTGGGTTTAAGTGTTAAGGATTTAGGGTTTAGGGTTTAGGGTTTAGGGTTTAGGGTTTAAGGTTTAGGGTTTAAGGTTTAGGGTTTAGGCCCCTTAGCATTTAATATAATTATAATTATTCTTTTGTATTCAAGGTTGAGTAAGGGCAGAGCTCGGCTACTCTAAACCCTAAATACTAAACTCTAACCCTAACCCTAAACCCTAAACCCTCATCCCTCAACCCTAAAACCCTAATCCTTAAACACTAAACTAACCCTAAACCTTAAAAACCCTAAACCCTAAAGCCTAAACCTCAACCTTAAACCTTAAAACCTAAACTAACCCTAAACCCTAAGCAAACCCCAAATTCTAAACCTTAAACCTTAAAAACCCAAAACCCTAAAGCCTAAAAACTAAACCTTAAACCCTCTATTGGGTGCAATATTTGGTTTGCTATCTTGGTTTGCTGTCTTGGTTGTTGGATGAATGGATTATCGAGTTTTATGCCCAGTAAGCTGCTTCTGGGGTTGTTTCTCTGATTATTTTTTTTTGTGTTGTTTGTAGTGGGGTGCATCTTATCACCTGCAGCTTGTGGTCTATCTAATCAGCTGCTGCATTCCCATCTTGGTTCTGTTATGACTTGTGCAGTTCATGTTGTGTTTATGCTTTTAACTTGGTGTTTGTTAACATCTGTATTGTTTATTCTGAATGGGTATCCTTTTTATGGGCTGTATTCCTAGGCTGTTTTCTTGGCCTGTAAGTTTCATATGATTTGGGATGGTGTTATTCACATGCTAATTGATATGCTTAGTAGGATTTCAGCTGGCTTTTCAGCCAATTTTCTATTGTTTCTATCTTCAGCTTGGCCTTTTTTGTTGTTTACTTGTGGTGGGTTTTTCTACTGGCTTAATTTTACTCTTGGATCAGGTATTAATAAGGTGGATGTGGCCAAGATGGTTCATTTTTATATGGGTACGAAATCTCATGCTATGGTGACTATAGTGGTGATACTTATCCCCATTCTGCTCTTTGCTGTCTCCTTTTCTATAGTGTATATGGCTTTGTTTAGGTTTGTAAGTACTAAGGCTCATAAGACTTTCAACAAATGGCTGCTATCTTCCCACAGGTTTGTAGGCTATGATGGCTGTGATGATTTCACTCCTTTTTGGTCTGGTAGTAGCTCTTGTGATGTAACCCTTCCACTGAAGTTTGGATGTTCACATCTATATCTGCCCCAATTTGGTGTGACTGAGCCTGACCCTTCTCTCACACACTTCTCTATGATTTCTCTCAGTTTATGCCGCTTTTACCTTCCACTTTGTTTGTATTACTCTAATTATGCTAATTTTTATCTTTCTACATATTTGCAGATGCATTTTTCTCTTTCTCTTCCAGGTTTGCTCCCTTGTGGCATGCATTCCCTCATCATGATGAGCTTTGGTCCAAATCTATCCATCGGCTTCTCTATGTTAATCATTTTGTATCTTTTGCTTTCATTTTCTCTTTTATTTTGCTTCGGGATGTACTTAGGTGATTTACTCTCCAGGCTGATTGTAGCTCTTAAGGATCTTGCAACCCTCTTTTTATGGCAATAAAATTCCCTCTATATGGGGTTTCACAAAAAAAAGCCCCAAACACTAAACCCTAACCCTAAACCCTAAACCCTAAAACCCTAAACCCTAAACCCTAAACCCTAAAACCTATAAACCTAAAAACCTAAATGTAAACTAGATAAAACCTTAAAATAAAATAAAAAATTAAATTAAAATAAAAACCTAAACTACAATCTAAACTTAAACCCAAAAATAAAATAAGATAAACTAATAAAAATACTTTAAAACAAAATATATAAAAACCTAAACTAAAATAAAAAAATAAAATAAACATAAAAATAAAATACCTAAAAAATAAACTAAAAAAACTAAATAGACAAAAGTAGAAATGTTGAATCTGAATTTGTTCTCTGTTAAAAATACCCAAAAACCCTAAACCTCGAACTAAAACCTGAAATCTAAACCTAAAACTTAAACCCTAAACCCTAAAAACCCTAAACCCTAAAAACCCTAAACCCCAAACCATAAACACCAAACCCTAAACCATAAACCCTAAACCCTAAAACCATAAACCCTAAACCCTAAACCCTAAACCCTAAACCTTAAACCCCAAACCCAAAAAAAATATCATAAAACCTAAATCATAAACCCCAAACCTTAAGCCATGAACTAACCCTAAACCTTAAACTAACCCTAAACCCTAACCCTCAAAAGCAAAAAACCTAATCCTAAACAAAATAAAGCCTAAAGATAAAATTAATAAAAAATTTAAAACAAAATAAAATAAAAACATAAACTAAGACCTAAAACCTAAACCTAAACCTAAACCTAAAAAGAAAAGAAATAATAAATAAAAACTAAACTAAAATAAAATAAATAAAAACCCAAACTAAACTAAAAAATTAAAAAACCTAAATAAAATAAAAAAATAAACTTAAAATAAAAATAAAATAAACCTAAAATAAAAACTAAATAAAAACCTAAACCTAAAAAAAACTAAAAATAAATAAAAAGTAAAACCTAAACCTTAAACTAAAAAAAACCTTAACCTAAAATAAAAATAAAATAAACCTAAGCCTAAACTAAAAAAAATTAAACTAAATTAAATAAAACCTAAACCTAAACCTAAAATATACTAAACCTAAACCTAAACCTAACCTAATTAAAATATAATAAATTAAAAATAAACCTAAACCTAAACTAAAAAATAAAATCTAAAAACCTAAACCCTAAACCTAAGAAGATAAAATAAAAACCTAAACCTAAACATAAAAATAAAAAATAAAACCTAAACCTAGAAAATAAAATAAAAACCTAAACCTAAACCTAAAAATAAAAAATAAAACATAAACCTAAAAAAGAAAATAAAAAAAAACTCAAATAAAAAATAAACATAAGCCTAAGCCTAAAACTAAAAAATAAACTAAAATAAAAAACCTAAACTAAAATAAATAAACCAAAATTAGAAAAACTAAACTAAATAAAAATAAAAAATAAACATAAATAAAAAAATAAAATAAAATAAAATAAATAAAAAATAAACTAACTAAATAAAAGAAGAAATGTTTAATATGAATTTGTTCTCTATTTAAAAGAGAAAACCCAAAAACACAAAACCCTAAACTAAAACTTGAACCCTAAACCAAAAACCTTAACTTAAACCTTAAACCCTAAACCCTAAACCCTAAACCCTAAACCCTAAAACCTAAACCATAAACCCTAAACCCTAAACCCTAAACCTTAAACCCAAACAAAAGCCTAAACCATAAACCCTAAACTCAAAACCCCAAACCCAAAACCCTAAATCCTAAACCCTAAACTAACCCTAAACCCTAAACACTAAAAAGCTATAAACCGAAATTTAAACTAAATAAAACCTAAAAATAAAATAAATAAAAAAATTTATACCAAAATAATATAATAATATTAAATAAGTTAAAAACATAAACTAAAACCTTTACCGATACCTAAACCTAAACATAAACCAAAAAAGAAAATAGAATAAATAATTAAACTAATATAAAATAAAATAAATAAAAACCTAAACTAAGCTAAAAAATATAAAACTTAAATAAAATCAAAACTAAACATAAAATAATAAAAAAACAAACCTAAAATAAAAAAATAAAATAAAAACTAAGTAAGAACCTAAACTTCAATAATAAACTTAACAATAAAACCTAAACCTTAAACTAAATCAAAAACCTAAACCTAAAATAAAAAGAAAATAATTTTAAACCTAAACTAAAATAAAGAAACATATACCTAAACCTAAAATAAACTAGACCTAAACCTAAACCTAAATTAAATAAAATAAAATAAACTAAAAATAAACCTAAACCTAAACTAAAAAATTAAACCTAAAATAAAAACCTAAACCTAAAAAAATAAAATAAAAACCTAAACTAAACATAAAAAAAAAAATAAAATTGAAACCTTAAAAATAAAATAAAAATAAAGCTAAACTAACAAATAAACCAAAACCTAATCCTAAACCTAAACATAAAAATATACTAAAATAAAAAAACTAAACTAAAATAAATAAACATAAAATAAATAAACTAAATTAAATATAAATAAAAATAACCCTAAATCAAAATAAAAAATAAAATGAACTAAAATAAATAATAAAATAAACTAAATAAACCTAAACTAATGAGTTTACTTAATTTAAAAAATAAACAAATAAACAAATAAATAAATAAATAAAAACCCTAACCCTGAACCCTAAACCCTAAAACTAACACTAAACTCTAAAGCTACAACCCTGAACCCTAAATCTTAAGCCCTAAAATCCTAAACCCTAAATCGTGAACCCTTAAACCATAAACCCTAAACCCTAAATCTTGAACCCTAAACCCTAAACACAAAAACATACCACCCTAAATCATAAACCCTAAACCCCAAACCCTAAACCCTAAAGCCTAAACCCCAAACCCTAAACCCTAAATCCAAAACTCTAAACCCTAAACCGTAAACCCCAAAAACCTGAAAACCTAAACCTAAACTACATATTACTTAAAAAATTTTAAAAAATAAAAAACATAAAGCTAAATTAATTAAAAATAATAAAATTAATACAAACCTAAATAAAAACCTAAAGCTAAACCTAAACCAAAACTTAAACCTAAACTTAAAATAATAATAATAATAATAATAATAAAACTAAAATAAAATAAAGAAAAACCTAAACTAAACTAAAAAAAATAAAATAATCCTAAAAATAATAAACCTAAATAAAAACACAAAATGTAAAATAAAAATAAAATAAACCTAAAATAAAATAAAATAAAAACTAAATGCAAACCTAAACCTAAAAAATAAACCTAAAAATAAATAAAAAGTAAAACCAAAACCCTAAACTAAAAAAAACTAAACCTAAAATAAAGAAAATAAAATAAATCTAAACCTAAACTAAAATAAAGAAAACCTAACCTAAACTTAAAATAAACTAAACATAAACTCTAAACAAAATAAAATAAAGTAAACTAAAATAAACCTAAGCCTAAACTAAAAAATAAACCCTAAAATAAAAACTATAAACCTAAACCTAAAAAAGTAAAATAAAACCTAAACCTAAACCTAAACCTAAAAATAAATTTAAAGCCTAATCCTAAAATAAATTAAAATAAAAACTAAACTAAAAAAATAAACATAAACATAATCCTAAACTTAAAAAATGTACTAAAATAAATAAACCTAAAATAAATAAGTTAAACTAAATAAATATAAAAGATAAACCAAAATAATAATAAAAAATAAAATAAACTAAAATAAATAAAATAATAAACTAAATAAACCTAAACCTATCAATTTACTTAATTTTAAAAAAAACCCTAAACCCTAAACACTAAACCTTAAACCCTAAATCCTAAATCTTAAACCCTAAACCCTAAACCCTAAACCATAAACCTATAACCTTAAACTCTAAATCCTAAACCGTAAACACTAAAACATCCTAACCCTAAGCTATCCTTAAACCTACAACCCTTAACCCTAAAAACTAAAAACCCTTAGCTCTAAACCCTAAAACCCTAAACCCTAAACCCTAATCCCCTAAAGAAAATATGAAAATAAAATAAAATAAAAACCTAAATGAAAACCTAAACCTAAACCTAAAAAAATCAAATAAAATAAGATAAAATAAGTAATAACCTAAACTAAACTAAAAAATTAAAATAAACTTCAGAATAAAGACTTAAAGAAAATAAAAACTAAATGTAAAATAAAAATCAGATAAACCTAAAAAAATAAAATAAAAACTAAATAAAAACCTAAACCTAAAAAAAACCTAAAAATAAATAATAAATAAAACATAAACCCTAAAGAGAAAAACCCTAAACCTAAACTTAGAAAAATAAACTAAAATAAAAATCCTAAATTAAAATAAATAAACCTATAATAAATAAATTAAACTAATTAAAAAAAAAAGTAAAATAAATAAAAATTAAAAATAAAATAAACTAAAATAAATAAAAAATAAACTAAATAATCCTAAACCTACCATTTTACTTAATTTTTAAAAAAACCTAGACCTTAAACCTTAAAACTAAAATAAGAAAAACTTAAACCTACAGGTGTACTTAATTTAAAAATAAACATAAACTAAAATCCCTAAGCCCTAAACCTTAAAATTGTAAACCCTAAAACCCTAAAGCCTCTGAAAACCTAAACCTAAACTAAAAAAAAAACTAAATATAAAATAAAAAAAACTAAACTTAAATAAAATAAAAAAATAAGATAAAATAATAACCTAAACTAAAACCTAAACCTAAACCTAAAAATAAAATCAAATAAACTAAAATAAAATAATTAATAACCTAAACTAAACTAAAAAAACAAAATAAACCTAAGAATAAAAAACCTAAAGAAAATAAAAACTAAATGTAAAATAAAAATAAAATATACCTAAAAATAAAATATAAAACCAAAACCTAAGAAAACCTAAAAATAAATAAAAAATAAAACCTAAACCATAAAGCAAAAAATCTAAACCTAAAATAAAAATAAAATAAACAAAATAAAATAAACCTGAACCTAAATTAAAATAAACTAAACTACAATAAATAAAACCAAAGCCTAAACCTAAAGTAAACTAAACCTAAACCTAAACCTAAACTAAATAAAATAGAATAAACCAAAAATAAACTTAATCCTAAACTAAAAAATAAAATCTAAAAATAATCCTAAAATAAAAACCTAAAATCTAAACATAAAAAAATAAAATAAAACCTTAAACCTAAACCTAAAATAAAAAAATAATATCTAAACCTAAAGAATAAAAGAAAATTTATCTTAACTTAAAAATAAACCTAAACCTTAAAAAAAGAAACTAAAACAAAAAACCTAAATTAAAATAAATAAACTTGAAATAAATAAATAAATAGACATAAACCCTAAAACCCTGAACTAAAACCTGAAACCTAAACCTAAAACTTAAACCATAAACCCTAAACCCTAAACCCTAAAAACCCTAAATCCTAAACCATAAACCCTAAACCCTAAAACCATAAACCCTAATCGCTAAACCCAAAAACCCAAAAAAAAAACCATAAAACCTAAATCCTAAACCCCAAACCTTAAACCATGAACTAACCCTAAACCTTAAATTAACCCTAAACCCTAACCCTGAATAGGTAAAAACATAAACCTAAATAGAATAAAGCCTAAAAATAAAATTAATAAAAAATGTAAACCAAAATAAAATAAAACCATAAATGAAAACCTAAAACCTAAACCTAAACCTAAACCTAAAAAGAAAAAAATGAAAATAAAAATTAAACTAAAATAAAATAAATAAAAACCCAAACTTAACAAAAAAATAAAAAACTTAAATAAAATAAAAAATAAACCTAAAATACAATAATATAAAAACTAAATAAAAACCTAAACCTAAGAAAACCTAAATAAAAATAAAAAATAACACCTAAACCTTAAACTAAAATAAACCTAAACCTAAAATAAAAATAAAATAAACCTAATCCTAAACTAAAAAAAATTTAAACTAAAGTAAATAAAACCTAAACCTAAACCTAAAATAAACTAAACCTAAACTTAAACCTAACTTAAATAAAATATAATAAATTAAAAATAAAGTTAATCCTAAACTAAAAAATAAAACCTAAAAAATAAACCTGAAATAAGAACGTAAAACCTAAACTTAAGGAAATAAAATAAAAACCTAAACCTAAAAAATAAACATAAACCTAAACCTAAAAAATAAAATAAAACATTAAACCTAAACCTAAAAAAATAAAATAGAAACTTAAACCTAAACCACAAAATAAAAAATAAAACCTAAACCTAAAAAAGAAAATAAAAATAAAACTCAACTAAAAAATAAACATAAACCTAAACCTAAAACTAAAAAATAAACTAAAATAAAAAACCTAAATTAAAATAAAAAAACTTAAAATTGATAAACTAAACTAAATAAGAGTAAAAAATAAACATAGATAAATAAATAAAATAAAATAAAATAAATAAAAATAAACTAAATAAATAAAAGAAGAAATGTTGAATATGAATTTGTTCTCTATTTAAAAGAAAAACCCCAAAAACCTAAAACCCTAAACTAAAACTAGAACCTAAACCAAAAACCTAAACCCTAAACCCTAAACCCTAAACCCTAAACCCTAAACTCTAAACCCTAAGCCCTAAAACCCTAAATCCTAAACCCTAAACCCTATAACCTAAACTCAAAACCCTAACCCTAAACCCTAAACACTAAACCCTAAAGAGCTATAAACCAAAATCTAAACTAAATAAAACCTCAAAATAAAAAAAAATAAACCAAAATAAAATAAAATGAAAATATAAACTAAAACCTAAACCTATACCTAAGCCTAAACTTAAACCTAAAAAGGAAATAAAATAAAATAAAAAATTTAATCTAAAATAAAATAATTAAAAACCTAAACTAAAATAAAAAAATAAAATACTTAAATAAAATCTAAACTAAACCTAAAATAATAAAAAAAATAAACCTAAAATAAAATAAAAAATAAAAACTATGTAAGAACCTAAACTTAAACAATAAACCTAAAATTAAAACCTAAACCCTAAACTAAATCAAAAACCTAAACCTAAAATAAAAATAAAATAAACCGAAACCTAAACTAAAATAAATGAAACCTATACCTAAACATAAAATAAACTAAACCTAAACATAAACCTTAACTAAATAAAATAAAATAAACTAAAAATAAACCTAAACCTAAACTAAAAAATACAATGTAAAATAAAAACCTAAAACCTAAACCTAAAAAAATAAAATAAAAACCTAAACTAAACATAAAAATAAAACTGAAACCTTAAAAATAAACTAAAAATAAAACAAAACTAAAAAATAAACCAAAACCTAATCCTAAACCTAAAAAAAAATAAACTAAAATAAAAAACCTAAATAAAGATAAATAAACCCAAAATAAATAAACTAAACTAAATATAAATAAAACTAACCCAAAATCAAATAAAAAAATAAAATGAACTAAAATAAATAAAAAATAAACTAAATAAAGCTAAACTGATGAGTTTACTTAATTTAAAAAATAATAAAATAAAAAAAAATAAAAAAAACCTAACCCTAAACCCTAAACCTTAAAACTAACCCTAAACCATAAACCTATAGCCCTAAACACTAAATCCTAATCCTAGAACCCTAAACCCAAAATCCTAAACCCTAAAATCCTAAACCATAAACCCTAAACCCTTAAACCATAAACACGAAACCCTAAACCTTGAACCTTAAACCCTAAACATAAAAACCTACAACCTTAAATCATAAACCCTAAACTAAAACCCTAAACCCTAAAGCCTAAACCCCAAACCCTAAACCCTAAACCCTAAACTCCAAACCCTAAATCAAAACCCAAAACCCGCTCTCCCCAAGGCTCCTCTCGCAATTTTGATTTCTGCTGGATTGGCGCTCAGTATTTGACCGCTTGTTTATGCTTCTCGAGGTGCATTTTGGGCTCTCCCGTATGGTGTGACATCCTCGAATTAAAATAATGGTGGAGGCTCTGGTCTCTGCGATCCTGTCGCCGACGCTTCAAGACCGATTTTTCCGACTCTACAAAGACCGACTTTACGCTCGACTCTACAGGTTTTCTGGATTCGATTGCTCCTGTTAATGCACCTGTTGTTAAATCATTCAAAGATGCCTTATCTGGTAAGATCCCTAGCTCGAATGCTTCGGTTAATCTCATTTCTACTTCTTATCGTGGATTGCCGGCAGTAATGTGTTCAGATCAGGATGTTGAAAAACTTGCTAAGCCCTTCGAGTTCACTTTGGTGGGTAAATTCTCCCTTCGACGCCCGACTCTTGATAATATTCGCTCCTTCTTTCATAGTTTAAAATTATCGGTACTTTCTTGTGATCGATCCTCACACATTCTTATTCAACTCTCAAATGATTTAGATTATTCTCGGGTTTTCATTCGTCGTTCTTATTTTGTACATAATTTTCATATGCAGTTATTGAAATGGTCGCCCCTCTTTGATGTCAAAGAGGAATCTCCCATTATCCCTCTTTGGCTTGCTTTTCCTAACATGCGTATACATTATGTCACTCATCAAGTTTTGTTTCGTTACGCCTTTTGGTAGGCCTCTCCAAATTGACCAAGCAACGGCCACTAGATCTAGGCCATCTGTCGCTCGTATTCTCGTTGAGATAGACATCACAAAAAATATCTCAAAGAGGTTTGGATTGGCTCCGAAAAATTTGGATATAGTCAAAAAGTTGAATTTGAAAATTTTCCTGTCTTTTGCACTCACTGCAAGATTCACGGGCACGACCACTCAGAATGCTTTGTGCTTCATCCTAATCTCAAAAAAAATTTACCACAGAATAAGACTACCATTAATGGAACTGGGAAAACCACTACTCTAGCATATGTGCCTAAAGATACTCAAAAAGAACCTCTCCTCCCCACACCTCCTACTGATCTGTCTAGTGGAAAACACTCTGACCTTGGTACTAAAAAGCACATTGAGGGGTGTGACGATACCAATGATAATTTACCTAACCTTACCCCTGCTTGTAACTGATTCCCATGATAGCTCTATTTAAATCCTGAAAATGAATGGTAGCCTTATATTGGACACCCAACTAAACAATTTGAATGAGAATCATATCCCGGACCAAAACAAGGATGACCCTATGGCTTGTAACATATTGAGAAAGATATTTGTATTAAATGGTGCTAGAACTTCTCCATCTATTTCCCTTCAGTGACAATCAACAATTGAACCCAATTTCTCACACTCTATCCGATAGGGAAGAAGGTGAAATCCCTCTTCTAAAACATTAATAGATCCTTCTACTTTTGAACAAAAAATCAATCTCTTCGATGGAGATAATTTGGATCGATAGACCCTTTCAAATTGTTAAAAATAAGAAACCCTACAAAGTAAAAATTTCTAATAATAACTTCATTAGAAACACACACTCTTCTTCCACCCCACACAAGTAAAGTGTCATCATTTCTTTCCTCTCTCTCCTTTCTCTCTTCTTTTTCCCTTTTGGTTATCCCCTTATGATTAATTTTCTTATTTGGAATATCCGGGGTTGTGGGTCTCTTCCTGTCCACAATCGTGTTAGGAGTCTTTGTCGTGTTCATAATATTAAGTTACTTGTTCTTATTGAACCTCTCATTAATTCTTCTAAGATTACTTTTGTCGCTAGATCACTTGGTTTCCATAATTTCTTTTTCAATCTTAATAATAAAATTTGGTGCTTTTGGAACAACTCCATCACCATTTCCATCATTGATGATCTTGACCAATTGGTTAATGTCAAAATCTCCTTTGGTGACTTATCAGCTTTTAGCTCTTTTATCTATGCTTCTTGTAATAGAGCTGGTAGGAACATTCTTTGGAATCACTTACGCACCTTCGCTTCCTCGGCTAACCTTCCCTGGTTGGTTGGAGGTGATTTCAATACTATCATAGCTAGTTCGGAAAGAAGGGGAGGATGTTCTCCTAACCTTCATTCCATGGAGGACTTCTCAAATATGATCCTTGATTGCAATCTGATCGACATTGGTTTCACCGGGTCTAATTACATCGGCACAACTCTAGACTTTAGCGGTCTAGATAGGACCCTATTTAATTCTCTTTGGATCAATCAAGGTCACTACCACTGTTGAGCATTTGAGCAGAACCTTGTCGGACCATGCTCCTCTTTTGATTTCCTTCAAAAATCCCCCCCTACCCCGTCTACTCCCTCTCCTTTCAGATTTCAAAATATGTGGACCCAACATAGTGACTTTACCAATGTCGCCTCACCAATTGGATGGCCCCTATTTTCTGGATAATTAAAGGTATGACACATCTTTGGCTTAAGCTCAAAAGACTTAAACAAAATCTCAATTGGTGGAACAAACACATTTTCAAAAACCTTTTCACAAATCTTAAAGCTATGGAACAAGAGGTTTGTTCTCTTGAAGGGGCTGTCTCCACTGATCCCAGTAAACTGGAAGAATTGAACATTGCCAAGAATACCTTAGCTAATTATCAAAACATGGAAGAAACCTATTGGCGTCAAAAAGCTGCAAGCAAGCATATTGCTAATGGTGACAGAAACACCAGGTATTTTGATGCCATTTGTAATAAATGGAGAGCCTTAAACTTGATTAAGAAAATTAAGAACTCTAATGATGAATGGATAATCGATAACAATGATATTAAGGATTCTGTCATACATCATTTCCAAACTTTATTAAATTCTAATTCATCGGGTGCTTTATCAAACACTCATCTTATCCCTCTATGATTAATGAAGATAATCATTTACTCACTATGTGTCCTTCCAAGAGGAGATTAGTAATACTCTTAAGAACATGAACACGACTCACATTCGTACATTTATCGACCCACTTCTTTTGGTCATTTATTAAAATCGACTTAGTTGATGCTGTTATTGATTTCTTTGATGGCAATCTATTCAAATACTTTTCTAGCACTTCTATTGTCCTTATTTCCAAAACTAACAATCCTGAATCTTGGGGCGATTTTAGACCGATTAGTCTTTGCACCTTTTTTCAAAAACTCATTACTAAATTAATAAACAATAGACTTAGCCCTTTGCTTCCTAAAATCATCTCCCCAAATCAAACTGGTTTTGTTAAACACAGAGTAATATCGGATAATATTCTTCTTGTGCAAGAGCTGGTTCATGACATTGATGTCCCTTCTAGAGGAGGCAACATCTTATTCAAATTGGACATCGCTAAAGCCTTTGATAATCTCTCATGGGATTTTCTCTTTCAAATCCTAAATTTGTTTGGTTTTTCTGATAGTTTTATCCGAATTATAAAAAGGTGTATCATGAATGTCTGGTTTTCGATTATCTTGAGTGATGAGTCCATAGGTTTCTTTCCTTCTAGCCATGGTTTGAGGCAAGGTGACCCACTATCACCTTCTCTTTTTTATCATCGCTATTGAATACCTGTCTAGGAGCCTTAACGATCTTTTCGCATAATAATAATATGTCTTTTAAAACTCATGGAGGCTTCCTATTTCTCATCTTAGCTTTGCGATGATTTTATTATCTTATCTTGCAATGGCTCCCTTCAACATGTTAAAACCATTAAGAACCTTCTAAATAATTTTGGTAAAGTTAGTGGCCTTTTCTTAATGAAGGAAAATGCAGTTTATTCCTTCAACTAAGATTCCACCTAATGAACCAAATATCCGAATTACTAATTTTAAGCAAAATCAACTCCCTCTTAATTACCTTGGGGCTCGCTCTTTAAAGGCCAAAAAAGATCACACCTTTTGATGATCTAATTGAAAATTTCTAACAAAATTTTGGTTTGGGAATTTCATTTACTCTCTTTTCGGTGGTAGGCTTACCTTGATCAAGAGCACTCTAAATTCCATGCCTATATACCTTCCAAACCATTGTGCCTACCAACTCACCATCAATAGAATTGGCGTCTATTAAACAAATTCTTTTGGGAACCAATACCTCCTCTAAAAAATGCCGGTCATCTTGGTCCAAAATTGTGGTACTCTTGAAAAGGGAGGTCTGGGTTGTAAATCCATCAAAGAAGTTATCAATGCCTTCTCCTACAAACTTTGGTAGAATTTTAGGAGCAAAAATAGTCTTTGGGCCAATTTTATGACTTCTAAATATTGCCAGGGTAAACACCCTCTCATTTGTCCCTTTAAATCGGGTGATTCTCCATGGAGAAGACTTATCAAATGGGATGTAGAATCCTTAATTTTTTGGGGCATAAACTCGGCAATTCCTTCTTTTAAAGACAACTGGGTGGTTGTGGATCTATTGATGACTTACTCTACACTCACTCCACTTTGAGTTAATTCATTCTAGCAAAACCAAATTGGAACACTAGTAAGATTATTGATTATTCCTTCCACTTTCTTAAATATGATTACTAATATTCTATCACTCTAACAATCATGATCAGTTATCTTTTATCTCATAATGGGACTTTCAACCTTAAAATGTGTGGCTTCAGGATTCTTCTATTGTGTTCTCCAAAATTTGGAATAACAATATCCCCTCTTCTTACTCTTTTTACTTGGTATCCTAAAAACTTTATTCTGTTGACTCTTTGTTGTGGGGTAAAGGGTTTTACCCACCTAAATGTCAATGTTGTTCTCATATTGAGAATGTGAACCATGTTTTTGTTAATGGAGCTATTGCCTCTAAAATTTGGATTTGGTATGATCTATTCAACCTTGTCAATTTTAATTGTTCTTTTAATTTATATCAACTTCTTGAAGTTTACTTTGACAATGCAATTAAAGGTCATATTAAAATCATAATCACCATTACTCTTATTTGGTTCATATGGATGGATCGAAATGATGCTAAACATCGTGGGATTCATTTGAATCACATGAGGATTATTGCTAGAACTAAAAACAAAATTTTTGAATTGTTTAAAGCCAACTTAATTCATCATAAACATTTTAAAGGCTGTAAATCTGTAGCCAATAAATTGGGCCTCAAACTTCCAAACCGACTATCGAAATGATAGAATGGTTTTTGATCATATTATTAAAATTATCTTGATCTCTCTCATAATGGCTCACGGTTGTGGAGGCATTTTCGAGGATTCTAAGGGTATAGTCTATGTGCATTTGCTTATCCTCTTATTTCCCCTTGTCCCTTATCTTGAGCTTATGGTCCTAGAAATTTGTATTCAAAATGGCTGGCTCAATATTTGGATTGAGGTGGATGCTCTTCTACTGATTGATCTTTTGACTTCTACCAATATGAGCAATGCTTGTTTGTTTTACCTCCTCAAGCAAACTAGGGCTCTTCTCTCTCAACTGAATTTTACCATCACTCATGTTTGGCGTGAAGGTAATGCTGCCGATTACCTTGCAAATCTATGAGATTAGGCAGTATCATCTTCTTTGATCAATTTACATTACCCAAATGCGGTTGCATTGGACTCGGGCTTCCTTACCTCAGAATCTAATTCTCCTCTTTGCCTTTTTTTGGTTTTCTATTTCCCTGTGTTCTTTATGGATACTCGTCATAGATATCATTGCTGTCTTGTGCTCTTTGCCATGACTTGCTGCCTTTACCCCTTCTCCTTTAGTTGAAAGCTTTCTGTGTTTTGCTGGAGGAAGTTATCTATTTTGATGGGCTTAGACTTTTATACTAACTCCTATAACCAGTTTTTTCTCACTGACAATATGGCTTGGAGCATTGCTACTAACTATGTTGATTCTAGGCATCGGATTAGTGTGCATTATGCTGGTTGCAATTTTTATTTTGATGATTATAGTACTTCTTTGGCTGATGCTTACATTCCTTGGGACTCTTTACTCCTTAAAGGCCTTATTCATAAAGGTTCCATCACTTATGCTGAAAAGATTTTGGTTGGTTGTTGGGCTTGGACATTTACGACCGGCCCTAACTTATATAATGCATAACCTCGCATGCTTTCCTGGGAAGAAATTGTCTCGGTCTCTTTTAATGGTATTTTAGGTCGAAATCCTTATCTTTGGAATGGATTGGCTTCATTGCTTTTGGGTTTTGGAGGTTCTTTGTCATGGTTGTTTGTTGATTTGTTTGTTAATTTGGTTTTTTCATCACTTTGTGGGTTGGTTCTTTGATTTTTTTGCTGCTTCTCTAGTTTTCCTCCTGCTATTTTTGCCATCTTGCACTCTTGTCTTAGCAAGTTGGTTTTGGACCTTCATTTTCTCAAAACTCCTGATTGGTATTGATGGCTCTATTTGGAATCATCTTCTTATTTTATATTCTAGTGGCTTACAATGTTGCATTAGTTTTCGATGGGAGTGACTTTTGATTGTACTGGATTATTTCTTGGATTGCTTTGCTCATTTGGTGGTGTGAATCATATTTATAGTCATTGTTTATATTGTAATCGCATCTAATGGGTTTATCTTTATTTTACTTGGATTAGTGTCTCATTTGAGAAGTACTATAGTCGATGTTGCTTTGTCGTTTTAAGATTTTGGAGGTTTGTAGATTTGATTTATCTGATTAATTATCACTGGGCTACTATCGTAACCTGCTATAGTATCCCTTTTACTGCTGTTAGTATTGTGCAGATCACTGTGCCTAATCAACTGTTCTACTAGCTCTTAACCTATGTTTTGTATACTCTCAATGATTGTTATTATGGCAAGCCTGTGGGGTATTTCTCCAAGGATTATGGGCTGAATTGGGATAGTGTTCTTCTTTGTTGAATGTTCTAATGTGGTAGCTTTTGATTTTCCTTGATGAATTGGCTCTGGGTCGACATGATCTATTATCTCTTTAATCTTTTTTAATCTGCTATAAGTTATGGTAATTTAGGTGGGACTTTGGTGATTTACCTTTCACTTTTCTTTCTTAATCACGAATGCATGAGGTGACTATCTGCTATTGAGCTTATTGGTTTGCTCTTTATTGTTGTTATTTTGCTGATTGGGATATCACATCTCTACACTAATATTTCTTTGCAGGAATGGAATTGTGTTCTTTTTTTCAATACTTGTCTTGCTATTTTTGGTCTTGCTTCCCATGATCAGCAGATCTGGATTAATGTGACTAATCATCCTGCTAATGTTTTGAATGTCCCTTATTGGATTGGCTTGTGGTGGGGAGTTTTCTTCCCCATCCTATCTTTGCTTTTGGGGTGGATTCTTGGCGCTTGTTGGTATTGCCTTGGTTGTATTGGCCTTGGATTAATACTCTGACTGTTCGGGTTTTGGTTTGTTTTGTTCAAAAGATGTTCTTGATTGCTTGGTTGGTTGTTTTGTTTGAACCCCATTAAACCGGTATCCATTACCTTTGTTTATCCCGGATGGGTGGTTTTATGGCAAGCTAGCTGGTTTTTGTTGTCTTGATTGTCTTAGGTTTTTTGGTGTTTGCTGTCTAGATTGCTGCACTCAAGATACTTATTCCTATGTTATATCTTCTTGGCTATTAAGTATGGAATTATTTATTCTGATTGAGAGGCTTGGATGGTTTTGGCCTATTTATTGCTGTCCTGGCTGGTTTTTGCCTTGGGTTTTGCCTTGGTTACCTGTTATATTGTTTTGTCTGGATTCTAATAATATTTTTCATTTGAATACAATTTTTGACCCTTTGGCTGGTGGGTTCCAATCTGATAATAACCTCTCTATTTGGGATTGGCTGTCATTACTGCTCAACACACGTAGTTTTTCTGTGTTGTTATCTTTGCTCTGTTATGATTAAGGGTTTCAAGTATGCTTGCCTAGATTATCTTGTCTATTTGTTTTAGTCATTGGATTATGCATGTGGCTTTCCTGAATTATGTAACTATGTTGTCTCTTGCTATCTTGGCAGTGGCTGTCTTGGCTATTACTGCCTTGGCTATTTTTTTGTCTTGACTATTTGATGTCTTATTCTTCTGGATCCTACTGTGGATCCTAATTTGTATTTCTGTTGCACCAGCAATTTTGTTGTTGGGGCTATCTCTCGGAGTGCCCTTGTTATTTCTATCTGGGGTATTGCTCATTATCTATGTGATCTACATTACCCTTGTTGTTTCTATTCCCAAGGGACCAATGGCTTGTGCCTTTTGTCTTGGGGCTCACCGAATGCAATCTTTTTGCGGCCCTTTCATGTATTGGCTTTAGATGTCTTGGCTGCTACTGTCTGGCTGCCTTTTAGTCTTGGTTACATGCTGTTTTGTTTTTCTAGATTCTCTTATGGAAATTATTTGGCCTCCCAGTTTTTCTAATTTAGGATCGGTCAGCTGTTTGGCTGTTGGGGTTGGATTTCTGTTTGCCCGTGCAATCTATCTCTTGCTTTTTCCATTCTGCATCACCTGCTATTCTGACTGGTTGATGCAGGGGTTGGATTTCTGTTTGCTCGTGATTGCCCGTGCAATTGAACTAATTTCCTTCCTGAATATGGCTATTTATGAGATTCTGGCTAAGATGGATCACTCACTCATGTTTATGTATTCTCAACTCAAGATGGCTCTATTGATGATAATTTTCTTGAATGAGACTCCTTATCCTTCAGCTCTTAGCCATTACCTATATATTTTAGATATGATTTTAGCTTTTTGCGGTAATAAAGCTCACAAGAATATCAACAACGGGTGCTTCCTTCTCAGTTTGTTGGCTATGATGTGATATTCTCACTCCTTTTGGTTGGTAGTAGCTCATGTGATGCAACCCTTCTCACGAAGTTTGGATGCTCATATTTGCATCACCCCAACATGGTGTGATTGAACGAGCCTTCTCTATCACATTTCCTTATTATCATACTCATATTATATTGTTTCCTTATCTTTTTTGTCGATATTACCTGCTTGTTCTAATCTCTCTCTCATTATCACTTTGAAGGTGTTTCTCTCTTTTTATCTTGCAGGTTTGCTCCATACTACCAAGCACTCTTACAACCACCAGAGCATTGGCCTTATCTTTTCTTTAGCCTATTATGTTAATCAACTTGTATCTTTTGATTGTTTTAATGTTTTCTTTTGCTCTTGGATGTACTTAGATGGGGATTTACTCCTTAGGTGATTGTAGCTCTTTGAGTAGTTTTGAGTTTATCCCCTTTAAGGACCTTGTAACCCTCTTTTTTGTGGCAATAAAAATACCCTCTAAAAAAATAAAAAATAAAAATAAAAAAATAAAAAACCCTTAAACTAAATAAAACCTAAATAAAAAATAAAAAATAAATAAAATTAAAATAATAAAATTAATAAAAACCTAAACTAAAACTTAAAGATAAACCTCAACCTAAACCTAAAAATAAAATAAAATAAAAATAAAACTAAAATAAAAGAAAGAAAACCTAAATTAAACTAAATAAAATAAAATAAACCTAAAAATAAAAAACTTAAAAAAAATAAAACATAAAATAAAAATAAAATAAACCTAAAATAAAATAAAATAAAAACTAAATAAAAACCTAAACCTAAAAAAATAAACCTTTAAATAAATAAAAAATAAAACAAAATACCTAAAATAAAGAAAACTAAACCTAAAACAAATAAAATAAACTAAACCTAAACCTAAAGTAAAATAAAGAAAACTTAAACCTAAACCTAAAATAAACTAAACCTAAACTCTAAACTAAATAAAATAAAATAAACTAAAAATAAACCTAAACCTAAACTAAAATAAACCTAAAATAAAACTATAAACCTAAACCTAAAAGTAAAATAAAACCTAAACATAAACCTAAATAAAATAAATAAACCCTAATCTAGATAAAATAAAAAAATAAAACTAAACTAAAAATAAACATAAACATAAACCTAAAATGTCCTAAACAAATAAACCTGCTAAGTAAAAAGATTAAGATAAAATAAAAAAATAAAATAAATATAAATAAAAAAAAATAAACAAAATATACCTATCGGTTTATTAATTTAAAAAAAACACTACTGCACTTAAACCTTAAACCTCTATTAACCCCTAATCACAAACCTGATCTTAAACCCTAAACAAACCTACTAAAGCCTTAAACCTGGGTTATCCCTACCTACAACAAACCCTAAAAACTAAACCCTTAATCATAAACCCAAACCTAAACCTAAACCCTAAAACCCTAAACCTAAACCAAAATAAATAAAACCTAAAAATAAAATAAATAAAAAAACCAAAACCTAAATAAAATATAAAAATAAAATAAATGATAAACCTAAACCTTAGAATAAAATCAAATAAACTAGAATAAAATAATTAATAACCTAACCTAAACTAAAAAAATAAAATAAACCTTAGAATAAAACCTGGAAAATAAAACTAAATATAAAATTAAAATAAAATAAACCTAAAAAAATAAAATAAAACTAAATAAAAACCTAAACTTAAGAAAAACTAAAAATAAATTAAAAAATAAAACCCAAAATAAGAAAACCTAAACCTAAAATAAAAATAAAATAAACCTAAACCTAAATTAAAATAAACTAAACTAAAATAAATAAAACCTAAGCCTAAACCTAAAAAAAATAAGCCTAAACCTGAACCTAAACAAAATAAAATAACCTAAACTAAAATTAAACCTAATCCTAAACTAAAAAATAAAATCTAAAAATAAACCAAAAATAAAAACCTAAACTCTAACCATAAAAAAATAAAATAAAAACCTAAACATAAACCTAAAATAAAAGATAAAATTTAAACCTAAAAAATAAAATAAAAGTAAATCTCAACTAAAAAATAAACCTAAACCTAAACCTAAACTTTTTTAAAAAATAAAATAAAATAAAAATCCTAAACTAACATAAATAAACCTATAATAAATAAATTAAACTAATTAAAAATAAAAAATAAACATAAATAAAAATTAAAAATAAAAGAAACTTAAATTAATAAAAAATAAAATAAATAAACTAAATAACCTTAAATCGATCGATTTACTTAATTTTAAAAAAAAAACCTAACCTTAAGCTAACCAACCCTAAACCTTAAAAGTAAAATAAAAAAAACTTAAACCTACAGGTTTACTTATTTTAAAAGTAAACCTAAACGAAAACCTAAACATTAATTTAAAAATCTATACCCTAAACCCTAAAACCTAAGCTAACCCTAAACCTACTCAGAACCCTAAAACTAAAACCCTAAGCCCCTAAACCCTATTAAATACCTACTTAAACCCTAAACCCTAAACTAAACCTCTAAATAAACTAAATAAACATAAATTAAAAACTTAAACCTAAATAAAATAAAAAAATAAAATTAAATTAAAACCTAAACCTAAACCTAAAAATAAAATCAAATAAACTAAAATAAAATAATTAATAAGCTAAACTAAACTAAAAAAACAAAATAAACCTAAGAATAAAAAACCTAAAGAAAATAAAAACTAAATGTAAAATAAAATATACCTAAAAAATAAAATAAAAATAATATAAAAACAAAATCCTAAGAAAACCTAAAAATATATAAAAAAATAACACCTAAAGCCTAAAGAAAAAAAACTTAAACCTAAAATAAAAATAAAATAAACAAAATAAAGTAAACTTAAACCTAAACTAAAATAAACTAAACTAAAATATATAAAACCAAAGCCTAAACCTAAAATAAACAAAACCTTAACCTAAACCTAAACTAAATAAAAAAAATAAACCAAAAATTAACTTAATCCTAACTAAAAAATAAAATCTAAAAATAATCATAAAATAAAAACCTAAAATATAAACATAAGAAATAAAATAAAATCATAAACCTAAACCTAAGAATAAAAAAAATAAAATCTAAGACTAAAAAATAAAATAAAGTAAATCTCAACTAGAAAATAAACTAAAATAAGAAGCCTAAATTAAAATAAATAGACCTAAAATAAATAAATTATACTAAATAAAAAAAATAAACCTAAAGAAAAATTTAAAATTAAATAAACTAAAATAAATAAAAAATAAACTAAATAACTGTAAACCTACTAGTTTACTTAATTTCTTTTAAAAAAACCAATCCCTAACTTAAACCTAAACCTAAATAAAAAAACTAAAACCTAAACCTAAAAAATAAAATAAAAATAAAACTCAACTAAAAAATAAACCTAAACCTAAACCTAAATCTAAAAAAATAAACTAAAATAAAAAACATAAATTAAAATAAATAAACCTAAAATAAATAAATTAAACTAAAAAAAAATAAAAAATAAACTTAAATAAAAATTAGGAATTAAATAAACTAAAATAAATAAAAAATAAACTAAATAATCTTAAACCTATTGGTTTACTTAATTTAAAAAAAAAAACCTAAACCCTAAGCTAACCCTAAACCTTAAAAGTAAACTAAAAAAACTTAAACCTTCAAGTTTACATAATTTAAAAATAAACCTAAACTAAAACATGAACATTAAATCAAAAACTTATACCCTAAACCCTATGCCCGAAATCCTAAAAAAAAAAATAATAAAAATAAATAAATAAAAAATATATTACTAACCCCTAACCCTAAACCCTAAGCGAATAACCATAATTCCTAAAAGCTAAACCCTAAAACCGTAAACCTTAAATCAAAAACCCTAAACCCTAAACCGTAAAAATCCTAAACCTTAAAGCCTAAAAATTAAACCCTAAACCCTAAATCCTAAACCCTAACCCTAAAACCTAAACCTCAAACCTACAACCCTAAACCCCAAACCCTAAACCCTAAACCCTATACCCTGAACCTTAAACCCCTAACCCTAAACCCTAAACATTAAAAACCTAAAAACTTTAACCTAAACTAAATAAAACTTTAAAATAAAATAAACTAAAAAACCTATGGAACAATGATGGAGGTTACTATTGTGGTGGTGGCCGAGGGAGAGATCAGGGATATGATGGTGGATCCCACTACATGAGAGGTGGGGTGGTTCTGATGGGAAATGGAGAAACTGAAGCATGGTTAATCTGATCTGCAACTTATGGAACTATGTCTTTATATTAGAAATGGTTTTAGTTATCTAGGGTTTTTCATTTGCTTTATGCATGCTCATTTTTTATCTATGTCATCGCTTACGTCTTAGAGAACTTTGTGTGTTATTTAATTGACAAAATTGAAAAGAAGAAATTTGAATCTAAATTTATTCTTTGTTAAAAATAAGTAAAACCCCAAACCCTAAACTAGAACTTGAACCCTAAACCTAAAACCTAAACCCTAAACCATAAACCCTAAACCCTAAAAATAAAAAAATAATTAAAAAAAAGGAAAAAAAACCCTAACCTTAAACCATAAACCTTAAACCTTAAACTCTAATTACCTAAACCCTAAACCCTAAACCTTAACCCTAAATCCTTAACCCTAAAACCATAAACTCTAAAACCCTAAACCCTAAACCCCAAATCCTAAACCTAAACTAAATAAAACCTAAAAATAAAATAAATAAAAAACTTAAAATTAAATTAATAAAATAAACTAAAAACCTAAACTAAAACCTAAACCTAAACCTAAATAAAAATAAAATAAAATAAATACAAAAATTAAAATAAAATAAATAAAAACCTAAACTAAACTAAAAAATATAATAAACCTTAGAATAAAAACCAAAATAAAATACAAACTAAATGTAAAATATATATAAAATAAAAGCTTAAACCTAAAAATAAAGCTAAAAAAAATATAAAATAAAACATAAACCCTAAACTAAAAATAAAATTAAACCTAAAATAAAAATAAAATAAATAAAATAAAATAAACTAAAACCTAAACTAAAATAAATTAAACTAAAAGAAATAAACCTAAACGTAAGCATAAAATAAATAAAATAAAATAAACTAAAAATAAACTTAAACCTAAACTAGAAAGTAAAACCTAAAAATAAACCTAAAATAAAAACCTAAAAACTAAACATAAAAAATAAAATATAAACCTAAACATATACCTAAAAATAAAAGTATAACCTAAACCTATAAGCTAAAATAAAAATGAAACTCAACGAAAAAATAAGCCAAAACCTAAACCTAAAAGAAAAAGTGAAATAAAAACCCTAAACTTAAAATAAATAAACCAAAAATAAATAAAATAAACTAAATATAAAACATAAACTTAAATAAAAATAAAAAATAAAATAAACTAAAATAAATGAAAAATAAACTAAATGAAATAAACCAAAACCTAAACTAAAATATACTAAAATAAAAGAAATAAAACCAAAATGTAAGCTTAAACTAATTAAAATAAAATAAACTAAAAATAAACCTAATCCTAAATTAGAAAGTAAAACATAAAAATAAACCTAAAATAAAAACCTAAAACCTAAATGTAAAAAAATAAAATATAAACCTAAACATAAACCTAAAAATAAAAGTATAACCTAAACCTACAAGATAAAATCAAAATAATACTCAACAAAAAAATAAACATAAACCTAAACCTAAAAGATAAAGTGAAATAAAAACCCTACATTTAAAATAAAAAAACCAAAAATAAATAAAATAAACTAAATATAAAAAATAAACTTAAAGAAAAATAAAAAATAAAATAAACTAAAATAAATGAAAAATAAACTAGATAAACATAAACCTACCAGTTTACTTAATTTTTAAAAAAAAACCTAAACCCTAAATCATAAATAATAAACCCTAAATCGTAGACATATAATGCTAAACCTACAAACCTAAACCCTACACCCTAAACCCTAAACCCTAAAAAACCCTAACCCTAAACCTAAACCCTAACCCTAAACTTTAAACCCTAAAAGCATAAACCCTAAAAGCTTAAAACCTAAACTCTAAACTGTGATTGTGTTGATTTTTATGAGAGGTGATTTTAAAGAGGTTAGCAAAGAGGTTGTGAAATACGAAGTTGGTGCTTCTGCCTATGTTGGTCTTGTTGCACTTATTGTTGTTATGGTTCCTCCAGGTAGCACTAGTTTGGATCCTTCAGAGACTTCTTTCTTCTAGGTTTTGTAGTAATTATCACCCCAGTTGAGATGATTAAAAAAGTTGATAAGGTGGGATCCTCAGAGGCTACTCTCCTTACTAAGTTAGGGACTAGGCGATTCTCTTATGGCCTTGTCATCTAGTCTGTGTATGATGATGGATCAGTGTTCAGTCCTGAGGTGGTTGACCTCACTAAAGATGATCTCATTGAGAAGTTTTCCTAGCCCTTTTAATGACCACTTCTCTTTCACTAGCCCTTTCTTATCCCACCCTTACAACATCATCCCACATGTTCATTAACGACTACAAGAAAGTCCTAACCATCATGATTGTAACTGATTACACATACCCATGGGCTGAGATGATTTAGGAGTATTTGAAGGATCCTAGTAAATTTGATGTGTATCTACATGATGCTTCTATTACTCCTACTACTGTTACTAGTCTAGCTGCTATAGTGGAAGAGAAGAAGGAATAGCTTACTGAGGAATCTGATAATGATATAGGTTTCATGTTTTAGGTTTTTAGGTTTTAGGGTTTAGGGTTTTGTATTTAATCTTGAGGGTTTATGGTTTTTAAGATTAAGGTTTTACGGTTTTGGATTTAGGGTTATGTGTTTAGGCTTTAATTTTCTTTAATTTATTAAGTTTATTTTTTATTTATTTTAGTTTATTTTATTTTAGATTTATATTTAGGTGAAATTTATTTTTATTTAGTTTAGTTTATTTATTTTTTATCTATTCATTTTAGTTTATATTTTTTATTTAGTTTATTTTTTAAGTTTAGGTTTATTTTATAGTTTAGTTTTATTTTTATTTTATTTCTTAGGTTTAGGATCTATTTTTTATTTTTAAGTTTAGGTTTACATTTTTTTTAAGTTGAGGTTTTTCATTTTTATTTTAGGTTTATTTTTTGCTTTAAATTTAGGTTAATTTTTAGTTTATTTCATTTTTTAGTTTAGGTTTCAGTTTAGGTTTAGTTTACTTTTGGTTTAGGTTTTATTTAGTTTAGTTTAGGTTTAGGATTATTTTATTTTTATTTTAGGTTAATATTTTTTTTGAGTTTAGGGTTTAGGTTTAAGTTTATATTAATTTTTATGTTTTATTTTTAGGTTTATTTTTAGGTTTAGGTGTTTATTTAGGTTTTATTTTAAGTTAATTTTTTTATTTTAGTTATAGTTTTTATTTTATTTAGGTTTTTTCTTTTTTTATTTTTTTTAGGTTCTTATTTATTTTATTGTAATTATGTTTTTATTTTTGATTTATTTTATTTTTAAGTTTAGGATTAGGTTTTAGTTTAGGTTTTTATTTTATTTTATTTTATTATTATTTATGTTTTTTTATTTATTTTATTTCTAGTTTTTATTTTATTTTATTTTAAGTTTTTAGCTTTTTAGGGTTTAGGTTTAGGGTTTATGGTTAATTTAGGGTTTATGGTTTAGGGTGTTAGGATTTAGGGTTTAACATATATAGGGTTTAGGTTTAGGTTTTTGGCCTTTTTTTAAAAAAAAAAGAAAATAAATTCATATTCAACATTCTTCTTTTTGATTTCATTAACCAAGTAACTCACCAAAGTTTTTATAAAATAAGAAAAAATGCATATAAAAAATGAGCATGCGTAGAGCATACCAAAAACCTTAGATAACTAGAACCATCTCTACTGTAAAAACACACTTCAATAAGCAATAGTTCAGATCCATTGTTCTTAAATTTCTCATGTTCCCATCAGAACAACCCTGGCCTCTCGATTTGTAGGATTTACCATCATATCCTTGATCTCACCCACTGCCACCACCACGACTATAATCTCTATTGCTCCTCCTACCTCCATAACCACCACTAATCCACCACCAACTCGGATCCCCACACTAGGATAATTATGTGCTTTCACCTCCCGCCATCTTGCGAGCACGGTTGATTGTGATCTTCCTACTGTTAAGGTTCTGCACATTCTTATGGTTTAAGTTTAGGATTAGTTTTATTAGGTTTTAGGGTTTAGGTTTCTTTTTTAATTTAGTTAGTTATTTTAGGTTTAGGTTTAGGGTTTAGGGTTTAAGGCTAGGGTTTAGGGTTTAGGGTTTAGGTTTTATGATTTAGGGTTTTTAGGTTTTAGGGTTTAGGGTTTCGGTTTAGGGCTTAGGATTTAGGGTTTATGGTTTAGGGTTTGGGTTTAGGGTTTGGGTTTAGGGTTTAGGGTTTAGGGTTTATGGTTCAGGGTTTGGGTTTAGGGTTTTAGGTTTACGGTTTTAGTGTATAGGGTTATTTAGGGTTTAGAGTTTAGGGTTTTGGTTTTTACATTTTGGGTTTATGGTTACCTTAAAGTTTAGGGTTTATGGCTTAGGGTTTATGGTTTTTTAGGGTTTAGGGTTTAGGGGTTAAAGTTGGGTTTTTTACGGTTTAAGGTTTATGTTTTAGGGTTAGGGTTTAGGATTTACGGTTTAGGGCTTTTAGGGTTTAACGTTTAGAGTTTATTGTTTAGTGTTTTTTTATTTTAAAAAAAATAGTAATGTAGTATGTTTATGTTTATTTAGTTTATTTTTATTTATTTTAGTTTATTTTGTCATTTATTTTTATTTAGGATTACTTTAATTTTTATTTTGTTTGGTTTATTTATATTACATTTATTCATTTTAGTTTAGTTTTTTTATTTAATTTATTTTTTAGGTTTAGGTTTTTTTTGTAGTTTATTTTTATTTTTATTTTCTCTTTTATGTTTAGGTTTAATTTTTTATTTTTAAGGTTTTTTTAGGTTTTATTTTTAGTTTAGGCTTAGGTTTATTTTTATTTTATGCTATTTCATTTAGTTTATGTTTAGGTTTACATTTAGTTTATTTTAGGTTTAGGTTTACATTTTATTTATTTTAGTTTAGCTTATTTTAGTTTAGGTTTAGGTTTATTTTATTTTATTTTAGGTTTAAGTATTTTTTTTAGTTTAGGGTTTAGGTGTTATTATTTTTTTTGTTTTTACTTTTAGGTTAAGGTTTTTATTTAGTTTTTATTTTATTTTATCACAGGTTTATTTTATTTTTATTTTATGTTTAGTTTTTATTTTATTTAGGTTTTTTATTTTTAGGTTATGTTTTATTTAGTTTAGGTTTTTCTTTCTTTTATTTTAATTTAGTTTTTATTTTCTATTTTATTTTATTTTTAGGTTTAGGTTTTAGTTTAGGTTTTCATTTTATTTTATTTTATTTTCTTATTTAGGTTTAGGTTTTTGGGTTTAGGGTTTAGGGTTTAAGGCTTTTTTTTTCAAAATAATGTTTAGGGTTTAGGGTTTAGGGTTTAGGGTTTAAAGTTTTAGGGCTTAGGTTTTAGGGTTTAGGTTTTATGGTTTAGGGTTTAGGGTTTTAGGGTTTAGGGTTGTAGGTTTAGGGTTTAGCATGTATGGTTTAGGGTTATGGTTTTTCTTTAATATTTTTCTTTTTTTAAATTTTTATTTTTTTTAAATTCAGTAAAATGGTATGTTTAAGTTTATTTAGTTTATTTTTAATTTATTTTAAGTTTTTTATTATCAATTTTTATTTAGGTTTATTTTGATTTTATTTAGTTTAGTTTATTTATTTTAGTTTAGGTTTTTTATTTTAGTTTATTTTTTAGATTTAGCTTTAGGTTTTGGTTTATTTTTTAGTTTATTTTTATTTTTATTTTGTTTTTTAGGTTGAGGTTTTATTTTTTATTTTTAGGTTTAGGTTTAGATTTATATTTTTTTAAGTTTAGGTTTTAGATTTTTTTTTAGGTTCATTTCTAGGTTTGATTTTTTAGTTTAGGTTTTGGTTTATTTTTAGTTTATTTTATTTTATTTAGTTTAGGTTTAGGTTTAGTTTATTTTAGGTTTAGGTTTAGGTTTTAATTATTTTAGTTTAGGTTTAGGTTTATCATATTTTTCCTTTAGGTTTAGGTTTTTCTTAGTTTAGGATTTAGGTTTTATATTTTATCTATTTTTAAGCTTTATTTTTACTTTTATTTTGTTAGGTTTAGGTTTTTATTTTATTTTATTTTATCTTAGGTTTATTTTATTTTTATTTTAGGTTTAGTTTTTTATTTTATCTAGGTTTTATATTTTTTAGTTTAGTTTAAGTTTTTATTTATTTTATTTTAGTTTAGTTTTTATTTTTTATTTTATTTTCTGTTTAGGTTTATGTTTAGGTTTTATTTTATGTTTCTATTTTATTTTATTTTATTTATTTTATTTTGGTTTAGGTTTTATTTATTTATTTTATTTTTAGGTTTTATTTAGTTTAGGTTTATGTTTTTATCTTTTTATTATTTAGAGTTTAAGGTTTAGGGTTTAGGGTTTAGAGTTTAGGATTTAGGGTTTTTAGGGTTTAGGTTTTAGGGTTTACGTTTTAGGTTTAGAGTTCATGTTTTAATTTAGGGTTTAGGTTTTTGATTTTTCTTTTAACAGAGAACAAATTTAGATTCAACATTTCTTCTTTTTGAATTCATCAACCAAGTAACACACCAAGTTTTCTTGCACACAAGAGATGACATGGATAGAAAATGAGCACGCATAGAGTAAATCAAAAACCCTAGATAACTAGAACCGTCTATACTGTAAAGACACAATTTCATATGCAGTAGATCCAATTGGCGATTTTCCAGTATCTCTAGTTCCCATCAAAACAACTTCAGACTCTCGAGTAGCACGATCCACAATTATATCCCTGATATCTCACTCTGCCACCACCACGACTGTAACCTCCGTCGCTCCTTCCGCTGCCATAACCATCAGTGCTCTGACCACCACCATATCCACCAACACTGCCAGATCCCCCACCACCACTATGATAATCGATGCCTCGGCCTTCACCTCCACTGCTAGATCTAGACTGAGCTTGGTTGACATTGATGTTACTACCATCAAGGTTCTGCCCATTCTTAGGTTTTTTTTAGAAAAAAAAATTAAAAGTGGGAGAATTTTATTGCCAAAATGAAGGAGATAATAGGTCCTTATAGGGGATAAATCTCTAAACGACTGCTCAAAAAGCTATAATTAGCCTAAAAAGGTAAATCCCCTACATATTATAAGAAAACCAAAGCAAAAGAAAAGACAAAAATTAAGATAGAAATAGCATAAAATTCCAAGAAGGGCAACCATAGTCATCTATATCTAGAAATCTTCTGAGAGATGCACAAACCACCTACAACCCCAAAAATTGCCACAAACTTGCAAAGCACTTAAGATAGAGATAAGCATCTATAAATAAGGACAAGCTAAGTACACAAAAGTAACAAAATGATAAGAATCTTAGATAAGGCTCTGGCTCAGTCACACTCATCTCAAGGGGCAACAGGATATGTGAGCATCCAAACTTTGGAAGAAGGATTACAATCACATATGCTACTACCAAGCAAAAAGATAATAGGGTAAACTTCCTAGCCATCATAGCCAACTTACCTCGATTAAGCCAAACAACCAACAGTCAAGAGCTAGCCAAGTTCTGGTATCTATCATCAATATTAAATAGGCAACTAACCAGCAAAACATCCAGCCAAACCAGAGTAAAGAAACCAACCAAACAAGGTAGAAACCAAAAAAGCCACCATAAAAGCCACCCAAAATAAACAAAGATTAAAGGTAAAGAACCAAAAACTCTGTAGATCCACTAGCTAACAGCACAGCTGCAGCTAACCATCAAGGCCACCCAGCCAACCATAGTAGAAAAAATTAGCAAAAATAGCAACAAAGCCAAAAATAGCCAAAACCACATACAGGTTCATCCCACAGTAGAAAGAAACAACAAGCACATGGGCCACCCAGCCAACACACAAACACCAAAAAAAACTTTAAAAAAACCACCAGAAAAGGGGAATGAAAACTAGATGGAAGGTAACAACTCTAGAGAGAGTAACTCAACCCAGGAAGGAACAAAGCCAATGGCTAGGCTCAACCAATAATTATAATGCCAGATAGCAAAAATTGAAAGCAAAAGGCTGGAAAATACCACAAATATCAAGCAACAACCAGCCAATAAACCCTCATAGCAAAAGAAATAGGCTAGGGAAAATAGCAAATAAGTAAGCTCTGAAGCTTGCCAATCACCTGGCCATCCTAAAACCAATGCAGTAGGAGACAAACAGAAGGAGAGAGCCACCAAAAATAGAAAGCAACCAAAGCTCAGCAGTACCAACCAAAAATAATTTTGACCTTCATTTGAAGGTGATACAATTCTTAAGGTTCAAGTTTAGGTTTAGGTTTATTAGGTTTTAGGGTTTATGTTTATTTGTTAATTTAATTAGTTACATTAGGCTTAGATTTAGGGTTTGGGATTTAGGATTTAAGATTTAGGGTTAGGGTTTAGGGTTTAGAGTTTAGGGTTTAGGGTTTAGGGTTTAGGGTTTATGCTTTTAGGGTTTAGGGTTTAGGGTTTTTTAGGGTTTAGGGTTTAGGGTTTAGGGTCGTAGGTATAGGCTTTAGGGTTTAGGATCATTGGTATAGGCTTTAGGGTTTATGGTTTAGGGCTGAAAGTTTAGGATTTAAGGTTTATGTTTTTTTTTTAAATTAAGTAAATTGGTAGGCTTAGGTTTATTTGGTTTATTTTTTATTTATTTCAATTTATTTTATTTTGTTTTATTTTTATGTAGGTTTATTTTTTTAATTTATTTATTTTAGTTTAGGTTTTTAATTTTAGTTTATTTTTAGGTTTAAGTTTAGGTTTAGGTTTAGTTTTTAGTTTAGTTTTATTTCTAATTTATTTTTTAGGTTTACCTTTTATTTTTTATTTTTAGGTTTAAGTTTAAGTTTTTATTTTATTTTCTTAGGTTTAGGTTTTAGGTTTTTATTTTAGGTTTATTTTTAGGTTTTATTTTTTAGTTTAGGTTAAGGTTTATTTTATTTATTTAGTTTAGGTTTAGGTTTATTTTTTTAATTTAGTTTAGGTTTAGGCTTAGGTTTTATTTATTTTACTTCTATTTTTGGTTTAGTTTTTTTTTTCGTTTAAGGTTTAGGTTTTATTTTTAGGTTTATTTTTTAAGTATTGGTTTTATTTTATTTTAATTTAGGTTTTTTTTAAATTTTATTTTATGTTTAGTTTTTATTTTATTTTGGTTTTTTATTCTTAGGTTTATTTTATTTTTTAGTTTTCTTTAGGTTTTTATTTATTTTATTTTATTTTATTATTATTAAATTATTTTATTTCATTTTTAGGTTTAGGTTTAGGTTCTAGTTTATGTTTTTATTTTATTTTATTTTTTAATTATATTTAAGTTTTAGCTTTATTTATTTATTTCATTTTTATTTTTTATTTAGTTTAGGTTTTGGTTTTTAAGTTTTTATGGTTTAGAGTTTAGGGTTTAGGGTTGTAGGTTTTAGGGTTTAGGGTTTAGGGTTGTAGGTTTTAGGGTTTAGGGTTTAGGGTAGGGTTTAGGGTTTAGGGATTTAGGGTTTAGGGTTTATGATTATAGGTTGTAGGTTTACGATTTAAGTTTTAGGGTTCAGGTTTTAGTTTAGGGTTCAGTGTTTTTGGTTTCTTTTAACAGAGAACAAATTTAGATTCAACATTTTTTCTTTTCAATTTCATCAACCAAGTAACACGCCAAGTTTTCTAAGACATGAGCAACGACATAGATAAAAAAAGAGCATGCATAGTGCAAATCAAAATCCCAAGTTAACTAGAACCATGTCAACTATAAAGACATAGTTCCATAAGTAGCAGATCGGTTTGACTGTTCTTCAGTTTCTCCAGTTCCCATCAAAACCACCCTGGCCTCTCTAGTAGCAGGATCGACCATCGTATCCCTTATCTCTCCCTCCACCACCACCGTGACTGTAACCTCCATCACTCCTCCCACCTCTAAAACCACCACTACTCCCACCACCACCTCTATATCCACCAGCATCTCCAGATCCCCCACCACCACTATGATAATCACCACCTCTACCTTCTCCTCCACCGCCATACCTAGATAGTGCCTGGTTGATGGTGACATTCCAACCATCAAGCTTCTACCCATTTTTAGGGTTTAGGTTTAGGTTTTTTAAGTTTTGGGGTTTAGATATATTTTTTAATTTATTTAGTTACTTTAGGTTTAGGTTTATGGATTGGGGATTAGGGTTTTAGGTGTAGGGTTAAGATTTATGGTTTAGAGTTTAGGGTTTAAGGTTTAGGATTTAGTTTTTAGGCTTTAGGGTTTAAGGTTAGTTTGGGGTTTAAGGTTTTGGGTTTTATGGTTTAGAATTTAAAGTTTAGGGTTTAGGGTTTAGGGTTTAGGGTTTAGGGTTTTAGGGTTTTAGGGTTTTAGGGTTTAGGGTTTAGGGTTTGTAGTTTATAGTTTTTTTGGAAAAGTTAGAATTTTATTACTATAAAATGAAAACATACAATGTCCTTAAAAGGGGTAAAGTTCTAAAATTCTACTACTCTGAGAGCTACAAGAAGCCTACGGAGCTAAACCCCCATCTAAGAGTATTAGAAAAAGAAAAGAAAATAAAAGAGTAACTACATTGCCTAAAAAGCATAAGAGAAAATGACATAAAAGACTAAAAGAAGTCCTAAGAATAGAAAAAGGATGAGTCAGCAGTAATGGCACTTGGGTTGACTGAGCAATGGCCATTCCCTCTATAAAGTTCCAACCTATAAAAGAAATTTGCAAGATAAGTAAGGTCCAAAGTAATGGCACTTGGGTTGACTGAGCAATGGCCATTCCCTCTATAAAGTTCCAACCTATAAAAGAAATTTACAAAACACTACAATGACAAAAGTCTTAGCTAAAAAGGATAAAGATAATAAGAAGAAAAGGAGAGAGTTGAGAAAGAGAAGGGAATAATACATATGAGCATCAAAACTTCATAAAGAAGGGTTACAATCATATGTAATGCTACCAAACAAAGAGAAGAGGTAAGTAACATCAAAGCCATCAGTGCCAGCATAACTTATACAAGCAAACATCCAAGGCCAACAGTCCATAGAGTTACAGATCCAGCACCATTAAATAGAGAGAAACCAGGCAATAACTAGCTAGTTGCAAAACCACATAACATAAGCCACAACTGACTAATCACAATAACCTAGAGAGAGGCTAGAACAAAGTCAGAACACCATCAATAACCATTAACCAAATTCGATCCATGCTCCAAACCAGGGAAAATCATAACCAACCATCAACAAGCACCAGATTAATGATAATTAATAGAGAAATAACAAACAAATCCAAGATAGGAGGTGCCCTCAAGCCAAAGTCCCAGTAATAAGCACTCACCAAGCCAAATAAGGGTGAGCAACCACAAATGACTAAACTACTAATAAATGAAACCATCAACTGAAGGAAACATAAGCTGCACCCACTAAAAATTATTAGAAGACAAAACAACCACACAAAAGGGTGCCAAAGGCAACCAACAGCCACCAAAAACTAAAAAGTCCAATCCAAAAGAATCAACAAAGGTTCAGCCAGCATAGTAAAAGGCTCTAGCAAATTGTTGAGTTCAAGTTTTAGTTTATGGTTTAGAGTTTAAGGTTTTTTTAACAGAGTAAATTCAGATTCAAGATTTCTTCTTTTTGATTTCCTCAACCAAGTAACACACTATGTTCTCTAAGACACAAGTGGTTGTTGGCTTAATGTGCCTCATACTCAATCCGATCAATTTTGATGATAATAAATGAATGCTTGGATGTTCTAATGTATGTTTTATGTGCTTCAGATATATTAATTGCTAATTACATATCCAATATATCTCATAATATTTTTGAGAAAATTGCAAGAATAAAAGAATGAAAGATAGATCAAAATGGATAATGTGAAGCTCAAGATACAATGTTTTAGGTTATATGAATATATAACTATCTTAGAAATTCATATGAGTTCATTAGCATGAATCAATTTTTTCACAACTTAACATATTATTTTTATTTATTTTAAATAATGATAATGAGGTTAATTTATATAAATCTTTATCAAATTAACATTGAATTATATGTTTCATACATAGCATTTGAATTGTCAAAATAATAAATGATTATAAATTATGACTATTAAGTGTAATTAGTTAATATATTTAATATAATTAAATATTTTAATTTGATTTTAAGGTTATATGATAACTAACATATGTATGCTTATATATAAATTATATCATCATGTTTAAATGTCATATTTCAAAATTAACAAAAATATGCAAAATTTTGTATTTTAGTCAAAGCCATTTTATAATCAAGGAATTTATATCTGATTTTATCTCCAACGGATTCCTTGGAATATTTTCCTTTAAGCAAAGAGTAACCTAATAGCATCTAGTCTTCCTACAGGTGCAAAAGATTCTTCAAAATCTATACCTTCAACTTGTGTGCATCCGTGTGTAACTAACCTAGCTTTATTTCTAACAATACAACCTGAATCATCTAGCTTATTCCTAAGGACCTATTTTGTTCCAATGACATTTTAATCTTGGGGTCTTGGGACTAATTCCCAAACATCATTTCTTATAGATTGATTCAACACCTCTTCCATAACAATAATCTAAAAATTATCTTTTAATGTTTCTTCTAAAATTTTAAGTTTAACCTCAGATAAAAATGCTGAATGATCTACAACCTCTCTACTATGTTTTCTAGTCATAACTCCTTTTGAAGGATCTCCTATAATTAGTTCCTTTGGATGATTCTTATTATATTTCCATTCTTTAGGTGATGAATCATCCACATTATCTTCTAAAGATATTTTCTTAAAATTATCAATCTCTTCATCAATCACTCCATTTTTAATGGATCAATTAAATTTTCATCAAAAATAACATGTATTGATTCTTCTACAATCATTTTTCTCTTATTAAAAACTCTATAAGCTCTACTAGAAAGAGAGTATCCTAAGAAAAATATCATCATCTGATTTACAATCAAACTTACCTAAATGCTCTTTTCCATTATTCAAAATAAAGCATTTACATCCAAATACATGAAAGTGTTCAATCTTAGGTTTCTTTCCAAAAAAATAATTCATAGGGTGTCTTCTTTAAAATTGGTCTAAAATAGATCCTATTCATCACATAACATGTAGTATTTATTGCTTTTGTCCAAAAATATTTTGGCAATTTATAATCATCAAGCATAGATCTACTTAATTTAATTAATATTCTATTTTTTCTCTCTACTACTACATTTTGTTGGGGAGTTCTACTGCAAAAAAATTATGTCTAATCCCATGTTCATCACAATAATCCTCAAATAATTTATTTTCAAATTCACCATCATGATCAGTTTGAACCCTAATAATCAAAAAGCCTTATTTTCTTTCAATATATTTTGAAAACTTTCTAAACTCACCAAAAACATCATCCTTGTAAGTTACAAACAAACCCAAGTATATCTAGAGAAATAATCAATAATCACAAAACCATAATTTTTCCACCTAAGCTAGTGATGCTAATTGTACCAAATAAATCCATGTGCAATAATTCTAGAGGTGTAGAAGTAGAAATAATATTTTTACCTTTAAATGAGCTTCTAGAATGCTTACCATGAATACATGCATCACAATCATAGTTTGAATGCAAATTTAATTTAGGAAATCCAACTATTAAATCAAGTTTAGCAATTTTATTGAGTATGTGCTTGTTAATATGACATAGTCGCCTATGCCATAACCATATATCATCATGAGTGCTTTTAGAACAAAGTAAATTCAAATTCACATCATGAAAGCTATCTAAATCAATGACATAAATATTTTTATGTCTTTGTCCTACTAATAAAACATTTTCATTAATTTTTATAATACAATATGATGAATGAAATACTACATTTAAACCTTTATCACATAATTGACAAATAGAAATTAAATTATGTTTTAATCCTTCTACTAGAAAAACTTTATCTAAAGTGATATAATTATTACAAATATAACCACTGCCAATGATTTTTCCTTGCATTATCTCCATATGTAAAAAATCCTCCATCACTTGATTCTAAAGTTGTGAATTTATCTTTATCTCTCGTCAAATGTATTGAACATCCACTATCCAAGTACCACATGAAATCTTTGATTTTGCTTTGAATGCATTCCTACGATACAAAATCACATGTTAACTTTTGGAACCCAAACATGTTTGAATCCACATTCTAAATTCGAAGCAAGATATCTTGCATGTGTGGTTTGTGTAGTGCTTGTACCTTTTGGTACCGATACATAAGATGATTGCATAGTGTTTTCAAATTTACATGCATAGCAATCAAATGAGATATGCCCTTTTCTATCATAATAGTTATAGCAAACATTAGTGTTTGCATATGGCTTAGCACAATAATTATAAGAACCTAAACTATTTCTTTATCAAAATAAAAATATATAAAAAATTAAATTATTTTATTTGTCAGTTATCATTTTATTTCAACTAATATCCTTTATTTTAAAATCTTTATCTTGCTAAAATTTAGTAAAGCTTATTGTTTTCATTGTTTAAGAATTAAGAAAAAGGAAGTTTAGAAGAAAGTTAATCTTTCTTATATTAGTATATACATATTAGTTATAGTTTCTCTTAAACTTAAAATTATTCCTTGCTGAAATTTAACTTATTGTGAAATAGATTATTGTGAATTTATTTTGAAATCAATTTTATTTTAATCTACCAATTGTAATAACATAAACATCTTAGTAAGCTCACTTTAAGATATTTATTTAATATTTTTGATCAAAATTAAGTGAGTAATCTATCTTGACAAATTAGTAAGTTGTAAAGTGATCATTTATAAGTTGTGAGATCACTTTTTGAATTGGATAGCTTGGTATATTTGTGAGAGATATATTTTATCAAAATTTATTTATTTGTATTTTTCTTTTTGTGCTATAAAATTTATATTGGGGTTGTACTCACCCCTTTGTAGGAGAGTACATATATTTTTCTACGGGTTGTACTCACCCCGTTGTAAGAGAGTACTATTTATAAGCTATTTTGCATTTAGTGATTTTCTAGCCAGGGGTAGCAAGTCGTGGATGTAGGCCAATTTTAGGGTTTGGCCGAACCAAGTAAAAATTATGTGCCTATTATCTTTCTTTACTTTACTGTACTTTTATTTTTACTGCATTAAGAATTGTATCTTCTCATTATAAAATTGAAATTAATTTTCTCCTAAAACTTAAAATTTAATATCATTATTCTATATTCATAAAAAATAGTACATAGAGCAAATGAAAAACCTTAGATAACTAGAACTACTTCTACTATAAAGAGATAGTTCCATAAGAAGTATATCAGATCGATCATTCTTCAGTTTCTCTAGTTCCCATCAGAACCACCCTAGCCTCTCGAGTAATGGGTTCCACCATCATATCCCTGATCTCTCCCTCCTCCACCACCATGGTTGTAACCTCTATCACCCTTCTCACCTCCATAATAACCAATGCTTGGATGACCACCTCCATATCCACTAGCACTTATAGATCCCCCACCACTACAGTAATAACCCCACATGATCAGATCAATAATCTAAACTGAGCATGGTTGATGGTTCTACCCAATCTTAGGGTTTACATTTAAGTTTAGGTTTATTAGGTTTTAGGGTTTAGGTTTGTTTTTTTAATTACAATTTGGGGTTTAGGGTTTAGGATTTATGATTAGGGTTTAGGGTTTAGGGTTTAGGGTTTAGCGTTTAGGGTTTAGTGTTTACAATTTAGGGTTATATAGTATATTTAGTTTTTTTTATTTTAGTTTACTTTATTCATTATTTTATTTAGGTTTACCTTTTATTTTTATTTAGTTTAGTTATTTTATTTTAGTTTAAGTTTTTTTATTTTAGTTTTTTTAGGTTTAGGTTTAGGTTTATTTTTTATTTGAGTTTTATTTTTATTTTATTTTTTAGGTTTAGGTTTAGGAGTTTATTTTATTTCTTTAAGTTTAAGTTTTAGGATTTTATTTCAAGTTTATTTTTTGTTTTTTTAGTTTATTTTGTTTTATTTAATTTAGGTTTAATTTAAGTCTAGTTTATTTTAGGTTTAGGTTTAAGTTTTATTTATTTTAGTTTAGTTTATTTTAGTTTAGGTTTAGGTTTATTATATTTTATTTATTTTATCTTTATTTTAAGTTTAGGTTATTTTATTTATTTTTAGGTTTATTTTTTTAGGTTTAGGTTTTTATTTAGTTTTTATTTAATTTAAGTATTTTATTTTTAGGTTTATTTTATTTTTTAGTTTAATTTAGGTTTTTATTTATTTTATTATATTTTATTTTTAGTTTTAGGTTTTAGTTTAGGTTATTAAATTATTTTATTTAAGTTTAAGTTTTTTATTTATTTTATTTTTAGGTTTTATTTAGTTTAGGTTTAGGTTTCTAGATTATTATGATTTAGGGTTTAAGGTTTATAGTTTAGGGTTTTAGGGTTTAGGGTTAGGGTTTAGGTATTAGTGTTTAAGATCTAGTGTTTAGGCTTTAGTGTTTATGGTTTTTAGGGTTTAGGGTTTAGGGTTTAGGGTTAGCTTAGGGGTTAGGGTAAGATTATTATTTAGGGTTTAGGGTTTAATGTTTAGGGTTTATGGTTTAGGGTTTTTAATGTTTAGGTTTTAGGTTTTAAGGCTAGTTTATGGTTTAAGGTTTAGGGTTTTGGGTTTTGGGTTTAGGGTGAAGGGTTTAGGATTAGCTTAGGGTTTAAGGTTTAGGGCTTAGGGTTTTGTGTTTAGGGTTTAGGGTTTAGGGTTTAGTGTTTAGGTTTTAGGGTTTTGTCATAGTTTTAGGGTTTATGGTTTAGGTTTAATTTTAGGGTTTAGGGTTTAAGATTTAGTGATCAGGGTTTAGGGTTTTTTTTTAAATTAAGTAAACTGATAGATTTTGGTTTATTTAGTTTATTTTATATTTTTATTTAGGTTTATTTTTTAATTTTATTTAATTTAGTTTATTTATTTTATGTTTATTTATTTTAGTTTAGGTTTTATTTTAATTTAAGTTTAAGTTTATTTTATTTTGTTTATTTTATTTTTATTCTAAATTTAGGTTTATTTTTTAGTTTAGGGTTTATTTTTAATTTATTATTTATTTTTAGGTTTTGTTTCTAGGTTTATTTATTGGTTTAGGTTTTTATTTTATTTGATTTTTTATTTTTAGTTTTTATTTTATTTAGGTTATTTTTTCTTAGGTTTATTTTATTTTTAGGTTTAGTTAGATTTTATTTATTTTACTTTAGTTTACTTTTATTAGTTTATGTTTCTATTTTTAAGTTTAGGTTTATGTTTTAGTTTAGGTTTTTATTTTATTTTATTTTTGATTTTATTTAGGGTTAGGCTTTTTATAAATTTTATTTTTAGGTTTTATTTAATTTAGGTTTAGGTTTTTAGGTTTTTAGGTTTTTAGGTTTTTAGGGTTTAGTGTTTAAGGTTTAGGGTTAAAGATTTAGGGTTTTAGGGTTTAGGGTTTAGGGCTTTAGTGTTTAGGGTTTAGGATTTAGTGTTTAAGCTTTTGGATTTAGGGTTTATGATTTTGGGTTTAGGGTTTAGGGTTAGCTTTGTGTTTAGGTTTTTTTTTAAAAATTAAGTAAAGAAATAGGTTTAGGTTTATTTAGTTTATTTTTTATTGATTTTAATTTATTTTTTTAAATTTTTATTTAATGTAGTTTATTTATTTTTTCTTTATTTATTTTAGTTTATGCTTTTTATTTTAGTTTATTTTTTAGATTTAGGTTTATGTTTAGGTTTATTTTTTTAGTTGAGTTTTATTTTTATTTTATTTTAAGGTTTATGTTTTATTTTTTATTTTTAGGTTTAGGTTTTTATTTTATTTTTTTAAGTTTAGGTTTTAGGTTTTCATTTTAGGTTTATTTTTAGGTTTTATTTATTAGTTTATATTTTATTTATTTTTAGTTTATTTTAGTTTTAGGTTTAGGTTTAGGTTTTATATATTTTAGTTTAGCTTATTTTCGTGTAGGTTTAGGTTTATTTTATGTTATTTATTTCATTTTTATTTATGATTTAGGTTTTTTTTTAGTTTAGGGTTTAGGATTTATTTTTTATTAACTTTTTAGTTTTTATTTTTAAGTTTTATTTTATAGGTTTATGGTTTTCTATAGCTTTTAGTTTATTTTATTTTAGGTTTATTTTACATTTATTTTATTTTTTTACATTTAGTTTTTATTTTATTTTGCTTTTTTATTCTTAGGTTTACTTTAGGAATTATTTATTTTAGTTTTGTTTATTTTAATTTAGGTTTGGGTTTATTCTATTTATTTATTTTAAGTTTAAGTTTTTTTTGGGTTTAGCTTTTATTTTTTTATTTATTTTTAGATGTTATTTTTTAGTTTTAGGTTTTTATTTAGGTTTATTTTATTTTATTTTAGGTTTATTTTCTTTTTATTTTAAATTTAGGTTTTATTTTATTTAGGTTTATTTTTTTAATTTAGTTTAAGTTTTTCTTTATTTTATTTTAATTTAGTTTTTATTTTTAATTTAATTTTATGTTTAGGTTTAGGTTTAGGTTTAGGTTTTAGTTTATATTTTTATTATATTTTCTATTTTTATTTAGGTTTAGGTTTTCTTTATTTTTTTTAATTTTAGGTTTTATTAAGTTTAGGCTTTAGTTTTTAGGTTTTTAGGGTTTAGGGTATAGAGTTTAGGACTTAAGGTTTAGGGTTTAGGGCTTAGGGTTTGGGGTTGTAGGTTTTAGGGTTTAGGGTTTATGATTTAGGGTTTTAGGTTTAGGATTTAGAGTTTTAGGGTTTATAATTTAGGGTTTAGGGTTTAGCGTATTGGGTTTTAGGGTTTAGGATTATAAGTTTAGGGCTTAGGGTTTATGATTTAGGATTTTAGGTTTAGGATTTAGAGTTTTAGGGTTTATGATTTAGGGTTTAGGGTTTAGAGTATTGGGTTTTAGGGTTTAGGATTATAAGTTTAGTCGTTAGGGTTTAGGGTTGTAGGTTTTAGGATTTAAGGTTTATGAATTAGGGTTTAGAGTTTAGGATTTAGAATTTTAAGGTTTACGATTTAGGGTTTTGGATTTAGGGTTTAAAGTATAAGTTTTAGTGTTTAGGGTTTACGGTTTAGGGTTGTAAGTTTAGGATTTTGGGTTTAGGGTTGAAGGTCAATTTTAGGGTTTCAGTTTTTTTATTTTTTCATTTTTATTTTTTTATTTTTTAAATTAAGTAAACTAGAAGGTTTATGTTTATTTAGTTTATTTTTTTATTTATTTTAGTTTAGTTTATTTTTATTTGTATTTTTATTTAGTTTAGTTTAGGTTTATAATTTTTGTTTAGTTTGTAGGTTTTGGTTTAGGTTTATGTTTATTTTTGTGTTTAGTTTGTTTAGGTTTAAGTTTATTTTTATTTCATTTTATTTTATTTAGCTTAGGTTCAGGTTTAAGTTTAGTTTATTTTAGGTTTAGATTTAAGTTTTATTTATTTTAGTTTAAGTTTAGGTTTAATTTATTTTTATTTTTGGTTTAAGTATTTTTTTTAGTTTAGGGTTTAGGATTTATTTTTTATTTCTTTTTAGGTTTGATTTTAGTTTTTTATTAGGTTTAAGTTTTCAATTTAACTTTTTAATTTCATTTTATCTTTATTTTAGGTTTAGTTTCTATTTTATTTAGTTTTCTTAATTTCTTAGTTTAGTTTAGGTTTTTATTCAATTTATTTTAGTTTAATTTTTATTTTTTATTTTATCTCTATTTAGGTTCAAGTTTAGGTTTAGGTTTTAGTTTAAGTTTTTATTTTATTTTATTTATTTATTATTTTTTTGTTTAGGTTTTTTTATTTATTTTATTTTTAGGTTTTATTTTGTTTAGGTTTAAGTTTTTAGCTTTATAGGAATTACAGTTTAGGGTTTTGGGTTTAGGGTTTAGGTTTTTTTTTTGGGTTTTGGGTTTAGGTTTTAGGGTTTAGGGTTTAGGGTTTAGGGTGTAATGTTAAGGGTATTATGTTTTATGATTTAGGGTTTATGGTTTAGGAGTTTTAGGGTTTAGTGTTTATGTTTTATGTTTAGGGTTTAAGTTTTAGTTTAGGGTTTTGTGTTTTTATTTTTTTTACTGAGAATAAATTTAGATTCAATATTTCTTCTTTTTGATTTCATCAAAACAGTAACAAACCAAGTTTTATATAACACAAGCGAAGACATAGATAAAAAATGAGCACTCGTAGAGAAAATCAAATATCATAGATAGCTAGAACCATCTCTATTATAAAGATACAGTTCCATAAGCAGTAGATAAAATTAGCCATTTTTCAGTTTCTCTAGTTCCCATCAGAACCACCCCAACCTCTCAAGTACCGGGATCCATCATCATATCCCCGATCTCCCACCTCCATAACCATCATGGTTGTAACATTCGCCGCTCCTCTCACCTCCATAACCACCACTGCTCTGACCACCACCTACATATCCACCAGCACCTCCAGATCCCCCACCATCACTGCCATAATGGTCACATCCGCCTTGGCACAACCGCCAAATCTAGACTAAGCCTGGTTGATGATGATGTTCCTGCCATCAAGGTTCTGCCCATTTTTAGGATTTAGGTTTAGGTTTTGGTTTATTTGGTTTTAGGGTTTAGGTTTAATTTTTAATTTATTTAGTTACTTTAGGTTTAGGTTTAAGGTTTGGGGTTTATGGTTTAGGGTGTAGGGTTAGGGTTTAGGGTTTAAGGTTTAGGGTTTAGGGTTTAGGGTTTTGGGATTTGGGTTTAGGGTTTTAGGGTTTAGGGTTTAGGGTAAGTGTTTATGGTTTTGGGTTTAGGATTTATTAGGGTTTAAGGTTTAGGGTTGTAGGTTTAGGATTTATGGTTTATGATTTAGGATTTAGGATTTTGGGTTTTGGGTTTAGGGGTTTTTAGGGTTTATGTTTTCTTTTTAAAAATTAAGTAAACTGGTAGGTTTTGGTTTATTTAGTTTATTTAGTTTTTTTATTTATTTTAATTTATTTTATTTTTTATTTTTATTTAAGTTTATTTTTTTATTTATGTTTATTTTTTATTTTTATTTAGTTTAGTCTATTTATTTTAGTTTAGGTTTTTAATTTTTGTGTTTTTAGGTTTAGATTTATTTTTAGTTTAGTTTTTTTTAGGTTTAGGTTTTATCTTTTATTTTTTAATTTAGGTTCAAGTTTTTATTTTAGGTTTATTTTTAGATTTTATTTTTTAGTTTTTGGTTGAGGTTCATTTTTAATTTATTTTATTTTATTTAGTTTTGCTTTTAGTGTAGGTTTAGTTTATTTTGGGCTTATGTTTAGCTTTTATTTATTTTAGTTTAGGGTCAGGTTTATTTTATTATTATTTTAAGTTCAATTTCTTTTTAGTTTAGGGTTTAGGTTTTATTTTTTATTTCTTTTTAGGTTTTATTATTAGGTTTTTTTAGGTTAAGGTTTTTATATAGTTTTATTTTATTTTATTTTAGATTTATTTTATTTTTATTTTAGGTTTTTGTTTATTTTATTTTAGTTTGGATTTTTTTATTTTTAGGTTTAGGTTTATGTTTTAGTTTATATTTTTATTACATTTTATTTTTTGATTTTATTTTGCTTTATGTTTTTTTATTTATTTTATTTTTAGGTTTTATTTAGTTTTGGTTTAGGTTTCTAGCTTTTTAGGGTTTAGGGTTTAAGGTTTAAGGTTTAAGGTTAATTAGGGTTTAAGGTTTGGAGTTTAGGGTTTAGGGTTTAAGGTTGTAGGTTTTAGGGTTTATGATTTAGGGATTAGGGTTTAAGGTTTAGGGTTAATTAGGGTTTAAGGTTTGGAGTTTTGGGTTTAGGGTTTAAGGTTGTAGGTTTTAGGGTTTATGATTTAGGGATTAGGGTTTAGGGTTTAGGGTTTAGGATTTTAGGGTTTAGGTTTTTGGGTTTTGGGTTTTATGTTTGGGGTTTAGGATTAATGGTTTAGGGTTTTGGGTTATAGGTTTTAGTGTTTAGGGCTTAGGGTTTACGATTTTAGGGTTTAGGGTTTAGGGTTAGAGTTTATTTTCAAAATTTTTTTAGGGTTTGGGGTTTAGAGTTAGTTTATGGTTTAGGGTTGTAGGTTTAGGGTTTAGTGTTTAGGTTTTAAGGTTTATGGGTTTTTTTTAAAAAAATAAGCAAACTGATATATTTAAGTTAATTTAGTTTATCTAGTTTATTTTTATTTATTTCTGGCTAATTTATTTAATTTAGGTTTATTTATTTTAGTTTATATTTTTTATTTTAGTTTATTTTTTAGGTTTTGGTTTAGATTTTTCTTTATTTCTTAGTTTAGTTTTACTTTAATTTTAATTTTTAAGTTATAGTTTTATTTATCATTTTTAGGTTTAGGTTTATGTTTTTGTTTTATTTTTTAGTTTTAGTTTTAGGTTTTTATTTTAGGTTCATTTTTAGGTTTTATATTTTATTTTATGTTTAGGTTTATTTTTAGTTTATTTCATTTTTTTTAGTTTAGGGTTTAGGTTTAGTTTAATTTAGGTTTATGTTTAGGTTTTATTTATTTTTGTTTGGTTTATTTTAGTTTAGGTTTTGGTTTATTTTATTTTTTTTATTTGAGGTTTAGTTTTTTTTTAAAGTTATGGTTTAGGTTTTATTTTTTATCAATTTTTAGCTTAATTTTTAGGTATATTTTTTAGGTTTAGGTTTTTATTTAGTTTTTATTTTATTTTATTTTAGGTTTATTTTTTTATCTTATGTTTAGTTTTTTTTATTTATGTTTTTTATTTTTAAGGTTATATTATTTTTAATTTAGCTTAGGATTATATTTATTTATTTTTAGTTTATTTTTTATTTTTTATTTTATTTTATTTTTAAGTTTAGGTTTAGGTTTAGGTTTAGGTTTTAGTTTAGGTTTTTATTTTATTTTATTTTATTTATTTAAGTTTAGGTTTTATTTATTTATTTATTTTATTTTTAGGTTTTATATAGTTTTGGTTTAGGTTTTAAGGTTTTTAGGGTTTAGAGTTTAGGATTTAGGGTTTATGGTTTAGGGTTTAGGATTTGTGGTTTAGGGTTTAGGGTTTAGGGGTTAGGGTTGAAGGTTTTAGATTTTATGGTTTAGGGTTTAGGGTTTAGGATTTTAAATTTAAGGTTTAGGGTTTTAGGGTTTATGGTTCTGGGTTAAAGGTTTAGGGTTTGTTCTAGGGTTGAGGGTTTAGGGTTAGGGTTTTTTATTTATTATTTATTTATTTATTTTATTTAGGGTTTAGGGTAAGTTTAGAGTTTAGGGTTTAGGGTTTAGCGTTGAAGGTTTAGGGTTTAGGGTTAATTTTAGGGTTTATAATTTTGGATTTATGGTTTAGGGTTTAGGGTTTAGGATTTAGGGGTTCTTTTTTCAATTAAAAAAACCAGTAGGTTTAAGTCTATTTAGTTTATTTTTTAATTATTTTTATTTATTTTATTTCTTACTTTTATTTAGCTTTATTATTTTATTTTATTTTATTTAGTTTATTTATTTTAGGTTTGTTTATTTTAGTTTAAGCTTTTATTTTAGTTTATTTTTTAGGTTTAAGTTTAGATTTTTATTTATTTATTAGATTAGTTTTATTTTTATTTTATTATTTAGGTTTTAATTTTATTTATTATTTTTATTTTTAGGTTTAGGTTTTATTTTATTTTTTAGGCTTCAATTTTAGGTTTTTATTTTTGGTTTATTTTAAGTTAAATTTATTATATTTTATATTGTTTAGAGTCTAGGTTTCATTTATTTTAGGTTTAGGTTTAGGTTTTATTTAATGTAGTTTATTTTGTTTTAGTTTACGTTTAGGTTTATTTTATTTTGTTTATTTTTGGTTTAGGTTTTTATTTTAATTTTATTTTACTTTTAGTTTTTATTTTATTTAGGTTTTTTACTTTATTTTATTTTTTTAACTTAGTTTAGGTTTTATTTACTTTATTTTATTTTCATTTCTTTAAGTTATTTTATTTTTTGGTTTAGGTTTAGGTTTAGGTTTAAGTTTTAGTTTAGGTTTTTATTTTATTTTATTTTTTATTTTGTTTAGGTTTAGGTTTATTTTTTTTAGGTTTTATTTAGTTTAGTCTGAGTTTTTTAGGTATTTTATGCTTAGGGTTTAGGGTTTAGGGTTTAAGGTTTAGGGTTTAAGGTTTGGGGTTTAGGGTTTAGGGTTTAGGGTTTAGGGTTGTAGGATTTAGGGTTTCGATTTAGGGTCTAGGGTTTATGATTTAGGGTTTATGGTATAGGATTTTAGGGTTTAGGGTTTAGGGTTTTGAGTTTTAAGGTTTAGGGTTTAGGGTTTAATATTGTAGGCTTAGGGTTTAGGGTTAGTTTTGGGCTTAGGGTCAGGTTTTTTTATTTGTTTATTTTTTATTATTTTTATTTTTATTAAATTAAGTTACCTAATAGATTTTAGTTTACTTAATTTAGTTTACTTAATTTTTTATTTTTATTTAAGTAAGTAATTTTTTAATTAAGTAACCTAATATTTTTTTTTCATTTCTTTTTTATTTATTTTAGTTTACTTAATTTTTTATTTTTATTTAGGTTTATTTTTATTTCATTTGTATTTAGCTTCTCATTTAGTTTTTATTTTATTTTAGTTTATGTCAATTTTAATTTTATTTAAGGTTTAGTTTTTTATTTTATTTCAGTTTTTTATTTATTTTATGTTAGTTTTTTATTTTTTTAAGTTTAGGTTTTAGTTTATGCTTTTATTTTATTTTGTTTTTTATTTTATTTTTGTTTAGGTTTTAGTTATTTATTTTATTTTTAGGTTTTGTTTAGTTTAGGTTTAGGTTGCTTTTTAGGGGTTAGTGTTTAGGGTTTTGAGTTTAGGTTTAGGTTTAGGATTATTATGTTTTTGGGTTTAGGTTTATTTTTCTATTTATTTAGTAACTTTAGGTTTAGGTTTAGGTTTTTAGGGTTTAGGACTTGGGGTTTACGGATTAGGGTTTTAGCGTTTGTGCTTTTAGGGATTAGAGTTTTGGTTTAGGGTTTAGGGCATTTTAGAGTTTAATATTTAGGATTTTGGGTTTAGGGTTGTAGGTTTAGGGTTTAGGATTTAAGGTTTAAGATTTTTTTTAAAGTTAAGTAAACCTGTAGGTTTATGTTTATTTAGTGTACATTTTATTTATTTTAGCTTATTTTATTTCTTTATTTTTATTTATGTTTATTTTTTACTTTTATTTAGTTTTGTTGATTTTTTTTAGATTTATTTATTTTACTTGTTTTTTATTTTAGTTTATGTTTTTAGGTTTAGGTTTAGGTTTTGATTTATTTTTTAGTTTTAGGGTTTGGGTTTAGGGTTTAGGGTTTAGGGTTGTAGGTTTCAGGGTTTAAGGTTTATGATTTATGGTTTAGGATTTAGGGTTTTAGGGATTAGGGTTTTAGTGTTTAGGGTTGTAAGTTAAGGGTTTAGGGTTAAGTTTAGGGTTCAGGGTTAGTGTTTTTATTTATTTATTTATATTTATGGTTAGTTTAGGGTTTAAGGTTGTAGGTTTACGGTTTAGGATTTAGGGTTTAAGGGTTTTTTTAATCTTAAATTAAGTAAACTAGTCGGTTTAGGTTTATTTAGTATATTTATTACATTATTTTATTTATTTTAGTTTGCTTTATTTTATTAGGTTTAATTTTTTATTTAGTTTTATTTATTTATTTAGTCTAGGTTTTTTATTTTAATTTATTTTCTAGCTTTAGGTTTAGGTTTTGATTTATTTTTTAGTTGAGTTTTATTTTCATTTTATTATTTTATTAAGGTTTTATTATTTATTTTTAGGTTTAGGTTTCGGTTTTTATTTTATTTTTTTAATTTTTAGGTATTAGGTTTTTATTTTTGGTTTATTTTTAGATTTTATTTTTTAGTTTAGGTTTAGGCTTACTTTTAGTTTATTTTATTTTATTTAGTTTAGGTTTAGAGGTTAGGTTTAGTTTATTTAAGGTTTAGCTTTAAGTTTTATTTGTTTTAGTTTAGTTTATTTTAGTTTGGGTTTAGATTTATTTTATTTTTATTTTAGCCTTAGGTTTTTTTAAGTTTATGTTTTGGTTTTATTTTTTATTTATTTTTAGGTTTATTATTTAAGTTTAAATTTTATATTTAGTTTTTATTTTATTTTATTTTAGGTTTATTTTATTTTTATTTTTCGTTTAGTTTTTATTTTAGTTATGTTTTTATTTCTTAGGATCATTTTACTTTTTAATTTTCTTTAAGCTTTTATTTATATTATTTGAGTTTTTTATTATTTTATTTTGTTTATTTTTTGGTTTAGGATTTTTATTTTTTTTAGTTTAGTTTAAGTTTTTACTTTTTTTATTTTATTTAGGTTTAATATTTTTAAATTTTTTTATTTCTATGTTATATTTAGTTTAGGTTTAGGTTTTTAGGGTTTAGGGTTAAGTGTTTAGGGTTTAGGGTTTAGAGTTTTAGGATTTAGTATTTTAGGCCTCAGGGATTATAGTTAGGGTTTAGTGTTTAGGGTTTTGGTTTTAGTATTTAGGCTTTAGGGTTTAGGGTTTTTGGAGTTTAGGGATAGCTTAGGGTTTAGGGTTAGATTAGGGTTTAGTGTTTTGGCTTTTGGCTTTAGGGTTTTTAGGGTTTAGGGTTTAGGGTTAGTTTAGGGTTTAAGGTTTAGGGTTTTAGGCTTTAGGGTTTAGGATTTAGGGTTAGGGTTAGAGTTTAGGGTTTAGGGTTTAGAGTTTAGGGTTTAGGGTTTAGGGTTTCTTTAGTGTTTAGGGTTCTGGGTTTAAGGTTTAGGGTTATGATTTTTTAGGGTTTAGGGTTTAGGGTTATAGGTTTAGGTTTAGTTTTAGGGTTTAAGGTTTTGGTTTTAGGGTTTAGGGTTTAATTTTTAGTGTTTAGGGTTTAAGGTCGTAGATTTAGGGTTATATGTTTAGTGTTTAGGTTTTTGGGTTTTAGCATATAGGGTTTAGGGTTTAGGGCTTAACATTTCAATTTTGTTTATTTTAATTTAGGTTTATATTTATTTTATATTTTTTATTTTTTAGTTTATTTTATTCTTATTTTATGTTTAGTTTTATTTTATTTAGGTTTTTTGTTCTTAGGTTCATTTTACTTTTTAGTTTTATTTAGGTTTTTATTGATTTTATTTGATTTTATTTTATTTTTTTTATTGTATTTTATTTTTAGGTTTAGGTGTTTTTATTTATTATATTTTTATGTTTTATTTAGTTTAGGTTTAGGTTTTATGTTTTTAGGGCTTAGGGCTTAGGGTTTTAGGGTGTTTTAGGCTTTAAGGTTTAGGGTTAGGGTTTAGGCCTTATGGTTTAAGGTTTAGTGTTTGAGCTTTAGGGTTTAGGGTTTTTAAAGTTTAAGGGGACAACTTAAGATTTAGGGTTAGATTAGGGTTTAGGGTTTACTGTTTAGGTTTTAGGGTGTAGAGTTTTAAGGTTTAGGGTTTAGGGCTAGTTTAGGGTTTAAGTTTTAGGGTTTTAGGGTTTAGGGTTTAAGGTTAGGGCTAGGGTTTAGGGTTTAGGGTTTAGGGATTACAGTTTAGGGTTTAGGGTTAAGGGTTTTTTAGGGTTTAGGGTTTAGGGTTGTAGGTTTAAGGTTTAGGGTTAATTTTAGGGTTTAGGGTTTAGGATTTAGGGTTTAGGGTTTAAGGTCGTAGGTTTAGGGTTGTATTTTTTTTTTTTTTTGGTTTAGAGTTTAGGTTTTATTTGTTTTTATTGTTTGGTTTTTTTAGGTTTTTTCTTTCAATTTTTATTTAGTTTGTATTTTATTTTATTTTAAGTTTATTTTATTTTTATTTTATGTTTAGTTTTTATTATATTTAGGTTTATTTTTTAAGGTTTATTTTCATGTTTAGCTTAGTGTAGGTTTTTATTTATTTTATTTTAATTTAGTTTTTTTTTATTATTTATTATTTTTTTTAGGTTCAAATTTAAGTTTTAGTTTAGGTTTTTATATTTATATTATTTTTAGGTTTTATTTAGTTCAAGTTTAGGTTTTTAGGTTGTTAGGGTTTAATGTTTAGGGTTTAAGGTTTATGGTTTAGGGTTTAGGTTTATGTTATGGTTTTAGGGTTATAGGTTTTAGGGTTTAAGGTTTAGGGTTTCGGGTTTAGGGTTTTAGGGTTTAGGGTTTATGGTTTAGAGTTTAGGGTTTAGGGTTGTAGGATTAGGGCTTAGGGTTAATTTTAGGGTTTAAAGTTTAGGGTGATGGTTTAAGATTTTAGGGTTTAGGGTTTAGGGTTTTTATGTATTTTATCTTAGTTTAGTTTTTATTTTCTATTTTATTTTATTTTTATGTTTAGTGCAGGTTTACATTTGGTTTTATTTTTATTTTTTATTTTTCGTATTTTATTTGCCTTTAGGTTTATTTATTTATTTTATTTTAAGGTTTTATTTATTTTTGATTTTGGAAATTAGGTTTTTAGGGTTTAAGGTTTTGGATTTTGGGTTTTAGTTTTGGGTTTTTGGTTTAGGGTTTAGGGTTTAGGGTTATAGGTTTTAAGGTTTAGGGTTTATGGTTTTGGATTTAGGGTTTCAAGGTTTAGGGTTTTAGGTTTAGGGTATAGGTTTTATTTATTTTAGTTTAGTTTAGGTTTTTATTTTATTTAGGTTTATGTTTTTTTATTAATTTTATTTTTAGTTTTGATTTAGTTTAGGTTTTTAGGGTTTATGGTATAGGGTTTTGGGTTTATGGTTTAGGGTTTAGGGTTTAGGGTTTAGGGTCTAGGGTTATAGATTTTATAGTTTAAGGTATAGGGTTTAGGGTTTTGGGCTCAGGGATTTAATGTTTAAGGTTTATGGTTTAGGGTTTAGGGTTTTGGGTTTAGGGTTTAGGGTTATAGGTTTAGGGTATATGGTTTAGATTTTAGGGTTATTTCTAGGATTTAGTGTTTAGTGTTTAGGGTTAGGGTTTAGGGTTTAGGTTAGGGTTTAGAGCTTAGGGTTTAGGGTTTATTGTTTAGGCTTTAGGGATTAGGATTTTTGGGGTTTAGGGTTTATGGTTAGCATAGGTTTTATGTTTAGATTAGGCTTTAGGGTTTAGGGGTTGTGGTTTAGGCTTTAGGGTTTAGGGTTTTTAGAGTTTAGGTTTTAGGGTTAGTTTAGGGTTTAAGGTTTAGTGTTTTAAGCTTTAGGGTTTAGGGTTTAGGTTTTAAGGTTAGTGTTAGGGTTTAGGGTTTAAGGTTTATTATTTAGGGTTTAGGGTTTAGAGTTTAAGGTTAGTTTATGGTTTATGGTTTAGGGTTACTTTAGGGTTTTGGGTTGAGAGTTTAGAATTTAGGGTTTAGGGTTTAGGGTTTAGGTTTTTTTTTTTAAATTAAGTAAAATAATATGTTTAGGTTTATTTAGTTTATTTTATGTTTTTATTTAAGTTTATTTTTTATTTTTGCTTTAGTTTTTTTTAGTTTAGGGTTTAGATTTTATTTTTATTTATTTTTAGGTTTTATTTTTAGGTTTATTGTTTAGGTTTTTATTTAGTTTTTATTTTATTTTATTTTAGGTATATTTAATTCTTATTTTATGTTTAATTTTTATATTATTTAAGTTTTTATTATTAGGTTTATTTTATTTTCTTACTTTACTTTAGGTTTTTATTTATTTTAATTTAGTTTATTTTTATTAATTTATTTTATTTTATTTTTTTGTTTATGCTTAAGTTTTAGTTTAGGTTTTTATTTTATTTTATTCCACTTTTTAGTTTTACTTAGGTTTAGGCTTTTTTATATATTTTATTTAGGTTTTGTTTAGTTTAGGTTTAGGTTTTTAGGTTTTTAGGGTTTAAGGTTTTGTGTTTAGTGTTTTAGGGTTTAGGGTTTTAGGGTTTAGGGTTAGGGTTTAGGGTTTAAAGTTTATTCTTTAGGCTTTAGTGTTTAGGGTTAGCTTAAGGTTTTGGCTTTTTTAAAAAAAAATTATGTAAACCGGTAGGTTTAGGTTTAGTTTTTATTTTTATTTAGTTTAGTTTATTTATTTTAGTTGGGTTTTTTATTTTATTTTTTATTTTTTAGGTTTATGTTTAAGTTTAAGTTTATTTTTATTTGAGTTTTATTTTTATTTTATTTTTTATGTTAGGTTTTATTTTTTATTTTTAGGTTTAGGTTTAAGTTTTTATTTTATTTCTTTAGGTTTAGGTTTTAAGTTTTTATTTTATGTTTATTTTTAGGATTTTTTTTTAGTTTAGGTTTAGCTTTATTTTTAGTTTATTTTATTTTATTTAGTTTAGGTTTGGGTTTAGGGATTAGGTTTTTTTTAGGGTTTAGAGTTTAGGGTTTGGGGTTTATGGTTTAGGGTTTAGGTTTAAGGGTTTAGGGTTTATGGTTTAGGGTTTAAGGTTTTAGGATTTAGGATTTAGGATTTTTTGTTTAGGGTTTTCAGTTTAGGTTTTTGGTTTAGGGTTTAGGTTTTAGTTTAGGATTTAAGGTTTTTGATTTTTTTGTTAACGGTGAACAAATTCAGATTCAAAATTTTTTATTTCTGATTTCATCAACCAAGTAACACACCAAGTTTTGTAAGACATAATTGACAACATAGACAAAAAATGAGAACGCATAGAGCAAATCAAAAACCCTAGATAACTAGAACCATACATACTGTCAAGACATAGTTCCATAAGCAGCATATATAATCGGTTGTTCTTCAGTTTCTCTTATTCCCATGAAAACCACCCTAGCCTTGGGATCCACCATCATAGCCTCGATCTCTCCCTTTGCCACCACCACAGTTGTAACCTTCGTTGCTCCTCCTGCCTCTATAACCACCACTCATCTGACCACCACCTCCATATCCACCAGCACCTCCAAATCCCAAACTACCATTACAATAACTACTACCTCCGCCTCCACCGGTAGATCTACACTGAGGATGGTTGACAGTGATGATCCTGCCGACAAGGTTTTGCCCATTCTTAGGGTTTAGGTTTAGGTCTATTAGGTTTTAGGTTTATTTTTTAATTTAGTTACATTTGGCTTAGGTTTAAGTTTGAGGTTTAGGGTTTATGGTTAAGGGTTAGGGTTTATGGTTTAGTGTTTAGGAGTTTTGTTTTAAGGTTTAGGTGTGGTGTTTTTAAGGTTTAGGATTTAGGGCTTAGGGTTTAGTGTTATAAGTTTAGGGTTTAGGGTGTATGGTTGTAGGTTTAGGGTTTATGTTTGTAGGTTTAGTGTTTAAGGTTTAGTGTTTAGGGTTTAGGGTTTAGGGTTTACGGTTTAGGGTTTAGGGTTTTAGGGTTTATGATTTTAGGGTTTAGGGTTTAGGGTTGTAGGTTTAGGGTTTAAAGTTTAGGATTTAGGATTTATGTTATTTTTTGTTAAATTAAGTAAATCGATAGGTTTAGTTTTATTTAGTTTATTTTTTATTGATTTTTGTTTATTTTATTTTTTTATATTTATTTCAATTTTTTATTTAGTTTAGTTTATTTATTTTAGGTTTATTTGTTTTAGTTTAGGTTTTTTATTTTTGTTTATTTTTTAGGATTAGGTTTATTTTTTAGTTGAGTTTTATTTTTATTTTATGTTTTAGGTGAAGGTTTTGTTTTCTTAATTTTAGGTTTAGGTTTAGGTTTTTATTTTCTTTTTTTAGGTTTAGGCTTTAGGTTTTTATTTTAAGTTTATTTTTAGGCATTATTTTTTAGTTTAGGTTTAGGTTTATTTCTTGGTTATTTTATTTTATTTAGTTAAGGTTTAGGTTTAGGTTTAGTTAATTTTATGTTTAGGTTTAGGTTTTATTTATTTTAGTTTACTTTATTCTAGTTTAGGTTTAGGTTTATTTTATATTGTTTATTTTATTTTTTTATTTTAGGTCTTTTTAGTTTAGTGTTTTGGTTTTATTTATTTATTTATTTTTTGGTTTTATTTTTAGGTTTATTTTTTAGGTTTAGGTTTTTACTTAGTTTTTATTTTTTTTATTTAAGGTTAATTTTAGCTTTAGTTTTAATTTTATTTAGGTTTTTTATTCTTAAGTTTATTTTATTTTTAAATTTTTATTTAGTTTTTTATTTATTTTAATTTAGTTTATTTTTTATTTGTTTATTTTATTTTATTTCTAGGTTTAGATCTACGTTTTAGTTTAGGTTTATATATATATATATATATATATTAGGTTTATGGTTTTTTTATATTTTATATTTTTTATGTTTTATTTAGTTTAGTTTTAAATTTTTAGGTTTTTAGGGTTTAGGGTTTTATGGTTTAAGATTTTACAATTTAAGGTTTAGGGTTAGGGTTTAGGGTTTAGAGTTTAGTGTTTAGGCTTTAGGGTTTATGGTTATCTTAGGGCTTAAAGTTTTTTTTAATTAAGTAAACTAGTAGGTTTAGGTTTATTTAGTTTATTTTATATTTTATTTTTATTTATTCTTATTTTTATAATTTAGGTTTTTAAGTTTAATTTATTTTTTAGGTTTCGGTTTATTTATTGTTGGTATTTATTTTATTTTTTAGGTGTAGGTTTTATTTTTAGTTTTATGTTTAGCTTTATGATTTTATTTAATATTTTTAGGTTTAGGTTTTAGGTTTTTATTTTAAGTTTATTTTAGGTTTTACTTTTTAGTTTAGGTTTAGGTTTCTTTTTAGTTTATTTTCTTTTATTAGTTTAATTTTAGGTTTAGGTTTACTTTATTTTAGGTTTAAGTTTAGGGTTTAGGGTTAATTTAGGGTTTAGGGTTTATGGTTTGGGGTTTAGGGTTTAGGGTTTATGCTTTAGGGTATAAGTTTTAGGTTTTAGGTTTAGGGTTCGTGTTTTAGTTTATGGTTTAGGGTTTTTCATATATATATATATATTTAACAGAGAACAAATTTAGATTCAACATTTCTTCTTTTCAATTTCATCAACCAAGTAACAGAAAAAGTTTTCTAAGACACAAGTGATGACATAGATCAAAAATGAGCACGCATAGAGCAAATCAGAAACCATGGATAACCACAACCATTTCTACTATAAATACACAGCTCTATAACCAGCAGATTGGTTTGACCATTCTTCAGTTTCTCCAATTCCCATCAGAACCACCCCGACCTCTCCAGTAGCTGGATACACCATCATATCTCGTATCTCTCCCTCGGTCGCCACCACAGTTTAGGGTTTTGGGTTTAGGTTTTATGTTTAGTGTTCATGTTTTAGTTTAGGGTTTAGGGTTTTTGGTTTTTTTTGTTAACGATGAACAAATTCAGAATCAACATTTTTTTACTTCTGATTTCATCAAACAAGTAACACACCAAGTTTTCTAAGACACAAGTGATGACATAGATCAAAAATGAGCACGCATAGAGCAAATCAAAAACCCTAGATAACTAGAACTATGTATACTAGAAATACACAATTCCATAAGCAGCTGATATAATCGGTTGTTCTTCAATTTCTCCTATTCCCATGAAAATCACTCTGGCCTCAGGATCCACCATCATATCCTTGATATCTCCCACTGCCACCACCACGACTGTAACCTCCATCGCTCCTCCCACCTCCTTAACCACCACTACTCTGACCACCACCCCCATATCCACCAGCACCTCTAAATCCCCCACCACCACTGTGATAATCAACCCCTCCGCCTGCACCACTAGATCTAGACTGATGTTGGTTGATGGTGATGTTCCTACCATCAAAGTTCTACCCATTCTTAGGGTTTAGGTTTACGTTTAGGTTTATATGGTTTTAGGGTTTAGGTTTATTTTTTAATTTATTTAGTTACTTTAGGTTTAGGTTTAGGATTTGGGGTTTAGGGTTTAGGGTTCACGGTTAGAGTTTAGGGTTTAAGGTTTACTATTAAGGTTTAGGGTTTAGGGTTTAGGGTTTAGGGTTTATTTTTTTTTAACTCAGATGATTCCATAACAAATAAGAAATTACCAAATCAAGGAAGTCATTATCCTCTAACAACTAATAAAATGGGATAAAATAAAATCCAATTCAAAAATTCACAAAACTTGTATTTAACAAAATGTTTTAACTCCCAGAAATGATAAAATTAAATTTTATAGAAAGCCAACAAAGCATAGTTGAACAAGCTAAAGCTTATATCATCATCAGATTCCTCAGCATGCTCTCCTTCTTCTCTTCCACTACAAATGAAAAGGAAAGGAGTAGCGGTGAGCATCGCGCACCACCCACATCAAATTTACTAAGATCCTTCAAATACTCCTTAACCTTCTCAGCATCCAGGCATGTGCAATCAGTGGCAATCATGATGTCGAGGACATTCTTGTAAGCGTTTGATGAACATGTGGGGCGTTGCAGCTAGGGTGGGATAAGAGAGGGCTAGTGAGAGAGAATTGATCATTGAAAGGCCTACCGAGAACTTCTTGATGAGATCATCTTTAGTGAGGTCAAGCACCTCAGGATTGAACACCAAACCATCATCATACACAGACTGGATAACAAGGCCATAAGAAAATGGCCTAATCCTTAACTTAGTGAGGAGAGCATCCTTTGAGGATCCCACCTTTTTTGCCTTTTTTAATTAGCTCAACTAGGGTGATAATTTCAATAGTAGCCTTGTTGATCTTAGTTGGGATGTTGAGATCATGGAAGAAAGAAGTTTGTGAAGGATCTACACCAGTGTTGCTTGGAGGAATTACAAAATCAATAGGTGCAACAAGACCAACATGGGTAGGAGCACCAACTTTGTATTTCACAACCTCTTCATTGACTTCTTTAGGTTTATGCTTTATTTATTTTAGTTTAGTTTATTTTAGTTTAGGGTTAGGTTTATTTTATTTTTTACTTTTGGTTTGGTTATTTTTCTTAGTTTATGGTTTATGTTTTAATTTTTATTAATTTTTAGGTTTATTTTTTAAATTTAGGTTTTTATTTGTTTTCATTTTATTTTATTTATTAATTTAGGTTTAGGGGTTTTATTTTAAGTTTATTTAGTTATTATTATTATTATTATTATTATTATTATTATTATTATTATTATTATTATTATTATTATTATTATTATCATCATTATTATTATTATTATTATTATTGTGTTGTTGTTGTTGTTATTATTATTATTATTATTAGTTTATTAGTTTTAATTAGTTTAGTTATTAATTATTTATTTAGTAAGTTTAGTTATTATTAGTTTATTATTATTAGTAAGTTATTATTAGTTTTATTAGATTAGTTAGTTTAGTATTTAGTTTAGTTTATTTTTTTATTTATTATTTAGTTATTATTATTAGTTTTAGTTTTAGTTAGTTTTATGTTATTTTAATTTTTTTTTATTTAGTGTTTTAAGTTATTAGTTTTAGTTTAGTTTTATTATTATTATTATTATTATTAGTTTATTAGTTTATTTTTATTAGTTTATTATTATTAGGTAGTTTCTTAGGTTTATTTATTATTATTAAATTTAGTATATTAGGTTTTATTTATTATTTAGTTTATTATTAGTTTAGTTTATTATTATTATTATTAGTTTATTAGTTTAGTGTTAGTTGTTATTAGTTCTTTAGCTTTAGTTTATTAGCTTTTCTTGTTTTTTATTAGTTTTAGCTATTATTATTTAGTTAGTTTATTATTTATTTATTATTAGTTTTAGTTATTAGTTAGTTATTATTATTAGTTATTTATTAATTATTTAGTTAGTTTATTAGTTATTAGTTTTAATTTAGTTAGTTTGGTTATTATTAGTTTAGTTATTGGGTTTAGTCTTTATTATTAGTTTTATTTAGTTAGTTGTTTATGGTTTTTGGTATTAGTTAGTTATTATTAGTTATTTATTAGTTTAATTTAGTTAGTTTATTAGTTTAGTTTTAATTAATAATTTAGGATTACTTTAGTTTTTTTAGTTTTATTAGTTTAGTTTATTTTTAATTAGTTTATTAGTGGGGTTTTTTATCTATGTTTAATTTAGTTATTAGTTTGTTAATTAGTTTAGTTCTTTTTTTTATTATTAATTTTTAGTTTAATTTAGTTTTATTAGTTTTTATTTTAGTTTATTATTAGTTTTTGTTTATTATTAGTTTTTTAGTTTATGTTTATAATTTATTAATTTTGGTTTATTACTAATAAGTTTTAGTTTAATTAGTTTAGTTTAGTGTTTTATTAGTTTCTTAATAAGGTTTAGGGTTTAGGGTTTAGGGTTTAGGGTTTTAGGGTCTAGGGTTTAGGGTTTAGGGTTTAGGGTTATAGGTTTAGGGTTTAAGAATTAGGGTTAGTTTAAGGGTTTAGCATTTAGGGTTAGGGTTTTTTTATCATTTTTTTATTATTTTTTAGGGTTTAGGATTTAGGGTTTAGGTTTTAGGTTTAGGGTTCAGGCTTTAGTTTGGATTTTAGCAATTTTGGTTTTTTTTAAAAAATAATAAATTTAAAATCAACATTTCTTCTTTTTTATTTCATTAATCTCATAACACACCAAGTTCTCAAAGACACAAGTGACAACATTGATAAAGAATGAGCATGCATAGAGTAAATCAAATGCCCTAGAAAATTAGAACTCTCTCTACTCCAAAGACATACTTCCATAAGCAGCAAATCGGATCAGCCGTTCTTTAGTTCCTCTAGTTTCCATTAGGACCACCTGGCCTCTTTAGTAGTTGGATTCACCATCATATCTACAATCTTTCCCTCTGCCACCACCATGGCTACAACCTCTATCGCTACTCCTACAACCATAATCACCACTGCTCTGACCACCACCTCCATATCCACCAACACCTCTAGATCCCCCACCATCACTGAGATAACCGCAACCTCCGCCTTCGCCTCCACCACCAGATCTAGACTGTTCCTAGTGGATGGTGATGTTCCTACTGTCAACGTTCTGCCCATTCTTAGGCTTTAGGTTTAGTTTTATGTTTATTAGGTTTTAGGATTTAGGTTTATTTTTTAATTTATTTAAACACTTTATGATCATGTTTAGGGTTTGGGTTTTAGGGTTTAGGGTTTAGGGGTTAATGTTTTAGAGTTTATGCTTTTAGGGTTTAGGGTTTGGGGTTAGGGTTAGGGTTTAATGTTTAGGGTTTAGGGTTTAGGGTTTAGGGTTTAGGGGCTTTTTTAATTAAGTAAATTGGTAGGTTTAGGTTTACTTAGTTTATTTTTTATTTATTTTAGTTTATTTTATTTTAAATTTTTGTTTATGTTTATGTGTTATTTTTATTTAATTTAGTTTATTTATTTTGGATTTATTTATTTTACTTTATGTTTTTTTATTTTAGTTTATTTTTTTAGGTTTAGGTTAATGTTTAAATTTATTTCTTAGTTGACATTTATTTTTATTTTATTTTTTAAGTTTAGGTTTGACTTTTTTTTAGGTTTAGGTTAAGGTTTTATTCTTTAGTTAATTAAGGTTTTATTTTAGGTTTATTTTTAGGTTTTATTTTTTGTTTAGGTTAAGGTTTCTTTTTAGCTGAGTTTTATTTTTATTTTATTTTTTATGTTTAAGTTTTATTTTATATTTTTAGGTTTAAGTTTAGGTTTTGATTTTTTATTTTTTAGCTTTAGGTTTTATGTTTTTATTTTAAGTTTATTTTTATGTTCAATTTTTTGTTTAGGTTTAGGTTTATTTTTAGTTTATTTTATTTTATTTAGCTTAGGTTTAGGTTTAGGTTTAAATTATTATAGTTTATTTTATTTGAGCTTAGGTTTAGGTCTTTTTTATTTTATTTTCATTTTTGGTTTAATTTTTTTAGTTCAGGGTTTAGATTTTATTTTTTAGTTATTTTTAGGTTTATTTTTAGGTTTATTTTTTAGTTTTAAGTTTTTTTTACTTTTTATTTTACTTTATTTTAGGTTTATTTTATTTTTATTTTATGTTTAGTATTTATTTTATTTAGCTTTTTAATTCTTTGGCTTATTTTATTTCATAGTTTAGTTTATGTTTTCTTTATTTTATTTTTTATATTTTATTTTATTTTATTTTATTTTAAATGGTTTAAGTCTTAATTAAGGTGTTTATTTTATTTAGGTTTAAGTTTATTTATTTATCTTTTTTAGGTTTATTTAGTTTAGGTTTTTAGATCTTTAGGTAAGTTTTAGGTAGTATTTTAGGGTTTAGGGTTTAGGTAGGGTTTAGGGTAGGCTCAGGGTTTAGGCTAGTGCTAGTAGTATTTAGGGTGAGTGAGATACCAGGGTTTGAGATTAGGGAGGTTTAGAGCCCAGGTAGTAGGGTTTGGCTCAGGGTAGGGTTTAGGATTTAGGGTGGTCAGAGTTATTTTTGGTTATTTTTTTAAAAATTAGGTAAACCATTAAGTTTATGTTTATTTAGTTAGTTTTTTATTTAGTTTAGGTTATTATATTTTTTTTTATTTAGGTATATTTTTTATTTTTATTTAATTTATTTTAATTTTATTTATTTTAGTTTAGGTTTATTTATTTTAGTTTATTTTTTAGGTTTTGGTTTCACTTTATGTTGATTTTTTAGTTTAGTTTTATATTTATTTTATTTTTTTAAGTTTAGGTATTATTTTTTAATTTTTAGTTTAGTTTTAGGCTTTAAGGTTAATTTTTAGGTTTTATTTTTTAGTTTAAATTAGGTTTAATTTTAGTTTATTTTATTTTATTTAGTTTAGGGTTTAGATTTAATTTTTTTTAGGTTTAGGTTTTATTTATTTTAGTTAGGTTTAGGTTTATTTTAGTTTTTTTATTTGAGGTTTAGGTTTTTTTTAGTTTAGGGTTTAGTTTTTATTTTTTTATTTATTTTTAGGTTTTATTTTTATGTTTATTTTTTAGTTTTAGGTTTTTATTTAGTTTTTTATTTTATTTAATTTTATGTTTATTTTATTTTTATTTTACATTTAGTTTTTATTTTATTTAGGTTTTTTAATTTTAGCTTTATTTTAGTTTTTAATTTAGCTTAGGTTTTATTTATTTATTTTAGTTTTAGTTTTATTTTTTTATTTTATTTTATTTTATCTTGGCTCTTAATCATTTTTAGGTTATTTATTTGGGTAAACTTTGTTTTGGTTTAGGGTTTAGGGTTTTGTAGGTTAATTATTTAGGTTTAGTTTTAGGGTGAGTCTGGGGTAGGCTCAGGTGGCCTTGAGTCTTAGGTTTAGGTAGGTTTAGTGGCTCAGTAGTGGTGGTTTAGTGGCTCAGTGCATGACTGGCCTGTGGCCTAGGGCCTGGTCAGTGATCAGACTCCAGCAGTTTTCTGTGAGCCCAGGGCCCAGTGGCCTAAGGCCTCAGTGGTCCAAGATAGTGGAGGCCTCAGTGGCTCAGGTTGAGCCCAGGGTTTGCGCCAGTGCTCAGGTCAGCAGGATCTGTCAGTGTAGAGCCCAGGGTTTGGGGTCAGCCTCTATTTAGCCTTTAAAAGCCCAGTGTCAGCCTGAGCCTGGAGTTAGCGTATAAAGCCTGTGGCCTGTCAGGTCAGGATCAGGGCCAGTGGCTCAGGTCAGTCACCCATGATTAAAGCCAGGGCCTGTTTAGGCTCAGGGTTTAGGGCCTGGGCCCAGTATGGTAGGTCAGTGGTATTGGCTCAGTAGAGGTTTAGGTCAGTGGTCAGGTGGAGTGAGGCATTTTTTTTTAATTAGGTTTAGCTCAGTTTAGGTTTAGTTTCAAAAATGTAGGTTTGGTTTAAGTTTTGGTTTATTTATTTTTAGTTTAGTTTTTTTTTTTAGTTTTATTTTAGTTTAGGTTGTATTTATTTTTTAGGTTTTTATTTTTAGTTTGGTTTAGGTTTATTTTATTATTTATTTATTTAGGTTTGTTTTAATTTAGGTTTAAGTTTATGTTTAAGTTTTATTTTTGATTTTAGCTTATTTTTGATTTTAGTTCATTTTTATTTTAGTTCAATTTAGGTTTTATTTTTGTTTACTTCATGTTTATTTTGGTTTAGGATTATTTATTTAGGTTTATTTTAGGTTTAAGTTTTATTTACTTATTATTTAGTTTATTTATTTTTAATTTTTTAGTATAGTATAGTTTATTTTATTTAGTTTTTAGTTTATTTAGTTTAGGTTGGGTGTTTAGGTTTTATCTAGGTTTAGGTTTTTGTTTTATTTAGGTTTAGATTTTATTTAGTTTATTTATTTTTTCTTTTATTTTTATTTAGGTTTATTTAATTTTGGTTTTTTTTTATTTAGGTTTAGGTTTAAGTTTAGGTTTTATTTAGTTTTTATTTTACGTTTAGGTTTAGTTTAGGTTTATTTTATTCTTATTTAGTTTTAGGTTTATTTTTATTTGTAGTTTAGTTTATTTAGGTTTAGATTTTGGTTTAGGTTTAGGTTTTTAGTTTATTTTGGTTTAGGTTTAGGTTTAGGTTTATCTAGGTTTATTTAGTTTAGGTTTTTTTATTTTTAATATTTAGGTTTATTTATTTTTATTTTAGTTTTTATTTGTATTTTATTTGTTTAGTTTATTTATTTAGGTTTATTTATGTTTATTTTTTGGTTTATTTTTAGTTTATGTTTAGGTTTATTTATTTTTGTTTGGTTTAGTGTATTTTTATTTTTAGGTTTAGTTAATTTTTTGTTTTATTTAGTTTGGGTTTATGTTTAAGTTTATTTTTATTTATTTATTTAGGTTTTAGTTTATTTAGTTTAGTTTAGGTTTATTTATTTATTTTTGTTTAGGTTTAGATTTATTATTTAGTTTATTTATTTATTTAGATTTAGGATTATGCTTTATTTAGTTTTATTTTATTTAGGGTTTGGGCTTTAAGTTTAAGTTTATTTTGTATAGGTTTAATCTTGGTTTATTTTATCTCTTTATGTAGTTTATTTATTTAGGTTTATGTTTAAGTTTATTTATTTAGTTTATTTATTTATTTTGGCTTAGGTTTAGGTTTTATTTAATTTTAGTTTATTTTGGGTTTAGGGTTTAGGTTTAGGTTTAGTTTAGGTTTATTTCTTTCTTTAGTTTATTTTTTATTTATTTTTATTTAAATTATTTTATTTTAGTTTATTATTTTATTTATTTTAGTTCATTTTTATTTTAATTTTTAGTTAGGTTTAGATTTAGGTTTAGTTTAGGTTTTTATTTTAGGTTTAAGTTTAGGTTTAGGTTTTTATTTTATTTAATTTTATTAATATCTATTTAGTTTAGTTTATTTTATTTTCTTTTATCTATTTAGGTTTATTTAGTTTATTTATTTATTGTATTTATTTAGGTTCTCATTTATTTTATTTTAGGTTTTGGATTTATTTAGTTTTATTTAGGTTAGGTTTAGTTTATTCTTAGGTTTAGGTTTAAGGTTTAAGTTTATTTAGTTTTAGTTTAGGTTTAGGTTTAGGTTTATTTTAGTTTAGTTTATTATATTTAGTTAAAGTTTATTTACTTAGTTTAGTTTATTTTATTTATTTAGGTTTAGGTTTACCTACGTTTGGTTTTTATTTAGTTTAGTTTTGTTTAGGTTTATTTAGTTTATTTTTATTTTATTATTATTTATTTATTTTAGTTTAAGTTTATTTAGTTTATTTAGTTTATTTATTATTTATTTAAGGTTTAGGTTTTGGTTTAGGTTTAGGTTTATTTTTAGTGTTTAGGTTTAGGTTTAAGTTTAGGTTTAGTTTAGGTTTTATTTTTTAGTTTTGTTTATTTAGTTTAGTTTATCTAATTTATTTTTTTATTTTATGTTTTTATTTACTTTAGTTTAGGTTTATTTTCTTTTAGTTTAGTTTATTTATTTAGTTTAGGATTAGGTTTAGGTTTATGTTTAGGTTTAGGTTTAGGTTTATATTTAGGTTTATAGTAAGGTTTAGAGTTATTTTATGCAATTTAGTTTTATTTAATCTAGGTTTAGTTTATTTATTTTAGGTTTAAGGTTTAGGTTTAGTATAGTTTAGGCTTTAGGTTTAGCTTTAGGTTGATTTTAAGTTTATTTTTAGTTCAGTTTATTTAGTTTAGTTTAGGTTGAGGTTTATTTTATTTATTTATTTTATTTAGTTTATTTTTTAGCTTTTATTTTAGCTTTTAGGTTTAAGTTTAGGGTTAGGTTTAGGTTTATTTATTTAGTTTAGGTTTTTGTTTTTATGTTCATAGGTTTTATTATTATTTAGTGTTATTTAAGATATTATTAATTTTTAGTTTAGTTTATTTATTATTATTATTTATTATTTTCTTAGTTTAGTTAGTTTTATTAGTTTATTATTATTATTAGTTAGTTTCTTTGGTTTGTTTATTATTATTATTTTTAGTATATTTATTTAGATTTTATTTATTATTTGTTTTAATTTTTGATTAGTTTATTATTAGTATTATTAGTTTAGTTATTAGTTTTATTTAGTTTAATTTATTATTAGTTTATTAGTTTAGTGTTAGTTGTTATTAATTATTTAGTTTTAGTTGGTTTATTTTTTTAGTTTTATTATTAGTTTTAGTTATTATTATTTAGTTAGTTTATTATTAGGTTTAGTTAGTTTTTTAGTTTCTTAATTTAGTTTAGTTATTAGTTAATTATTATTATTAGTTATTTATTAATTATTTAGTTAATTTATTAGTTTTAGTTTAATTAGTTTAGTTATGTTTAGGGTTTAGGTTTATTAGTTAGTTATTAATATTAGTTAGTTATTTATTAGGGTTTAATTTAGCTAGTTTATTAGTTTAGTTTTAGTTATGAGTTTAAGTTTAATTTAGTTTTTATTAGTTTAATTAGTTTAGTTTATTTTTAGTTAATTTATTAGTGGGGTTTTTTTGTTTATGTTTAATTTAGTTATTAGTTTGTTTAATAGTTTAGTTAGTTTTTATTATTACTAGTTTATTAGTTTTTTAGTTATTATTTAGTTAGTTTAGTTAATTAGTTTTTACTAGTTTTAGTTTTAGTTTATTATTAGTTATAGTTTATTTTTAGTATTAGTTTATTATTATTTTACTAGTTTTAGTTAATTATTTTATAATTTTATTTTATAATTTATTAGTTTTAATTTTAGTTAGTTTAGTTTTGTGTTTTATTAGTTTCTTATTAGGGTTTAAGGTTAGGTTTTAGGGTTTAGGGTTTAGGTTTTAGGGTTGTTGGTTTAGGGTTTAAGGATTGGAGTTAGTTTTAGGGTTTAGCATTTAGGGTTAGGGTTTTTTTTATTTTTTTATTATTTTTAGGGTGTAGGGTTTAGGGTTCAGGTTTTTGGGCTTTAGGGTTGTTGGTTTTTTTAATAGAGAATAAATTCAGATTCAATATTTCTTCTTTTTGATTTCATTAATCATGTAACACACCAAGATGCTGGCGATGATATAGATAAAAAATAAAGCAGGAGCAAATCAAAAGCCCTAAAAAACTAGAACCATCTCTACTATAAAGAGAAAATTCCATAAGAAGCAGATCCGATCGGCTATTATTCATATTCTAGTTCCCATCAGAACAACCCCAACCTCTCGAGTTGCGAGATCTGCCATCATATCTACAATCTTCCCTTCGCCACCAACACGGTTATAACCTCCATCGCTCCTCCTATCTCCATAACCATCCTTTGCTCACCACCTCCATATCACAAGCACCTCAGATCCCCACCACCCTTTGCGATAAACCTCTCCCCACTTCTATCAATATATCTAGACTGAGCCCAGTTTACGGTGATGTTCCTGCCTTTGAGGTTCTGCCCATTCTCAGGTTTAGGTTTAGGTATAAGTTTATTAGGTTTTTGTATTTAGGTGTATTTTTAAATTTATTTAGATGATCAAGGTTTTAGTTTAGGGTTTAGGGTTTAGGGTTTAGGGTATGTGGTTTAGGGTTTAGGGTTTGGAGTTTAGCATTTAGAGTTTAGGGTTTAGGGTTTAGGGTTTAGAGTTTCAGGTTTAGAGTTTAGGGTTTAAGGTTTTTTAAGGTTAAGGGTGTAGGGTTAATTTTTTTGTTTAGGGTTTAGGGTTTAGGGTTTAGAATATAGGGTTTAGGGTTTTTTTAATTAAGTAAACTGATAAGTTTAGGTTTATTTAGTTTATTACTTATTTATTTTAGTTTATTTTATTTTATTTATTTAGTTTTATATTTTATTTTTATATAGTTTAGCTTATTTATTTTAGGTTTATTTTCTTAGTTTAGGTTTTTTATTTTAGTTTATTTTTTAGGTTCAAGTTTACGTTTAGATTTATTTTTTAATTTTAGGTTTTATTTTTTATTTTTAGGTTTCGGTTGAGGATTTTATTTTAATTTTTTAGGTTTATGTTTTAGGTTTTTATTTTAGTTTTATTATTATGTTTTATTTTATTTTTTTGGTTTAGGTTTATTTTTAGGTGAGTTTTATTTTTATTTTATTTTTTACGTCTAAGCATTATTTTTATTTTTAGGCTTTCGTTTAGGTTTTTATTATATTTTTTTAGCTTAAGATTTTAGCTTTTTATTTTAGGTTTATTTTTAGGTTTTAATTTTTAGTTTAGGTTTAGGTTCACTTTTAGTTTATTTTATTTTATTGAACTTTGGTTTAAGTTTAGGGTTTAATTATTTTAGTTTATTTTATTTTAGTTTAGGTTTAGTTTTATTTTATTTTATTTATTTTATTTTTATTTTAGGTTTAATTTTTTTTTAGTTTAGGGTTTAGGTTTAATTTTTTATTTAATTGTAGGTTTTATTTGCAAGTTTATTTTGAAGGTTTAAATTTTTATTTAGTTTTTATTTTATTTTATTTTAGGTTTTTTTTATTTTTATTTTACATTTATTTTTATTTTATTTAGGTTTTTAATTCTTAAGTTTTTTATATTTCATATTTTAGTTTATGTTTTCATTTATTTTACTTTAGTTTAGTTTTATTTTTTTATTTTATTTTATTTTAAGTTTAGGTTTAGGTTTTAGTTTTGGTTTTTATTTTATTTTATTTTATAATTTTATATGGGCTTAAGTTTATTTATTTATTTTATTTTTAGGTTTTATTTAGTTTATGTTTAGGTTTTTTGGATTTTAGGGTTTGGGGTTTAGGGTTTAAGGTTTAGAGTTTAGGGTTTTGGGTTTTATGGTTTAGGGTTTAGGGTTGGGATTTAGGGTTTATGGTTTAGAGTTTAGTGTTTAGGTTTTAGGGTTTAGGGTTTTTTAAGTTTATTATTTAGGGTTTAGGGTTTAAGGTTTAGGGCTAGGTTATGGTTTAAGGATAGTTTAGGGTTTAGGATTTATGGTTAAGGGTTAGTGTTAGGGTTTAGGGTTTTGGGTTTTGTGTTTAGGGTTTACGGTTGGTTATAGGGTTTGGGGATTAGGGTTTAGGGTTTAGGATTTAGGGTTTAGGTTTTAGGGTTTAGGGTTTATGGTTATTTTTTTAAATTAAGTCAACCATAAGGTTTAGGTTTATTTAGTTTATTTTTCATTTGGTTTAGTTTATTTAATTTTTATTTATATTTCGGTTTATTTTTTTATTTACTTTAGTTTATTAATTTTAGATTTATTTATCTTAGTTTATGATTTTTATTTTAGTTTATTTTTGAGGTTTAGGTTTAGTTTTATGATTATTTTTTAGTTTATTTTATTTTTATCTTATTTATTAGTTTTACATATATTTTTTTTCATTTTTGGTTTAGTTTTAGGTTTTAGGGTTTTATTTTATGTTTATTTTTAGGTTTGGGCTTATTTTTAGTTTATTTTATGTAATTTAGTTTAGGATTTATGTTTAGTTTACTTTAGGTTTAGGTTTTATTTATTTTATTTTAGGTTCAGGTTTATTTTATTTTATTTATTTGTGGTCTAGGTTTTATTTAGTTTAGGGTTAAGGTTTTATTTTTTATTTATTTTTAGGTTTAATTTTAGGTTTGGTTTATATTTAGTTTTTATTTTTTTAGGTTTATTTTATTTATATTTTACATTTACTTTTTAATTTATTTTGGCTTTTTAGTTATAGCTTTATTTTATTTTTTAGTTTAGTTTAAGTTTTTATTTATTTTAATTTAATTTAGTTTTTAATGTTTTTATTTTACTTTTAGGTTTAGGTTTAGGTATAGGTTTAGATTTTAGTTTAGGTTTTTATTTTATTTTATTTCTTTATTTTATTTAAGTCTATTTTTTATTTATTTTATTTTTTGATTTTATTTAGTTTGGGTTTAGGCTTTTAGGTTTTTAGGGTTTAGGGTTTAGGGTGGGTTTAGGGTTTTGGGTTTAAGGTTTAGGGTTTTAGGTTTAGTGTTTAGGGTTTAGGCTTATTGGTTTAGGGTTTAGGGTTTAGGCTTATAGGTTTAAAGTTTAAGATTAGTTTTAGGGTTTATAGTTTAGGCTTAGGGTTTATGGTTTAGTGTTTTATATTTTATGCTTTTAGGGTTTAGGGTTTAGGGTTCAGGGTTTATGGTTTTGGGTTTAGGGTTTATGGTTTTGGGTTTAGGGTTTAGTGTTTAGGCTTTAGGGTTTTTATGGTTTAGGGTATAAGGTTTAGGGATTATGGTTAGCTTAGGGTTTAAAGTTAGTTTAGGGTTTAGAGTTTAAGATTTGGGTTTAAGCTTTTTCAGGTTTAGGGTTAGTTTAGAGTTTAGGGTTTAGGGTTTAGGGTTACAGTTAGGGTTTAGGGTATAGTGTTTAGGTTAATTTAAGGTTTAGGGTTTAAGGTTTATGGTTTATGGTTTATGGTTTAGGGTTTAGAGTTTAGAGTTTAGGGTTTAGAGTTTCAGGTTTAGGGTATAGGGTTTTATTTTAATTAGATTTAGGTTTAAGTTTAAGTTTTTTTATGTAGTTTAGTTTTAGGTTTATTTATTTTTAGTTTAGTTAATTTTTTTCATTTTATTTTAGCTTATGTTTTATGTATTTTTTAGGTTTTATTTTAGTTTAGTTTAGGTTTAGGTTTATTTGTTTATTTTATTATTTATTTATTTAGTTTCTTTTTTAGTTTAGGTTTAGTTTTAGGTTTAGGTTTATGTTTAATTTTTAATTTTAGTTTATTTTTTATTTCAGTTTAGTTTAGGTTTTATTTCAGTTTCATTTATGTTTATTTAGGTTTTGGTTTTTTGGTTGAGGTTTACTTTAGGTTTAGGTTTTATCTATTTATTTATTTTTAGTTTTTTTAGTATAAGTTTGTTTATTTTATTTAGTTTTTAATTTATTTAGTTTAGGTTTAGGTTTATTTAGTTTAGTTTAGGTTTGGGGTTTAGGTTTTATTTTGGTTTAGGTATAGGTTTTGTTTATTTTATTTATTTTTCTTTTATTTTTATTTAGGTTTATTTAGTTTAGTTTATTTAGTTTAGGTTTTATTTTTATTTAGGTTTAGGTTTAGGTTTAGGTTTTATTTAGTTTATTTTATTTAGTTTTATTTTAGGTTTAGGTTTAGTTTAGGTTTATTTAATTTTTATTTAGGTTTAGGTTTATTTTTATTTGTAGTTTAGTTTATTTAGGTTTAGGTTTCCGTTTAGGTTTAGGTTTAGGAATATTTAGGTTTACTTAGTTTAGGTTTTTAATTTTTAGGTTTAGTTTCATTAATTTTTATTTTAGTTTTTATTTTTTTTTATTTTATAGGTTAGTTTATTTATTTTATTTATTTATTTGTTTATTTATTTTTTTTTTAGTTTAGGTTTAGGTTTATTTATTTATTTTTAGTTTAGTTTTTTTTATTTTTAGGTTTATTTAGTTTTTAATTTTATTTAGTTTAGGTTTTTGTTTAGGTACGGGTTTATTTTTATTTATTTATTTAGGTTTTATTTTATTTAATTTAGTTTAGGTTTATGTTAATTTATTTAGTTCATTTATTTATTTAGGTTTAGTTTACTTATTTAGTTTATTTTTTTATTTAGGTTTAGGTTTAGGTTTGTTTTAGTTTAATATATTTAATTTTACTTTCTTTTGGGTTTAGGGTTTAGGTTTAGGTTTATTTAGTATAGGTTTAGTATAGGTTTATTTTTATTTCTTTATTTAGTTTATTAATTTAGTTTTAGGTTTAGGTTTATTTAATTAGTTTATTTATTTAGTTTATTTATTTATTTAGTTTATTTAGGTTTAGGTTTAGGTTTTATTTAGTTTAGTTTATTTAGTTTTATTTTATTTTGGGTTTAGGGTTTAGGTTTAGGTTTATTTAGTTTAGGTTTATTTTTATATATTTATTTATTTTATATATTTAGTTTAGTTATTTTATTTTTGGTTTAGGTTTTATTTAGTTTTATTTAAGTTAGGTTTAGTTTATTTTTATGTTTAGTGTTAGGGTTTAGGTTTATTTAGTTTGTAGTTGGGTTTAGGTTTATTTTAGTTTAGTTTATTTTATTTAGTTTAGGTTTATTTATTTAGTGTAGTTTATTTTATTTATTTAGGTTTAGGTTTTTTAGTTTATTTTAGTTTGGGTTTTTAGTTTAGGTTATTTAGTTTAGTTTAGGTTTATTTAGTTTATTTTTTATTTTTATTTTATTTATTTATTTTAGTTTAGGTTTATTTAGTTTATTTATTTATTTAGTTTATTTTTTATTTATTTAAGGTTTAGGTTTAGGCTTAGTTTAGGTTTTAGTTTTTAGCTTAGTGTATTTAATTTATTTTTTATTTTATGTTTATTTATTTAGGTTTAGCTTAGGTTTAAGTTTATTTTTAATTAGTTTAGTTTATTTATTTTTTTAGGATTAGGTTTAAGTTTATGTTTATATTTAGGTTTAGGTTTAGGTTTATTTTGTTTTCATTTAGTTTATTTAGTTTATGTTTAGAGTTTAGGTTTAGTTTTGTTTAGGGTTTAGGTTTAGGTTAGGTTTATTTTAGGTTTATTTTTAGTTTAGTTTAGTTTAGGTTTAGGTTTATTTATTTATTTATTTTATTTTATTTATTTTTTAAGTTTTATTTTAGGTTTTAGGTTTAGGTTTAGGCTTAAGTTTAGGTTTATCTATTTAGTTTAGGTTTTAATTTTTATGTTATTAGGTTTTATTAGTATTTAGTGTTTTTTAGGTTTTATTAATTTTATGTTTAGTTTTCTTTATAATTATTTATTAATTTTTTAGTTTAATTAGTTTTATTAGTTTATTATTATTAGTTAGTTATTTAGGTTTGTTTATTATTATTATATTTAGTATATTTATTTAGGTTTTATTTATTATTTAGTTTATTATTATGATTATTAGTTTAGTTATTAGTTTTATTTAGTTTAATTTATTATTATTAGTTTAGTGTTAGTTGTTATTATTTATTATTATTTAGTTTATTAGTTTTTTTTCATTTTATTATTAGTTTTAGCTATTATTATTTAGTTAATTTATTATTAAGTTTAGTAGGTTTATTAGTTTATTAGTTTAGTTTAGCTGTTAGTTTTAGTTATTAGTTAGTTATTATTATTAGTTAGTTATTAATTATTTAGTTTGTTTATTAGGTTTGGTTTATTAGTTATTAGTTATAGTTTAGGTAGTTTAGTTATTATTAGTTTAGTTATTGGGTTTAATGTTTTTATTACTTAATTATTTATTAGGTTTGTTATGTTTAGGGTTTAGGTTTATTAGCTAGTTATTATTATTAGTTAGTTATTAGTTATTAGTTTTATTTAGTTAGTTTATTAGTTTAGTTTTAGTTAATAGTTTTGGTTTAGTTTAGTTTTTATTAGTTTTATTTGTTTAGTTTATTTTTAGTCAGTTTATTAGTGGGGTTTTTTGTTTATGTTTAATTTAGTTATTACTTTGTTAATTAGTTTAGTTAGTTTTTATTATTATTAGTTATTATTTAGTTAGTTTAGTTTAGTTAGTTTTATTAGTTTTTATTTTAGTTTATTATTAATTTTTATTTATTATTAGCTTATTAGTTTTAGTTTATTAATTCTTAGTTTTAGTTTTAATTAGTTTGGTTTAGTGTTTTATTATTTTCTTATTAGGGTTTAGGGTTTAGGGTTTTATGATTTAGGGTTGTTGGTTTAGGGTTGTTGGTTTAGGGTTGTAGGTTTAGGGTTAGTTTTAGGGTTTAGCATTTAGGGTTTAGGTTTCTTTTATTTTTTTTATTTTTTTTTATTTTTTAGGTTTTAGGGTTTAGGGTTTAGGTTTTAGGTTTAGGGTTCAGGCTTTAGTTTGGGTTTTAGAAATTTTGGTTTTTTTTTTAACGGAGAATAAATTCAGAATCAACATTTCTTCTTTTTGATTTCTTCAGTCAAGTAACACACCAAGTTCTTAAAGACACAAGGAACAACATAGATAAAAATGAGCACGCATAGAGCAAATCAAATGCCCTAGAAAACTTGAATTGTCTCTACTGTAAAGACACAGTTCCATAAGCAGCAGATTGGATTGGCCATTCTTCAGTTTCTTTAATTCCCATCAGAACCACTCAGCCTCTCAAGTAGTTGGATATGCCATCATATCTATAATCTTTCCCTCCAACACCACCATAGTTATAACCTCCATCGCTCCTCCTACCTCCTTAACCACTATTGCTTCGACCACCACCTCCATATCCACCACTATCCCTTGTGATAACCATCACCCACCTCCTCCACCAGATCTCGATGTTGGTGATGTTCATCAGGTTCTTCCCATTCTTAAGGTTTAGGTTTAGGTTTTTAAATTTAGGTTTAGTTTGAATTTATTTAGACACTTTTAATTTAGGTTTATTTAGGTTTAGGGTTTATGTTTAGGGTTTAGGGTTTAGGGTTTTAGGGTTTATGCTTTTAGGGTTTAGGGTTTAGGGTTTAGGGCTAGGGTTAGGATATAATGTTTAGGGTTTAGGGTTTATGGTTAAGTTTCTGTTAGTTTAAATTTAGGGTTAAGGTCTTTTAGGGTTTATGGTTTAGGGTTTAGGATGTAGGGTTTAGGGTTTTTTTTAATTAAGTAAATGAGTAGGTTTAATTTTATTTATTTATTTTTATTTATTTATTTTTATTTAGGTTTATTTTATATTTTTATTTAGTTTAGTTTATTTATTTTAGATTTATTTATTTTACGTTAGGTTTTTTATTTTACTTTATTTTTTAAGTTTAGGTTAATGTTTAAATTTATTTTTTAGTTGAGTTTTATTTTTATTTTATTTTTTAAGTTTAGGTTTATTTTTAACATGTTTATTAGTTTTTTTATTTTTTAGGTTTTTAAGATTTTAGGGTTTAGGGTCTAGAGTTTTGCATTTTAGGGTTTAGGGTTTACAGTTAGGGTTTAGGGTTTAGTGTTTAGGATTTAGGATTTAGAGTTTTTCAAGTTTATTGTTGAGGGTTTAGGGTTTTGGTTTAGTTATTTAGGTTTAGGGTTTATAGTTTTAGTTTAGGGTTTAGTTTAGGGTATTTTTAAGGTTTAGGGTTTAGGGTTATGGTTAGGGTTTAGGTTTAGGGTTTTATGTTTTATTTTGGTTTAGGTTGTTGGTTTAAGTTTGGATTTATTGTTATAGGGTTTAGGGTTTAGGTTTTAGTTTAGGATTTAGGTTTAAGTTTTAGAGTTTAGGGTTTATGGTTTATTTTTTAAAATTAAGTAAACCATTAAGTAGTTTATTTAGGTTTATTTTTATTTTTATTTAGTTTAGTTTATTTTATTTTTGTTTTTTTAGGTTTAATTTTTTATTTTTTATTTAGTTTATTTAGGTTTATTTATTTTAGTTTAGGATGTTTATTTTAGTTTATTTTTTAGGTTTAAGTTTAGATTTATGTTTTTTTAGTTTAGTTTTTTTTTGTAGGTATTATTTTTAAATTTTTGGTTTAGTTACCTTCTTTTCGGGGTTTATTTTAGGTTTATTTTTAGGTTTTATTTTTTAGTTTAATTTTACGTTTAATTTAATTTAATTTAATTTAATTTAGTTTATGGTTTAGGTTTTATTTATTTTAGTTTAGGTTTAGGTTTATTTTATTTTATTTATTTGAGGTTTAGGTTTTTTTAGTTTAGGGTTTAGGTTTTATTTTTTATTTAATTTTAGGTTTTATTTTTAAGCTTAGGTTTTTATTTAGTCTTTATTTTATATTATTTTAAGTATTTTAATTTTTATTTTACATTTAGTTTTTATTTTATTTAGGTTTTTTAGTTTTAGCTTTATTTTAGTTTTTAGTTTAGTTTGGTTTATTTATTTATTTTAGTTTAGTTTATTTTTATTTTATTTAGGTTTAGGTTTAATTATTTTATTTTTAGATTTTATTTAGTTTGGGTTTAGGTTTAGTTTTAGGGTTTAGGGTTTAGTTTAGGGTTAATGATTAGGTTTAGGGTTTAGGGTTTAAGTTTGGGTTTAGGGTTAGTTTAGGGTTTAGGGTTTTGGGGTTTAGGTTTTATAGTTTAGGGCTTAGGTTTAAATTAGTTTAGGGTTTAGTTTAGGGTTTAGGTTTTAAGTTTGGGTTTTTGTGTTTGGTTTTAGGGTTTAGGTTTAGGGTTTATTTAGGTTTAATTAGTTTAGGTTTTATTTTAGTTTAGTTTAGGTTTATTTTTTATTTAGGTTAGGTTAGTTTTAGTTTTTAGTTTATTTTTTATTTAGTATTTATTTAGGTTTTAGTTAGTTTAGGTTTAGGTTTAGGTTTAGGTTTAAATTTTAGTTAATTTTAGTTTTAGGTTTAGTTTAGTTTATTTTAGTTTAGTTTAGTTTAGTTTAGGTTTAGGTTTATTTATTAGGTTTTTGGTTTTAGGTTTTAGTTTTAGTTTAGGTTTTATTTAGTTTAGGTTTAGTTTTATTTTTAATTTAGGTTTGTTGTTTTTTTTTAATTTTTTTTATGTAGTTAAGTTTTTGGTTTTCGTATTGGTTTAGGTTTATTTACTTTTAGCTTAGTTTGCTTTTTCAATTTTATTTTAGTTTAGTTTTTATTTATTTTTTAGGTATTTATTTTTAGTTTAGTTTAGGTATTAGTTTATTTAAGTTTATTTTATTATTTATTTATTTAGTTATTTTTTAGGTTAGGTTTTGGTTTAGGTTTATGTTTTATTTTTGATTTCAGTAACTTTTTTATTATAGTTTAGTTTAGGTTTTATTTTAGTTTAGTTCATGTTTATTTAGGTTTTGGTTTTATTTATTTTATATTTAATTTATTTTTTTTTTACTTTTTTTAGTATTGTTTAGTTTATTTTATTTAGTTTTTAGTTTATTTGCATTAGGTTTACGTTTATTTAGTTTAGTTTAGGTTTGGGGTTTAGGTTTTACTTAGGTTTAGGTTTTAATTTTATTTAGGTTTATGTTTTATTTAGTTTAATTATTTTTTCTTTTATTTTTATTTAGGTTTATTTAGTTTAGTTTATTTAGTTTATGTTTTATTTTTATTTCAGTTTAGGTTTAGGTTTAGTTTTTATTTTAGGTTTAGGTTTAGTTTGGGTTTATTTTATTTTCATTTAGGTTTAGGTTTATTTCTATTTATAGTTTATTTAGGTTTAGGTTGTGGGTTAGGTTTAGGTTTTTAGTTTATTTGAGTATAGGTTTAGGTTTAGGTTTATTTAGGTTTATGTAGTTTAGGTTTTTAATTTTTAGGTTTAGGTTCATTTATTTTTATTTTATTTTTTTATTTGAATTTATTAGTTTAGTTTATTTATTTAGGTTTATTTATGTTTATTTTTTGGTTTATTTTTAGTTTAGGTTTAGGTTTATTTTTTTTGTTTAGTTTAATGTATTTGAATTTTAGGTTTATTTAGTATTTAGTTTTATTTAGTTTTGGTTTATATTTAGGCCTATTTTTATTTATTTATTTAGGTTTTAGTTTATTTAGTTTAGTTTAGGTTTATTTATTTAGTTTATTTATTTATTTTGGTTTAGGTTTAGGTTTATTTATTTAGTTTGTTTATTTATTTAATTATTTAATTTATTTAGGTTTAGGATTATGTTTTATTTAGTTTAGTTTATTAGTTTTATTTTATTTTGGGTTTAGGGTTTAGGTTTAGCTTTATTTAGTATAGGTTTAATCTAGGTTTATTTTTATTTCTTTATTTAGTTTATTAATTTAGGTTTAGGTTTAGGTTTATTTATTTAGGTTTAAGTTTAGGTTTTATTTAGTTTTAGTTTATTTTGGGTCTAGGGTTTAGGTTTAGGTTTAGTTTAGGTTTATCTTTCTTTATTTATTTAGGTTTATTTTTATTTAGTTTATTTTTTATTTTTTATTTAAAATATTTAATTTTAGTTTATTATTTTATTTATTTTTGTTCATTTTTTTATTTTAGGTTTAGGTTTAGGTTTAGGTTTTTATTTTAGGTTGAGGTTTATGTTTAGGTTTCAGTTTTTATTTTCTTTTATTTTATTTATATCTATTTAGTTTATTTTATTTTATTTTATTTATTTAGGTTTCTTAGGTTTATTTATTTAGTTTATTTATTTTGTTAATGGTTTATTTTTTGTAGGTTTAGGTTTTATTTAGTTTTATTTAGGTCAGGTTTTGTTTATTTTTAGGTTTACGTTTAGGGTTCAGGTTTATTTAGTTTTAGTTTAAGTTTTGGTTTAGCTTTATTTTAGTTTAATTTTTCTTATTTAGTTTTGGTTAATTTATTTAATTTAGTTTATTTTATCTATTTAGGTTTAGGTTTATTAAGGTTTAAGTTTTATTTAGTTTATTTTAGTTTAAGTTTATTTAGTTTATTTTTATTTTTATATTTAATTATTTATTTTAGTTTAGGATTATTTAGTTTATTTATTATTTATTTAAGGTTTAGGTTTAGGCTTAGGTTTATTTTTGTTTTTAGGTTTATGTTTAAGTTTAGCTTTAGTTTAGGTTTCATTATTTAGTTTAGTTTTTTAGTTTAGTTTATTTAATTTATTTTTTATTTTAGGTTTATTTATTTAGGTTTGGTTTAGGATAAGATTTATTTTTATTTAGTTTAGTTTATTTATTTAGTTTAGGATTAGGTTTAGGTTTATGTTTAGGTTTAGGTTAAGGATTAGATATATTTTATATAGTTTAGGTTTATTTAGTTTAGATTTACTTTATTTAATTTAGGTTTAGTTTAGTTTAGGGTTTGGGTTTAGGTTTAGTCTTATTTTAATTTAGTTTATTTAGTCTAGTTTCTTATTTAGTTTAGTTTAGGTTTATGTTTATTTTATTTATTTATTTTATTTAGTTTATTTTTAGGTTTTATTTTAGCTTTTAGGTTTAGGTTTAGGTTTTAGTTTTTATGTTATTTGGTTTTATTATTATTTTATTATTAATTTAGATTTTATTAGTTTTTAGTTTAGTTTATTTTATTTATTATTATTATTATTTATTAGTTTATTAGTTTAGTTAGTTTTATTAGTTTATTATCATTTGTTAGTTTCTTAGGTATGTTTATTATTATTATATTTAGTATATTTATTTATATTTTATTTATTATTTAGTTTATTATTTTTTTGTTTGTTATTATTATTATTATTATTATTATTATTATTATTAGTTTAGTTATTTATTTTATTTAGTTTAATTTATTATTAGTTTAATAGTTTAGAGTTAGTTATTATTAGTAATTTAGTTTTAGTTGCTTAGTTTTTTTAGTTTTATTATTAGTTTTAGTTATTATTATTTAGTTTGTTTATTATTAGGTTTAGTTTTTATTTAATAGTTTAGTTACTAGTTAGTTATTATTAGTTATTTATTAATAATTTTGTTAGTTTATTAGTTTTAGTTAGTTTTAGTAGTTTAGTTTATTAATTTAGTTATTGGGTTTAGTTTATTAATTTATTATTAATTATGTTTTAGGTTTAGGTTTATTTGTTAGTTAATATTAGTTTTATTTTTTAATTTAATTTAGTTTAGTTTTTTAGTTTTAGTTAGTTTGAGTTTTGGTTTAGTTTAGTTTTATTAGTTTTATTAGTTTATTTTTAGTTAGTTTATTGGGGGTTTTGTTTATGTTTAATTTTGTTATTAGTTTGTTTAATAGTTTAGTTAGTTTTTGTTATTATTAGTTTATTAATTTTTTATTTATTATTTAGTAAGTTTAGTTTAATTAGTTTTTATTAGATTATTTTTAATTTATTATTATTTTTAAGTTTATTATTAGTTTATTAGTTTTAGTTTATTATTTATTAGTTTTAGTTCTAGTTAGTTTAGTTTAGTGTTTTATTAGTTTCTTTTTAGGGTTTAGGGTTTAGGATTTAGGGTTTAGGGTTTAGGGTTTGGGTTTTAGGGTTTTAGGGTTTAGGGATTAGGATTTAGGGTTATAGGTTTAGGGTTTAAGGATTAGGGTTTAGCATTTAGGGTTAGGGTTTTTTATTATTTTTATTATTTTTATTATCTTTAGGGTGTAGGGTTTAGGGTTTAGGTTTTAGGTTTAGGGTTCAGGTTTTTGGCCTTTAAGGTTTTAGTTTTTTTAATAAAGAACAAATTTAGATTCCCAATTTGTTCTTTTTGATTTCATCAATCAAGTAACACACCAAGTTGTCAAAGAAACAAGCGACAACATATATAAAAAATGAGCACGCATAGAGCAAATCAAAAGCCTTAGAAAATTAGAACCATCTCTACGATAAAGACACGGTTCCATAAGTAGCAGATCGGATCATCCATTCGGTTTCTCTAGTTCTATCGAACCACCACGGCCTCAGTAGCGGGATCTGTCATCATTCTCTTCCTCCCCACCACCGTATAGCCTCAGTCTCCTCCTAACTCCATAACCAGTGCGACCACCTCCATATCCACCGGGACCTCAGATCTCCCACCACCCTGCCACCTCCACCTTTGCCTCAAGGCAGTGTGGTTAGCAGTGATTCTTCCCCTTTAGGTTCTTCCCATTCTTAGGGTTTAGGTTTAGGTTTATTTTTTAATTTATTTAGATACTTTAGGTTTAAGTTTGGGGTTTGGGGTTTAGGGTTAGGGTTTGGGGTTTATGGTTTAGGGTTTAGAGTTAGGGTTTAGGGTTTAGGGTTTAGCATTTAGAGTTTAAGGTTTAGGGTTTAGGATTTAGCGTTTTAGGGTTTAGGGTTTAGGGTTAGGGTTAGGGTTTAAGGTCCAGGGTTTAGGGTTTAGGATTTAGGCTTTAGGGTTTAGGGTTTAGGGCTTAGGGTTTCTTTAGGTTAAGGGTTTTGGATTAGTTTTTTTGTGTAGGGTTTAGGGTTTAGGGTTTTTTTTAATTAAGTAAACCAGTTAGTTTAGGTTTTTTTATTTTATTACTTATTTATTTTAGTTTAATTTATTTTTTATTTTTATTTTGGTTTATTTTTTATTTTTATTTAGTTTAGTTTATTTTAGATTTATTTTAAGTTTAGGTTATTTTTATTTTAGGTTGGTTTTATTTTAATTTTTAGGTTTATTTAATTTATTTTATTTATTTTTAGGATTTTTAGGTTTATTTTTTTTTATTTTAGATTTTAGATTTTAATTATTTTAGTTTATTTTATTTAGTTTAGGTTTTTTTTATTTTTTTATTTATTTTTCTTTTATTTTTTTAGGTTTAATTTTTTAGTTATTTTAGGTTTATTTTTTTAGTTTATTTTTATTTAGTATTTATTTTATTTTTTATTTTATTTTTTTTAGTTTATTTAGGTTTTAGATCTTATGTTTATTTATATTTTTTAGCTTATGTTTTATTGATTTTATTATAGTTTATTTTATTTTTTATTTTATTTTATTTTTAGGTTTAGGTTTAGGTTTTAGTTTAGGTTTTTATTTTATTTTATTTATAATTTTATTTAGGTTTAAGTTTATTTATTTATTTTATTTTTAGGTTTTATTTTCTTTATGTTTAGGATTTTATGATTTTAGTGTTTAGGGTTTAGGGATTAGGGTTTAGGGTTTCATATTTTAGGGTTTACGATTTAGGGTTAGGGTTTAGGGTTTATGTTTTAGGGTTTAATGTTTAGGCTTTAGGTTTATGGTTTTTAAGGTTTACTATTTAAGGTTTAGGTTTAGGAGGTTTAGGGTTAGTTTTTAGGTTAAGTTTAGGGTTAGGGTTAGGGTTAGGGTTTTGGGTTTAGGGTTTAAGGTTTAGAGCAAGTTATAGGGTTTGGGGATTAGGGTTTAGGATTTAGGGTTTAGGATTTAGGGTTTATGATTATTTTTTTAAAAATTAAGTTAACCATAAGGTTTAGGTTTATTTAGTTTATTTTATTTTTTATTTTTATTTAGGTTTTTTTTTATTTTAATTAGTTTAGTTTATTTCTTTTAGATTTATTGAATTTAGTTTTGGTTTTTTATTTTAGTTTATTTTTGAGTTTTAGGTTTTATTTTATGTTTATTTTTAGTTTATTTAATTTTTATCTTATTTTTTAGGTTTAGGTATTATATTTTAATTTTTTATTTAATTTTATGTTTTAGGATTTTATTTTAGGTTTATTTTTAAGTTTTATTTTTTAGTTTAGGTTTAGGTTTATTTTTAGTTTATTTTATGTTATTTATTTTAAGCTTTATTTTTAGATTATTTTAGGTTTAGATTTAGGTTTTATTTATTTTAATTTGTTTATTTGAGGTTTAAGCTTTTTTTTTTAGTTTAGCATTTAAGTTTTATTTCTTATTTATTTTTAGGTTTATTTTTTAGGTTTAGGTCTTTATTTAGTTTTTATTTTATTTTATTTTAGGTTTATTTTATTTTTATTTTGCATTTAGTTTTTATTTTATTTAGGTTTTTTAATTAAAGCTTAACTTTATTTTTTAATTTATTTTATGTTTTTATTTATTTTATTTTAGCTTAGTTTTTAATTTTTATTTTATTTTATTTTTAGGTTTAGGTTTAGGTTTAGATTTTAGTTTAAGTTTTTATTTTATATCATTTTTTATTTTATTTAGGTTTAGGTTATTTTTTATTTTATTTTTAGGTTTTTTTTTGGGTTTAGACTTTTAGGTTTTTAAGGTTTATGGTTTAGGGTTTAGGGTTTAGGGTTTAAGGTTTAGGGTTTGGGTGGGTTTAGGGTTTAGGTTTGGGGTTTTTAGGGTTTAGGTTTCTTTAGGTTAGTTTAGGTTTTTAGGTTTAGGGTCAGGTTGGTTTAACAGTTTAGGTTTGTTTATGATTATTATGGATTAGGTTTATAGTTTTAAGTTTAGATTGGCTTTATGGTTTAAGGTTTAGGGTTTAGGGTTTAGTCTTTAGTCTTTAGAATTTTAGGGTTTAGGGTTACAGGTTTAGGGTTTAGTTTAGGTTTGCTTTGGGGTATAGCTTTAGGGTTTAGTTAGTTTAAGTTAGGTTTTAGTTTTAGGTTTAGGGTTTAAACTTTATAGTTAAGTTTATTTAGGCATTAATTAGTTTAGGGTTTAGGTTGATTTAGGTTTAGGTTTAGTTTAGGGTTTATGGTTTATGGTTTATGGTTTAGGGTTAAGGGTTTAGGGTTTTATGATTTAGGGTTTGGGGTTTAGAGTTTAGGGTTTAGGGTTTAGGGTTTAGAGTTTTTTTATATTAAGTAAATTGGTATGTTTAAGTAAACTTAGTTTATTTAGTTTATTTTATATTTTTATTTAGGTTTATTTTTTAATTTTATTTATTTTATGTTTATTTATTTTAGTTTATGATTTGTATTTTAATTTATTTTTTAGGTTTAGGGTTAGGTTTATGTTTATTTTTTAGTTTAGTTTTATTTTTCATTTATTTTTTAATTTTAGGTTTTATTTTTTATTATTAGGTTTAGGGTTTAGGATTTATTTAGTTTTAGGTTTTTATTTTATTTTTTTAGTTTAAGGTTTTAGGTTTATTTATAGGTTTAATATTTTTGTTTAGGTTTAGGTTTATTTTTAGTTTATTTTATTTTATTTAGTTTATGGTTTAGGTTTAGTTTATTTTAGGTTTAGGTTTAGGGTATAGGGTTTTATTTTAATTAGGTTTAAGTTTAGGTTTAAGTTTTTCTTTATGTAGTTTAAGTTTTGGTTTAGGTTTAGTTTAGGTTTATTTATTTGTAGTTTAGTTTATCTTTTAATTTTTATTTTAGTTTATGTTTTATTTATTTTTTAGGTTTTTATATTTAGCTTAGTTTAGGTATAGGTTTATTTAGGTTTATTTTGTTATTTATTTATATAGTTTATTTTTTTATGTTTAGGTTTAGGTTTTGGTTTATTTTTTATTTTTTATTTTAGTTTAATTTTGGTTTTATGTTAGTTTAGTTTATGCTTATTTTGGTTTATATTTTTAGGTTGAGGCTTAATTTAAGTTTAAATTTTATTTATTTTTTATTTATTTTTTGTTTTTTAGTATAGGTTAGTTTATTTGATTTAGTTTTTAGTTTATTTAGTTTAGGTTTAGGTTTATTTAGTTTAGTTTAGTTTTTAGGTTTAGGCTTTATTTAGGTTTTGGTATAGGTTTTATTTATTAGTTCTTTTATTTATATTTTTGTTTATTTAGTTTAGTTTATTTAGTTTAGTTTTTATTTTTATTTAGGTTTAGGTTTTATTTAGTTTATTTTACTTTATTTTTATTTTAGGTTTAAGTTTAGGTTTAGTTTTGGTTTATTTAATTTTTAGTTAGGTTTAGGTTTATTTTTATTTGTAGTTTAGTTTATTTAGATTTAGGTTTAAGGTTAGGTTTAGGTTTATTTAGGTTTATTTAGTTTAGGTTTTAATTTTTAGGTTTAGGTTCATTTATTTTTATTTTAGTTTTTGTTTTTATTTTTTTAATTTTATTTATTTATTTAGTTTATTTATGCTTATTTATTTTGTTTAGTTTTAGTTTATGTTTAGGTTAATTTATTTTTGTTTAGTTTGTTTTTTTTTATTTTTAGGTTTATTTAGTTTTTAGCTTTATTTAGTTTTAGTTTTGGTTTAGGATTTGGTTTTTTCTATTTATTTATTTAGGTTTTATTTTATTTAGTTCAATTTAGGTTTAGGTTTAGATTTAGGTTCATTTATTTAGTTTAGTTATTTATTTAGATTTAGGTTTTGTTTATTTATTTAGTTTATTTATTTATTTAGATTTAAGTTAGGTTTTATTTACTTTTGTTTATTTAGTTTTATTTTTATTTTGGGTTCAGGGTTTAGGTTTAGGTTTATTTAGTATAGGTTTAGTTTAGGTTTATTTTTATTTATTTTATTTATTTACATTTAGGTTTAGGTTTATTTATTTAGTTTATTTAGGTTTAGGTTTAGGTTTTATTTAGTTTAGTTTATTTAGTTTTATTTTATTTTGGGTTTAGGGTATAGGTTTAGGTTTATTTAGTTTTAGTTTTTTTTATTTATTTATTTAGTTTATTTATTTAGTTTAGATATTTTATTTTAGGTTTAGGCTTTATTTATTTTGGTTTAGGTTAGGTTTAGTTTATTTTTAGGTTTAGGTTTTGGGTTTAGGTTTACTTATTTTTAGTTTAGGTGTAGGTTTAAGTTTATTTTAGTTTAGTTTATTTTATTTAGTTCAGATTTATTTATTTAGGTTAGTTTATTTTATTTGTTTATGTTTAGGTTTATTTAGGTTTAGGTTTTTAGTTTAGTTTAGATTTATTTAGTTTATTTTTATTTATTTAATTTAGTTTAGGTTTATTTAGTTTATTTTTTTATTTATTTAATGTTTAGATTTTGGCTTAGTTTTATTTTTAGCTTTTAGGTTAGGTTTTTGGTTTAGGTTTAGTTTAAGTTTTATTTTTTAGCTTAGTTTACTTAATTTATTTTTTATTTTATGTTTATTTATTTAGGTTTAGTTTAGCTTTAGGTTTTTTTTTTATTTGTGTAGTCTATCTATTTAGTTTAGAAAGAAGTTTAGGTTTATGTTTAGGTTTAGGGTTAGGTTTAGGTTTAGGTTTATTTTATTTAGTTTAGGTTTATTTAGTTTTTGTTTAGTTTATTTAGTTTAGGTTTAGGTTTAGTTTATTTTAGGGTTTATGTTTACATTTATGTTTACATTTATGTTTATTTTAGGTTTATTTTTTGTTTAGTTTATTTAGTTTAGTTTATTATTTAGTTTAGTTTAGGTTTAGGTTTATTTTATTTATTTATTTTATTTAGTTTATTTTTTAGGTTTTATTTAAAGATTTAGGTTTAGGTTTAAGTTTAGGTTAAGGTTTATTTATTTAGTTTAGGTTTTAGTTTTTATGTTATTAGGTTCTATTATTATTAAGTGTTCTTTCAAGTATTAATAGTTTTTAGTTTAGTTTATTTTTCATTATTATTATTTATTAGTTAATTAGTTTAGTTAGTTTTATTAGTTTATTATTATTAGTTAGTTTCTTAGGTTTATTTATTATTATTAGATTTTGTATATTTATTTAGGTTTTACTTATTATTTAGTTTATTATTGGTTTTGTTTATTATTATTAATATTAGTTTAATTATTAGTTTTATTTAGTTTAATTTATTATTAATTAATTAGTTTAGTGTTAGTTGTTATTAGTTATTTAGTTTTAGTTTATTAGTTTCTTTAGTTTTATTATTAGTTTTAGTTATTATTATTTAGCTAGTTTATTAATTTATTAATTTAGTTTAGTTATTAGTTACTTATTATTATTAATTTCTTTTTAATTATTTAGTTTGTTTATTAGTTTTAGTTTATTAGTTATTAGTTATAGTTTTGTTAGTTTAGTTATTATTAATTTATTGTGGGTTTAGTTTTATTATTTAGTTATTTAATAGGTTATTTATGTTTAGGGTTTAGGTTTATTTATTAGTTATTATTATTAGTTAGTTATTTATTAGTGTTTAATTTAGTTAGTTTATTAGTTTAGTTTTTGTTAATAGTTTAGGTTTAGTTTAGTTTTTATTAATTTTATTAGTTTAGTTTATTTTTACTTAATTTATTAGCGGGGTTTTTTGGTTTATGTTTACTTTAATTATTAGTTTATTTATTAGTTTATTTAGTTTCTGTTATTATTAGTTTATTAGTTTCATAGTATTTATTTAATTAGTTTAGTTTACTTAGTTTTATTAATTTTTGTTTTAGTTTATAATTAGTTTTAGTTTATTATTTATTAGTTTTAGTTTATTATTTGTTAGTTTTAGTTTTCGTTAGTTTAGTTTAGTTTTTGTTTTATTGGGTTTAGGTTTAGGGTTTTGGTTTTTTAGGGTTTAGGGTTTTGGGTTCTATGTTTAGTTTAGTAGGTTTAGGGTTAGTTTTAGAGTTTAACATTAAGGTTTAGGGTTTTTATTTATTTTTAATTTTTTATTATTTTTAGGGTTTAGGGTCTAGGGTTTAGGTTTTGGGTTTTAGGTTCATTTTTTAAATTGGGCTTTTGGTTTTTTGATTTTTTGTTAACAGAAAACAAACTCAGATACAACATTTCCTAGTTTTGATTTCATCAATCAACTAACACAACAAGTTCTCAAAGACATAAATGATGACATAGATATAAGCATCCATAAAGCAAATCAACAGTCCTAGAAAACTAGAATCGTCTCTACTTATAAGACACAATTTGATAAGCAGCAGATCGGATCATCTATTCTTCAGTTTCTCTTGTTCCCATCAGAACCACCCCAACCTCTCAAGTAGCAGGATCCGCCATCATATCTACAATCTCTCCCTCTGCCACCACCATGGCTAAAACCTTCATCACTTCTCCTCCCTCCATAACTACCACTGCTCCGACCACCACCTCCATTTCCACCAATGCCTCTAGATCCTCCACCACCACTATGATAACAGCCGCCTCTACCTTCACGTCCACCACCTCCACCTTTGCCTCCACCACCAAATCTAGATTGAGCTTGGTTGACGGTGATGTTCCTATCATCAAGGTTCTCTCCCATTTTTAGGGTTTAGGTTTTGGTTTAAGTTTATTAGGTTTTAGGTTTATTTTATAAATTTATTTAGATACTTTTAATTTAGGTTTAGGTTTGGTGTTTAGGGTTTAGGGTTTGGGGTTTATGGTTTAGGGTTTAGGGTTAGGGTTTAGGGTTTAGGGTTTAATATTTAGGGTTTATGGTTTAGGATTTAGGGTTTAGGGTTTAGTGTTTTAGGATTTATATTGTTAGGGTTTAGGTTTTAGGGTTAAAGTTATGGTTTAAGGTTTAGGACTTAGGGTTTAGAGTTAAGGGTTTATAGTTTAGGGTTTAAAGTTTTGAGTTTAGGATTTAGGGTTTTTTAGGGTTTAGGGTTTAGGGTTAGTTTTTTTGTTTAGGGTTTAGGGTTTTGGATTTAGGATTTTGGATTTTGGGTTATTTTTTAATTAAGTAAACTAGTTGGTTTAGGTTTATTTAGTTTATCTTCTATATATTTTAATTTATTTTATTATTTATTTTTATTTAGTTTAGTATTTTTATTTTAGGTTTATTTATTTTAGTTTAGGTTTTTATTTTAGTTTTTTTTTAGGTTTATGTTTATGTTTAGAATAAATTTTTAGTTGGGTTTTATTTTTATTTTATTTTTTAAGTTTAGGTTTTTTTTATTTTTAGTTTTAGGTTTGCATTTTTATTTATTTTTTAGGTTTACATATTTGGTTTTTAGTCTAGGTTTATTTTGTTTATTAGTTTTTTATTAATTATTTAGTTTGTTTATTAGTTTTAGTTTATTAGTTATTAGTTATAGTTTTGTAAGTTTAGTTATTATTAATTTAGTTATTGGGTACAGTTTTATTATTATTTAGTTATTTAATAGGTTATTTATGTTTAGGGGTTAGGTTTATTTGTTAGTTATTATTATTAGTTAGTTATTTATTTGGGTTTAATTTAGTTAGTTTATTAGTTTAGTTTTAGTTAATAGTTTAGGTTTAGTTTAGTTTTTATTAGTTTTATTAGTTTAGTTTATTTTTACTGAATTTATTAGAGGGGTTTTTTTGGTTTATGTTTAATTTAGTTATTAGTTTGTTTATTAGTTTAGTTAGTTTCTGTTATTATTAGTTTATTAGTTTCTTAGTATTTATTTAATTAGTTTAGTTTACTTAGTTTTTTTAATTTTTGTTTATAATTAGTTTTAGTTTATTATTTGTTAGTTTTAGTTTATTATTTGTTAGTTTTAGTTTTAGTTAGTTTAGTTTAGTGTTTTATTAGTTTCTTATTAGTGTTTAGGGTTTAGGGATTGGCATTTAGGGTGTAGGGTATAGGGTTCTAGGTTTAGGTTAGTAGGTTTAGGGTTAGTTTTAGAGTTTAACATTAAGGTTTGGGGTTTTTTTTTTTTTATTTTTTTATTATTTTTAGGGTTTAGGGTCAAGGGTTTAGGTTTTGGGTTTTAGGTTCATTTTTTATTTGGGCTTTTGGTTTTATAATTTTTTTTAACAGAGAATAAATTCAGATACAACATTTCTTAGTTTTGATTTCATCAATCAACTAACACACCAAGTTCTCAAAGACATAAGTGATGACATGGATATAAAATAAGTATGCATAGAGAAAATTAACAGCCCTAGTAAACTAGAATCGTCTCTACTATAACGATATAATTCCATAAGCAATAGATTGGATCGGCTATTCTTCAGTTTCTCTTGTTCTAATCAGAACCACCTCGACCTCTCGAGTAGCAGGATCCACCATCATATCTACAATCTCTGCTTCTGCCACCACCTTGTCTAAAACCTTCCTTCCTCCCTCCATCCCATTTGCTCGACCACCACCTCCATATCCACCTCCCATCTTCCACCACCGCCTCGCTTCACCTCCATCGCCTCCACCTTCTCCTCCATCTCCAAATCTAGATTAAGCCTGGTTGACGGTGATGTTCTTGTTGTCAAGGTTGTCTCCCATTTTTAGGATTTAGGTTTAGGTTTAAGTTTATTAGGTTTAAGGGTTATTTTTTTTAATTTATATAGATACTTTCAATTTAGGTTTAGGGTTTGGTGTTTAGGGTTTAGGGTTTGGCATTTATGGTTTAGTGTTTAGGGTTAGGGTTTAGGGTTTAGGGTTTAGCATTTAGGGTTTATGGTTTAGGATTTAGGGTTTAGGGTTTAGTGTTTTAAGATTTATATTGTTAGGGTTTAGGTTTTAGGGTTAGAGTTATAGTTTCAGAATTAGGACTTAAGGTTTAGGGTTTAGTGTTTAGGGTTTAGAGTTTAGGGTTTAGAGTTTTAGGTTTAGGATTTAGGGTTTTTTAGGGTTTAGGGTTTAGAGTTTAGGGTTTAGGGTTTTGGGTTTAGGATTTTGGATTTAGGGTTATTTTTTATTTAAGTGAACTGGTAGGTTTAGGTTCATTTAGTTTATCTTTTATATATTTTAATTTATTTTATTATTTATTTTTATTTTGTTTAGTATATTTATTTTAGGTTTATTTATTTTAATTTGGGTTTTATTTTAGTTTTTTTAGATTTATGTTTATGTTTAGAATAAATTTTTAATTGAGTTTTATTTTTATTTTATTTTTTAAGTTTAGATTTTTTTATTTTTAGGTTCAGGATTAGGTTTTTATTTATTTTTTAGGTTTACATATTTGGTTTTTAGTTTAGGTTTATTTTTAGGTTTTATTTTTTATTTAGGTTTAGTTTTATTTTTAGTTGAGTTTCATTTTTATTTTGTTTTTTAGGTATAGGTTTTTTTTTTTAGTTTTAGGTTTAAGTTTAGGTTTTTATTTTATTATTTTAGCTTTAGGCTTTAGGTTTTTATTTTGTATTTTAGGTTTCGATTTAGGTTTAGGTTTAGGTTTAGTTATTTAGTTTAGGTTTTAGTTTATTTAGTTCAGGTTTAGGTTTATTTAGTTTAGGTTTAGGTTTTGGATTAGGTTTAGGATTTAGGTTTATTTTTAGGTTTACTTAATTTAGGTTTTAGTTTATTTAGTTTAGTTTAGGTTTAATTTTTTATTTATTTAGTTTATTTAGGTTTAGGTTTAGGTTTATTTATTTTTTATTTTCTTTTATTTTTTGGGTTTATTTATTTTAATTTAGGTTTAGGTTTAGGTTTAGGTTTATTTATTTAGGTTTATATTAGTTTAGTTTATTTAGTTTTTCTTTTAGGTTTAGGTTTACGATTAGGTTTAAGTTTATTTATTTTTTTAGGTTTAGGCTTCGATTTAGGTTTTTAAGTTTATTTATTTAGTTTTAGGTTTACATTTAGATTTAATTAGTTACATTTTGGTTTATTTATTTAGTTTATTTTATTTAGTTTTTTTAGGTTTAGGTTTAGGTTTAGGTTTAGGTTTAGGTTTAGGTTTAAGTTTAGATTTATTTAGTTTAGTTTAGGTTTATTTCTATTATTTTTATTTAGTTTTGTTTAGTTATTTTGGTTTAGGTTTAGGTTTTAATTTAGGATTATTTACGTTTATTTAGGTTTATTTTTAATTTTAGGTTTAGGTTTATTTATTTATTTTAGTTTAGGTTTATGTTTAGGTTTATTTTATTTAGTTTATTTTTAGGTTTAAGTTTAGGTTTATTTGGTTTAGTTTATTTTGATTATTTAGTTTAGGTTTAAGTTTAGGTTTAGTTTAGGTTTTGGTTTATTTTAGTTTATTTACTTTATTTAGTTTAGGTTTAGGTTTAGGTTTATGTTTAGGTTTAGTTTAGGGTTTAGGTTTTATTTAGGTTTCTTTAGTTTTATATATTTTTGAATTTAGTTTTATTTATTTTAGTTTATTTATTTTAGGTTTAGGTTTACGTTTAGGTTTATTTTATATAGTTTATTTATTTAGTTTATTTTAGTTTAGTTTAGGTTGATTTTTGTTTATTAGTCTAGTTTATTTTAGTTAAGGTTAAGGTTTAGGTTTAGTTTAGGTTTTGGTTTAGGTTTAGGTTTAGTTTAGCTTTAGGTTTAGGTTTAGGTTTAGGTTTAGGTTTTAATTTATTTTTAAAGTTTAGGTTTAGGTTTTATTTTATTTTTTAAGTTTAGGTTTAGGTTTAGGTTTAGGTTTAAGTTTAGGTTTATTTAGTTTAGGTTTAGGTTTAGGTTTAGGTTTAGGTTTTGTTTATGTTTAGGTTTAAGTTTAGGTTTAGGTCTATTTTTATAGTTTATTTAGTTTATCTTAGGTTTAGGTTTATTTAGCTTAGTTTAGTTTACTTTAGTTTAGTTTAGGTATATTTATTTAGTTGAGTTTATTTAGGTTTAGGTTTAGATTTATTTCAAGTTTTAATTTATTTAACTTATCTTTTTTGTTTAGTTTAGTTTAGTTTAGGTTTAGGTTTATTTTATTAGGTTAGGTTTAGGTTTATTTTAGGTTTAGGTTTATTTATTTTTTGTATAGTTTAGGTTTATTTTATTTAGGTTTAGGTTTAAGTTTAGGTTTAGGTTTAGATTTATTTTAGTTTATTATATTTAGATTTAGGTTTAGATTTATGTTGAGTTTTCAGTTTAGGTTTTTTTTTGGTTGAGTTTAGTTTAGTTTAGGTTAAGGTTTAGGTTTATTTCAGTTTAGCTTTGATTTAGTTTAGATTTATTTATTTTAGTTTAGTTTATTTATTTTAGGTTTAGGTTTAGATTTAGTTTAGGTTAATTTTAGTTTAGTTTAGTTTATATTTTTTTAGGTATTTTAGGTTTAGATTTAGTTTATTTTATTTTAGTTTTGGTTTAGTTTATTAGGTTTAGGTTTTTTTTTAGTTTAGGTTTAGGTTTTAGTTTATTTATTTACATTTAGGTTTAGGTTTAGTTTATTTATTTAGTTTAGTTTTTATTTTAGTTTATTTTATTTAGGTTTAGTTTAGGTTAGATTTTTTTTTATTTTAGGTTTATTTAGGTTTATTTAGGTTTAGGTTTTTTATTTATTTATTTTATTTAGTTTTAGTTTATTTAGGTTTAGTTTATTTAGTTTTGTTTAGGTTTATTTTAGTTTAGGTTTATTTTTTTGGGTTTTAGGTTTATTTTATTTATTTATTTAGTTTAGTTTATTTTTAGGTTTTATTTTAGGTTTAGGTTTATTTATTTATTTATTTTTATTTAGGTTTAGGTTCATTTTAGTTTAGTTTAGTTTATTTATTTAGGTTTAGGTTTATTTAGTTTAGTTTATTTTATTTAGGTTTAGGTTTTTTATTTAGTTTTAGGTTTATTTTATTTTTATTTAGTTTAGATTAGTTTAGTTTAGTTTAGGTTTATTTTATTTAGTTTATTTTATTTATTTTTTTTTAGTTTAGTTTAGCTTATTTTTTGGTTTTAGGTTTATTTAGTTTAGGTTTATATTAGTTTATTTTATTTAGTTTATTTATTTAGTTTAGGTTTAAGCTTATTTAGTTTATTTTATTTTATTTTATTTATTTAGTTTAGGTTTAGGTTTAGGTTTATTTTATTTAGTTTTTTTATTTTACCAGTTTACTTTCTTTAGTTTAGGTTTAGGTTTAGGTTTTGGTTTGTTTAATTTAGTTTATTTTAATTTAGGTTTATTTAGTTTAGTTTAGTTTAGGTTTATTTTTTATTTATTTATTTAGTTTAGTTTTATTTTAGTTTATTTTTAGTTTAGTTTAGGTTTAGGTTTATTTACTTAGTTTATTTATAGCTTAGTTTATTTTCTTTTTATTTAGTTTAATTTAGTTTTGGTTTAGGTTTAGGTTTAGGATTAAGTTTAGGTTTAGGTTTAGGTTTAGGTTTATTTAGATTATTTATTTAGTTTTAGTTAGTTTAGTTTAGGTAGGTTTAGGTTTAGGTTTTTTATTTATTTTATATTTATTTATTTATTTAGGTTTAGGTTTATTTATTTAGTTTAATTTATTTAGTTTATTTTATTTAGTTTATTTATTTAGTTTAGGTTTAGTTTATTTTATTTTATTTATTAGTTTTATTTTTATTTAGGTTTAGGTTTAGTTTAGTTAATATTTTAATTTTATTTATTTTGGTTTATTTTAAGTAGTTTTTTTTTAGTTTAGTTTTTATTTATTTATTTGGTTTAGTTTAGTTTATTTATTTGGGTTTAGATTTATTTTATTTATTTTAGTTTATTTTTATTTTAGCTTAGTTTTGGTTTTAGTTAATTTAGTTTATTTATTTATGTTTTATTTAGTTTAGTTTATTTAGTTTAGGTTTATTTTAGTTTAGGTTTAGGTTTATTTAGTTTTTATATTATTTTTAGTTTTTTTTTAGTTTGTTAATTTATTTAGTTTATTTTATTTTGGTTTTATTTAGGTTTAGGTTTAGTTTAGTTTATTTTATTTATTTTTATTTAGTTTATTTTATTTTATTTTATTTAGTTTTATTTAGTTTAATTTAGTTTAGTTTAGTTTATTGGGTTTTGGTTTAGGTTTATTTTTTATTTTTTTTTTAGGTTTAATTTAGATTAGTTTATTTTTTTTTTTAGTTTAGTTTATTTATTTAGTTTAGTTTTGGTTTATTTATTATTATTATTTTAGTTTATTTAGTTTTAGTTTAAGTTTATTTATTTAGTTTAGTTTATTTATTTTAGTTTGGGTTTAGGTTTTAATTTATTTAGGTTTAGTTATTTTATTTTAGTTTATTTTTTATTTTATTTGGGTTTAGTTTATGTAGTTTAGGTTTTAGTTTAGGTTTTAGGTTTATTTTGTTTAGTTTATTTAGTTTAGTTTAGTTTATTTTAGTTTAGGTTTAGTTATTTAGTTTAGGTTTAATTTATTTAGATTAGGTATTTTTTATTTAGTTTAGTTTTTATTTATTTAGCTTATTTAGTTTATTTTTAGGTTTAGTTTATTTAGTTTAGTTTATTTTGTTTTAGTTTACGTTTGAGTTTATTTAAGTTTATTTAGTTTAATTTATTTTAGTTTTCTTATTTAGTTTAGGTTTAGGTTTAGGTTTAGATTTAGGTTTAGGATTAGTTTACTTTACTTTAATTTATTTTAGCTTAGTTTAAGTTTAGGTTTATTTTAAGTTTATATTTAGTTTATTTTTTTTTAGTTTATTTATTTTTTAGTTTTATTTTATTATTATATTTGTTTATTTATTTTGTTTTATTTTTTTATTTGGTTTAGGTTTAGTTTATTTATTTAGTTTAGTTGAGGTTTAAGTTTAGGGTTTAGGTTTCCAGTGGTCAGCTTGTGGTTTGTGGTTTAGATTTTAGCATTTAGGGTTATGATTTTTTTTATTTTTTTATTTAGTGTTTAGGGTTTAAGATTTTTTAGGGTTTAGGGTTTAGGGTTTAGGTTTTTTAGGGTTTAGGGTTTAGGATTTAGGGTTAGTTTGTGGTTTAGTGGTAGGTTATGTGTTTTGGGTTTAGGTTTAGGATTAGTTTTAGGCATAGGGTTATAATTTTTTTATTATTTAGTGTTTAGGCCTAGGGTCAGTAAGTTTGGTGGATTTGGGTTTAGGATTTATTTTAGGGTTTAGGGTTTAGGATTCATTATTTAGGGTTTAGTTTTTAGGGTTTTTTTAAAATTATGTAAACCGATAGGGTTAGGTTTATTTAGTTTATCTAGTTTATTTTATATTTATTTTAGCTTATTTTATTTTTTTATTTAGGTTTTTTTATATAGTTTAGTTTAATTAGTTTAGGATTATTTATTTTAGTTTAGGTTTTTTATTTTAGTTTATGTTCAAGCTTTAGGTTTAGGTTTATGCTTATTTTTTAGTTTCGTATTATTTTTATCTTATTTTAGGTTCGTTTATTTATTATTTTAGTTTAAGTGGATTTTATTTTATTTTTTTAAGTTTAGGTTTTATGTTTTTATTTTAGGTTTATTTTAGTTTATTTAGTTTAGGGTTTAGGTTTAGTATATTTTAAGTTTAGGTTTAGGTTTCATTTATTTTAGTTTAATTTATTTTAGTTTAGGTTTAAGCTTATTTTATTTTATTTATTTTAGGTTTAGGTTTTTTTTTTAGTTTAAGTTTTATTTTTTACTTATTTATGTGTTTTAGGTTTATTTTTTTTAGGTTTAGGTTTTATTTAGTTTTAATTTTATTTTATTTTCTTCACATTTTTAAATTTATTTTGTTTTTTTATTTTAGGTTTATTTTATTTTTAGTTTAGTTTTATGTTTTTATTTATTTTATTTTAATTTAGGTTTTTATCTTTTAGGTTTCAGTTTGTTTCACGCCAGGTTTAGGTTTAGGTTTAGGCTTAGTTTAAGTTTTATTTCATTTTATTTTTTTTATTTAATTTAGGTCAGTGTTTTATTTATTTTATTTTGTTATTTAATTTAGGTTTTAGGTTTTAGGTAGGTTGTGTTTTAGGTTTTTAAGGTTTAGGGTTTATGGTTTAGGGTTTGGGTTTAGTGTTGTTTAGGTCAGTTTTAGGGTTTAGGTGCAGGATTCTGTTGCACAGTGGTTCAGGAGGTTTTTTGGGGTTTAGGGTCCTTAGGGTTGTAGGTAAGGCCTATTTTAGGTTTAGGTTAGTTTATTGTAGGGTAGGTTAGGGTTTTATTTTATTTATTTATTTTAAAACATTAAGCAAACCGATCGGTTTAGGTTTATTTAGTTTATTTTTTATTTATTTTAGTTTATTTTATTATTTATTTTATTTAGGTTTATTTTTATTATACTGAGAATTTGAGACATAATAGGAATAATGGAGACGTAAGATAGATGTAGCCAACCCCACTTAGTGGGATAAAGGCTTATTATTGTTGTTGTTGTAGGTTTATTTTTATTCTTATTTAGGATAGTTTATTTATTTTAAGTTTATTTATTTTAGTTTAGGTTTTCTATTTTAGTTTATTTTTTCGGTTTAGGTTTAGGTTTAGGTTTATTTTGTAATTTAATTTAATTTTAATTTTTTAGGTTTAGGTTTTATTTTTTATTTTTTGTTTTAGATTTGGGTTTTATTTTTTAGTTTATTTTATTATTTATTTTATTTAGGTTTTATTTTTTTATTTTTTTTTTTTTGTTTTATTCTTATTTTATGTTTGGGTTTTATATTAGGTTTTAGGGTTTTTTAGTTAAGTTTTTTTTTTTTTTGGGAAACCACATGTAAGGGTATTTTATTCCCACAAAAAGAGGGTTACAAGATCCTTAAAGGGGATAAACTCCAGAACTAGTGCTCAAAGAGCTACAATCAGCCTAAGGAGTAAATCCCCTATCTAAGTACATCCAAAAGTAAAAGAAGACATTAAAGCAATCAAAAGATACAAGTTGATTAACATAATAAGCCAAAGGAAAATTAGGGCCAATGCTCTGGAGGATGTGAGAATGCATGACAATATGGAGCAAACCTGCAAAATTGTAATAAGAAAAAGATTAGAATAATTAAGGTAATACATAGAAAAAGATAAATGAAAACAACATAATCTGAGAATGATAGTAAGGAATTATGATAGAGAAGGCTCGCTCACCACATAAGGCAAGTGTGATGCAAATGTGAGCATCCAAACTTCAGCAGAAGGGTTAAATCACAAGAGCTACTACTAAACCAAAAGGGAGTGAGATCATCATAGCCATCATAGCCAACAAACCTGTGAGGAGATAACAGTCAATTGTTGAAAGTCTTGTGAGCTTTATTACCTGCAAACCTAAACAAAACCATATCTGATATAAAGAGGAAATTGTAAAGAGCTGAAGGATAAGGTGTCCCATTCAAGAAAAGTATCATCAATATAGTCACCCTGACATGAGAATACATAAACATATGAGAATGAGCCATCTTTGCCAGAACCTCATGAAAAGTCATATCCAAGAAGTAAAAAAAGCCAGCATATAATCCCTCCACAAGAAAACAGCAGAGGAGGCAACTTGCTGGAATCCTGCTAATCAAGTCAAGGAGCCTATAATTAATACCATCCCAAACATATGATATATATATATGAATCTTTTAGGCCAGGAAACAACCCCCTTATTAATATCCATATCAGTAATTTGGAAAAAGTAATTATAAAGGAAGGCAGCATAGCCCAACACAGGAAATAGACTGCAACCTACCAAAAATAGCACCAGGTAAAGAGAGTCAGAGCTATAGCTCCAGTAGCAGCATTTAGGACCAAAAATCAGATAATCCAGATCAATAAAAAACCAAGAGAGCAAGATAGTAAAAGGCAGCAACTGTTCATAGTACCACCCATTCAGAATAGACAGTGCATACGATTGGACAAACCTAATAAAACTGAGATGGGAATGGAGACAATAGCAGATAATGTAGATCACAACAATCAAGAGATGAAGAGCAGCCCATACATAAATACAGTATGGGCATTCAGAAAGCCAACCGCAATAGCAAAATAGTTAATGGAACATTGGAACCCACCAGAAGAAAAATCAAAAAGTGGATTCAAATGAGTATCAACATTAAAATCCAGAAAAACCAAGACAACAGATAACCAAGGCAAAAACTAGCCAAGACAGCAACAGTTAAGACAATAACATACAAGACAGGAAGGGACAACAAGTTGGCCATAAAACCTCTCAGTCAGAGTAGACATTGCAATAGTTAATAACCAAATAGATAGAGCATAAACATAAGTATCTGGAAGGCAGCAACCCAGACAGCAATCACCAAAAACCATCAAAATAATAATGTTTGGAACAACTTGCTGAACTTAGGACCCTGAAGTCCTACAACCAATAAAGATGGAGCAAACATAGGAGTCCTGAAAATCCAAGATAGCAAATATCCAAGACAAGAGACTTAATGATTTGCTGTTTAGGATTTAGGGTTTAGGATTTAGGTTAGTTTAGAGTTTAGGGTTTAGGTTAGTTTAGGATTTTGGGTTTAGGTTAATTTAGGATTTAGGGTTTAAGGTTTATGGTTTTAGGGTTTTTAGGGTTAAAGGTTTACGGTTAAAGTTTTAGTTTATGGTTTAGGGTTTAAATTTTTTTTTAATAGAGAACAAATTCAGATTCAACATTTCTTCTTTTGGATTTATCAACCATGTAGGAGACCAAGTTTTTTAAGATACAAGTGATGACACAGGTAAAAAATGAGCACACATCGAGCAAATCAAAAACCCTAGATAACTAGAATCATCTTTACTGTAAAGACACAGTCCATTAGTAGCAGGTCAGATCAGTCGTGCTTTAGTTTCTCCAATTCCCATCAGAACCACCCTCACCCTGGAGTAGCGGGATCTGCCACCATATCCCTGATCTATCCCTCAGCCACCACCATGGTTGTAACTTTTATCTCTCCTCTCATCCCCATAACCACCACCTTCATATCCACCAAGACCTCATGATCCATCAACACCTCTAGGTCCCCTACCTCCAAATCCTATCTCCATAATCACCACCTCCATATCCATCATCATATCCACCAACACCTCTAGTACGATGAGGGTTTAGGGTTTATGGTTAAATTTTAAGGTTTCGGGTTTAAGGTTTAGTTTTTAGGCCTAAGGGTTTAGGGTTTTTAGGGTTTATGGTTTAGGGTTTAGAGTTTAGGGATAGATTAATGTTTATGGCTAGTTTAAGGTTTAGATTTTATGGTTTAGGATTTTAGGGTTTAAGGTTTAGTGTTTATGGTTAAGAGTTTAGGGTTTTGGCTTTAAGCTTTTGGGTTTACGGTTTATAGCCAGGTTTGGGAGTCGCAGTGGCTCGTGGTTTAGAGCCTTTAGGGCCTAGGCTCACAAAGATGGGTGCAGGATTTAAACCCATGGTTTTAGGGTTTGTATTATTTATTTTAAATTAGGTAAAAAGAGGTTTAGGTTTATTTAGTTTATTTTTATTTATGTAGTTTATTTTAAATTTAAATTTTATTAAGTCCATTTTTTATTTATTTAGTCATTTATTTTAGTTTATTTTAGTTTAATTTTTAGTTAGGTTTAGTGAATTTTTTTTTAGTCTTTAGTTTATTTTTAGTTTAGGTTTTTTTTTTATTAGGTTTAGGTTTAGATTTTTTTATTTTATCTTATTTTATGTTTTAGGTTTTATTATAGGTTTATTTTTTAGGTATTATTTTTTTAGATCACGTTTAGGTTTATTGTTAGTTTAGTTTTATTTTATTTTATTTTTATGTTTAAGTTTTATTTTTATTTTAGGTTTAGTTAAGATTTTAATTTATTTTTAGGTTTTAGGTTTTATTTTAGGTTTTTTTTAGTTTTTTTTTAGTTTAGTTAGGTTTATTTTAGTTTATATTATTTTACTTAGTTTATGTTTAGGTTTAGGTTTAGTTTATTTTAGATTAAAGTTTAGCTTTTATTTAGTATAGTTTAGTTTATTTTAGTTTAGGTTTATTTTATTTTATTTATTTTATTTTTCATTTAGGTTTAGGTTTTTTTAGTTTATGGTTTAGGTTTTATTTTTTTATTTATTTTTAGGTTTTTTTAGGTTTAGGTTTTTATTCAATTTTTATTTTATTTTATTTTTGGTTTAATTAATGTTTATTTTAGGTTCAATTTTTATTTTATTTAGCCTTTTTAATTTTAGGCTTTAATTTATTTCTTAGTTCAGTTTAGGTTTTTATTTACTTTATTCTAGTTTAGTTCATATTTTTTATTTAATTCTATTTTTAGGTTTAAGTTTAGTTTTAGTTTTAGTTTTAGGTTTAGGTTTTAGTTTTAGTTTAGGTTTTTATTTTATTTTAATTTATTATTTTATTTTGATTTAGGTTTATTTATTTATTTTATTTTTAGGATTTATTTAGTTTAGGTTTATATTTTTAGGTTTTTAGGGTTTATGGTTTAGGGTTTAGTGTTTAGGGTTTGGGGTTTTAGGGTTTAGGGTTTAGGGTTTTGTGGTTTTAGGTTTAGGTTTTAGGGTTTAGGGTGGGTTTAGGTGATTTAGGTAGGATTTAGGTTTAGTGGTATTTAAGAGGTTTAGGGTTTAGGAGTTTAGGTTTTAGGGTTTAGGGTTTAGGGTGGGTTTAGGTTATAAGAGGTTTAGGAGTTAGTTTAGGGTTTATTTTAGTAAGGGAGGTTTGGGTAGGTTTAGTTAGAGGTTTAGGGTTTATAGTTTAAGGTTTAGGGTTTAAGGTTTATTGTTTTGAATTTAGAGTTTAGGTTTTTTAAGGTTTAGGGTTTAATTTTTAAAATTTGGAGTTTAGGGTTGTATGTTTTAGGGTTTAGGGTTTATGGTTTAGGGTTTTAGCTTTAGGGTTTAGGGTTAGGGTTTAGGGTTTTGTGGTGTTTATTTTTAGTTTCATTTGTATGTGTATATGTGAGGGGACAACACATAGATCTGAGGATATACTTATTGAGGTGATCGGGTATGACATCAAAGAATAGTGCACTATCTCGAAAGATAGAAATCACTACCCTACGATGGACCTAATCACTTAATAAGGACTCCTAAGGCATGATGGGTCTTCGAATATACCATAGAATTTTTTCATACTTTACATGGAAAAGTAAAGCAGGGTTTATTTAAAATGGGTTTGTTAAGTTACCTATGGAAGTAAGCCCCCATAGTTAATTACATCTTAAGAAAAATTAATCCTTTAAGAATACTCTCAATTAATGTAGGCGATTATTATCTCCAAAGAATTAAAAGATTGGACTATCAATAAATTGGTTGTATTTTAGAAGATCAAGTGGGATGGATTAAAAGGGAAGAGTTATTATCTAAACCAAAGCAGATGAGTAGGGAGTAAATATAACATCCAGCTAAGGGGTTAGTAAATATTTTATTATCTTGATTTAATGCTTAAGTTTTTATATGAGATTATGAGTTGTTTTAAAAGTTTAGTTATGAGTTGCTAATGGGATAGAAAATTTATTTTTATTCTAAGAGCCTAATTGCATCCAGGCCATATAACAATCACCAATCATAAAAAAACTATGAAAATGCAGGCTTTTTCTAATGGACAAGCTAAACAAAACATCAAATAAATTTTATAAAGCTATCAAAAAAGAATAAAAGGCTGATGCGGTCGGTACCACCGTACAGCTCGAAAAGAAATATGGGTAGTTGAGTTCTACTCTTATACAACCCGGATTACAAGAGAATAATTACAATTGCAAATGATGAATGTTATGGGGGTCTTCATTCTTCATTCTTCCTTCTTCATTTCTTCATCTTCCATTTGTTCATTTAATTTTTTGTATTTCTTCCTTTTTTTCTAGATTGATTTGGATATGCTTGCTCCAATGGCATCACATGGTACATAAGACTTGGTCTTATAACCAATGCTCATCCTAATCCCTCATAATACTCATCCTAATCCTAATGCAAAATTACATTAAAAGAAGGAAAGTAAATCTAGCTACACCTGCAAACCAAATGTTAGCTAAACACACCATACAACCCAAGCAATTTATATGAATAATTTGGACTTAGCAACCCACACATGGGTAACCAAGCCCACCTGTCTTAACTTGGGTTATGCTTAGGGGCTAAGCAACCTGCATAGCAAAAAGTATTTATATTTTTATTTAGCGGCCCTTTAAGCACAACCTCCTGTAGAGAGCATGATTAGGCTAATATCGACCTAACATTCAGACTACATACATGCACCTAACATCCAGTCTACAATAATACATCACAAAAAAAGCATACATCAAACCATACACCTCCCTAACATAAATCTATAAATGGTGACTTAGTTTAATGTGTGTGAATTAAAGCTAGTATGGTATGTCCTAGCTAGGCTTTAGAGTTATAATTTGCTAAGTGTGAGGGATTTAATTTATAAAGTGGTTGATTTTTCTTTAAGTGATTTGATTGATTTAAAGATTTTACTTAGTATTTTCTTTTGTTTCATATGGTCTACACTTAACAACTAAGTGTTATAAAGAGAAGAAAGAAAGGGAACCTCTCTTTCATCCCTACCTAAAGTCACTTCTAAAGCAAGTTAATTAATCAATTTCCTTTAGTTAATAGCATATTATATGTTTTAATTAGTCCAAAGTTTAGGTTCACTCTAAATTTCCTTATTCAATAAGAAAGGCATCTTAAGATTAATTAGAATGACTTACTAAAATATAACACATGTTTATTCATTTCTTTCCATCATGTATATCATGCATATGATTAAATCCTATGCATTCCTATACATGCAATTTATATTTTAGCATACTTGAATGATGAATGCAATGAAATGTGTTTCAAATTTAAATATTTCATTTGATTGAATCATGAATACATGCCTTTTTAATAGAAAGATTCATTAGCTAGATACACATTCACATGTATAAAAGTTTTAAGTGAGCACATCATCATTACTGTGCACTAGGGGCGTAAGGTACAAGACCTAATTAGGACTACTTAAAGCCTCACAACCATGGGGTGTCCAGACTAATATACCACTTTTCTTAGATACATATAGATGTATAAGTAACTACAAGGATAGGAAAAACTCATGAAAAAATTATATTTAATTTATATGACTTATGATTCTTATTCATTAGCCACATCACACATACACATGTATAAGAGTTTTAAGTGAGTATGACACCATTGTTCTGTGCCAGAGGCGTAAGGTATAAGACCTACTTACAGCTACTTAAAGCCTTCCAGCCTCAAGGTGTCCAGTCTAATATACCACTCTTCTCAGATACAGGTGAATATATGAAAGAGCCACAAGAATAAGAACTCATGCAAGAAGTCATATTTTATTTTATTAAATGATTTACATATGTGGTATGAAGTTCTTCCTAAGTTTTAGCATGGAAATGCATAGGAATAGATTTAGACAAATGTTGTGCATTTTTCAAATGAACTATACATTTGTAATTCTTATGTGAATACATGTAAGATAAGGAAATAGAACTTCATATTGCATATCTTATATTATCAACACATGCTAACCTATAGATATTTGTAATTAACATCACTCCATTTGTTATAATTGATTTATGAGCTTTTAAAAATAATTGTTGATTTAATAATGATAATAGCCACACCTATTTTTAATTTAAATCAACACATGCAATTTGACATAAAAGAAATAATTTCATTTAGTTAATTTTAAAAGGAATGAATGCATGATTACACATGGGAAGCAACAATTAACATGATTGGAAAAAATAAAGGAACATAAGCACATTATCTCATTCATTCCAATTAATTCCTAAGGACAATCATACTAAATAAAGCCACTTAAAATAAACCAAAGTACTTTAATGAGATTTCTTAATTTTGAGTTCGATTTGATTTAGGAAATGAAAGATATTTGTTGATCCTAATCCCATTCCTCATGTGTGAGTTAATTTGATTTAATGAAGAAGTATTTAAGTTGATTTTATGGTTTAATTAGGTTAGGGTATGAATTAAGCCAATTAATTAACCCTTACCTACATCACCTTAAGTTAAATTACAAATTAATAATGAGCCAATATGATATGCAACCACATGGAAAGTAAATTTGCAATGCTCTAAGAAATGAAAGGGGCTTAATGCAATCATGATTAATTAATTAAGCTTAAGGGATCTCACTTAACTAATTTTATAGTATTCTCACACATGTGAGCTAATCATAATTTCATTACCTCCCCATTTTGATTATTGAACACCCAAAGAGCTAACCAAGATTAAATTAAAGAAATAGACTCAATTATATTAATTAAACTTTAATTAACCTTAACCAATCAAAATGAGATGGGCTTAGAGAAAGAGACACAGAAGGGAGACTAAGTCTCAATCCCTAAATCCTTTCAATTAGTTGATTAAAGTTGAGGTATGATTTGGATTTTTTATTAATCTTATTTATTAATTAATTAAAGGGTGTTGATTAATTAATTATTTAAGAAGGATTAGAGAAGACTTAAAGAAAAGATTAGAAGAGGGAGTCCCAATCCATTTCTCTTGACTTCATCACAATGAGGTTAATAAGCTTAATTGATTATTTACTATTCATTTGCTTAATTATCACTACATTGAGATAGTTATTAAGTCTTAACCCATTGGTTTTCCTAATTAAGCAACCAAAACAAAAAAATAGGGAGGCAGATCATCCCCCTAACATAGAAAGTTTGAGATTAATTGGATGGTTAATTAGGGAGTAATTAGACTAATCACATTTATAATTAAGCCTTAATTAAGCCAAGTCAACAATTCAAAATCAATTAATAATAATTTTCTTATATTTTACTCTAAAATATCTTTGAAATGAGCCTAAGTTTGTATTTTTTATTAATTTTTCTAGAATTAGTTATGAATTTAGGAACTTTTAGATTAAAACTTAATTCTAATTAGTTTAATCCCATCTGCCACATGGCTAACATGGCAAGCTTTTCATTATGGCACGATGGGATTTTCTATTTAAGTTATCACATCCAAGTGATGACCCAAAAGGCGGTGCAAGCGGTAACTCCATGGACCATCAGATCTAAGATTTGAAGGATTAATCAGAGGCTCTAAGTGTGATTAGATCAAGACCATTCATCTCGATCACGCGGGATGGACAGTACATGATATATCTCCTCCCTAACATCAAACAATGGCTACCATCCATCAATCACTGTTCGATGAGAGCTCACCCGACCTCGGATGGAGATGAAAATGATCCCACACCTTCAAGAAAGCATAATAAGAAGATCTAACAGAGGAAATAGCATGACATGAAAATTTCATTCACAAAAGACCAACCTATTTTCATTCAAGGATTGATTTCAATGGCATACCTAACCAGAGCTTATGAACGATGGTTCCAATGATTGAGGAAGTTTTATTTGGTGGAAATGAAGCTCTATTGAGCCGCATAAGCTTTGCTTTGGTGCAGTTTGCTCAAAAGACCAATCCATTAAGTGTGTGCTTGGATTGATCAACTACCTTCCATCATAGAAGCTTGGGAAATGATTTGTTCTCACTCATTTGGCTCCAAGGAAGGGGTGTGCAAAGTTAATTGCACTTTGGTGGAGGTTTAAGAAAATGAGAATCGAAGGTGGCCTCCCCTATTTTAGTTTTGCATAAAATTGAGAATACGGATTTCAAAGAGCTTGGGAAGGCTTGGAAATTACTCTGGGAACTCTCTCCTTGGCTGCTAGGGATGAATCGAGTGTGAGTTTCTGAGTTTGAGTGAGAATGAGGGGGGTATACCCCCTCATTCCTTGGATCAGACGGTCATAGCTTCTTTGGATTTTTCTTATTCAATTGGCCAAATTAGAGGGTTGCGGAGGTGCTTGGGTGCATGATGTGGCTCAATTTGTTGGGTGAGGGTATGGAGCTGGCTACCATGGGAGTAATGGGTTTCCTATGGTTGTTTGGAAAGCTCCATTGGTGATGGGGAGGTGATTTCACCTCCCCATGGATCATGGCCGACCTAACTACCTTTTGGTCAAGTCAGCCATGGTCCTAGGTGCCTAAGTGGACCTATGATTGGGTGTCAAGTGGTTATGGGGCGAAAATGACCAAATGATCATGTGTATTATCTCATGGGATGCACTAAACCCAATGGAAAAATGGTTATTTTGTTATGGGTTTAATTTCGATAGATTTGGAATTGGAAAAAGTGGGTTAGCCCAAATTTCAAGTAGTTTCGAGTTTATTTGATTTGATTTGGGTTGATTTGACCTATTTAGGTTAAATTAGGTTAGGTTGGGTCAGGTTGACAAATTGGTCCAATTGGGTCAAACCAAGGTTTGGGTCAAGTTCAATTGGCTAATTAAAAATGATTGTATGCTTTGGTTTGGTTTAAATTGGAATTAATTTGGATTTTGGCTAATTTGACCCTTTACGTCAATTTGAGTTAAGTTAGGTCAAGTTGACCAATTGGTCAAATTGGGCTCAATAATGGTTTTGGTCAAGTTTAATAAGTGATTTAGAATGAACTTGAGCTATTGGTTATAATCAATTTAGGTTGGATTATGATTTGACCTATTTTGGCTTTTTATGCCAATTTGGGTCAACTTGGGTCAAATAGCCAATTGGGATTTGTTTGGCTCAAGTGAGGGTTTGGTCATGTTCAATCATTTTTTAGGAATGGGTTTGAATCAATGGTTTCAGTCAATTTTGCATATGGTGAATTTTGGCTAATTTGGGTTTCATTTGGGTTAAATGTTGACTTGGTTAACGAGCTAGGTTGACTTGATTTGACCCTATTCATGATAATTGATTAACCTAGAATGATTTTTGATCATGTTGTGATGTTTGGATGGGCTTAGTTCAATCCAATTTGGGTTGAATTTGAACTTGGCTTGAAAAGGTCTTTTTTGGTCACTTTAGGTGAAGCGGACCTAAATGGGTTAATTGGCATGATCATGGCTTGATTCAAGTTTAATTATATTGATAAATGGGTTTGATATGTAAAATGCAAATCGAATTAAAAGTAATTTGGATCCATATGGATTTTGGTTTATATGATAACTTCAAGTCAAAAAGGGCTAACTTGGGTTTAATTTGGGTTAGCATGGATTTGGTTTGATAATTGTAGTTTGTATTTATATTTGGATCAATGATTCTAGCAATGTTTAAATCATGAGGAAATCCATGAGTTTGGAATTGATTTGGGAATTATTTAGCTAAGTTCAAGAATTTAGCTAAAACAGCTAAAATCAAGAATTTAATTTGATTTGGGTTTCAACCATTTGGAGTTTGGAATTGATTTATGATTTAGAATTTGATTTGAGATTGAATTTGATAATTGTGAAAATTAATTGAATTTGGGTTGATTTAAATTTGGTTAATGCTAGGTTCATAAGATAAAATCAAAGGGCTCAGGAAGGGATTCGGAGTTTGAATTTGATCATGGATTTCAATCATTTGATAGTTGGATTTGATTTTGGAATTTAGATTTGAATTTGAAATTTGATTTGGAAGAATAAAGTAAGGATTTGGTTAGGGCTATAAGGTAGGCAAGTTCTCCTAACTCCCTAAGCCATAACCTACCCCTATGGCTAACTCTTCTAAGTCTCTAGGGTTAGGTTAAGTGTTCACCTAATCACTATAAGTTTCTTAAGACTAAGGAACTTTTTCTGTCTATGAGAGTCTTATATCTATGATAAGGAAGTTGTGAGCTTACTTCAAAAGTGAGGTCAACAGGTTTATGGTTTAGGGTTTTAGGGTTTAGGGTTTTGTGTTTAGGGTTTATGGTTTAGTTTTTAGGGTTTATGGTTTTAGGGTTTAGAGTTTAGGTTATAGGTTTATAGTTTAGGTTTAAGTTTAGGGTTTAGGGTTATTTTAATAAAGAAAAAATTCATATTCAACATTTATTCTTTTCAATTTCACCAACCAAATGGCACACCAAGATTTCTAAGACACAAATGACGACATATATAAAAAATGAGCACACATAGAGTACATTAAAACTCTAGATAACTTGAATTATCTCTACTATAAAGACACAGTTCTATAAGCAATAGATCGGATCGACCATTCCTTAGTTTCTCTAGTTCCCATCAGAACCACCACCACCTGTCGAGCAGTGGGATCCGCCATCATATTTTTGATCTATCCCTTCATGACCACCATCGCTATAAACTTCATCACTCCTCCTGCCTGCATAACCACCACTACTCTAACCACCACCTCCATATTCACCAACATCTCTAGATCCCCAAGCACCATAACGATAACCACCGCCTCTACCATTGACCACACTACTAGATCTAAATTGAGCTTAGTTGACGCTGATGTTCCTACTGTCAAGGTTTTGCCCATTATTAGGGTTTAGGTTTAGGTTTAGGTTTAAGTTTATTAAGTTTTAGCGTTTAGGTTTATTTTTTATTTATTTAGTTTCTTTAGGATTAGGTTTGTGGTTTGTAGGCTTTAGGGTTTAAGGTTTATGGTTAGGGTTGGGATTATAGTTAAAGGTTTAGTGTAGTGTGTGGGTTTGGTTTATGGTTTAGGTTTAGGGTTATCTTAGGGTTTAGGGTTTAGGTTGGGTTTAGTAGGGTTAATGGTTAGGTTTAGGGTTTATGGTGCAGTTTAGGGTTTGGGTTGTGTAGGGATTAGGGTTTAGGGTTTATGGTTTATTATTTAGAGTTTTGGGTTTAGGGTTTAGTGTTTTTTTATTTATTTTATTTATTTATTTTAAAATAAGTAAACTGATAGGTTTAAGTTTATTTACATTATTTAGTTAATTTTTTTATTTATTTTAGTTTGTTTTAATTTTTAGTTATATTTAGGATCAATTTTATTTTTTTTAGTTTAGTTTTTTTATTTTAGGTTTATCTATTTTAGTTTAGGTTTTTTATTTTATTTATTTTTTAGGTTTAGATTTAGGTTTAGGTTTAGGTTTAAGTTTATTTTTTTTATTTTATTTTTTAGGTTTAGGTTTTATTTTTTATTTTTTAGGTTTAGGTTTAGGTTTTTATTTTATTTTTTTAAGTTGAGGTTTAGGTTTATTTTGCTTTATTTTTCTAGGCATAGTTTATTTTAGTTTATTTATTTAATTTAGTTTAAATTTTGGTTTAGGTTTAGTTTATTTTAGGTTTAAGATTTATATTATTTTAGTTTAGGTTTAGTTTATTTTATTTTATTTTAGGTTTATGTTTTTATTTTAGGGTTTAGGTTTTATTTTTTATTAATTTTAGGTTTATTTTTAGGTTTAGGTTTTATTTAGTTTTATTTTATTTTAGGTTTATTTATTTTTATTTTAGGCATAGATTTTATTTTATTTAGGTTTTTTATTTTTTTAGTTTAATTTAGGTTTTTATTTATCTTATTTTAGGCTTTTATTTTATTTTGGTTTACATTTTTTTTATTTGTTTTACATTTAGGTTTTATTTAGTTTCGATTAAGTTTTTTTTCTTTTTAGGGTTTAGGGTTTAGGGTTTTACAGTTTTGGGTTTTGGGTTTAGGGTTTAGGGTTTTTAGTGTTTAAGGTTTAGGGTTTAGGGTTTAGGTTTAGGCGGGTTCAGGTTTTAGTTTAGTGTTTAGGGTTTTTGGTTTTAATTTTTTATTTTTCAGAGAGAATAAATTATGATTCAATATTTCTTCTTTTTGGTTTCATCAACCAAGTAACACACCAAGTTTTCTAAGACATAAGTGATAACATAGATAGAAAATCAGCATGCATAGAACAAATAAAAAACCAAAGATAACTAGAACTGTATCTACTATAAAGACATAGTTCTAAGCAAAGAATCGATGCCATTCTTCGCTTTGTTTAGTTTCCATTAGAACCACCCTGACCTCTCGAGTAGTGGGATCCACCATCATATCCTCAATCTCTCCTTCCACCACCACCATGGATGTAACCTCCATCTCTCCTCCTGCTTCTATGACCACCATTGCTTTGACCACTACCTCCATATCGACCAGCACCTCCAGATCCCCCACAACCACTATGATAACCATTGCCTACACCTTCGCCTCCACTGCCAGATCTAGATTGAGCCTTGTTGACGGTGATGATCCTACCATCATGGTTATGTCCATTCTGGGGTTTAGGGTTTAGTTTGTGGTTTGTTTAGTTTCTTTAATTTATTTAGTTACTTACTTTTGAGTTTAGGGTTTAGTTTAGGTTTAGGTTAGGGTTTAATGATTAGGTTTAGGCTTTGTGGTGGATTTATGCTTTGGGTTAAGTTTGGTTAGGATTAAAGTTTAGAGTTTGTAGGGTTTAGGGTTTAAAGTTTAGGGTTTAGGGTTTTAGGGTTTAGGATTTAGGGAGGTCAGTGATTTGGGTTTAGTGGTTGGCCTGGGATAGGTTAGTTTAGTGGTTTGTAGAGGTCATTTATGGTCAGGAATTAGGGTCAGGGTTTAGTTTAGTGGTTGGTGGTTTATTTAGGGTTTAGTTTAGTGGGTATGGTGGTTGTGATAGGGTTTAGGGTATGGTCAGTTTGGCTGTATGGTTTAACAGAGTCCTTTTGGATTGTAGATTTAGGTTTTGGATAATGGTTTTGGTTTAGGGTTTAGGGTTTAGGGTTAATGTTTTAGGGTTTAGGGTTAATGGTTTAGGGTTTAAGGTTTATGGTTGTAGGTTTAGGGTTTAGGGTTTAGGGTTTTATATTATAGGTTTAGGGTTTAGGGTTTAAAGTTTAGGGTTTAGGGTTTAAGATTTAAAGTTTAGTGGTTTTAGGGTTTAAGGTTTATAGTTTAGCTTTAGAGGTTTTTTTTTAAAAAAAACATTAAGTAAACCCATAGGTCTAGGTTTATTTAGTTTATTTGGTATATTTTTTATTCATTTTAGTTTATTTTATTTTTTTATTTAATTTTACTTTTGTTTTTATTTAGTTTAGTTTATTTATTTTAGTTTAGATTTTTTTATTTTATTTTATTTTTTAAGTTTAAGTCAACATTTATGTTTATTTTTTGTTTAGTTTTAATTTAATTTTATTTTTAAGGTTTAGGTTTTATTTTTTATTATTAAGTTTAGGTTTAGGTTTTTATTTTATTTTTTGAGGTTTAGGTTTTAGGTTGCTTATTTTGTTTTATTTTTAGGTTTTATTTTTCAGTTTAGGCTTAGGTTTATTTTTAGTTTATTTAATTTTATTTATTTTTGTTCAGTTTGTTTATTTTATTTTGTTTATTTAATTTTGTTTTAGGTTTAGGTTTTTTTTAGTTTAAGGTTTAGGTGTTTTTTTATTTATTTTTAGATTTTATTCTCACGTTTATCTTTTAGGTTTAGGTTTTTATGTACTTTTTATTTAATTTTATCTTAGGTTTATTTTATTTTTTATTTTAGACTTATTTTTTATTTCATTTAGGTTTACTATTTTTAGGTTTATTTTATTTTTTGTAAAGTTTAGGTTTTTATTTATTTTATTTTAGTTTAGTTTATATTTTCTATTTTATTTTATTTTTAGGATTAGGTTTAGGTTTAGGTTAATGTTTTAATTTAGGTTTTTAGTATATTTTATTTTATTTTATTTTATTATTTAGGTTTAAGTTTTAGGGTTTAGGGTTTAGGGTTCATGGTTTAGGGTTTCAGGATTTATGGTTCAGCGTTTAAGGTTTAGGGTTTAGGGTTTATTGTTTAGGGTTTAGGTTTTAGATTTTGGGTTTTGATTTATGTTTAGGGTTTCGAGTTTAAGGTTTTTTTTAATGGAGTTTTGGGTTTAAGGTTTAGGGTTTAGGGTTTAAGATTTAGCATTTTATGGTTTAGGATTTACGATTTAGGGTTTAGGGTTTAGGGTTTTAGGGTTTAAGGTTTAGGTTTGGGTTTAGAGCTGTTAGGCTTGTGGTTTAGGGTTAGTTTTAGGTTTGGGGTTTTTTTATTTTTTATTTTTTATAATTAAGTAAACTGATAGGTTTAGGTTTATTTAGTTTATTTTTTTAATTATTTTAGTTTATTTTATTTTTTTATTTAGGTTTTTATTTATTTATTTTAGTTTAGGTTTTTTATTTTAGTTAGTTTTTAGGTTTAGGTTTAAGTTTATTTTTTAGTTTAGTTTTATTTTAATTTTATATTCTAGTTTTAGGTTTTATGTTTTATTTTGAGGTTTAGGTTTAGATTTTTCTTTTATTTTTTTAGGTTAAGCTTTATGTATTAGGTTTTTATTTTAGGTTTATTTTTAGGTTTTATTTATTAGTTTAGGGTTTTGGGTTTTTTTAAAAGAAAATTAAGTAAAGTGGTTGGTTTATGTTTATTTATATTTAGCTTAGTTTATTTTTATTAAGTTTATTTATTTTAGTTATTTATTTATTTTTTAGGTTTAAGTTCAGGTTTAAGTTTTTTTTTTAGTTAGTTTTATTTTTATTTTATTTTTCAAGTTTCAGTTTAATTTTTTATAATTAGGATTAGGTTTAGTTTTTTATTTTATTTATTTAAGTTTATTTTTTGGTTTTATTTTTTAGTTTAGGCTTAAGTTTATTTTTAGTTTATTTTATTTTATTTAGTTTAGGTTTAGGTTTAGTTTATTTTAGGTTTAGGTTTAAGTTTTATTTATTTTAGTTTAGTTTATTTTAGGTTGGGTTTAGGTTTATTTTATTTTATTTATTTTATTTTTATTTTAGGTTTAGGTTTTTTTATTTATTTTGGGTTTAGGTGTTATATGTTATTTAATTTTAGATTTTGTTTTTAGGATTATTTTTTAGGTTTAGGTTTTTATTTAGTATTTATTTTATTTTATCTTAGGCTTTTTTATTTTTATTTTAGGTTTAGTTTTTATTTTATTTAGGTTCTTTATTTTAATTTTCTTTTAGTATTTTGTGTAGTTAAGGTTTTTTATTTTATTTTTTTTAGTTTTTCAATTTTATTTTATTTTATTATTAGGTTTAGGTTTTGGTTTAGTTTTAGGTTTAGGATTAGGTAGTTTAGGTTTTTATTTTATTTTATTTTATTATTTTATTTAGGTTGAAGTTTTAGGGTTTAGGGTTTATGAGTTAGTGTTTAGGGTTTAGGGTTTTTGGGGTTTAGGGTTTAGGGTTTATGTTTTAGTTTAGGGTTTAGGGTTTAGGGTTTAAGAATTAGGGTTTAAGGTTTTTTTAATAGAGTTTAGGGTTTAGGGTTTAGGTTTTAGGGTTTAAGGTTTAGCATTTAGGGTTTATGGTTTAGGGTTTAGGGTTTTACCGTTCAGGATTTAGAGATTAGGGTTGTAGGTTTAGGGTTTTACCAGTTAGTTTTATGGTTTAGGGTTTAGGATTCAGGTTTTTTTCTTCCTTTTATTATTATTTTTTATTTTTTTAATTAAGTAAACTAGTAGGTTTAGTTTTATATAGTTTATTGTATTTTTATTTTTATTTTTATTTTATTTAGTTTAGGTTTTTTATATTTGTTACTTTTTTAGGTTTAGGTTTATATTTTTAGTTTAGTTTTATTTTTATTTATTCTTTATTTTTAGGTTTAGGTCAGGTTTTTATATTATTTTCTTTAGGTTTAGGTTTTAGGTTTTTATTTTAGGTTTTTTTTCACTTTTATTTTTTTATTTATGGCTAGGTTTTTTAAGAAAACGTAAATAGGTAGGTTTAGGTTTATTTAGTTTATTTTTTATTTATTTCTATTTATTTTGTTTAGTTTAGGTTTTTGATATTTGTTAATTTTTTAGGTTTAGGTTTAGGTTTAGGTTTTTTTTTTTAGTTTAGTTTTATTTTTATTTTATTCTTTATTTTTAGGTTTAGGTTTAGGTTTTTTTATTATTTTTTTCGGTTTAGCTTTTAGGTTTTTATTTTAGGTTTAATTTTAGGTTTTATTTTTTTATTTATGGTTTATTTAGTTTATTTTTTATTTATTTATATTTATTTTATTTTTATTTCTTTTTATTTAGATTTTTTTTTATTTAGTGTAGTTTCTGTATATTAGGTTTATTTATTTTAGTTTAGGTTTTGTTTATTTTAGTTTATCATTTAGGTTTAGGTTTATGTTTAGGTTTATCTTTTAGTTTAGTTTTATTTTTTATTGTTTGGTTTAGGTTTAGTTTTATATTTTATTTTTTGATGTTTAGGTTTTAGGTTGTTATTTTAGCTTTTTCTTAAGTTTTAGTTTTATTTTGGGCTTAGGTTTATTTTTAGTTTATTTTATTTTTTTACTTTAGGTTTAAGGTTTATTTTAGGTTTTTCTTCAATTTTAGGATGTTATTTTTTATTTATTTTTAGGTTTTGTTGAAAGTTTTATTTCATAAATGTGGGGTTTTTATTTAGTTATTATTTTATTTTATTTTAGGTTTATTTTATTTTTATTTTAGGTTTAGTTTTTATTTTATTATGGTTTTTTATTCTTTAGGTTTATTTTATTTTATTCTTTTTAGTTTTGGTTTTTATTTATTTTATTTTATTTTAGTTTTTATTTTTTATTTTATTTTATTTTTGGGTTTTGGTTTAGGTTTAAGCTTTAGTTTAGGTTTTAGGGTTTAGGGTTTACGATTTACGATTTAGAATTTTCAGGTTTAGTGTTTAGTGTTTAGGATTAATGGTTTAATGTTTATGGTTTGTGGTTTTTAAGTTTAGGGTTTAGGTTTTAGTTTAGGGTTTAGGGTTTAGGGTTTAAGGTTTAAGGGTTTTTTTGACAGAGTTTAGGGTTTTTGGGTTTAGGGTTTAGGGCTTAGGGCTTAGGGTTTTAAGATTTATATTTTTGGGTTTAGGTTTTAGTGTTTAGGGTTTAGGGTTCAGGGTTGGGTTTTTTTTTATTAAATTAACTAAAATGGTAAGTTTTGCTTTATTTAGTTTCCTTTTTATTTATTTTAGTTTACTTTATTTTTTATTTTTATTTATGTTTATTTTTACTTTTATTTAGTTTAGTTTATTTATTTTAGTTTAGCTTTTTCATTTTATTTTATTTTTTAGGTTTAGGTTTAAGTTTAGGTTTTCTTTATAGTTTAGTTTTTTTAATTTTATTTTTTAGGTTTAGGTTCTATTTTTTATTTTGAGTTTTAGGTATTGGTTTTTATTTTATTTTTTTAGGTTTTGGTTTTAGGTTTCTATTTTAGGTTTATTTTTAGGTTTTATGTTTTAGTATAGGTTTAGGTTTATCTTTAGTTTATTTCATTGAGTTTAGGTTTATGTTTTATTTATTTTAGTTTAGTTTATTTTAGTTTAGGTTTAAGTTTATTTTATTTTTTATTTTTTTAGGATTATTCTTTAGGTTTAGGTTTTTATTTAGTTTTTATTTAATTTTATTTTAGGTTTATTATATTTTTATTTTAGATTTAGCTTTTATTTTATTGAACTTTTTATTTTTTAGTTTAGTTTAGGTTTTTAATTATTTTATTTCAATTTAGTTTTTATTTTGTATTTTTTCTTTTTAGGTTTAGGTTTAAGTTTTAGTTTATGTTTATATTTTGTTTTATTTATTTTATTTTATTTTGTTTTAAGTCTTTTTATTTATTTTTTTTAGATTTTATTTAGTTTAGATTTTGGTTTTTAGCTTTTTAAGGTTTAGGGTTAGTTTAATGTTTAGAGATGAGGGTTTAGGGTTTAGGGCTTAGGGTTTATGGTTTAGGTTTTTTTTTGACTTTAGCATTTAGGGTTTAAGGTTTAGGGCTTAGGATTTAAGGTTTAGGGTTTAGGGATTTAGGGTTTAGGGTTTATGGTTTAGTGTTTAGGTTTTAGGTTTAGGGTTCAAGTTTTAGTTTAGGGTTTGGGATTTTTGGTTTTTGTTTTAATAGAGAACAAGTTCAGATTCAACAATTCTACTTTTCGAATTCATCAACTAAGTAACACATCAAGTTTTCTAAAACACAAGCGATGACATAGATAAAAAATGAGCACGCATAGAGCAAATTTAAAACCTTAGATAACTAGAACCATTTCTACTGTAAAGACATAATTCCATAAGCAGAAGATCGGATTGGCCGCTTTCAATTTCTCTAGTTCCCATAAAAGCCACCTGCAACATTTCAAGTAGCGGGATCCACCTTCATATCCCAGATCTCTCCCTCCATCACCACCACGGTTGTAACCCCTTGTTGCTCCTCCTGCCTCCATAACCACCACTACTTTGACCACCACCTACATATCCACTAGCACCTCTAGATCCCCCACCACCACTGCAATAACCGCCGACTCCGCCTTTACCTCCACCACTAAATCTTGACTGACCCTGGTTGACGGTGACGTTCCTGCCGTCAAGGTTCTGCCCTTTCTTGCATCTTTTTTTAAAAATCAAAAGTGGGAGAATTTTATTGAGAAAAATAACAGGATAAAAGGTCCTTAAAGGGGATAAATCTAAACTACTGCTGAAAGAGCTATAATTAGCCTAAAGCTGTAAATTCCCTTACCTATTACTAGAAAACCAATGCAAAAGAAAGAAAAAGGCAAAAGCAAAGATGGAAATAGAACAAAATTCTAAGAAGGGTAGCCAAAGCCATCTATATCCCAAAATCTTCTAAGAGATGCACAAACCACCTACAACCCCAAACCTTAATATAGAGATAGGCATCTAGAAATAAGGACAAGCTATGTACACAAAAGGAACAAAATGATAAAAATCTGAGATAAGGCTCAGGCTCAGTCACATTCATCTCAATGAGCAACAGGATTTGTGAGCATCCAACCTTCAGAAGAAGGGTTACAATAAGATATGGTGCTAGCAACCAAAAGGATAATAGGGGAAACATCCCAGCCATCATAGCCAACTTAATTCGATTAAACCAAACAACCAACAATAAAGGGCTAGCCAAGTTTTATTTTATTTAGGTTTTTTAATTTTAGGTTTATTTTAGGTCTATTTTGTGTTTTATTTATTTTAGTTTAGTTTATTTTTGTTTAGGTTTAGGTTTATTTTATTTTGTTTATTTTATGTTTAGGTTTTTTTTAGTTTATGGTATAGATTTTTTTTTTAGGTTTTATTATTAGCTTTATTTTTTTAGGTTTGAGTTTGATTTAGTTTTTATTCCATTTTATTTTAGGTATATTATATTTTATGTTTAGGTTTTATTTTATTTAGGTTTTTTATTTTTAGGTTTATTTTATTTTAGATTAGTTTTTATTTTTTATATTATTTTCTTTTTAGGTTTAGGTTTTACTTTAGCTTTTTATTTTAATTTATTTTATTTATTTATGTTTAAGTTATTTTACTTATTCTATTAATAGGTTTTATTTAGTTTAATTTTAAGTTTTTAAGTTTTTAAGATTTAGGATTTAGGGTTTAGGGTTTAGGGTTTGGGGTTTAGAGTCTAAGGTTTAGGGTAGTAAGCTTTATGATTTAGGGTTTTAGGGTTTAGGGTTTAGGTTTACGATTTATTGTTTAGGGTTTTAGGGCTTAGGGTTTAGGGTTTAGTGCTGTAGGTTTAGGGTTTAAGGTTAATTTTAGGGTTTGGGGTTTTTTATTTTATTTTTTATTATTTAATTTTTTTAAAGTAAGTAAACTAGTACGTTTAGGTTTATTTAGTTATTTTTTAATTATTTCAATTTAGTTTAATTTATTATTTATTTAGGTTTATTTTTATTTTTATTTATTTTTATTTATTTATTTTAGTTTAGGTTTTTATTTTATTTTTTTTTTTGGTTTAGTTAGGTTTAGTTCTTTTCTTCAATTTTGCTTTATTTTTATTTTATTTTTTAGGTTTACGTTTTATTTTTTATTTCTGGGTTTAAGTTTAAGTTATAATTTTATTTCTTTTACGTTTGTATTTTAGGTTTTCATTTTAGGATTTATTTTTAAGTTTAGGTTTAGGTTTATTTTATTTTATTTAGTTTAGGTTTAGGTTTAGGTTTTATATAATTTAGTTTATTTTATTTTAGTTTAGGTTTAGTTTTTATTTTATTTTTAATTTAAGTTTAGATTTTTTTTAGTTTAGGGTTTAGGATTTATTTTTTATTTCATTTTAGATTTTTTTAAGTTTTTTTTGTTTAGGTTTTTATTTAGTTTTTTTATTTTAGGTTATTTTATTTTTATTTTAGTTTTGGTTTTTATTTTATTTAAGTTTTTTTATTTTTTAGTTTAGTTTAGGTTTTTATTTATTTTATTATAGTTTAGTTTTTATTTTTTATTTTTTTCATTTTAGGATTTGGTTTAGGTGTAGGTTTAGGTTTAGGTTTTAGTTTATGTTTTATTTTATTTTATTTTTTTATATTTATTTTGTTTAGGTTTTCTTATTTATTTTATTTTTAGGTTTTTTTTAGTTTAGGTTTAAGATTTTAGCTTTTTGTGGTTTAGGGTTTAGGGTTTAGGAATTTTTGTTAGTTTAGGGTTTAAGGTTTGGGGTTTATGGTTTAGGTTTAGGCTTTTTTTGGTTTAGGGTTTTGGGTTGAAGGTTTTGGTTTTATGGTTTATGGTTTAATGTATATGATATTAGGGTTTACGCTTTAGGGTTTAGGGTTTAGGGGTTTTAGGATTTAGTGTTTACTTTTTAGGTTTATGGTTCAAGTTTTAGTTTAGGGTTTTGGGTTTTTGGGTTTTTTTAACAGAGAATAAATTCATATTCAACATTTCTTCTTTCGATTTCATCGACCAAATAACAAACCTTTAAGACCCACATGATGACATAGACCAAAAATAAGCACTCATGGAGAAAATCAAAAACCCTTGATAACTAGAACCCTCTACTGTAAAGACACAGTTCCATAAGAAACATATCAGATTACCGTTCTTCAATTTCTCCATAACCTCCTCGGCCTCTCTAGTAGTGGGATCCACCATCATATCCTTGATGCCTCCCTCCGCCACCACCACAACTATAACCTCCATCATTCCTCCCTCTTCCATAATCACCACTACTCTGACCACCACATCCATGTCCACCAGCACCTCCAGATCCCCCACCTCCACTATGATAATTATTGCCTCTACCTTCACCTCAATCATTAGAGCTAGACTTAGCCTGGTTGACGGTGATGTTCCAGTCGCCAAGGTTCTGCCCAATTTAGGGTTTTAGTTTAGGTTTAGGTTTATTAAGTTTTAGGGTTTAGATTTATTTTTTAATTTATTTAGTTACTTTATGTTTAAATTTAAGGTTAGGGGTTTAGGGATTAAGATTTAGTTTTAGGGTTTAGGGTTTAGGGTTTTAGGGTTAATGGTTTAGGGTTATAAGTTATAGGGTTTAGGGTTTAGGGTTTAGGGGTTTTAAGGCTTAGGGTTGTAGATTAATGGTTTAGGATTTAGAGTTAGTTTTTTTTCTTTTATTTAGGGTTTAGGGTTTAAGGTTTTGGGTTAGCTTAGGATTTATGTTTATTCGTTTAGGGTTGTAGGTTTAGGATTTAGATTTAACATTTTTTTGGTCTTAAAATTAAGTAAGCTGGTAGGTTTACATTTATTTAGAATATTTAGCATATTTTTTATTTATTTTAGTTTACTTCATTTCTTATTTTTATTTTGGTTTATTTTTTATTTTAATCTAGGTAAGTTTGTTTATTTTAGGTTTATTTATTTTTTTAGGTTTTTTTTATTTTAGTTTATTTTTTAGGTTTAGATTTAAGTTTCAATTTATTTTTTAGCTGAGATTTATTTTTAATTTTATTTTTATTTTTAGGTTTTATTTTTTTTATTTTTAGGTTTAGGTTTAGGTTTTTATTTTATTTCTTTACGTTTAAGTCTTAACTTTCTATTTTAATTATATTTTTATGTTTTATTTTTTAGTTTAGGTTTAGGTTTATTTTTTAGTTTATTTTATTTTATTTATTTATTTCTTAGGTTTAGGTTTAGTTTATTTTTGGTTTAGATTTAGGCTTTATTTATTTTAGTCTAGTTTATTTTATTTTAGGTTTGGGTTTATTTTATTTTGTTTATTTCATTTTTATTTTAGGTTTAGGTATTTTTTTAGATTTGGGTTTAGGTTTTATTTTTTATTTATTTTTAGTTTTAATTTTTTGATTTAGGTTTTTATTTAGTTTTATTTTATCTTATTTTAAGTTTATTTTATTTTTATATTTATGTTTTTTATTCTTAGGTTCATTATATTTTTTAGTTTTATTTAAGCTTTTATTTATTTTATTTTATTTTATTTTATTTTTTAGGTTTAGGTTTTTTATTTATTTTAGTTTAGCTTAGGTTTTTATTTTATTTTATTTTTTATTTTATTTTGTTTTAGGTTTAGGTTTTTTAATTTATTTTATTTTTGGTCTATTTAGTTTAGGTTTAGGTTTTTAATGTTTAAGGTTTAGGGTTTAGTGTTTATGATTTAGGGTTTAGGGTTTAGGGTTTAGGGTTTCGGGTTTAGTGTCTAGCATTGTATATTTTAGGATTTAGGGTTTAGGGTTTAGGGCCTGGTGGCCCAGGTGTTAGGGTTTAGGGTTTAGGCCATGTTTGGGTTTAGGGTCACACAGGTTTAGGGTTTAGGGTCAGGCCAGTGGAGGGTCCATTTTAGGTTTAGGGTCAGGTCATGGTTTAGAGTTTAGGGCTCAGGTTTAGGGCCTTGTGGCTTAGGGTTTATGTTTTAGTGGTTTAGCCTTTATGCTTTGGGTGTAGGGCTATGTCCATGGTCTGGTTTGATAGGCTTTGTGTTTCAGTGTTTCAGTATATGGTTAAGTGATCAGGGCTCAGTGGTTTAGCCTTTAGCCTAGGCCTTTGGGTCTGAGTCTGATTAGGCCTGTTTAAAGTGCATGTCATGTTTTAGGGAGTGGTGGGTTTAGTTTGGGGGTTTAGGCTGATCAGGGATCACCAGTTTAGGTGTTAGTCCTGGGTCATATTTTGTAAAGAGGTGATTTTAAGAGCCAGTAGCCTAGTTAGGCCTTTTGGTTTAAGGTTAGTTTTTCTTTTAATAAAAGGAGATGGTAGGTTTAAGTTGATTTTATATTTTTATTATGGTTTATTTTTTATTTTTATTTAGTTTATGTTTTTTATAGTTTATTTTCTAGGTTTAGGTTTAAGTTTATGTTCATTTTTTTAGTTTATATTTTTTTTAGGTTTAGGTTTTATTTTTTTTATTTCTAGGTTTAGGTTTAGGTTTTTATTTCACTTTTTTTAAGCTCAGTTTAGGTTTTATTTTAGGTTTATTTTAGGTTTTATTTTATAGTTAGGTTTAGGTTAATTTTAGTTTATTTTATTTATTTAGTTTAGTTTATTTATTTAAGTTTATGTTTATGTTATTTTATTTTAGTTTCTTTTAATTTAGATTTAGATTTATTTTATTTTATTTTAGGTTTAGGTTTTTTCTTTAGTTTAGGGTTTAGGTTATATTATTTATTTATTTTTATAATTTATTTGTAGGTTTATTATTTTGGTTTAGGTTTTTCTTTAGTTTTTATTTTATTTTATTTTAGGTTGATTTTATTTTTATTTTATGTTTAGGTTTTATTTTTAGGTTTATTTTATTTTTTTAGTTTTAGTTTATTTATTTATTTTTTAGTTTTTTTATTTTAGGTTTATAGATCAGGTTTTTATTTTTATTTTATTTAAGTACAGGTTTGTTTATTTTATTTTAGGTTTTAGGGTTTGGGTTTGGGTCTTTGAGCCCAGGAGCAGGGCCTGGCCCAGGAGGGCCCAGTCTGTCAGGGCCCAGCCTGAGTTAGGTGGTGGGTGGGTTTGTGGTTTAGAGCCCAGTTTAGTTTAGTTTAGGAGCCCAGGTTTAGAGTTTAGTAGTAGTTTAAAGTTTAGGGTTTAGTTTAGTTTTTAAGTTTAGGTTTAATTTAAGTTAGATTTAAGATTTGTTTTAGGGTTTAGGGTTTGGGTATTAGGTTTTAGGGTAAGGTTTAGGGTTTAGAGTTTTTTTTAAGGAAAGGTTAGAACTTTATTACAATAAATGAAAAGGATAAAATGTCATTAAGAGGGGTAAAGCTCAACGATCTATTGCTCTCAGAGCTACAAGGAACATAAAGAGCTAAACCCCTATCTATGTACAATGGAAAAATAATGAGAAAAAGCAACAGCTAGAAAAGAAAAAGTGGAAAAAGGCATATTAAGAATAGTACAATATAAGTAAAAAAATAATCAAAAGTCTAATTAGCAACAACTCATGATCCCTTTTGGGAGGTAAGATAACAAGATCCACATCAACAGCTCTTGAGTTGACTGAGTAATGATCATTCCATCTGAAAAGTTCCAACCTATAAATGAAATCTACAAAACACTACAAAAGTAATAGTCATATCTAACAAGAATAAGGATAACGAAATCTATTAGAGAGAGCAGAGAAAGTGAAGGCTAGAGCACAATTAAGATCATCTCAAGGGGCAATAATGCATATGAGCATCCAAACTTTCTAAGAAGGATTACATTCATATGCAATGCTACCAACCAAAACTAAAGATATGGGTAACATTAGGGCCATCATAGCCAACATTCCTGATACAAGCCAATATCGAAAGAAAGCAACCCAAAGGCTTCGAGAACCTGCATTAGCAAATAAAGAAATAGCCAGCCAGTAGCCAGCCAACAACCAAACAACTAGCAAAATGATAGCAAACCAATCACAAATAGCCAGCTACCTAGAAGATACAATAAGGTTAGAGATAGAGCCACCACCAGTAAGGAAGAATTCTAAAGGAAAATCTAATTCAGAAGCATAAACACATATAATACAATAACCCAGATAGAGACTAAAACAAAATAAATAATAACAACAACTATCTTTCAAATAGACATCAAAGCTCTAAGCAAGGGAGAGCCAGAACCAGTCATTAGTAGACACTAGACCAATCCAGGTAGAGAAAGGATGCCATCAATCCAACAGGTAGTGATAAAAAGCCACGAATAAAATTAGCCATAACTAGGTGAGGAACAAAAAAAACCACAAAGCAGGTATCCTCATGCCAATAAAAAGAAAAAATAACCAACCAATAGAAATCACCAACACAAACTAAGAGAAATAACCAAAAAGTATTGAAAAGAACAAAGCTAATCAAATCCTGAAGAGACCAACTACTGCCACTCGACAAGCAACCATAATAGTAGAGGATCCAATATCGAAAGGAAGCGGCCATCCAAAATAAAAGGCTAACCAAAAATAGAGCAAAAAATAGGTGGAAAAAGCAACATCAAGCATAACCACAACCCTCCTAGAGATCATCAAAAAAAACCAAAAAAATAGAAATGGTAGTCACCCAACCAAACAAACAATCGAGGGAAAAAAACCAAGGAAGGCCTACCAACCACTAGCAATAAATGAGGAAGGAGACAAAATAGGCCAGAGGTAAGGAAAGTCCCCTCCAACCCTCATAGATCAAGCAGTCACCATGAAGGAGAAAATAGAAAATCAGCAAAAGCCAAGGAGCTACCACCAATCCACCAATCTGAGGAAAAATGTTTTATTTAGTTTATTTATTTACTTTATTTACATTTTTAATTTATTTAGGTTTAGGTTATATTTTCAATTAGGTTTCTAATTTTTGGTTTAGGTTTAGGTTTATTTAGTTTTAGTTTATTTATGTTTAAGTTTGTTTATTTATATTAGTTTAGTTTAGGTTTATTTTTATTTTAGATTTTGGTTTTATTTTTTAGTTTATTTAGCTTTATTTTTTTTTCGGTTTAGGTTTAGGTTTTAGCTTTTTTATTTTAAGTTTAGATTTAATTTATTTAGTTTAGGTTTCAATTTAGGTTTAGGTTTAGGTTTTACATTATTTTTTATTTTACGTTTAGTTTTTTTTTTAGTATAGGTTTATTTTAATTTATTTAGTTTATATTTGGGTTTAGGTTTTATGTTTAAGTTTAGGTTTTAGGTTAATGTTTATTTAGTTTAGATTTTTTTATTTAGGTTTTATTTATTTAGGATTATTTAGTTTAGTTTAGGTTTAGGTTTAGGGTTTCAGATTTTAGTTTATTTTTATTTTATTTAGTTTAGGTTTTGTTTTTATTTATTTATTTTAGGTTTTGGTTTATTTAGGTTTAGGTTTTAGGTTTATTTTCATTTAGGTTTAGGTTTTGGTTTAGGTTTTTATTTAGATTTAGGTTTAGGTTTTGGAAGTTTAGGTTTTTAGGTTTTGTTTAGGTTTATTCACTTCTATTTAATTTAGGTTTAGGGTTTAGGTTTAGGTTTTTTTAGTTTAAGTTTATTTTATTTATATTTTTAGTTTATTTAGTTTAGATTTAAATTTTATTATTTAGGTTTACTTTTAGGTTTTGGTTTAGGTTTTAGTTTTATTTATTTTGGTTTAGGTTTAAGATTCATTTATTTTATATAGTTAATTTATTTTAGTTTAGGTTTAGGTTTTAAGGTTTAGGTTTAGGTTTAGGATTTTTTTAGTTTATTTTAGTTTTTATTTTAATTTTTTATTATTTAGGTTTATTATATTTATTTTATTTTAGGTTTAGGTTTATGTTCTATTTTAATTTTTTAGGTTTAGGTTTTTAGTTTAGTTTATTTTAGTTTAAGTTTTTATTTTATTAGGTTTAGGTTTATTTAATTTGTTTATTTAGTTTAGGTTTTAGGATAAGATTTTTAGGTTCAGGTTTAGGTTTAGGTTTATTTAGGTTAGGTTTAAGTTAGGTTTATTTTTGATTTTTTTATTTTTATTTTATTTATTTAGTTTAGGTTTAGGTTTTAGGTTTTTTAAGGTAGGTTTGTTTATTTAGTTTAGTTTAGGTTTAGGTTTGTATTATTTTAGGTTTAGGTTTTTAGGGTTAGTTTTAGTTTTAGTTTTTTTTAGCTTTGTTTAGGTTTTGGTTTAGGTTTCTTTTAGGTTTAAGTTTTGGTTTTTAGGTTTAGGTTTAGGTTTAGGTTTAGATTTAGGTCTTAAGTTTAAGTTTATTTTGGTTTATTTAGTTTAATTTAGGTTTAGGTTTATGCCTTATTTTATTTACTTATTTATTTTAGTTTTATTTTGTTTATTTAGTTTATTTATTTAGGTTTAGGTTTAACTTTTTATTTTTATTTTTAGTTTTATTTATTTTATTTAGTTTAGGTTAGGTTTAGGTTTAGGTTATTATAAGTTTTAAGGTTTAGGTTTTAATTTTTAGTTTAGATTTAGGTTTATTTAGTTTAGGTTTAGGTTTAGGTTTATTTATTTAGTTTAGTTAGGTTTCTTTAGGTTAATTTTTTAGTTTATTTATTTATGTTTATTTAGGTTTAGGTTTAGGTTTTAATTTTAGTTTATTTAGGTTTAAGTTTTTAGTTTATTTAGTTTTAGATTTAAGTTTATGTTTTTATTTAAGGCTTAGGTTTTAGTTTGGGGTTTAAGGATTAGGGTTTTTTAGGGTTTAGGGTTTAGGGTTGTAGGTTTATGGTTTAGAGTTTAGGGTTAGTTTTAGGTTTTAGGGTTTAGGGTTTAAGGTTTTGGATTTAGTGTTTAGGGTTTATGGTTTAGGGTTTAAGGTTTTTCTTTTAACTTAAGTAAAATGATAGGTTTAGGTTTATTTAGTTTATTATATATTTTTACTTAGGTTTATTTCTTATTTTTATTAGTTTAGTTTATTTATTTTAGCTTTATTTATTTTAGTTTAGGTTTTTTATTTTAGTATATTTTTTTTAGGTTTCGATTTAGGTTTTTGTTTATTTTTTAGTTTAGTTTTATTTTTATTTTATTTAATTTGGTTTAGGTTTTTTTTAGGTATAGGTTTTAAGTTTCTATTTTAAGTTTATGTTTAGGTTTTATATTTTAGTTTAGGTTTTGTTTTATTTTTAGAATATTTTATTTTATTAAGTTTATGTTTATTCTTAGGTTTATTTTATTTTTATTTTAAGTTTAAGTTCATTTTTTATTTTAGAGATTAGGTTTTATATTTTATTTATCTTTAGGTTTTATTTTTAGGTTTATTATTTAGATTTAGGTTTTTATTTAGCTTTTATTTTACATTATATTAGGATTATTTTATTTTTATTTAGTGTTTAGGTTTTATTTTATTTAGGTTTTTTATTTTTAGGTTTATTTTATTTTTTAGTTTAGTCTAGGTTTTTGTTTATTTTATTTTAGTTTAGTTTTTATTTTTTATTTTATTTCATTTTTAGGTATAGGTTTTATTTTACTTTTTAGTTTAAGTTTTTATTTTTTTTATTTAGACTTAGGTTTTTATTTATTTTATTTTTAGGTTTTATTTAGTTTAGGTTTAGGTTTTTAGGTTTTTAGGGTTTAGCCCAGGAGGGTTAGGGTCATGGCCCAGGGTGCAAGTGGGCTCAGCTTTAGGGTGTATACATCTTGGGTAGGGTTTAGGGTAAGGTTTAAGGCCTGGGTTTTAGGATAGTATCAGGGTTTAAGGTTATATGTTTAGGGCCTCAGTCAGTGTGTGGATTTTTTTTGGGATCAAGAGTTTGGGAGGGTCAGTGGAAGGTTATATGTTTAGGGTTTAGGGTTATTTTTCCCCTGGTGTAAAGTTGGGGTAGTTTAAGCTCTGTGTTTTGGGTCCAGGCCTAGGGGGTTTAGGGTTTAGCCTGGGGTTTACAGGGTTTAGGAGGATTTAGGTTATTTAGTTTTGTTTTTTTTTATTTTAGGTTTATGTTTATTTTATTTTGATCATTTCAGGTTTAGGTTTTTTTATTTTATTTTTTTTTTTATTTATTTTAGGTTTTATTTTAAGTTTATTTTTTAGGTTTATTTTTAGGTAGTTTTCTTTTATATAGTTTTTTTATTTATTTATTTTTTTTAGGTCTACTTTATTTTTTATTTTAGTTTAAGTTTTTATTTATTTTATTTTAGTTCAGTTTCTAATTTTTATTTTATTATATTTTTAATTTTATGTTTAGGTTAAGTTTAGGTTTAGGTTTAGGTTTTAGTTTAGGTTTATAATTTTTATATTTTTTTATTTTATTTAGGTGTAGGTTTATTTATTTATTTTACTTTTATTTTTATTTTAGTTAGGTTTAGGTTTTAGGATTTTAGAATTTATTTTCTCTTTTTTATTTTATTTAGGTGTAGGTTTTTTTATTTATTTTATTTTTAGGTTTATTTAATTAAGGTTTAGGTTTTTAGGGTTTACGATTTAGGTTTATGGTTTAGGGTATAGGGTTTAAGGTTTAGGGTTTAGGGTTTTAAGGTTTAAGGATTAAGGTGTAAGTTTTATTTACTTTAGTTTAGTTTATTTTAGTTTAAGTTTATGAATACTTTATATTGTTTATTTTAGGTTTAGGTTATTTTTTAGTTTATTATTTTGGTTTTTTTTAAGGTTCAGGTTTAGGTTTAGGTTTTATTTATTTTAGTTTAATTTCTTTTAGTTTAGGTTTAGGTTTATTTTATTTTTATTTTAGGTTTAGGTTTTTTATGTATTTAGGGTTTATGTTCTAATTTTTATTTATTTTTAGGTTTACTTTTTTGGTTTAGGTTTTTATTTAGTTTCTATTTTATTTTATTTTATGTTTATTGTATTTTTATTTTAGGTTTAGTTTTATTTTATTTAGTTTTTTTAGTTTAGTTTAGGATTTTATTTATTCTATTTTAGTTTAATTTTTATTTTTTGTTATATTTTCCTTTTAGGTTAATGTTTAGGTTTAAGTCTAGGTTTTTATTTTATTTTATTTTTTTATTTTATTTTGGTTTAGGTTTTATTCTTTATTTTATTTTTAGGTTTTATTTAGCCCAGGTTTAGCTTTCTATCTTTTTAGGGGGTTTTGGATTTAGGGCTGAGGGGTTAGGGTTTAGGGTTTAGGGTTTGAGGTTTAGGGTTTATTGTTTAGGGTTTAGGGTTTAGGGTTTTAAGGGTTTAAGGTTTAGGTATTTGGTCTAGGTTCAGCTTTTAGTTGAGGGTTTAGGATTTTTGGTTTTTTTTTAACATACAACAAATTTATACTCAACATTTCTTCTTTTCAAATTCATCGACCAAGTAACACTGCATGTTTTCTAAGACACAAGCGATGACATAGATCAAACATGAGCACACATAGACCAACTCAAAAACCCTAGATAACTAGAATCATCTCTACTGTAAAGACATAGTTCCTTAAGCAGTAGATCGGATCAATCATTCTTTAGTTTCTCCAGTTCCCATCTGAACTACTTTGGCCTCTCGAGTAGTGAGATCCATCATAATATCCCTCTGCCACCACCATGACTATAACCTCCATCACTCCTCTCGCCTTCATAACCAGCACTACCCCGACCACCACCTCCATATCCACCAACACCTCTAGATCCCCCACCAACATTATGATAACAGCCGCCTCTACCTTCACCTTCATCGCTATATCTAGACTGATCCTGGTTGACGGTGATGTTCCTGCCATAAAGGTTATGCCTTTTCTTAAGGTTTAGGTTTATTTGGTTTTATGGTTTAGGTTTATTTTTAAATTTTATTATTTATGTTAGGTTTAACTTTAGAGTTTAGGGTTTAGGGTTAAAGGCGAGAGTTTATGGTCTTAAGGTTTATGCTTTTTTGGTTTAGGGTTTAGGGTTAGGGTGTAGGGATTAAGGTTTTAGGGTTTAGGGTTTGAGGGTTTAGGGTTTAGGGTTATGATTTAGGGTTTAATGTTTAAGGTTTACTGTTTAGGCTTTAGGGTTTAGGGTTTAGGGTTAGCTTTGGGTTTAGAGTTAATTTAGGGTTTAGGGTTTAGGGTTTTACAATTTTGGATTTAAGGTTTAAGGTTTTGGGTTTAGGGTTAGGGTTAGGGTTTAGAGTTGAGTCTTTAGGGTTTAGGGTTTAGGGTTTAGGGTTTAAATATTATGGTTTAGGGTTTAGGGTATAGGGTTTTTGAGGGTTTAGGGTTGTAGGTTGAGGTTTTGGGTTAGTTTTAGGGTTTAGGTTTAGGGTTTATTGTTTAGGATTTAGGGTTTATGGTTGAGGGTTTTAGGGTTTAGGGTTTTTACAGTTTAGGGTTTAGGTTTTAGGTATAGGGTTCAGGTTTTAGCTTAAGGTTTTGGTTTTTGGGTTTTTTTAATTTTTAACACAAGACAAATTCAGATTTGACATTTCTTTTTTTTATTTCTAGTTTTGGGTCAAGGTTTTGCACATTCTTATAGTTTAGGTTTAGGTTTATGTTTAATAGGTTTTAGGGTTTAGGTTTATTTTTTAATTTATTTAGTTACTTTAGGTTTAGGTTTTGGGTTTGGGATTTAGATTTTTGGGTTTAGGGTTTAGGGTTATGGTTTAGGGTTAAGGGTTAAAGGATTATGGTGTAAGGTTTATGGTTTAGGGTTTAGTGTTTAAGGTTTATGCTTTTAGGGGTTGGGGTTTAGGGTTATCGGTTCTTAGGGTTTAGGGTTTAGGATTTAGGGTTTAAGGTTATTTTTTTAAATTAAGTAAATCAATAAGTTTAGGTATATTTAGTTTATTTTTATTTATTTTAGTTTATTTTATTTTTTATTTTTAGTTAGGTTTATTTTTTATTTTTATTTACCTTAGTTTTTTAGGTTTATTTTTATTTACTTTTTAGGTTTAGGTTTAGGTTTAGGGTAATTTTTTAGTTCAATTTTAGTTTTATTTTTTTTAAGTTTAAGTTATATTTTTTATTTTTAGGTTTAGGTTTAGGTTTTTATTTTATTTTTTTAGGTTTAGGTTTTAGGTTTTTATTTCAAGTTTATTTTTAGGTTTTTTTTAGGTTTAGGTTTATTTTTAGTTTATTTTATTTAATTTAGTTTATATTTAGGTTTAGGTTTTAGTTTAGATTTATATTTTTTTTAGGTATATGTATTTATTTTATATAAGTTTAGGTTTTTTCTATTTATTTTATTGTTAGGTTTTATTTAGTTTAGGTTTAGCTTTTAGGTTTTTAGGTTTTGGCTTTTGGGTTTGGGGTTTAGAGTTTAGGTTATAACGTTGTATGTTATAGGGTTTAGGGTTTAATGTTTTGAGTTTAGGGTTTAAGGTTTTAGGGTTCAGGGTTTAGGATTTTGGTTTTGGGTTTAGGGTTTAGTGTTTAGGGTTTTAGGTTTTAGTGTTTAGGGGTTAGGGTTGTAGGTTTAGTTTTTAGGGTTAGTTTTAGGGTTTAGGGTTTAGGATTTTAAGGTTTAGGGTTTAGGGTTTTAGGGTTTAGGGTTTATACTTAGGGTTTAGGTTTTAAAGTTTTGGGGTTAGTGTTTAGGCTTTAGCATTTAGGATTTGGGTTTACGATTTAGGTTTAAGGGATTTGGGTTTAGTGTTTAGGCTTTAGGTATTAAGGTTTTAAGGGTTTAGGGTTTAGGGTTAGCTTAGGGTTTAGGGTTAAATTAGTGTTTGGGTTTATGGTTTATGGTTTAGGGTTTAGGGTTTTAAGGGTTTAGGGTTAAGGATTTATGGTTAGTTTAGGGTTTATGGTTTAGGGTTTTAGGGTTTAGGGATTAGGGTTTAGGGTTATGGTTAGGGTTTAGGGTTTAAGATTAGGGCTTACAGTTTAGGGTTTAAGTTTAATTTAGGGCTTAGGGTTTAAGGTTTAAGGTTTAGGGTTAAAGGTTTTTTAGGGTATAGGGTTTAAGGTTTAGGGTTATAGGTTTATAATTTAGGGTTTAGAGTTAGTTTTAGGGTTTATGTTTTAGGGTTTAGGATTTATTAAAGATTTTTTTAATTAAAAAAATCGGTAGGTTTAGGTTTAGTTAGTTTATTTAGTTTATTTTTTTATTTAGGTTTATTTTTATTTTTATTTAGTTTAGTTTATTTATTTTTGTTTAGGTTTTTTATTTTAATTTATTTTTTTTGGTTTAGGTTTACGTTTATGTTTATTTTCATAGTTTAGTTTTATTTTTCTTTTATTTTTTAGGTTTAGGTTTTATTTTTTATTTTTAGGTTTAGGTTTAGATTTTTATTTTACTTTTTTTAGGTTTAGGTTTTAGGATTTTATTTTAGCTCTATTTTTAGGTTTTATTTTTTTAATTTAGGTTTAGGTTTATTTTAAGTTTATTTTATTCTATTTACTTTAGGTTTTGGTTTAGGTTTAGTTTATTTTTGGTTTAAGTTTAGGTTTTATTTATTTTAGTTTCGGTTTAGTTTTTTATTTTTTTTATTTTAGGTTTAGGTTTTATTTTTTATTTCTTTTAGGTTTTATATTTAGGTTTACTATTTAGGTTTAGGTTTTTATTTAATTTTTATTTTATTTTATTTTAGGTTGATTTTATTTTTATTTTATGTTCAATTTTTGTTTTTAGGTTTATTTTATTTTTTTAGTATAGTTTAAGTTTTTATTTATTTTGTTTTAGTTTAGTATTTAGTTTTTATTTTATTTTCTTTTTAGGTTTAGGTTTCGGTTTTTAGGGTTTAGGGTTTAAGTTATCGTGTTTAGGGTTAGGGTTACGGTTTAAGGATTAGGTTTTAGGGTTTTTTAAAGGAAAGGTTAAAATTTTATTACAATTAAAGAAAAGGATACAATGTCCTTAATAGGGCTAAAGCTGAAAGATCTACAACGCTCAGAGCTATAAAGAACCTAAAGAGCTAAACCCCCATCTATGTATAATGGAAAAAGAGAGAGAAAAAGCAATAGCTAAAAAAGCAAAAGAAGAAAAGACACAGATTAAGACTTGTACAATATAAGTAAAAAAATAATCAAAAGGCTAGTCAGTAGTGGCTCATGCTCACTTTTGGGAGGCAAGATAGCAAGATCCACATCAACAACTCTTGAGTTGACTATGTAACGATCATTCCATCTGAAAAGTCCCAACCTATAAAAGAAATTTGCAAAACACTACAAAGGCAATAGTCATAGCTAACAAGAATAATGATAAATAATACAATTAGAGAGAGCTGAGAAAGAAAAGGCTCAGGCTTAATTAAGATCATCTCAAGAGGCAATAATGCATATGAGCATCCAAACTTCATAAGAACGGTTACAATCATATGCAATGCTACCAACCAAAAGTGAATATATGGGTAACATCAGGGCCATCATAGCCAGCATTCTTGTTTCAAGACAACATCGAAAGAAAGCAACCCAAAGGCATCCGGAACCTGTATTAGCAAACAAAGAAACATCTTGCCAGCAGCCAGCCAATAGCCAAAAAACCAACAAAATCCATAGCAGACCAATCACAAACAGCCAGCCACCCAGAAGATATAGCAAGGTCAGTGATAGAGCCACCACCAGCAAGGAAGAATTGAAAGGGATAAGCCAATTCAAAAGGATAACAACAACTAATACAATAGCCTAAAAAGAGATTAAAATAAAATAAAAAATAACAACAACCATCATTCAAATAGACATCAAAGCTCCAAGCAAAGGAGAGCCACAACCAGCCATCAGTAGACACTAGACCAATCCAGGTAGAGAAAAGGATGACGTCAACCCAGCAGGCAGTGATAAAAAGCCACCAAGTATAATCCACCAATAAAATCAGCCTTAACCAGGTCAGGAAGGAAAAAACCATAAAGCAACTATCCTCATGCCAATCAAAAGAGAAAATAGCCAATCAACAAGAATCTCCATTACAAACTAAGACAAATAACAAAAAAGTATTAAAAAGACCAAAGCTAATAAAATCCTGAAGAGACCAACAGCTGCCACTCAACAACCAACCAAACTAGCAGAGGATCCAATACCGAAAGGGGGGCGGCCAACCAAAATAAAAGGTTAACCCAAAATAGACCCCAAAATAGGTGGAAAAGCAACAACAAGCATAACCACAACATCCTAGAGATCATTAAAAATACTAAGAAATCGAAATGATAGTCACCCAACCAAACAAACAACCAAGGGAAAAAAACCAAGGAGGACAACCCAACCACTAGCAATAAATGAGAAAGGAGAGAAAAAACCAAGGGAAGCATAATTTTAGTTTATTTTAGTTTAGGTTTATTTATTTATTTTATATTAGTTTAGGTTTATTTTTATTTTAGGTTTAGTTTTAGGTTTTATTTTTTAGTTTATTTAGCTTTCTTTTTATTTAGGTTTAGGATTAGGTTTTAGCTTTTTTATTTTAGGTTTAGGTTTAATTTATTTAGTTTATTTGGTTTAGGTTTAGGGTTTTATTTTTTATATATTTAGGTTTAGGTTCAGGGATAGGTTTAGGTTTTGGTTTATTTTTCATTATATGTTTAGGTTTTATTTTTTTTTTTTTTTTTTAGTTTATTTTTAGGTTTAGATTTTAGTTTAAGTTTAAGTTTAGGTTTAGGTTTATTTAGTTTAGATTTTCTTTATTTAGGTTTTATCTGTTTAAGTTTATTTAGTTTAGTTTAGGTTTAGGTTTAGGTTCTTAGGTTTAAGTTTTAGTTTAGGTTTAGGGTTTTAGGTTTTAGGTTTATTTTATTTTCCCAGGTTTTATTTTTATTTATTTATTTTAGGTTAAGTTTATTCAAGTTTAGGTTTAGTTTAGGTTTAGTTTACTTATGTTTAGGTTTGGCTATTTTAGGTTTTTAGGTTTAGTTTAGGTTTATTTATTTATTTCATTTCATTTAGTTTAGGGTTCAGTAGGTTTTATGAGTTTATATTTTTTTTTAGTTTTTAATTTAGGTTTAGATTTTATTATTAAGGTATAATTTTAGGTTTAGTTTTAAGTTTAGGTTTATGTTTAGTTTTTAGTTTTATTTATTTATGTTTAGGTTTAGGTTTTATTTATTTTATTTAGTTTAGTTTATTTCAGTTTAAGTTTAGGATTAGGTTCTATTTTCTTAGTTTATTTTAGTTTTTATTTTTACTTTTATTTTTTTATGGTTTATTTTAATTTCAGTTTAGGTTTAGGTTTTAGTTTAGGTTTATTTTAGGTTTAGGTTTATTTATTTAATTTTAGTTTTGGTTTTTATTTAATTAGGTTTAGGTTTATGTTATTTATTTTTTTCGGTTTAGGTTTATGTTTAGGTTTAAGTTTATTTTTTATTTAGTTATTTTAGGTTTTTTTGAAGGTTTAGGTTTAGGGTTAGGTTTATTTAGTTTAGTTTAGGTTTAGGTATTATTAAGGTTTAGGCTTTTTAGGTTTAGTTTTTTAATTTTCTTCATGTTTAGGTTTAGGCTTATTTTAGGTTTAGGTTTCGGTTTTTAGTATTATGTTTAGGTTTAGGTTTAGATTTATGTTTTAGGTTTTGGTTTATTTAGGTATATTTAGTTCAGTTTAAGTTTAGGTTTAAGTTTTATTTTAGTTTTTTTAGTTTTATTTATTTTGTTTAGTTTATTTAAGTTTATTTAGGTTTACTTTGGTTGGTTTTATGGTTTAGGTTTATTATTAGTTTATTTAGTTTAGGTAGTTTTGGTTTAGGTTTTATTTAGGTTTGTTGTTTTAGGTTAGGGCTCAGTGCTATGGTTAGTTTAGTAGGTTGGATTTTAGTTTTAAAGTTTAGGGTTTAGGATTTTTTTATTTTTTTTTAAATTAAGTAAACTTGTAAACTTAGGTTTATTTAGTTAAATTTATATTTTTATTTATGTTTATTTCTTATTTTTATTAGTTTAGTTTATCAATTTTAGTTTAGGTTTATGTTTATTTTTTATTTTAGTTTTATTTTTATTTTACTTTTTTAGTTTAGGTTTTTTATTTATTTTTAGGTTTAAGTTTAGGTTTTTTTTAGGTTTTATATTTTAGTTTAGGTTTTGGGTTATTTTTAGTATATTATATTATATTTAGTTTAGGTTTAATTTTATGTTTAATTTATTTTAGGTTTAAGTTTAGGTTTTATTTATTTTAGTTTAATTGATTTAAGTTTAGGTTTAGTTTTATTTTATTTTAATTTTAGGTTTAAGTTTTATTTAGCTTAGGGATAAGGTTTTATTTATTTTATTTATTTTTAGGTTTTATTTTGAGGTTTCTTGTTTAGATTTAGGTTTTTATTTATTTTAATATTATTTTATTTTTATTTTATGTTTACATTTTTTGTATCTAGGTTTTTTATTTTTAGGTTTATTTTATTTTATTTAGTTTAATTTAGGTTTTTAATTTATTTAATTATAGTTTAGTATTTACTTTATATTTTAATTTATTTTTATTTTTAGGTTTAGGTTTAGGTTTTAGTTTAGGTTTTTTCTTATTTTTATTTTTTTATTTTAGATTTTAATTATTTTTAGGTATTTTTAGTTAGTCGTTTAGGGTTTAGTTTTGGTTTATGTTTAGTTTAGGGTTTATTGTTTAGGTTTAGGGTTTGGGTTTATGATTTAGGGTTTAGTGAGGGAGGGTTTAAGATTTTGGAGGTTGTAGGGTTTATGGTTTAAGGTTTAAAGTTAGTTTTAGGGTTTGATGTTTTGGGTTTAGGATTTAGGTTTTGGGTTGGGTGTGGTTTAGCTTTATGTTTAGGGTTTAGGGTTTAGCCTAGGGTTTAGGAGTAGGTTTAGGTTTAGGTTTTATTTACTTTAGTTTTATTTATTTTAATTTAGCATTATGTTTATTTTATTTTGTTCATTTTAGGTTTAGGCTTTTTTTTCTTAGGGTTTCGATTTTATTTTTTATTTATTGTTAGATTTTATTTTTAATTTTATTTTTTAGGTTTAGTTTTTATTTAGTTTTTCTTTTATATGATTTTAGGTTTATTTTATTTTTAGTTTACGTTTAGTTTTTATATAAGTTTTAGTGTATTTTAGGTTTAGTCTAATTTAGGTTTTATTTATTTTATTTTTTATTATTTTATTTTATTTTTAGTTTTAGGTTTAAGTTTAAGTTTAGGTTTAGGTTTTTAGCTTTTGTTTAGGTTTTTATTTTATTTTATATTTTTATTTTATATAAGTGTAGGCTTTTTTATTTATTTTATTTTTTGATTTTATTTAGTTTAGGTTTAGGTTTTTAGGTTTTTAGGGCTTATAGTTTAGGGTTTACGGATTAGGGTTTAGGGTCTAAGGTTTTAGGGCTTAGGGTTTAGGGTTTAGGGTCTAGGTTTTATTTATTTTAATTTAGTTTATTTTATTTTAGGTTTAAGTTTACTTTATATTGTTTATTTTATGTTTAGGTTTTTTTTAAAATTTAGGGTATAGGTTTTATTTTTTATTTTTAGGTTTGTGTTTAGGTTTTGGTTTAGGTTTAGTTTATTTTAGGTTTATATTCAGGTTTTATTTATTTTAGTTTAGTTTATTTTAGTTTGCATTATGTTTATTTTATTTCTATTTTAGCTTTAGTTTTTTTTAGGGTTTTAGTTTTATTTTTTATTTATATTAGTGTTTTTTTTAAATTTTCATTTTTATTTAGTTTTTATTTTATTTTATTTTAGGTTTATTTTAACTTTATTTAGGTTTAGTTTTTATTTTATTTAGATTTTTTATTTTTTATTTATTTTGTTTTAGTTTAATTTTTTTTATTTTATTATCTTTTTAGGTTTAGGTTTAGGATTATATTTACGTTTAGGTTTTTATTTTAATTGATTTTGATTTAGGTTTTATGATATTTTATTTGTAGGTTTTATTTAGTTGAGGTTTAAGTTTTTTATCTTTTTAGGATTTAGGGTTTAGGGTTTAGGGTTTAGGGTTTGGGGTTTAGGGTTTAGGATTTAGGATTTTAGGGTTTAGTATTTTAAGGGTTTAAGGTTTAGGGTTTAGGGTTTAGGGTTTAGGTTTTAGGTTTAGGGTTCAGGTTTTTGTTTAATGTTTAGGGTTTTTGGTTTTTTTTAACAGAGAACAAATTCTTATTGAATATTTGTTCTTTTTGAATTCATCAAAGAAGTAACACACCAAGTTTTCTAAGACACAAGCAACGACATAGATAAAAAATGAGCATGCCTTGAGCAAATCAAAAACCCTAGATAACTAGAATAATCTCTACTATAAAGACATAGTTCCATAACCAGTAGATTGGACCAGCCATTCTTTAGTTTCTCCAGTTCCCATCAGAACCAACGCCGACCTCTCGAATAGCAGGATTCACCATTATATCTCTTTGCCACAACCACGGTTGTAAACTCCATCGCTCCTCCGGCCTCCATAACTACCACTACCCCAACCACCACCTCCATATCTACCAACACTGATCCCCACCACCACAACGATAACGCCGCGCTTCACCCTCCACCAGATCTAGATCGAGCTTAATCTGATGTCAGTCGCCAATTCTTAGGGTTTATGTTTATTAGGTTCTATGGTTTAGGTTTATTTTTTAATTTATTTGGTTGCATTAAGTTTAAGTTTAGGGTTTATTGTTTAGGGTTTTAAGGTTTATGCTTTTAATGGTTTAGGGTTTAGGATTAGTGTTTAGGGATTTGGGTTTTAGGGTTTAGGGTTTTAGGGTTTAGTGTTTAGGGTTAGGGTTTAAGATTTAGGAGTTTGAGGGTTTTGATTAAGGGTGATTTAGGGTTTAGGTTTAGGAGGGTTTAAGGGCCTGGGGAAAGGTAGAGTCATTATATTTTTTGGAGGTTTAATTAGGGTGAGTTTAGAGTGTTTAGTTTAGGTGTGGTGTTTTGTGGAGGGTAGGTATGGTAGAGGTTTAGATTTAGGTTTAGGCAGTTAGGGTTAGGGTTAGGTAGTATGGTTTAAGGATTTTGGTTTAGGAGTCCAGGGTCTTGGTTTGTTTCAGAGAACAAATATGATTCAACATTTCTTTTTTTTAGTGTCAACCCATTCTTAGGGTTTAGATTTAGGTTTAGCTTTATTAGTTTTAAGGGTTTAGGATTTTTTTTAATTTGTTTAGTTACTTTAGGTTTAGGTTTAGGGTTTGGGGTTTAGGGTTTATGTTGTAGGGTTTAGGGTTTAGGGTTTTAGGGTTTATACTTTTATGGTTTGTGAAATAGGATTAAGGTTTAGAGTTTAGGGTTTTAGGTTTGGGGTTGTAGGTTCAGGGATTAGGGTTTTGGGTTAGTTTTAGGGTTTAGGATTTATGGTTTAAGGTTTTTATTAAAATTAAGTAAACTAGTAGGTTTAGCTTTATTAAGTTTATTTTTTATTTATTTTAGTTTATTTTTTATTCTTATTTAGTTTGGTTAATTTATTTTAATTAAAGTTTCTTATTTTTTACTTGAGTTATTTTTATTTTTTAGGTTTAGGTTTATTTTTTATTTTTAGGTATAGGTTTAGGTTTTAATTATATTTTTTTAAGTTTAGGTTTAGGTTTTTATTTTACATTTATTTTTAGGTTTTAATTTTTTTTTGTTTAGGTTTATGTTTATTTTTAGTTTATTTTATTTTATTTAGTCTAGGTTTAGAGTTAGGTTTAGTTTATTTTAAGTTTAGGCTTAGGTTTTATTTATTTTAGTTTAGTTTATCTTAGTTTAGGTTTATGTTTATTTTATTTTTATTTTATGTTTAATTTTTTTTTTGTTTTAGGTTTAGGTTTAGATTTTATTTTTCATTTATTTTTAGATTTATTTTTTAGGTTTTGGTTTTTATTATAATTTATTTTCGATTTATTATATTTTTATTTCAATTTATTATTTATTTTATTTTATTTTTATTCATATGTTTATTTTATTATTTAGTTAGGCTTACATTTTTATTTATTATATTTTACTTTGTTTTTATTTTTTAATTTATTTTGCTTTTAGGATTTGGACTAGGTTTTAGTTTAGGTTTTTATTTTATTTTATTTTATTATTATATTTAGGTTTAAGTTTTTTATTTATTTACTTTTTAGTTTTTATTTAGTTTAGGTTTAGGTTTTGGTTTTTAGGTTTTCAAGGTTTAGGGTTTAAGGTTTGTGGTTTAGTGTTAGGGTTTTAACATTCAAGTTTTTTTAATTGATTTAAGTCAGTTTTGTATTTGGTTTGGTTTAGGTTTAGTTTAGGCCAGGGTTTTGGTAGTAGTTAAGAGTTTAGGGCAGTTTAAGTTGTATTTAACATGCTTTAAGGTTTTAAGTTTAGAATTTAGTTTAGTGTCATGGTTTTAGTTCTCAGATTTTAGCCTGGGTTTAGGGTGTCAAGGATTTAGGGTGGTTTAGGGCCCAGGTTTAGGGCCTGGGAGTTTAGGGTTTAGTAGGGTTTAGGGTTTAGGGTAAAGATTTAGGGTTTAGGGTGTAGGGCAGTTTAGGGTTGTAGTTTTATCAGGGTGGGGTTTAGGATTCTGCCAGGATTTAGAGTTTAGGGTTTTGGATTTAAGGTTTAGAGTTTTTTAAATTAAGTAAGCCAGTAAGTTTAGATTTATTTAATTTATTTAATTTATTTTTTAGTTTCATTTATTTTATTTTATTATTTTAATTTTCATTTATTTTTTATTATTATTTATGTTTAGCTTTATTTAATTTAGTTTAGGTTTTTCATTTTAGTTTATTTTATAGGTTTATGTGTAAGTTTATGCTTTTTTTAGTATAGTTTTATTTTTATTTTATTTTTAGGTTTAAGTTTTATCTTTTATTTTTTAAGTTTATGTTTAGGTTTATGTTCTATTTTTTTAGGTTTAGGTTTTAGTTCTTTTATGTTTATTTTTACGTTTTATTTTTTAGTTTAGGTTTAAATTTATTTTAAGTTTATTTTATTTTATTTTGTTTAGGGTTTAGGTTTAGTTTATTTTAGGTTTAGGTTTAGGTTTTATTTATTTTAGTTTAATTTATTTTAACTTAGGTTTAAGTTTATTTTATTTAATTTATTTTAGGTTTAGGTTTTATTTTTATTATTTTTAGATTTTATTTTTAGATTAATTTTTTAGGTTTAGGTTTTTATCTAGTTTTTATTTTAATTTATTTTAGGTTTTTTATTTTTATTTTATGTTTGGGTATTATTTTAAGGTTTAGGGTTTTTTAGTTTATGGTTTAGGGTTTAGTGTTTATGTTAGTTTAGGGTTTAGGGTTTATGTTAGTTTAGGGTTTAAGGTTTAGGGTTTAGGGTTTAAGATTTTAGGATTTTTAGGATTTTTAGGGTTTAAGGTTTCGGGTTTAGGTTTTCATTTAAGGTTTACGGTTTAAGTTTTTTTTTAATAGAGAAGAAATTCAGATTCAACATTTCTTCTTTTTGATTTCATTAACCAAGTAGTAGGCCAAGTTTTCTAAGATACACGCGATGACATACATAAAAAATGAGCATGCATAAAGTGATCAAATAATAACTAGAATCTTCTAATATAAAGACAGTTCCATAAGCATCGATCAACTGCTCAGCTTTCTTTAGTTCCCATCAGACCACCCTCGCCTCATGAGTTGTGGGATCCTCCATCATATCCCTGATCTATGCCTCTTCCGCCACTACAGATTTTAAGCTCTGTCGCTTCTCCCGCCTCCATAACTACCATCTCCATATGCTTTGGCACCTCTATATCCATTAGCGCCTCCAGATCCTTAACCTCTAGATCCTGCCTCCATAACCACCACCTCCATATCCAGCACTTCGAGGGGGTTGGGTTTTGGGTTAGGGTTTGTGGGTTTGGGATTTAAGGTATAGTTCTTATGCTTTAGGGGTTTAGTGGTTTAGGTTTAGGGTTTAGGGAAAGCTTAGGGTTTAGGTTAGTTTAGGGTTTAGAGTGAGTGGCTTAATGTTTAGTTTAGGTGGGTTTAGGGTTTAGTTTAGGGTTTGGGTAGGTTTAGGGTTTACAATTTTATGGTGGGGTTATTTAGGGTTTAGGGTTTAGGGTTTAGGGTTTACGGTTTTTAGGGTTTAGGGTTAGGGTTTAGGGTTTATGGTTTATATTTTTTTTTTTTTTGTTTTTTTTTTAAAATTAAGTAAATGAGTAGGTTTAGGTTTATTTAATTTATGATTTATTTATTCTAGTTTATTTTATTTTTTTATTTTTATTTAAGTTCATATTTATTTCTACTTAGTTTAGTTTATTTATTTTAAGTTTATTTACTTTAGTATAGGTATTTTTATTTTAATTTATTTTTAAAGTTTAGGTTTAAGTTTAATTTGATTTTTTAGTTTAGTTTTATTTTTATTTTATTTTTTAGGTTTAGGTTTTATTTTTTATTTTTAGGTTTAGGTTTATGCTTTTATTATATTTTTTTAGGTTTAGGTTGTTCAGTTACATTATTGCTTTTATTTTTTAGGTTTTATTTTTTATTTTAGGTTTAAGTTTATTATTTGTTTATTTTGTATTATTTATTTTAGGTTTAGGTTTATTTTTAGTTAATTTTATGTTATTTAATTTAGGTTTAGGTTTAGGTTTAGGTTCTATTTATTTTAGTTTAGTTTATTTTAGTTTTGGTTTATTTTATTTTGTTTATTTTATTTTTATTTTAGGTTTAGGTTTTTTTAGTGCAGGTTTACATTTTATGTTTGATTTTTTTAGTTTTTATTTTATTTTATTTTAGGTTTAATTAATGCTTATTTTAGGTTTAGTTCTTATTTTATTTAGTTCTTTTTATTTTTTAGGTTTATTTTATTTTTTAGTTTAGTTTAGGTTTTCATTTATTTTATTTTAGTCTAGTTTTTGTTTTTATTTTATATTATTTTTTGGTTTAGGTTTAGTTTTAGGTTTAGGTTTATGTTTTCGTTTAGGTTTTTATTTTATTTAAGTTTAGGTTTTTTAATTTATTTTATTTTTAAGTTTTATTTAGTTTAGGTTTAGTATTTTAGGTTTTAGTTTAGGTTTAGGTTTAGTTTAGGGTTTAAGTTTTAAGTTAGGGTTTTAGGTTTAGGTTTAAAGTTTTAGGTTTAGGTTTAAGTTTTAAATTTAGGTTTAAGGTTTAAGTTTAGTTTAGGTTTAGGAGTTTAGGTTTAGGTTTAGGTTTTTTAGGTTAGGTTTTTTAAGTTAGAGTTAGTTTAGTTTAAGGTTTAGTTTAGGAGTTTAGGTTTAGTTGGTTTAAGGATTTAGAGTTTAGGTTTTAAGTTAGTAAGTTTAAGTAAGTTTAGGGTTTAAGTTATTATTAGTTAGTTAAGGTTAGTTTAGTTTAGAGTTTAATTTTTTAAGTTTAGGTTTAAGTTTAGGTTTAAGTTTAAGTTTAGTTAAGTTTAGGTTTATATTTTAGGATTTAAGTTTAGGTTGAGTTTATCTTTAGGTTTTAAATTTAAGTTTAGTTTATTTTAGGTTTAGAGTTTAGAGTTTAGGTTTAGGTTTAGGTTTAAGTTTAGGATTTAGAGTTTAGGTTTAGTTTAAGTTTAGGTTGATTTAGTTTAGGTTTAGGAGTTTAGTTTAAGTTTAGAGTTTAAGTTTAGTTTAAATTTAGATTTAGATTTAGATTTAAATTTTAGGTTTAGGAGTTTAGAGTTAAGTTTAGGTTTTAGGTTTAATATTTAGGTTTAGGTTTAAAATTTAGAGTTTAAGTTTTAGGTTTAGGGTTTATAGTTTAGTTTTGGGGTTTAAGTTGTATTTTAGGTTTAAGTTTTATATATTTAAGTGGGGGGCTCAGTTTAGCATCTGTGATAGTAGTAGTTTGTGTTTTAGTATTTAGGTGGAGTTTTATTTTGGGGTTTAGTGTTTGTGGTTTATGGTTTTATGGTTTTAGGTAGGTTTAGGTTTTAGGTTTAGATTTAGGTTTTAGTTTTATTTGGGGGGTTTAAGGTTTTTTTAATAGAGAATAAATTAATATTCAACATTTCTTCTTTTTGATTTCACCAACCAAGTAGCGCACCAAGTTTTCTAAGACAATGTTTATGACATAGATAAAAATGATCAAGCATAGAGCAAATCAAAAACCATAGATATCTAAAACTATCTCTATTGTAAAGACACAGCCCATAAGTATTGACGCCATTCTTCGCTTTCTCCAGCCCATCGTAACCACCACCACCTCTTGAGCAGGGAGATCCGCCATCATATCCCCAATCTATCCCTCTGCGACCACCATGGATGTAACCTCCATCGATCATCCCGCCTCCATACTAATCATTGCTCCAACCATCACCTCCATATCCATCAACACCTCCAAATCTCTCACCACCACAACAATAATTGCCACCTCCACCTTTGCTTGCAACACCAGATCTAGACTGAGCCTAGTTGACACTGATGTTCCTAACATCAAGGTTCTTCCCATTATTAAGGTTTAAGTTTAGGTTTAGGTTTTGGATCATTAGGTTTTAGGGTTTACTTTTATTTATTTGATTTTTTAGTTTCTTTTGGTTTAGGTTTAAATTTAGTTTTAGGGTTTAGTTTTAGATTTAGGGTTTTGGGTTTAGGTTGGGTTTAAGGATTAGGTAGGGTTTGTGGGATTAGGGTTTAGGTTTGGTTTATGGTTTGGGTTTTTTAGGGTTTAGTGGAGGGATTGGGGTGGTTTAGCTTTAGATTTAGTTTTTGTGCAGTTTGTTAGTGTTTAGTTGGGTTTAGGGTTCAAGTTTGTGATGCTAGTGGTTTAGGGTCAAAGTTTAGGGTTTAAAAATTAGGTTAGGTTTTTATTTTAACCAATTTAGTATTTTATTTTATTTATCTCAACTTATTTTATTTAGTTTATTTTATTTATCTTAGTTTCACTTATTTTAGTTTAGTTTTTTTATTTAGTTTATTTCAGTTTTGGTTTTGCCTAGTTTATTTCTTTATTTAGTTTATTTTCTTTCTTTTATTTTAGGTTTAGTTTATGTTTTATTTTATTTTTGTTGATGTTTTAGGTTTATTTCTTTTGGTTTATTTTGGTTTTATTTTAATTTAGGTTTAGGTTTTTATTTTATTTATTTTATTTTGTTAGTTTAGGTTTAGGATTATTTTAGGTTTTATTTATTTTAGTTTAGCTTTAGGTTTATCTTATTTTATTTTAGTTTATGTTTTTTTTTTTAGGTTTAGTTTCATTTTATTACTCAGATTTTAGGTTTATTTTTAGGTTTAAGTTTTATTTTATTTTATTTTAGGTTTATTTTATTTTTATTTTAGGTAGTTTTATTTTATTTAGGCATTTTCTTTAGTTTGGTTTAGGTTTTATTTATTTTATTTGGTTTAATTTTATTTTTATTTTATTATCTTTAGGTTTAGTTTAGTTTAGTTTAAGTTTATGTAGTTTAAGTTTTATTTTATTTTATCTAGTTTAGGTTTTATTTTATTTTATTTTAGGTTTTATTTAGAGGTTTAGTTTTTTAGGTGGTTTAAGATTTAGGGTTTTTCTGGTTTGGTGAGGGAGGGTAGTTTGTGGTGGGTTTAGATTTAGTGGTGTGGAAGATTTTTGGAGTTTAGGTTTATAGGTTTAGGTTTAGGGTTTAGGTTTTAGTTTAGGACTAGATTTTGAATTATTTTAACAGAGAACAAATTTGATTCAACATTTCTTCTTTTTTGAATTCATCAACCAAGTAACACACTAAGTTTTCTAAGACGTAAGCAATGCCATTGAAAAAAATGAGCATAGAGCAAATCAAAAGCCTAGATAACTAGAACCGCTCTACTATAAAGACACGCTCCATAAGCAGATTGATCGCCATTTTTTAGTTTTCCTCGCATCAAAACCACTCCCTCTCAAGGGATCCACCATCATATCCCTGATCTCTCCCTCCACCACCACCACTACTATAACCTTCATCGCTCCTCCCGCCTCCATACCAACCACTGCTTCGACCACCACCTTCATATCCACCGGCACCTCTAGATCCCCCTCCACCACTGCGATAATTTTTGCCTTTGCCTTTGCCTCCAACGCAAGATCTAGACTAAGCCTGGTTGATGGTAATGTTCCTGCCATCAAGGTTCTGCCAATTCTTAGCATTTTTTTAAATGAAAAGTGGAAGAATTTTATTGCCAAAAAGAAAGGGATACAAGGTCCTTAAAGGGGATAAATCTCTAAACTACTGCTCAAAGAGCTACAATTAGCCTAAAGAGATAAATCCCCAACCTATTACAAGAAAACCAAAGCAGAAGATAGAAAAGACAAAAATTAAGAAAGTAACAACACAAAATTCCAAAAAAGAGTAGCTAAAGACATCTATATCCTGAAATCTTATAAGAGATGCACAAACTACCTACAACCCCAAAACCAGCCACAAACCTGCAAAGAACTTAAGATAGAGAAAATCATCTAGAAATAAGGACAAGCTAAGTACACAAAAGGAACAAAATGATAAAAATCTTAGATAAGGCTGCTCAGTCACATTCATCTCAAGGGGCAACAGGATATGTGAGCATCCAAACTTCAAAAGAAGGGTTACAATCACATATGGTGTTACTAGCCAAAAAAGATAATAGGGGAAACATCCCAGCCATGATAGCCAACTTACCTCAATTAAACCAAATCGCCAACAGCCAAGAGCAAGCCAAGTTCCAGTATTTATCATTGAGATTAAATAGGTAACTAACCAGCAAAACATCCAGCCAAACCAGAGCAAAGAAACCAACCAAACAAGACAACAGCCAAGAAATAACCACCATCAAGGACACCCAAAATAAACAAAGATAAAAGGTAAAGAACCCAAAATTTTATAGATCCACCAACCAACATCACAACAACAGGCAGCCATCAAGGACACCTACCAAACATAGAAAGAATCATTAGAAATAGAATAGCCAAGAACAACCAAAGCCACATAGTTCATCCCACAATAGAAAGAAATGACAAGCCAATGGGCCATCCAGGCAATAGGCAAACACCACAAAAAAAACTTTAAAAAGGCCACCAAAAAAGGGGAACAAAAACTAGATGGCAGGTAACAGCTCCAGAGAGAGTAACTCAGCCCAGGAAGGAACAAAGCCCATGGCCAGGTTCAACCAATAATCATGACGTTAGATAGCCAAAACCAAAAGCAAAAGGCCGGAAAAAACCATAGCCATCAAGCAACTGCTAGCCAGTAAACCCTCACAAGAAAAAAAAGAGGCTAGGGGAAAAGGCAAACAAGCAAGCTCTGAAGCCTGCCAATCACCAGGCCATCGTAAAACCAAAATAGCAAAAGACCAACAAGAGGAGAGAGCCACCAAAACTAGAGGGCAACCAAAGCTCAACATTACCAACTAGAAATAATCCTGACCTCCATCAGAAGGAGATACCATTCTGTGGTTTAGGGTTTAGTATATTAGGTTTAGTTTTATTTTTTAATTTATTTAGTAACTGTTTAGGGTTTAGGGTGGGAGGGTTTAGGGTTTATTTTAGGTATTATTTAGGGTTTAGGGTTTAGGGTTTAGGGTTTGGAGGGTTTAGGTTTAGGTGAGTAAGAGTTTAGGGTTTAGTGGTTTTAAGATTATGGGTTTAAACAAAAAACAGTTTAGGTTTATTTTAGTTTATTTATTTATTTTATTTTCTTTATTTTATTTAAATTTATTTTATTTTATTTAGTTTAGTTTATGTATTTTAGTTTATTTTATAAGTAAGTTAGGGTTTATTTTAGTTGAGTTTTATTTTTCTTTTAGGTTTATTTTTTTTAGTTTATGTTTAGTTTTTTATTTTAGGTTTAAGTTTTATGTTTTCATTTTAGGTTTATTTTAGGTTTTATTTTGAGTTTAGGTTTATTTTAGTTTATTTTATTTTATTTAGTTTAGGTTTAGGTTTAAGTTTAGGTTTTATTTATTTTAGTTTAGTTTATTTTAGTTTAGGTTTATGTTTATTTTATTTTCTTTATTTTTATATTTTATGGTTTATTTTTTTAGGTTTAGGTTTTTATTTTATTTTATTTTATTTTTATTTTATTTTATTTTTCATCAAGTTTTTAATTTAATTAGGTTTTTATTCATAGGTTTATTTTAATTTTTAGTTTAGTTTAGGTTTCTATTTATTTTATTTTATTTTAGTTATTATTTTTTATTTTATTTTATATTTAATTTTAGGTTTAGGTTTAGGTTTTAGTTTAGGTTTTTATTTTACTTAGATTTAGGTTATTTTATTTATTTTATTTATTTGTTTTATTTAGTTTAGGTTTAGGTTTTCAGGTTTTTAGGGTTTTGAGGTTTAGAGTTTTTGTGGTTTTAGGTTAGGTTTAGGATTTAGGGTTTAGGTTTTATGTTATAGGTTTAGATTGGATTAGGCTTATTTGTGGTTTTATGGTTTAGGTTTGTGTTTAGGATTTAGGGTTTAGGTTTAGGTTTAGGGTTTAGGTTTTGTGGTTTATGGTTTTTAGGTTTAGGGTTTTAGTTTTTTTAACAGAGAACAAATTTAGATTCAACTTTCTTTTTTGATTTCATCAACTAAGTATACCAAGTTATCTACATACAAGTTAGACATAGATAAAAAATGAGATCGATAAAATAAAACCCTAAATAACTAGAACCGCCTCTGTGGTAATGACACATTGTAAGCGTCGGATTGACATTCTTCGCTTTCCAACTCCCATCAAAATCACCCCGGCCTCTCTAGTAGTGGGATCAACCATCACATCCTTGATCTCTCCCTCTACCATCACCATGACTGTAACCTCCGTTGCTCCTCCCACCTCTATAAACACCACTGCTCAGGCCACCACCTCCATATTCACTAGCACTTCCAGATCCCCCACCACCACTGTCATAATCTCCATCTCTGCCTTCGCCTCCACTGCTAGATCTAGACTGAGCCTGGTTGATGTGATGTTCCTATCATCAAGGTTCTGCCCATTCTAAAGGTTTAAGTTTATTAGGTTTTAGGGTTTAGGTTTATTTTCTAATTTATTTAGTTATTTTATGTTTAGTTTAATGTTTATGGTTTAAAGTTTAGGGTTTAGGGTTAGGGTTTAGTGTTTAGAGTTTAGGATTTTAGGTTTTATGCATTTAGGGTTTTAGGGTTTTGGGTTTAGGGTTCAGTCTTTAGGCTTTTGGGTTTAATGTTAATTTAGGGTTTAGGGTTTAGGGTTTTAGAGTTTAGGGTTTAGGGTTTAGGGTTTAGTGTTTAGGCTTTAGGGTTTGGGTATAGGGTTAAGGTTGTTTAGGGTTTAGGGTTATTATTTTGGGGAAAGTTAGAATTTTATTACCATAAAAGGAAAAGATATAATATCCTTAAAAGGGGTAAAGATCTAAAATTCTATTGCTCTCAAAGCTACAAGAAACTTAGAGAGCTAAACCCCCATCTAAGTACATTAGAAAAGATAAGGATAAAGCAAGAAATATAGCACCTAAAAAAGCATAAGAGAAAAGACATCGAGTAAGACTAAAACAAATCCTAAAATTATAAAAGGATGAGAATAGTTCATGATTCTTTGAGAAAGTAAAAGCAAGATCCACAACAACATCCCTTGGGTTGATGAGCAATGACCATTCCTCTATAAAGTTCTAACCCAGAAAAAAGAAATCTGCAAAACACTAAAGACAAAGTCATAGCAAAAGGATAAAGGATAAATGGGGAAAAGGAGAGCTTAGAAGAGGGCTGGCTCAATTAGGATCATCTCAAAGGGAAATAATAAATATGATCATCCAAACTTCATAAAGAAGTGTTACAATCATATGTAATGCTACTAACCAGTGAGAAAAGGTGAGTAACATCAAAGCCATCATAGCCAGCATACCTAATACAAGAAAACATCTAAGGCTAGTAGTCCATAGAGTTCTAGATCTAGCACCATTAAACAAAACAAGCGCGAAGCGTCACGCCGCGAAAACACATTAAACTAATCACAATAACCTAGAGAGAGGCTAGAATAAAGTCAGAACACGAACAACAACCATTAACTAAATACCCATCCAAGCTCCAAACTAAGGAAAACTAGTACCAGCCATCAACAAGCACAAGATCAATGCTAATTAATAGAGAAATAACCAACAAAATCAAGATAGGATCCCTCAAGCCAAAGTCCCAACAATAAGTAGTCACCAAGCCAAACTAGGGTGAGCAACCATAAATGACTAAATATCTCAGAAATGAAACCATCAACTGAAGGAAAAATAAGCTGCAGCCAGTGCAAATCATGAGAAGATAAAATAACCACACAAAAGGGGCCAAAAGCAGCTACCAACCACCCAGAACTAAAAAGTCTAATCCAAAAAGGATCAACAAAAGGTTCAACCAGTATAGTAAAAAGCAACAGCAAATTATTAGTTTGAGCTTTTTGTTTTAGGGTTTAGGTTTTAGTTTAGGGTTTAGGGTTTTTGGTTTTTATTTTCTTTTAACATAGAACAAATTCATATTCAACATTTCTTCTTTTTTATTTCATCAACCAAGTAACACACTAAGTTTTCTAAGACACAAGTGGCAACATAGATAAAAATGAGCATGGATAGATCAAATCAAAAACCCTGGATAACTAGAATTGTCTCTACTATAAAGACATAGTTTCATAAGTAGTAAATCATAGCGATCATTCTTCATTTTCTCTAGTTCCCATCAGAATCACCTTGGCCTCTCGAGTAGGGGGATCCACCATCATATCCCTGATCTCTCCCTCTGCCATCACCATGACTATAACCTCCGTCACTCCTCCCACCTCCATAACCCCCACTGCTCTGGCCACTACTTTCGTATCCACCAAGAACTTTAGATAACCCAGAACCACTACGATAACCACCTCCGCCTTCGCCCCCACCGCCAGATATAGACTGAGCCTGGTTAATGGTGATGTTCCTGTCGTCAAGGTTCTACTCATTCTTAGGTTTAGGTTTAGGTTTATTATGTTTATTTTTAAATTTATTTAGTTACATTAGTTTTAGGTTTAAGTTTAGGCTTCATGGTTTAGAGTTTAGGGTTTAGGGTCAGGTTTGGGTTTAGTGTTTAGGGTTTAAGCTTTAAGGTTTTAGGGTTTATGCTTTTAGGGTTTAGGGTTTAGGGTTTAGAGTTTGGGTTGAGGGTTTAGGGCTTAGGGTTTTTTGGGGTTTAGGGTTTAGGGTTTTAGGTTTAGGGTTTAATGTTTCGGATTTAGGGTTTAAGTTTAGGGTTTAGGGTTTATTAAGTTTTAGGGTTTATGTTTATTTTTTAATTTATTTAGTTACATTAGGTTTAAATTTAAGTTTAGGCTTAGGGTTTAGGGTTTAGGGTTAGGGTTTAGAGTTTAGTGTTTAGGGTTTAAGCTTTAGGCTTTTAAGTTTTATGCTTTTAGGGTTTAGGTTTTAGGATTTAGGATATAGGGTTTAATATTTAGGATTTAGTGTTTAAGTTTTTTTTTTTAAATTAAGTAAATCGATAGGTTTAGGTTTACTTGGTATATTTAGTTTATTTATTATTTATTTTAGTTTACTTTATTTTTGAGCTTTATTTAGTTTTATTTTTATTTTTATTTAGTTTATTTATTTTTATTATAATTTAGGTTTTTTATTTTAGTTAATTTTTTTGGCTTAGGCTTAGGTTTATTTTTCAGTTGAGTATTATTTTTATTATATTTTTTAAGTTTAGGTTTAGGATTTATTTTATTTTTTTAGGTTCAAGTTTTAGGATTTTATTTTAGGTTTAATTTTTTATTTTATTTTTTAGTTTAGGTTTAGGTTTATTTTCTGTTTATTTTATTATTTTAGATTTGGTTTAGGTTTAGGTTTAGTTTATTTTAGGTTTATGTCTTATTTATTTTAGTTTAGGTTTAGGTTTATTTTATTTTATTTTAATTTAATTTAGGTTTAGGTTTTATTTTAGTTTAGGGTTTAGGTTTTGTTCTTTATTTATTTTTAGGTTTTATTTTTAGGTTTATCTTCTAGGTTTAGGTCTTTATTTAGTTTTTATTTTATTTTATTTTAAGTTATTTTATTTATGTTTTAGGTTTAGTTTTATATTTTATTTAGATTTTCTTATTCTTAGGTTTATTTTATTTTATAGTTTAGTTTAGGATTTTATTTATTTTATTTTTGTTTATTTTTATTATTTATTTTATTTTATTTTTTGGTTTTGGTTTAGGTTTTTATTTTATTTTATTATATTTATTTTATTTAGGTTTTGATTTTTTTTATTTATTTGATTTTTAGGTTTTATTTAGTTTAGGTTTAGGTTTGTAGGTTTTTAAGGTTTAGGGTTTAGGGTTTATGGTTTTTCTTAAGAAAACCCATAGAGGGGAGAATTTTATTTCCACAAGTAAAGGAGTGCCTACTGCCCAAGAAACAGAAATAGCTGGCCCATAAATCACCCAGCCAACTAAAGGCCACCAAGCTCGAAAGGAAGTAGCATCAACAAAATTGCCACAATAGAAATGAAAGAGCAGCTACCAAGATTTCATCCAGAAAGCAAAGCAACCACGGATAGGAACCAAAACCAACAATGTCACCACAACCATAAGAAATAGCCCAAAACCAAAACAGCAACATATAACTAGCACTAAGAAACCAACAATTCCAAACCAGATTAGAGAACAAGATAAACACTAACAGTAGCCAACAGTCTAACCCAGACAATAGAGGTAAGAAATAAAAAGGTAGTCGAAATACCTCCTTCAGAGACAGGAAGATAGCCATAGAAAAATATCAGCACTAGGGAGAGGAAAAAGAACCCATGAGGAGACCAAAGGGGCATCCAGAAAACACTACAAAATCACCACCAATAGTAGCAGGGAAAATAACCAAGACCACCCTACCAACCAAGAGGCAAGACATAGGAAACAAAGGGAGCCAAAGAAACCAAAAGTAGTCCAAATCCTCAGCTAAAATAATAGACCAAGCCAATAGCACTCAAGGAAAAAATAGCAGCTAGCCAACTGAGAAAATAGCCAGTATCAATAACTAATAAATAACCACCATAAAGATAAAAATAAAATACAGAAAAACCACCAATAAGGCAACCCTACTAGCTAATAATAGTTCAGAAACAAAACCAAGAAGGAAACCAACCAAACCAACAAACACAACCAACCAAATCAGCCAACCCCAAAGTCATCGAGCTAATTAAAAAAGTAGCAGATGAGTCAACTCCAATAAGAAAGCAGCCAGTCCAAAGGGGAGGTAATCCCAACATAGAGAAAGACAGGCATAAAGACAAACCAATAAGAAGCCACCAAAAATAACAAAGAAAGAAATGGTAATTACCCAACCAGATAAAAAACTGTAGCCTAGGAGGACTACCCAACCTCCAACAGCCAACCATAGTGGATAGGAAAATAGTCCAAGGCCCCTTCTAGACACCGGGGATAAAAAAAACCAGTACCAATGAGAAAATAGGATACTAATGACCACAAATCAGCACCCTTCTAGCCACAAGGTAAAGGGAGAAACCAATAAACAAAAGCCACCAAGCCTAAAAAGGATGAAGACACAAAAACAACCAAAAAGCCTAGCATAAACTCAAGAGTGAAATGATTAACAATAGCCATCAAATAATAGCTACTCAAGATAGCCAGGTAGAGGGTAGTAACAAATAGTAGCACCCACCAAGCCCAAAAATATTAGCTGAAAAACCTTCTTAAGTAAGAAAAAAGAGAGCCAAAATAAGAGGCTAAACTAGTACCAATTAAGAAAAGGGAAAAGCTAAAAGCAGGTAGAGGCATAACCTAAAGCTAGGCCACCATAAGTTCAAGGAAGCACTTGAAGAAACTGTTGACATTCAGATCCCTAATTAAAATAGTCAACCAATCAGAACACCTCTCCAATAAGAGAGGATAAAGAGCCAGCCACCACCTCAAAGAGATCTCCAAAATATTACAGCACAAAGTAGACAAGAGAGTGAACCAGCCAGAGGAATGCAACAAAATGAAAATGCACATAGAAAAAAACATAGAAAACTAAAAAAACATAAAGAAAATTTAATTTTTGAGATAAGGTAATCTGGTGTTATCCAAATTAACCAACCCTCTCAATTGTCTAGGTAAATTAAGATTATCATAACGAATGAGATCATTTAATTTAGCACATAGATTTGCCATAAAATCTACACAGACATTTCCTTCATGCCAAATGTGAGAAATTTTAACGCATACTTGAGATAAGAGTGTTCTAGTATGATTAAGAAGATAGAATAAATCTGCATTCCCCATCTTAGTGGAAGTCAGCATGTCAATGAGTAAAAGAGCATCAACTTCAATTCAAATATTGCAGAAACCTTTTTGCAAACAAATGACAATAGCTTTGGTTACAACCATTAATTCAGCATAGATAACAAAATAAGCTTTAAGAAGATAAGAAAAAGCTAAAATGACATTACCTTCAAAATCCATAAAAATACTACCATAATCAAATGTATTATTAGAGATAGAGCCATCAGTATTAAATTTAATAATATTATTGTTAGGTTTTATCCAATATATAATCTTATCTACTTTATAGAAGGTGATCTCAGGCAAGTAAAGACCCAATGTTTTGGCCATAAATTTGTAGCCTCAAAAATGTGTGTTACTAATTAAATTAGCATTAAATAATGCATGATTTTTTTTTTAGTTCTAGCAAAAATCCTTATATGATTCATAGGAATACTATGATATTTAGCATCTTTTGTATCCATTCATATGAACTAAATAAGGGTAATGGTAATTAAAACTTTGATATGACCTTTCATAGTTTTATGGAAACAATCTTCAAGAAGTTGATATAAAGAAAGAAAGCCATGGAAATGGTTAGTATTAAAAATATCATACCAAACCCATAATTTAGAGGCAATACACTATTGACAAAAACATGATTAAGATTTTCAATATGGAAACAACAATAACATTTGGAAGGCAAATGAAATCCTTTATCCTAGAGCAAGGAATCAACATGAATGAAGTTTTTTATTATTCTCCAAGTAAGGACAAAATAAGATATAGGGATGATATTATTCCAAAGTTTAATAAATACATGTGAATAAATATGAGCATCTCTAACATAATTCCAAGCCTCTTTAAGAATAAAATCACCATTATAAGATAGGTTAAAAAGAATTTGATCAGGCTTGTTGGAAAAGATAGGAATATCACTAAATTTATCAAAGAGAGATATCAATAAATTGGCTAAGTTTACTATCATTCCACTTGTTATTGATCCCAAATGACTTAACTTTAGTAGCAGTAGTAGAGTGGGTAGATAAAAAAGAATCAATAGAACCACCACCAATCTAGTTGTCTTCCCAAAAGAAAGAAGATCTTGAATTTATACCTCAAGATATCAAGGATACAGCTTCCCATTCAATGGAGCAAAGCCTTTTCCAAACTGGGGAGTCACAACTTTATAAGTACATATTAGAGGGTGCTTACCTTTGCAGTATTTAGCTGTCATAAAATTAGCCCAGAGGCTACCTTTTTTTTCAAAATTTCCACTAGTGTTTATTGGAGAAGGCAGTAATAGTTTCACGAATAGGTTTGCAACCAAGTGCACTTTCACCCAGAGGACCACAACATTTATGCCAAGAAGTTCAATGCAACCTTTTAACTGAATTATTAGAGCCCCAAAAAAATTTATTAAGGAGTTGATCAATTCTATTTAAGATAGAATTAGTAGGGTTTGATTAAGATATAAAAGCATCGAATTAAGAGTACTCCTAAGCAAAGTAAGCCTGCCACTAAGAGAAAGTAAGTGAAATTCCCACACCAAAATTTTATTAGAAACCTTTTGGATAAGCTCGTCAAAAAGATGGGATCTATTTTTACTTTTGAGAAGAGGACCACCCATATATTTAATAGGAAGTTGCTGGTGTTTATAGTTAGTGATTCTCAAGATATGATTGACTTTATTATTAGAAATTTTAGAGGAGGTGATAAAGTAGCTCTTGTTTTAATTAATAGAAATACCACTTTCTCTACTTAAATTATTAAAAAATATCTTAAGTCTTTTGATATGATGAAAAGAAGCACTACAAAAGATAATGAAATCATCAACAAAGCTAAGATGAGAAATAGGGATACCACCAAGAGTTCTAAAGTACATGATAGGGTTGTTATTGAATAAATTGTTTAAACTCATAGAAACGTATTCCACAGTAATAATAAACAAAGTACGGGACAAAGGATCTCCTTGTCTCAATCCATGAAAAAAGGAAAGAAGCCTAAAGCTTCACCATTACGAAGAATTGAAAACCAGACATTATTAATTTAGTTTTTAATAAGGTTTTTGAAATTATCAAAGAAACCAAATAAATGCAGGATATTTAAAAGGAAATCCTAAGAGATATTATCAAAGGCTTTAAAAATATCTAATTTAAAAAGGATGTTACCACCACTAGTTGGAACATAAAAATCATGAATAAGCTCTTGTGCAAGAAGAATGTTATCAGATATAGATCTCCCTCTAACAAAACCAGTTTGGTTGAGAGAGATTATTTTTTAAAGTAAAGGACTAAGTCTATTAGGAAGAATTTTAGAAATTAATTTATTAAACAAAGTGTAAAGACTAATAGGCCTAAAGTCAATCCAAGAATATGGATTATCTTTTTTAGGTATGAGAATAATGGAAGTGCTTGAAAAATATTTAAGGAGAGGATTACCAATAAAAAATCAACAATAGCATTGATTAAGTCATGCTTAATAATAGACCAACAATTTTAAAAAAATTGAGTAGTATAACCCTCCGCATACGAAATCAATGTTCATGATATTGAGACTTTACCAATCTCATCTCATCTTGTAGGCAACCTAGTAAGCTAATGATTATCATCATTGGTAATAATAGAGGATCAAATGAATTAGAAATAGCTTCATAAGAGTGGCTTTTATTAAGCATATTTCTAAGTGGTTAATAACATAATATTTAATAACATTAATATCGTAATCCAATCTCCAATATCATTTTTCATTTTTTTTGGATATTTTAAAGCTCACTTTTATTAAATAAAGCATAAAATACACTTTTGTCCCCATCAATATGTTTATTAGCATCTTTTATCACCAATAGGTCTCTTCCATATTCTGATAATTAACAAGTTTATCTTTAGCTTCATTCAAATCTTTAAGCTTAGAAGAGTCAGTGAAAATAGAATTTTCAAGTTCACAAACCAAAAGTTCCATGTTTTTTATATTAGCAAAAAAATTTTTAAAATAATGTTTGTTCCACCAAACCAAATATTTTTTGAGCTTGTTAAGCTTAAACCATAATCTATTCATACTCCTAATAAAATTATCATGGTGTAAAGTGGCAATCCATTTAATGGCTATGACTTTAAGAAAATATAGATGCTGAATATACAAATTTTTAAATCTGGAAGAGGGTGAGATTTTTAATATTTTAGAGTTTTCTTTATCATAAACCAAAAGTGGACATGATCAGATAAAGTTTTACTAAAATGGTTAACAGAGGTAAGAGGCCATTAATTAATCCAATGAGAGTTGAAAAGAATTCTTCTAAATGTTGCCAGAGCTTAGAGTTTTGCCAAGTATAATAGAGCCTCTAAAACCAATATAAAAAATATTGCAATCCAGAATCATATTAGAAAATTCTTCCATATAATGAATATTAGGCGAGCAACCACTCCTTCTTTCTGAAGAATACATAATAGTCTTGAAATTACCCCCAACCAACCAAGGTTTGTTAACATAAAGAGCAAAACTTCTCAAATTCTCCCAAAGAACATTTCGACCAACTTTATTGAAAGAAGCATAAATAAAAGAGCCCAGCACACAAGAGTCACCAAAAAAAATTTGATTATTGACAACTTGTTGTAGGTCATCTAAAATTAAAAAATTTAAGAAGCTATTCCAAAAGCACCAAAATTTATTATTGATGTTAGAGAAAAAATTACTAAAGCCAAGCATTCCAGTAACATGATTGATTTTATCAGCATGTATAAGAGGTTCAATTATAATAAGTAAAGAGATATTATTAATTTTACAGATATTTCCAATATGATTACAAATAGTGAGGGTACCAATCCCTCTAACATTCCAAATAAGAAAATTAAACATAAAGAAAATTGTAAAATGAAATTAAAGGATCATAATAAAGAGAAAGATAAAGAATAACAAATCCTCTTCTAAGAAAAAAATTGAAACAACACATTATTTATGTGAAGAGGATCTAGATCTAGTAGATCTGGTAAAAATATGAGGTTTCATCTTAGAGTTTTTAGTTTTTTCTAAGGATAGTTTAGAATATTTTGTTTTTATCCAAAGTGTCACCATCGAATAGAGATTGATTAGAAATATTATTAATAGGATAAGGACCAGCAAGAACATCTCTAATCATAACTTCCCCTCTTCCAAATCAGCATTTTGTTGAAAAATGGGGTTAGAATGAAGACCAATCTTGCAATTAGGGGAAGGAGAAGATATTATACCATTCAAAGCACAATTACTAATGTTAGAATCAGTATTTTGCTCAAGAATTTTAGCCACATTCAGGTTATCATTTAAATCCTCATTCTCATCAATTAATGGCAGCAAAGAAGTTGGAATAGACTCATTAGAGAATGAATCATCATTTTTTTAGCCTCTTTGAAATTTGAATTATCCATAATAGGCATATTCTCATGTAAAGAAAGGTTGTTGGGAAAACCATTTTTTTCAACATTATTAGTACCTTTGTCAAGGTCAGAATGAGAAGCAGAATCAATAATTTTAGGAACATTAGAAGATTCCAAAGAGTCCAACCTAATATCAACATTTAAGTTATTTTTAGGCATAGAAATTGTTTTATTAACTTTATTAGAAGGTAATTTTGAGTTATGATCAGTCAAAATTTTCTTTTTAAGATGCGGCTAAAGAACAAAACACTCTAAATTATCATGACCATGTATCTTGCATTGGGAACAGAAAACCAAAAAATTTTCAAATTTGACCTTTTATAAATAACCAAACTTTTCAGATCCAATCCCAACCTCCTTAGTATGTTTTTTAGATATGTCAAGTTCAACCAATATATGAGCAATAGAGGGATAGGATTTCACAGTGGTCGCCTGATCGATTTGGAGTGGCCAACCAAAAAGAGCCTGACAATAAATAAAATATGGTGGGTAACATAATGGATTCTTATATTTGGAAGAGCTAACCAGACAAGAATAATAGGTGATTCATCCTTTATATCAAAAAGGGGAGAGCACTTTAACAAATGCATTTGACAGTAAAAGCAAAATAAGATAGACTAGAGAAAACCCTTGAATAATCCAAATCGTTCATAAGTTGAATCAGAATATGTCTTGGATTGATCAAGCCAATAGAGAAAGCACTTGAAAGTTTAAGGTTATGAAGAAAGGATCAAATCTTTTCCAAATTCGGCCAGTGCAACACAAATTTTCCAAGTAAAGTAAATTCAAAAGGTTTTGTAAGCTTTTCGACATCATGATCCAAACACATGATCATAGGCATACCTTGAAAAGAAGTCAAAATCATATTCACTAAGTCATATATGGTAGAGTTCTTACCAAAAAGTGCATCCTTAAAGGATTTAATAGCAGGTATGGAATTGGGTTCAGGAATCCCCATAAAATTGGATGCCCTAGTCGGATCATCCAAATTGGGAGATGTAGTCCGTGGGTTTGAGGTCACTGCAGCCATATTCAAAAGAGACACATCACGTGAGCAGCAAGATATTCAAAAGGCTTCATAAAATGGTCGAGAATGATGAAGGAACCACCAAAAACATGAGACTGGGATGCACCGACGAAGGGTAAAATGAAATTGCCATAGCACTGCAAAGGAGAGCTAGGATTACTGGGTTTAGGTTTTTAGAGTTTAGGGTATAGGGTTTAGGGTTTATGTTTTAGTTTAGTTTAGTTTAGGTCAGTTTAGTGGTTTAGGTTTAGGTTTAGTTTGTTTAGGTTTTTAGGTTTAGTTTAGAGTTTAGGTTTAGTTTAGGGTTTAAGTTTAGGTTTAGAGTTTAGGGAGTTTAGGGGTTTAAGGTTTAGGTTTTAAGGTTTAGGGTTTAGGGGTTTTAGGTTTAAGGTTAGTTTAGGTTTAGGTTTTAGGGGTTAGTTTAGGGTTTAGTTTAGTTTTAGTTTTAATTAGTAAAGTAAAAGGTTTAGGTTATTTAGTTTATTTTATTTATTTAATTTTATTTTTATTTTTATTTAGTTTAGTTTATTTTAGGGTTTCATTTAGTTTATCTTTTAGGTTTAGGTTTAGGTTTAAGTTTATGTTTATTTTTTAGTTTATTTTTATTTTTATTTTATTTTTAAAGTTTAGGTATACTTTTTAATTTTTGATTTAGGTTTAGGTTTTATGTTTTTATTTTAGGTTTATTTTTAGGTTTTATTTTTTAGTTTAAGTATATGTTTGTTTTTTGTTTAGTTTATTTTATTTATTTTTATGGTTTAGTTTAGTTTATTTAGGCTAGGTTTATTTATTTTAGTTTAGGTTTAGGTTTATTTTATTTGTTTATTTTATTTTTTAGGTTTAGGTTTTCTTTTTTTAGTTTAGGTTTAGGTTTATTTTTTTATTTATTTTAGGTTTATTTATGTTTTGGTTTTAATTAGTTTTTTTATTTTTATTTTAGTTTATTTTTATTTTTATTTATTTTTTAGTAGGTTATTTATTTTAAGTTTAGTTTAGGTTTTTTTATTTTATTTTAGTCTATTTTATTAGTTTATTTTTTATTTTAGGTTTAGTTTAGGTTTTGTTTAAGTTTTATTTTATTTTATTTTATTTTTTAGTTTTTTTTATATATTTTATTTTATGTTTTATTTAATTTAGGTTTAGATTTTTAGGTTTTTATGGTTTAATTTTAGGTTTTTTTGGTTTAGGGTTTTTTAGTGTTTAGTGTTTAGGGTTAGGGACTATGTTTAGGATTTAGGGTTTAGTGTTTAGTTTATAGTTAGGGTTTTGGGTTTGGGTTTAGGGTTATAGGTTTAGAGTTTTAAAATTAAGTAACTAATAGGTTTAGGTTTATTTATTTTAGTATTTTTTTTATTTTATTTATGTTTATTTTAATTTTTTATTTAGTTTAGGTTTTTTTTTATTTTAATTTATTTTTTTTAGGTTTAGGTTATTTAGTTTATTTTTTTTAAGTTTTTTTTTATTTATTTTTTAGGTTTAGGTTTAATTTTTTATTTTTAGGTTTAGGTTTAGGTTTATGTTTTATTTTATTTTCCTAAGTTTATGTTTTAGGTTTTTATCTTAGATTTAAAATAAAACTCAACTAAAAAATAAACGTAAACCTAAAAAATAAGCTAAAATAAAAAATGTAAACTAAATAAATAAACTAAACTAAATAAAACTTAAAAAATAAAAGTAAATAAAACTAAAAAAATAAAATAAACTAAAATAAATAAAACGAAGCTAAATAAACTAAATAAACATAAAACTATTGGTTTACTTGATTTTTTTTAAAAAAAAACCCCAATACTCTAAGCTAACCCTAAACCCTAAACGCTAAACCCTAAACTGTAAACCCTAAAAACCCTAAATTCTAAAGCCTAAATACTAAACCCTAAACCCTAAACTCTAATCCATTACACTAAACCCTAAACCATAAACTCTAAACCTTAAAACCCTAAACCCAAAACCATAATCCCAAAAAACCTAAACACCTAAACTAAAGTAAATCAAAGCTAAAAATAAAATATATAAAGAAAACTTAAACCTGAATAAAATAATAAAACAAAATAAAATAAAATTTTAAACTAAAACCTAAACCTAAACCTAAAAATTAAAAAAAACTAATAAAAATATGCTAAAATAATAATAAAAACATAAACTAAACTTAAAAAGAAAATAAACCTAAGAATAAAAACATAAATAAAGTAAAACTAAAGGAAATAAAACCAAAAAAATAAAATAAAATAAAAATTAAATAAAAACCTAAACCTAAAAAAACATAAACCCTAAATGAAACAAAACCTAAACCTAAAATAAAAATAAAAGTAATAAAATAAAATAAACCTATACCTAAACTAAAGTAAAATAAACCTAATAAACCTAAACTAACCATAAACTAAATAAAATAAAATAAACCTAAACTAAACTAAAACATAAACCTAAAATAAAATAAACCTAAATGTAAACATAAAAAATAAAATAAAAATCTGTAAAACCAAAATAAAAACCTAAAACTAAAATAAAATAAAAATAAAACTAAATTAAAAAAAATAAACTACCTAAAAAAATAAACTAAAATAAAAAAACTAAACTAAAATAAATAAACATAAAAAAAAAATAAAATAAACTAAAGAAAAATAAACCTAAATAATGTATAAAATAAATAAATAAAATAAATAAACTTATGGTTTGCTAATTTAATAAAACCATAATTGACAAACCACAAAACTAAAACCCTAAAATTAACCTAAACACTAAACCTAAACCTTAAACCCTAAACCATAAACCTTAAACTTTAAACTGTAAACTAACCTAAACCTAAACCAAATCCTGAGCCTTCTCAACCACCCACCAAAAACCCTGACTACACTACCCCCTAATCCTGACTAACTAAATCCTACCCTACCTCCTTAACCCACCCCAATGAAAACAACCCTAAAATCCTAAACACTAAACCTAAACCTAACTGAGCCAAACCCAAAATAAATTAACCCTAAACCCTATTAAATCTAAACCCTAAACCCTTCAACCCAAACCCTAAACCCTAAGAACCTAGAAAACTAAACCTAAACTAAAAAAATGCTAAAAATGAAATACCTAAACCTAAATAAAATAAAATAAAATAAAAAGCTAAATGTAAAAATAAAATAAAATTAAAGAATAAACTAAAATAAAATAATGAAATCCAAAACTAAACTAAAAAATAAAATAAACCTAAGAATATAAAACCTAAATAAAATAAAAGCTAAACCTAAAATATAAATAAAATAAAATTAATGTAAAATAAAATAAAAACTAAATAAAAACCTAAAACTAAAAAATAAACCTAAAAATAATGCCTAAAAATAAATAAAATATTAAACCTAAATTTTAAACTAAAATAAAACTTAAAGCAAAAATAAAAATAAAATAAATAAAATAGAATAAACCTAACCTTAATATAAACTAAACCTAAACCTAAACCTAATCTAAATAAAATAAAATAAATAAATTAAAAATAAACTTAAACCTAAAATAAAAAAACAAACCTAAAACCTAAACCTAAAAAAATTAAATAAAATCCAAAACTTATACATAAAAATAAAAAATAAAACCTAAACCTAAAAAATAAAATATAATTAAAACTAAACCTAAACCTAAACCTAAAATATTAACTAAAATAAAGAACCTAAACTAAAATAAGTAAACTAAATTAACTAAAAATACAAAATAAACCTAAATAAAATTAAAAAATAAAGTTAACTAAAATAAATAATAAATAAACTAAATATACTAAATAAACTTAGACCTACCAGTTTACTTAATTAAAGAAAAACCTTAAATCCTAAATCCTAAACCTTAAATGCTAAACTCTAAACCCTAAAACCTAAAAAACCCTAAACCCTAATCACTAAACCCTAAACTCTAAACCCTAAACCCTAAAAGCATAAAATCTAAACCCTAAACCTTAAACCCTAAACCCTAAACCCTAAACCCTAAACCCTAACCCTAAACCTAAACCCTAACTCTAAACCCTAAACCCTAAACCCCAAAACTTAAACCTAAACCTAAAGTAACTAAATAAATTATAAAATAAATGAAAACCCTAATACCTAATAAACACAAACCTAAACCTTAACCTTAAGATTGGGCATAACCTTGATGGCAAGAACATCACCATTAACCAGGCTCAATCTAGATCTAGTGGTGGAGGCAAAGGTAGAGGTGGCGATTATCATAATTATTATGGGGGATTTGGAGGTGGTAGTGAATACAGAGGTGGTGGTCAGAGCAGCGATGGTTATGGAGGTGGGAGGAGCAATGGAGGTTATAGTCATGGTGGCGGCGGAGGGAGAGATCAAGGATATTATGGTGGATCCCGCTACTCGAGAGGTCAGGTTGTTTCTAATGGGAAATAGAGAAACTAAAGCATGACTGATTTGATCTGCTGCTTATGGGACTGTGTCTTTATAGTAGAGGCAGTTATAGTTATATAGGATTTTTTATTTGCTCTGTGCGTGCTCATTTTTTATCTATGTCACCACTTGTGAGTTAAAAAACTTATTGTGTTACTTGGTTGATGAAATAAATAAAAAAAGGAAATGCTAAATCTAAATTTGTTCTCTATTAAAAAAAACCTTAAACCCCAAACTAAAACTAAAACTTAATCCTAAATCCTAAACCCAATAATTTTTTAAAGCCTTTTGTTGTGCTGGCTGAACCTTTGTTGATCATTTTGGATTGGACTTTTTGATTTATGTTACTTGGTGGCTACCTTTGACCCCCTTTTGTGTGGTTGTTTTACCTTCTGGTGATTTACACTGGCTGCAGCTTATGTTTCCTTTAGTTGATGGTTTCATTTTTGAGCTATTTAATCATTTTTGGTTGCTCACCCTGGATTGCCTTGGTAGCTGGTTATTGTTGGGACTTTGGCTTGAGGGCTCTTATCTTGGTTTTGTATGCTATTTCTCAATTAATTAGCATTGCTCTGGTGCTTGCTGATGGCTGGTACTAGTTTTCTCTGGTTTAGTGCTTGGAAAGGAATTTGGCTAATGGTTGTTGTTGATATTCTCACTTTGTTCTAGCCTCTATTTAGGTTATTATGATTAGTCTATTGAGGTTTTTATTTGGTGATTTGGTTGCTAGCTGGTTGCTGGTCATTGCTTTTTGTTTAATGCTGATGGATTTGGGACTCTATGGACAATTGGACTTGGATTTTTAGTTGTATCAGGTATGCTAACTATGATGGCTTTGATGTTACTCACATCTTCTCTCTGGTTGGTAGCATTACATATGATTGTAACCCTTATTTATGAAGTTTGGATGCTCTTATGTATTGTTACCCCTTGAGATGATCATAACTAATCTTAAGCCTTCTCTTTCTAAGCTCTAACCTTTTCTTCCTTTTATCCTTATCATTTTTAGCTATGACTTTTCCTTTTATAGTGTTTTGCAGATTTGTTTTATAAGTTGGAACTGTACAGAGGGTAAGGTCATTGCTCAATCAACCCAAGTGATGTTGTTGTGTATCTTGCTTATCTTGCTTTTGAAAAGGAATCATGAGCTTCTACTAACTCATCATTTACTATTTTCAAGCTTTGTTTGGCATACTCTATGACTTTTTATCTTATGCCTTTTAGGCACAATATTTTCTCTATTATTTTCTTTTCTTTTTCTAATGTACTTAAATGGGGGTTTAGCTCTCTAGGTTTTTTGTAGATCTAAGAGCATTAGAATTTTAGAGCTTTACCCCTTTTAAAGACATTGTCTATTTTCCTTTTATGGTAATAAAATTCTAACTTTCACAAAAAAGACACCCTAAACCCTAAACCTTAAACAACCCTAAACCCAAAAAACTAAACCCAAAAACGTAAACCCCAAACTCTAAAACCATAAACCCTAAACCTTAAACTAACCCTAAACCTATAAGCCTAAACACTGAACCCAAAATGAAAAATCCTAAACCCTAACCGTAAACCCTAAACCCTAAACCCTAAAAGCATAAAACCTAAAATCCTAAACCCTAAACTCCAAAGCCTAAAGCTTAAACCTGAAACCCTAACCCTAAACCCTAAACCCAAAACCTTAAACCTAAACCTAAAGTAACTATATAAATTAAAAAATAAATCTAAACCCTAAAAATGAATAAACCTAAACCAAAACATAAATCTTACGAATTGGAAAAACCTTAATGGTAGGAACATCACTGTCAACCAGGCTCAGTCTAGATCATGCGATGGAGGCGAAGGCCGAGGCTATGATTATCATAGTGGTGGTGTGGGATTTGTAGGTGCTGGTGGTTATGGAGGCTGGAGGAGTGACAGAGGTTACATTCATGGTAGTGGCAGAGGGAGGGAATGTTGGAGGATCTCGCTACTCGAGAGGCCGGGGTGGTTCTAATGGGAACTGGAGAAACTGAATAAAGGTAGATTTGATTTACTACTTATGGAACTGTGTCTTTATAGTAGAGACAGTCCAAGTTATCTAGGGTTTTGATTTGCTTTATGCATGCTCATTTTTTATCTATGTCATCGCTTGTGTCAAAGAAAACTTGGTGTGTTACTTAGTTGATGAAATCAAAAAGAAGAAATGTTAAATCTAAATTTGTTCTCTGCTAAAAAGAAAACCAAAAACCCTAAACCCTAAATTAAAACCTGAACCTTAAACCCTAAACCCTAAACCTACAATCGTAAACCCTAAATCCTAAACCCTAAAATGGTAAACCCAAAACCCAAAACCCTAAAACCTACAACCCTAAACCCTAAACCCTAAACCTCAAAGCCTAAACCCTAAATCATAAACCTTAAACCCTAAACTCTAAAGCCTAAACCTTAAAAATCAAAAAATGTAATCCTAAACTAAATAAAACTTTAAAATAAAATAAAAAAAAACATCTAAATCTAAATAAAATGAAAACCTAAACTAAAACCTAAACCTAAACCTAAAAATAAAATAAAATAAAAAATAAAAACTAAATTTAAATTTAATAAATAAAATCCTAAGCTAAATTAAAAAAATAAAATAAGCTTAAGAATAAAAAGCCTAAATAAAATAAAAACTAAATGTAAAATAAAAATAAAATAAACCTAAATTAAAACCCTAAACCTAAGAAATAAGCCTTCAAATAATACCTAAACCCTAAACTAAAAAAATCTAAATCAAAAATAAAAAAATAAAATAAAATAAAATAAACTTAAACCTAAAGTGAAATAAATTAAACAAAAATAAATAAAACCTAAACCTAAAACTAAACTAAATAAAACAAATAAAACTAAAAATAAACCTAAACCTAAAGTAAAAAATTAAAACCTAAAAATAAACCTAAAATAAAAACCTAAAATCTAAACCTAAAAAATAAAATAAAAACCTCAACCTAAACCTAAAATTAAAAAATAAAACCTAAACCTAAAAAATAAAATAAAAATAAAAATCAACTAAAAAATAAATCTAAACCTAAAAAATTAAATAAAATATAAAAAACATAAACTAAAATAAAGAAACTAAACTAAATAAAAATAAAAAATTAACCTAACTAAAAATAAAAAAATAAAATAAACTAAAATAAATAAAATATAAACTAAATAAACCTAAACTAATCAGGCTAGTAGTTACTTGATGGGTATGGTTTATTCTAGCCTTTTGCTTCTGGTTTTGGTATATGGCATCGTGATTATGGGTTGGACCTAGCCGTGGGCTTTGTTCCTTCCTAGGTTGAGTTTACTCTCTCTAGAGATGTTACCTGCCATCTAGTTTTTGTTTCCTTTTTTTGGTTGTTTTTTTCAAGTTTTTTACAGTGTTTCCCTGTTGGTTGGATGGCCCATTGGCTTATCATTTCTTTGTATTATGGGATGAACCTATATGTGGCTTTGGCTATTCTTATTTCTATTATTATTTCTGTTGATTCCTGGTGTTATGGTCAGGCCTTGATGGTTGATGGTTGTCAGTTGGTTGGTGGATCTATAGAATTTTTGGTTCTTTACCTTGGTATTTATTTATTTTTGATGGTGTGGCTTTTGGTTGTTATCTTTTTTGGTTGGTTTCTTTGTTTTGGTTTGGCTGGATGTTTTGCGGGTTAGTTTCCTATTTAATCTTAATAATAGATACTAGAACTTGGTGAGCTCTTGGCTGTTAGTTATTTAGTTTAATCGAGGTAAGTTGGTTATGAAGGGTGGGATGCTTCCTCTATTATCCTTTTGTCTAGTAGCACCATATGTGATTGTAACCCTTCTTCTGAAGTTTGGATGCTCACATATCCTGTTTCCCCTTGAGATGAATGTGACTGAGCCTGAGCCATATCTAAGATTTTTATCATTTTGTTCCTTTTGTGTATTTAGCTTATCCTTATTTCAAGATGTTTATCACTATATTAAGTTCTTTATAGGTTTATGGTAGGTTTTGGGGATGTAGGTGGTTTGTGCATCTCATAGAAGATTTTGAGATATAGATGATGGCTTTGGCTGGCCTTCTAGGAATTTGGTGTTATTTGTTTCTTAATTTTTATCATTTATTTATTTTGCTTTGGTTTTTTTGTAATAGGTAGGAAATTTATCTCTTTAGGTTAATTGTAGCTCTTTGAGCAGTAGTTTAGAGATTTATCCCTTTTAAGGACCTAGTTCCACTTTCTTTTTTGCAATAAAATTCTCCCAATTTTAATTTTTTTAAAAAAACCCTAAGAATGGGCAGAACCTTGATGGTAGGAACATTACCATTAACCAGGCTTAGTCTAGATCTGGCAGTGGAGGCGAAGGTAGAGGCGACGGTTATCATAGTGGTGATGGGAGATCTGGAGGTGCTGGTGTATATGGAGGTGGTGGTCAGAGCAATGGTGGTTATGGAAGTGGGAGGAGTGACAGAGGTTACAACCATGGTGGTGGAAAAGGGAGAGATTGGGGATATGATGGCGGATCCCACTACCACTGAGGTCAGGGTGGTTTTGATCTGAACTGGGGAAACTAAAAAACTAGTCTATCCGATCTACTGCTTATGGAACTGTGTCTTTACAGTAGTGATGATTCTAGTTATCTAGAGTTTTTGATCTGCTCTATGAGTGCTCATTTTTTATCTATGTCATCGCTTGTGTCTTAGAAAACTTGGTGTGTTACTTGGTTAATGAATTCAAAAAGTAGAAAACTTCATTCTAATTTTATTCTCTATTAAAAGAAAATAACCAAAAACCCTAAACCTTAAATTAAAACCTGAACCCTAAACTTAAAAGCTAAACCCTAAATACAAAACCCTTAACCCTAAAAACCCTAGAAACCCTAAACTTTAAACACTAAACCCTAAAACCCTAGACCCTAAACCCTAAACTTTAAACACTAAACCTAAAAACCAAAACATAAAACTTAAACCCCAAACCTTAACTAAAAAAAAATGAAAACCCTACTACTTTAGGTTTAGTTTAGGGTTTGGGGTTTAGGTTTGTGGTTAGTTTACTGCCAGATTTTGGGTTTAGTTTGTGGTAGGGTTTAGGGTTTTTTTGACATAGGGTTTTAGGTTTTGTTTTTAGGGTTTAGGTTTAACATTTTGGGTTTAGGATTTAGGGTTTATGTTTTTTTTAAGAAATTAAGTAAATTGATAGTTTTAGGTTTATTTACTTTATATTCTATTTATTTTAGTTTATTTTAATTTTTTATTTTTATTTAAGTTTATTTTTTTTTTATTTAGTTTACTTTCTTTATTTTAGTTTATGATTTTTATATTTTAGTTTATTTTTTAAGTTTAGGTTTATTTTTCAGTTGAGTTTTAATTTTATTTTATTTTTTAGGTTTAGGTTTTATTTTTTATTTTCAGGTTTAGTTGTGGTTTTTATTTTACTTTTTTATGTTTTGGTTTTAGGTATTTATTTAGGTTTATTTTTAGATTTTAATTTTTTTTCTTTAGGTTTTGGTTTATTTTTAGTTTAGTTTATTTTATTTTATTTAGTTTTAGGTTGAGGTTTTATTTATTTTAGTTTAGTTTATTTCAATTTAGGTTTAAGTTTATTATATTTTGTTTATTTTATTTTTAATTTTGGTTTAGTTTTTTTAGTTTAGGTTTTATGTATTATTTTAAGGTTTATTTCTTAGGTTTAGGTTTATATTTTATTTTATTTTATGTTTATTTTATTTTTATTTTACATTTAGTTTTTATTTTATTTAGGCTTTTTATTCTTAGGCTTATTTCATTTTTTTAGTTTAACTTAGGATTTTATTTATTATATATTAATTTAGTTTTTATTTTTTATTTTATTTTATTTTATTTTTAGGTTTAGGTTTTAATTTTATTTAGATTTAGATTTTTTATTTATTTTATTTTTAGGTTTTATTTAGCTTATGATTAGGTTTTTAGGTTTTTAAGGTTTAGGCTTTAGGGTTTATTGTTTAGGGTTTAGGGTTTAGTGTTCAAGGTTGTAGGTTTTAGAGTTTAGGGTTTTGGGTTTACCATTTTAGGGTTTAGGGTTTTCGATTGTAGGTTTAGGGTTTAGGGTTTAAGGTTCAGGTTTTAGTTTAAGGTTTAGGGTTTTGGTTTTTTTTTTAATAGAGAACAAATTTTGATTCAACATTTCTTCTTTTCGATTTCATCAACCAAGTAACACACCACATTTTTTAAGACACAAGCGATGACATGGATAGAAAATGAGTTCACATAGAGCAAATCAAAACCCTAGATAACATGAATTATCTCTACTATAAAGACATAGTTCAATAAGTAGTAGATTTGATCTACCATTCTTCAATTTCTCTAGTTCCCATTAGAACCACCCCGGCCTCTCGAGAAGCGAGCTCCACCAACATATCCCAGATCCATCCCTCTGCCACTACCATGACTGTAACCTCTGTCGCTCTCCATCCTCCATAACCACCAGCACCTCCAAATCCCACACCACCACTACGATAATCATAGCCTCCGCCTTCGCCTCCGCCTTCGCCTCCGCCGCCAGATCTAAACTGAGCTTAGTTGACGGTAATGTTCCTACCATTAAGGTTTTTCCCATTCTTAAGGTTTATGTTTTGGTTTAGGTTTATTAGGTTTTAGGGTTTAGGTTTATTTTTTAGTTTATTTAGTTACTTTAAGTTTAGGTTTAAGGTTTTTGGTTTAGGGTTTAGGGTTATGGTTTTGGGTTTAGGCTTTAGGCTTTAGGCTTTAGGCTTTAGGGTTTAGGGTTTAGTATTTAGGGTTTAGGATTTAAGGTTTTATGCTTTTAGGGTTTAGGGTTTAGGGTTTAGGGTTAGAGTTTAGGGTTTTACATTTAGGATTTAGTGTTTAGGCTTTTGGGTTTTGGGTTAGTTTAAGGTTTAGGGTTTATAGTTTTGGAGTTTAGGGTTTAGGGTTTAGGGTTTAGGGTTTAGGGTTTAGGGTTTAGGGTTTTAGGGTTTAGGGTTGTTTAAGTTTAGGGTTTAAGGTTTAGGATATTTTTTTGGGAAAGTTATAATTTTATTACCATAAAAGGAAAAGATACAATGTCCTTAAAAGGGGTAAAGCTCTAAAATTCTACTACCCTTAGAGCTACAAGAAACCTAGAGAGCTAAACCCCCATCTAAGTACATTAGAAAAATAAAAGAAAATAATAGAGAAAATATTGTGCCTAAAAGGCATAAGAGAAAAAGGCATAGAGTAAGACAAATAATTCTTGAAAATATTAAAAGGATCAGTTAGTAGCAGTTCATGATTCCTTTGAAAAAGAAAGATAAGCAAGATCAACAACAACATCACTTGGGTTGATTGAGCAATGACATTACCCTCTATACAGTTCCAACTTATAGAGAATATCTACAAAACACTATAAAGGCAAAAGTCATACCTAAAAATGATAAGGATAAAGAGAGGAAAAGGAGAGAGCTTAGAAAGAGAAGGCTCAAGATTAGTTAGGATCATCTCAAGGGGCAACAATACATAAGAGCATCCAAACTTCATAAAAAGGGTTGCAATCATATGTAATGCTACCAACCAGAGAGAAGATGTGAGTAACATCAAAGCATCATAGTTAGCATGCCTGATACAAGTAAACATCCAAGGCCAGTAGTCCATAGAGTTCCAGATCCATCACCATTAAACAAAATGCAACCAACCAACAACTAGCTAGTAGCATAACAACAAAATAAAAACAACAATAGACTTATTACAACAACCTAGAGAAAGGCTAGAACTAAGTCAGAAAACTAACAATAACCACTAACCAAATTCCCATCAAAGCTCCAAACCAGGGAAAACCAGTACCAGCCATCAGTAAGCACTAGACCAATGCTAATTAATTGAGAAATAGCCAACAAAACCAAGATAGGAGCCCTCAAGCCAAAGTCCTAACAATAAGCAGTCACCAAGGAAAACTAAGGTGAGCAACCACAAATGAATAAATAGGTCAGAAATGAAACCATCGACTGAAGGAAACATAAGCTGCAACCAATGTAGATCACCAGAAGATAAATCAACCACACAAAATGGGGCCAAAGGCAGCCACCAACCAACAAAAATCAAAAAGTCTAATCCAAAATGATCAACAAAGGCTCAGCCAACACAGGAAAAGGCTTTAGAAAATTGTTGGCTTTAGGCTTTAGGATTAAGTTTCAAGTTTTAGTTTAGGGTTTAGGGTTTTTTTAGTAGAAAACAAGTTCAGATTCAATATTTCTATTTTATTTCTTTTATCAACCAAGTAACACAATAACTTTTTTAAGATAGAAGTGGTGACATATATCAAAAATGAGCATGCATAGAGCAAATCATAAGTCTTATATAATTATAATTGTCTCTACTATAAATACACAATTCCATAAGCAGCAGATGAAATCAATCATTCATTAGTTTCTCCAATTCCAATTAGAAACCACCTGACCACTCGAGTAGCGGGATCCACCATAATATCCCTGATCTCTCCCTCTACCACCACCACGACTATAACGTCTATCACTCCTCCCACCTCCATAACTACCCCGCCCACTACCCCTTTCACCAGATCCCCATAAACACTGGATAATCGCCACCACCAGATATAGATTTTACCTGGTTGACGGTGATGTTACTTGCATCAAGGTTTTGCCCATTCTTAAGATTTAAGTTTAGGTTTAGGTTTATGTTTATTAGGTTTTAGGGTTTAGGTTTATTTTCTAATTTATTTAGTTACTTTAGGTTTAGGTTTAAGTTTTGGGGTTTAGGGTTTAAGGTTTAGAGTTAGGGTTTAGGGTTTAGGGTTTAAGGTTTAGGGTTTAGGGTTTATGCTTTTAGGCTTTAGGGTTTAGGGTTAGGGTGTCTTGTTTAGGGTTTACGGTTTTTTATGATTTAGGGTTTAGAGTTTAGGGTTTTGTGATTAGGGTTTAGGGTTTAAGGTTTAGGATTTACCGTTGTGGGTTTAGGATTTAGGGTTTAAGGTTTTTCTGTAATTAAGTAAACCGGTAGGTTTAGGTTTATTTAGTATATTTAGTTATTTATTATTTATTTTAGTTAACTTTATTTTTTTATTTTTATTTAAGTTTATTTTGTATTTTTATTTAGTTTAGTTTTCTCATTTTAGTTTAGGTTCTTTATTTTAGTTTATACTTTAGGTTTATGTTTAGGTTTACATTTTGTTGAGTTTTAATTTAATTTTATTTTTTAGGTTTAGGTTTTATTTTTTATTTTTAGGTTTATGTTTAGGATTTTAATTGATTTTTTTAAGTTTAGGTTCTAGGATTCATTTTAGGTTTATTTTTTGGTTTTATTTTTTAGTTTAGGTTTAGGTTTATTTTTAGTTTATTTTATTTTATTTAGATTAGGTTTAGGTTTAGATTTAGGTTTAGTTTATTTTTGGTTTAGGTTTATTCTATTTTGTTTATTTTATTTTTATTTTTACTTCAAGTTTTATTTTAGTATAGGATTTAGGTTTTATACTTTATTTATTTTAGGCATTATTTTTAGGTTTATTTTTTAGTTTTAGGTTTTTATTTAGTTTTTATTTTATTTTACTTTAAGTTTATTTTATTTAAATTTAGGTTTAGCTTTTATTTTATTTTGGTTTTTTATTCTTAAGTTTATTTTATTTTTTAGTTTAGTTTTGGATTATCGTTATTTTATTTTAGTTTATTTTTTAATTTAATTTTATTTTTACATTTAGTTTTAGTTTAGTCAGGTATTTTATTTATTTTAAGGATCTTTAGTTTAGGCTCAGTCCCAAGTTTTAGGGTTTAGGGTTATGTTTAAAGCTTAGGGTGGTGGATATTTTGGTCTTGGGTCCAGGTTTAGTTAGGGTTTAGGATCAGGGTAGTTTAGTGTTTAGGTTTAGGCTTAGTGTCACCAGAGCCAAAGAGATCAGGGTGGGTGGGTTCAAGGTTTATACTTTAGGGTTTAGGGTTTGTGGTTTAATGTTAGTGGGAGTTTAAGGTGAAGAGTTAGGGTTTAGGTTTAAGCGGGTTTAGGGTTTGGTGGGGTCATGGTCTGGTTGGCTTTAGGGTAAAAGTTTAGGTTTAGGGTTTAGGGTAGTTTAGGTTTAGGGTTTAGGTTTAGGGTTTAGTTTTAGTTTAGGTAAGATTTAGGGTTTGGGTTTAGTTCCCGATTTAGGTTTAGGGTTTTACATTTAGGGATATTTTTTTAAATTAAGTAAACCTGTAGGTTTAGCTTTATTTAATTTATTTAGTTTATTTTATATTATTATTTAGGTTTATTTTTATTTTTTTTAGTTTATTTATTTTATGTTTATTTATTATAGTTTAATTTTTAGGATTAGGGTTAGGTTTAAGTTTATTTTTTTAGTTTAGTTTTAGTTTTGTTTTATTTTTTAATTTTAGGTTTATTTTTTATTTGTAGGTTTAAGTTTAGATTTTTATTTTCTTTTTTTAAATTTAGGTTTTAGGTTTCTCTTTTATGTTTATTTGTAGGTTTTATGTTTTAGTTTAGGTTTAGGTTTATTTTTAGTTTATTTTATTTTATTTAGCTTATGGTTTAGGTTTAGTTTATTGAAGGTTTAGGTTTATGTTTTATTTATTTTCATTTAAGTATAGGTTTATTTTATTTTATTAATTTTATTTTTATTTTAGGTTTAGTTCTTTTTTAGTTTAGGGTTTAGGTTTTATTTTATTATTTATTTATAGGTTTTATTTTTAGGTTTAGTTTTTTATTTACTATTTATTTTATTTTATTTTTAGTTTTTTTGGTTTTTATTTTACCTTTAGTTTTCACTTTATTTATGTTTTTATTCTTAGATTTATTTTCTTTTTAAGTTTAGTTTACTTTTTTTTTATTATTTTAGCTTATTTTTATTAGTTTTTAAAATTTTTAGGTTTAGGTTTTTTTATATATTTTATTTTTAGCTTTTATATACTTTAGTTTAGGTTTTTAGGTTTTTGGTTTAGGGTTTAGGATTTAGGGTTTTAAGGTTTAGGGTTTTAGGGTTTAGGGTTTAGGGTTAGGGATTAGAGTTTAGGGTTTAGGGTTTAGTGTTTAGGCTTTAAGATTTAGAGTTTTTAGGGTTTAGGGTTTAGGGTTTAGGGTTTGCTTAAGGTGTTGGGGTTTTTTTAAAAAACATTAAGTAAACCAATAGTTTTAGGTTTATTTAGTTTATTTAGCTTCTTTTTATTTATTTTAGTTTATTTTATTTTTTATTTTTATTTATTTTTATTTTTAATTTTTTTTAGTTTAGTTTATTTATTTTAGTTTAGGTTTTTTATTTTAGGTTATTTTTAATGTTTAGGATTACGTTTAGGTTTATTTTTTAGTTGAGTTTTTTTTATTTTATTTTTTAGGTTTATGTTTTACTTTATATTCTTTGGTTTAGGTTTAGCTTTTTATTTTATTTTGTTAGGTTTTGGTTATAGGTTTTTATTTTAGGTTTCTTTTTCTGATTTATTTTTTTTGTTTAGATTTAGGTTTATTTTACTTTAGTTTATTTTATTTAGTTTAGGTTTAGGTTCAAGTTTTTTTTATTTTAGTTTAGTTTATTTCAGTTTAGGTTTAGGTTTATTTTATTTTGTTATTTCATTTTTATTTTAGGTTTAGTTTTTTTTTAGTTTAGGGTTTATATTTTATTTTTTATTTATTTTTATGTTTTATTTTTTAGGTTTGAGATTTTATTTTGCTTTTATTTTATTTTTTTTGCATTTAGGTTTTATTTTGTTTAAATTTTTAATTCTTAAGTATATTTTGGGTTTATTTTAGGTTTACTTTAGGTTTTATTTATTTATTTTTAGTTTATTTTAGTTTAGGTTTAGGTTTATTTTATTTTGTTTATTTTAGGTTTAGCTCTTTTTTTAGTTTAGGTTTTTAGTTTTATTTATTTTATTTATTTTTATGTTTTATTTTTAGTTTTATTTTTTAGGTTTAAGTTTTTAATTAGTTTTTATTTTATTTTATTTTAGATTTATTTTTATTTTTATTTTATATTTAGGTTTTATTTTAATTATTTTTTTATTTTTTAGGTTTAATTTATTTTTTAGTTTAGTTTAAGATTTTATTGATTTTATTTTATTTTAGTTTTTATTTTTTATTTTTTTCAGGTTTCAATTTAGATTTTTATTTTATTTTATTTATGTTTAGGTTTTTTATTTATTTTATTTTTAGGTTTTATTTAGTTTAGGTTTAGGTTTTAGGGTTTAGGGTTTAGTGTTTAGGGTTAAGGGTTTATGGGTTAGGGTTTAGGGTTTAGGGTGCATGATCAGGTTTTGTAGAGGTTTGTGGTAGTTTAGGGTTTAGGGTTTGGGAGTTTTAGGGTTTAGGTTTGGGATTTTCAGTGTTTAGTTTAAACTTTAAGGTTGGGGTTAGGGTTTCTGATTTAGGTTTATGGTTTAGGGTTTTAGGGTAGGGTTTGAGGTTTAGGCATGGGTGGGTTTTTTTAGAGTTGTGGTTTAGTGTCAGTAGGTTTAGGGTTATTTTTTGGGTTTTTTTATTTTTTTAGTTTTTATTTTATTATATTTAAAATTTTTTTTTAATTAAGTAAACTAGAAAGTTTATGTTTATTTAATTTATTTTTTATTTATTTTAGTTTATTTTAGTTTTAATTTTATTTAAGTTTATTTTTATATTTATTTTATTTTGTTTTTTATTTTATGTTTATTTATTTTAGTTTAGGTTATTAATTTTAATTCATTCTTCAGGTTTAGGTTTATTTTTTAGTTTATTTTTATTTTATTTTTGTGTTAAGGTTTAATTTTTTATTTTTAGGCTTAGGTTTAAGTTTTTATTTTTTTAGATTTAGGTTTTAGATTTTTATTTTAGGTTTATCTTTTTTTGTTTAGGTTTAGATTTATTTTTAGTTTATTTTATTTTATTTATTTGAGGTTTAGGTTTAGGTTTAGTTTATTTTAAGTTTAGGTTTACCTTTTATTTATTTTAGTTTAGGTTTAGGTTTATTTTATTTTTATTCTAGTTTATGTTTTAGGATTTATTTTTTATTTATTTTTAGGTTTATGTTCTAGGTTTAGGATTTTATTTAGTTTTTACTTTATTTTATTTTATTTTACATTAATTTTATTTCAATTTTACTTTTAATTTTTGTTTTATTTAGTTTTTTATATTTTTTTATTTAGTATAGGTTTTTATTAATTTTATTTTAGTTTAGTTTTTATTTTTTATTTTTTATTTTATTTAGTTTAGTTTTTTTCAATTATTTTTATTTTTTCTTAATTTATGGTTTAGGGTTTAGTATGGTACGTTTAGGGTTGCAAGTTTAGGATTTAGGATTTAAGGTTAGTTTTTGGTTTCAGGGTTTAGGGTTGTAAGTTTATGGTTAGTTTTAAGGTTTGAGGTTTAGGGGTAGGATTTTTTTTTATTTTTTATATTTTTATTTTTTTTAAATCAAATAAACTCGAAGGTTGAGCTTTATTTATTTATTTTTATTTATTTTAGTTTATTTTAATTTTTTTATTTTCATTTTAGTTTAATTTTTTTATTTAATTTAGTTTATTTTATTTAGGGTTATTTATTTTAGTTTAGGTTTTTTATTTTAGTTTATTTTTTAAGTTTAGGTTTATATTTATGTTTATTTTTTTACTTTAGTTTTATTTTTATTTTATTTTTTAGGTTTAGGTTTTATTTTTATTTTAATGTTTAGGTTTTTATTACATATTCTTAGGTTTAGCTTTTAGGTATTTGTTTTAGGTTTATTTTTAGGTTCCATTTTTTTAGTTTAGGTTTAGATTTATTTTTGGTTTATTTTATTGAATTTTTGTTTTAGGGTTAGGTTCATGTTTAGTTTATTTTAGGTTTAGGTTTAGCTTTTACTTATTATAATTTAGTGTATTTAAGTTTAGGTTTTGGTTTATTTTATTTTTATTTTAGGATTAGGTTTTTTTAGTTTAGGGTTTAGTTTTTATTTTATATTTATTTTTAGGTTATATTTTTTAGGTTTAGGTTTTTATTTCATTTTTATTTTATTTATTTTAGGTTTATTTCATTTTTATTTTAATTCTAATTTTTATTATATTTAGGTTTTCATTTTTTTGTTTAGGTTTGGTTTTTATTTATTATATTTTAGTTTAGTTTTTGATTTTGATTTTCTTTTCTTTTTGGCTTTAGTTTAGGTTTAGGTTGTAGTTTATGTTTTTATTTTATTTTATTTTTAAGTTTTATTTAGTTTAGGTTTTTTGTTTTTATTTTAAGTTTATTTTTAGGTTTTATTTTTTTGTTTAGGTTTGGTTTATTTTTAGTTTATTTTCTTTTATTTAGTTTAGAGTTTCGGTTAAGTTTGTTTTATATTATTTATTTTATTTTTATTTTAGGTTTAGGGTTTTTTTAGTTTAGGGTTTAGGTTTTATTTTTTATTTAGTTTTAGGTTTTATTTTAGATTAGGTTTTTATTTAGGTTTTTATTTTATTTTCTTTGAGGTTTATTATCGGTTTATTTTTTTTATTTTATGTTTAGTTTTTATTTTAGCCTTTTTATTCTTAAGTTGATTTTATTTTTTATTGTTTAGTTTAGGTTATTATTCCTTTTATTTTAATTTATTTTTATTAGTTTTTTTATTAGGTTTATGTTTAGGTTTATTTATTTATTTTTATTTTTATGTTTTATTTAGTTTAGGTTTAGGTTTTTAGGTTTTTATGGTTTAAAAATTAAAGTTTAGGGTTAATAATCAGTTTAGCCTAGGGTTTTGGTTTTAGGGTTTGTGGGCTTAGTTTTGGGTTTAAGGTTTAGGGTTTAGTTTTGGGTTTAGCTCAAGGTTTGAGTTTTATGGTTTTGTTTTTAGGATTTAGGGTTCGTTTGGGTGGTAGGGAGGGTTTAGGATTTAGGGTTTAGGGTTTAGGGCTAGGATTAGGGTTTAGGGTTTATGGTTTTGGGTTTAGGGTTTAGGTTTTAAGATTTAGTGTTTAGGATTTAGGGTTTATGATTTTAGGGTTTAGGGGCTAAGGTTTAGGGTTTAGAGTTTTTAGGGTTTAAGGTTTTGGGTTTAGGGTTTAAGTTTTATGTTTAGGGTTATTACTTTTTAATAGAAAATAAATTCAGATTCAACATTTCTTCTGTTTGATTTCGCCGACCAACACACTGAATTTTCTAAGACACAAGCGATGACATAGATAAAAAATGAGCACCCATAGAGCAAATCAAAACCTTAGGTAGCTAGAATTGTCTCTACTATAAAGACAAAGTTCCATAAGTAGCAGATCGGATCAGCCATTCTTTAGTTTCTCTTCCATCAAAACCACCCCAGCCTCTCGAGTAGCAAGATCCATTATCATATCCCCGATCTCTCCCCTCCACCACCACCACGGTTGTAACCTCCATCAATACTCGTGCCTCCATAATGACCATTGCTCTGACAACTACCTCCATATCCACCAACACCTCCAGATCGCACAACAGCACTGTGATAATTGCCTCCTCCGCCTTTGCCTCCACCACTATTTCTAGACTGAGCTTGGTTGATGATCATGTTCCTATCGTCAAAGTTATGCCCATTCTTAATGTTTAGGTTTAGGTTTAGGTTTATTAGGTTTTATGATTTAGAATTATTTTTTAATTTATTTAGTTACTTTAGAGTAGTTTAGGGTTTATGGTTTAGGATTTAGGGTTTAGGGTTTAGGATTTTTTTTTAAATTAAGAAAACTAGTAGGTTTAGGTTTATTTAGTTTATTTTTTATTTAGTTTAGTTCATTAAATTATTAATTTTTATTTCAATTTGTTCATTTATTTTAGGTTTATTTATTTTAGTTTAGGTTTTTTATTTTAGTTAATATTTTAGATTTATGTTTAAATTTTATTTAGTTTTGTTCATTTATTTTAGGTTTATTTATTTTAGTATAGGTTTTTATTTTAGGTAATATTTTATATTTATGTTTATTTTTTTTAGTTTAGTTTAATTTTTGTTTTATTTTTTAAGTTTAGTTTAATTTTTGTTTTATTTTTTAAGTTTAAGGTTTATTTTTTATTTTTAGGTTTATGTTTAGGTTTTATTTTTTTTCTTTGGTATTGGTTTAGGTTTTTATTTTAGGTTTATTTTTAGGTTTTATTTTTTTAGTTTAAGCTCAAGTTTATTTTTTAGTTTATTTTATTTCAAATAATTTAGGGATTAGGTTTAGTTTATTTAGGTATAGGTTTATGTTTTATTTATTTTAGTTTAGTTTATTTTTTTTAGGTTTGGGTTTATTTTATTTTGTTTATTTTAGGTTTAGGTTATTTTTTAGTTTCGGATTTTAATTTTACTTTATGTTTATTTTAGTTTATCTTTAGGTTTAGGTTTTTATTTAGTTTTTATTTTTATTTAATTTTAGGTTTACTTTATTTTTATTTTATGTTTAGTTTTTATTTTTTTTAGTTTTTTATTTTTAAGTTTCTTTTATTTTTTAGTTTAGTTTAGATTTTTATTTATTTTATTTTAGTATAATTTATATTTTTATATTATTTTATTTTTAGGTTTAGGTTTAGGTTTAAGTTTAGGTTTTTATTTTATTTTATTTTTTTATTTAATTTAGGTTTAAGTTTTTTTATTTATTTATTTTTTGGTTTTTATTTTATTTAGGTTTAGATTTTTAGTTTTGAGGGTTTAGGGTTTATGGTTTAGGTTTTAGGGTTTAGGGTTTAGGGTTTAGGGTGTAGGGTTTAGGGTTTTAACATTTAGGGTTTAAGGTTTAGGGTTTACAGTTTACGATTTAGGGTTTGGGGTTTAGGGTTTAGGGTTTATGGTTTAGTGTTAGGCTTTTTTTTAAATTAATTAAACTGGTAGGTTTAGGTTTATTTAGTTTATCTTTTGTTTATTTTAGTTTATTTTTTTATTTTTTATTTGGGTTTACTTTTATTTTTAATTTTATTTTATTTTATTTTAGGTTTATTTTATTTTTATTTTAGGTTTAGTTTTTTATTTTATTTAGGTTTTATTTTAGTTTATTTAGTTTAATTTTTATTTTTTTAGCTTAGGTTTAGTTTAGGTTTTAGTTTAGGTTTATTTATTTATTTATTTTATTTTAGGTTTTATTATGTTTAGGTTTAGGTTTTTAGCTTTTTATAGTTTAGGGTTAAGGGTTTATGATTAGTTTAGGGTTTAGGGTTTAGGGTTTGAGGTTTAGGGCTTATGGTTTAGGGTTACAGTTTAGGGTTTAGGATTTAGGGTTCTTGAGGGTTTGGGGTTGTAGGTTTTGGTTTAGAGTTTAGGGTTTAGGGTTTAAGGTTTTTTTAATTAAGTAAACTAGTAGGTTTAGGTATATTTAGTTTATGTAGTTCATTTTTTATTTATTTTAATTTAATTTATTATTTATTTTTATTTAAGTTAATTTTTATTTAGTTTAGTTTATTTATTTCAGGTTTATTTTTAGTTTAGGTTTTTCAGTTAGGCTTATTTTTTAGTTTAGTTTTATTTTTATTTTATTTTTTAGGTTTAGGTTAAATTTTAGATTTTTAGGTTTAGGTTTAGGTTTTTATTTTATTTTCTTAGGTTTAGGTTTTAGGTTTTTACTTTAGGTTTTATTTTTTAGCATAGGTTTAGGTTTATTTTTAGTTTATTTTATATTATTTAGTTTAGTTTTAGGTTTATGTTTAGTTTATTTTTTTATATGGGTTTAGGTTTTATTTATTTTAGTTTAGGTTTAGGGATATCTTATTTTTATTTAAGGTTTAGGTTTTATTTTATATTTATTTTTAGATATTTTTTTAGGTTTAGGTTTTTATTTAGTTTTTAATTTAAATTATTTTAGGTTTATTTTATTTTTATTTTAGATTTAGTTTTTATTTTATTTAGGTTTTTTATTTTTTTAGTTTAGTTTAGGTTTTTATTATTTTTTTTAGTTTAGTTTTTATTCTTTTTAGTTTAGGTTTAGATTTTGGTTTAGGCTTTAATTTATCTTTTCATTGTATTTTAATTTTTTATTTTATTTTAGTTTACGTTCTTTTATTTATTTTATTTTTGGGTTTTATTTAATTTAGGGTTTAGCTTTTTAGCAATTTAGTGTTTAGGGTTAGTTTAAGGTATAGGGTTTAGGGTTTGGGGTTCAGGGTTGTAGGTTTTAGGATTTAGGGTTAGGGTTTAGGGTTTAGGGTATAGGGTTTCAAGGTTTAGGGTTTAGGGTTTAGGGTTTAGGGTTTAAGGTGAGGGCTTTATTTAAATTTTTTTACTTATTTAGGGTTTAGGGTTAGTTTAGGGGTCAGGGTTTTAGGTTTAAGGTTTAGGCTTTAGGGTTAGTTTTAAGGTTTAGGGTTTAGGGTTTAAGATTTAGTGTTTTTTTTTAATTAAGAAAACTGATTGGTTTAAGTTTATTTAGTTTACTTTTTTATATATTTTCATTTATTTTATTTTTTAATTTTTTTATTAAGTTTTTTATTTTCATTTAGTTTAGTTTTTTTATTTTAAGCTTATTTATTTAAGTACACATTTTTTATTTAAGTTAATTTTTTAGGTTTAGGTTTAAGTTTCTATTTCTTTTTTAGTTTACTATTTTTTTTCAATTCATGTTTTATTTTTTATTTTTAGGTGTAGGTTTAGCTTTTTATTTTATTTTTTTAGGTTTAGGTTTTAGGTTATTATTTTAGGTTTTTTTTTAGGTTTTATTTTTTAGTTTAAGTTTATTTTTAGTTTATTTTATATTATTTAGTTTAGCTTTTGGTTTAGGTTTAGTTTATTTTTGGTTTGGGTTTAGGTTTTATTTTTTTTAGTTTAGGTTTAGGGATATGTTATTTTTATTTAAGTTTTAGGTTTTATTTTATATTTATTTTTATATTTTTTTAGGTTTAAGTTTTTTACTTAGTTTTTAATTTAATTTATTTTAGTTTATTTTATTTTTATTTTAGGTTTAGTTTTTATTCTATTTAGGCTTTTATTTTTTTAGTTTAGTTTATGTTTTTTATTTATTTTATTTTAGTTAGTTTTATTCTTTTAGGTTTTTTTTTTTAGGTTTAGGTTTAGGATTTAATTTATGTTTTCATTATATTTTATTTTTTTATTATATTTTAGTTTAGCTTCTTTTATTTATTTTATTTTTAGGTTTTATTTAATTTAGAGTTTAGCTTTTTAGCATTTTAAGGGTTTGGGTTTAGGGTTAGTTTAGGGTTTATGGTTTAGGGTTTGGGGTTTAGGGTTGTAGGTTTTAGGGTTTTGGGTTAGGGTTTAGGGTTTAGGGTTTAGGGTTTCAGGGTTTAGGGTTTCAGGGTTTAGGGTTTAGGGTTTAGGGTTTAAGGTTAGCATTTTTTTTATTTTTTTACCTATTTAAGGTTTAGGGTTAGTTTAGGGTTTAGGGTTTTAGGTTTATGGTTTAGGCTTTAGGATTAATTTTAGGGTTTAGGGGATTTAGGGTTTAGGGTTTTGGGTTTAAGGTTTAGGGTTTTTTAATTAACAAAACTGATTGGTTTAGGTTTATTTAGTTTATGTTTTATTTGGTTTCATTTATTATATTTTTTTTTTAGATTAAGTTTTTATTTTTTTTAGTTTATTTATTTATTTTAGTACACATTCTTTATTTCAATTTATTTTTTAGGTTTAGGTTTAAGTTTCTATTTAATTTTTAGTTTAGTGTTTTTCTTCGATTCATGTTTCATTTTTTTATTTTTAGGTGTAAGTTTAGGTTTTTATATTATTTTATTATGATAAGGTTTTAAATTTTTATTTTAGGTTTATTTTTAAATTTTATTTTTTTATTTTAGGTTTAAGTTTATTTTTGGTTTATTTTATTTTATTTAGTTTTGGGTTTAAGTTTAATTTTATTTTGGTTTAGGTTTATGTTTTATTTATTTTAGTTTAGTTTATTTTATTTTAGGTTTAGGTTTATTTTATTTTGTTTATTTTATGTTTAGGCTTTTTCTATTTTAGTTTATGGTTTAGGTTTTATTTTTTATTTAATTTTTGGTTCTATTTCAGGTTTATTTTTTAGGTTTAGGTTTTTATTTAGTTTCTATTTTAGGTTTATTTTATTTTTATCTTATGTTTAGTTTATATTTTATTTAAGTATATTTATTTTTAGGTTTATTTTATTTTTTTGTTTATTTAAAATTTTTTATTTATTTATTTTTAATTTAGTTTTTATTTTTTATTTTATTTTAATTTTAAGTTTAGGTTTAGTTTAGATTTAGATTTAGGTTTAGGTTGACATTTAGGTTTTTTGATATTTTTTTTATATTTTATTTAGGTTGTATTTTTTATTTATTTTAGTTTTATGTTTTATTTAGTTTTAGTTTAAGTTTTTAAGGTTTAGGGTTTAGGATTTAAGGTTTAGGGTTTAGGTTTTTAGAGTTTTAGGGATCGGTTTAGTTTTTATGGTTTAGGGTTATAGGATAAGAATTTAGGGTTTGCATGTTTTAGGGTTTAGGGTTTAGGGTTAGGGTTTTATTTTTTTTATTTATTTTTATTTAGGTGGTTAGGATTTGGGTTTAGGATTTAGTGTTGTAGGCTTAGGGTTATATGATCGGGGCTAAGGGTTTAGTGTTAGTTTTATGGTTTAGGGTTTAAAGTTTAGGGTTGTAGTTGAGGGTTAGTTTTAAGGTTTAGGGTTTAGTCATAGGGTTTTTTTTTATTTTTTTTATTTTTAAAATTTTTAAATTAAGTAAACTCATAGGTTTGGGTTTATTTAATTAAAATTTTATTTATTTTAGTTTATTTGATTTTATTTATTTTTATTTTAGTTTATTTTTATTTTTATTTAGTTTAGGTTTATTTAATTTAGTTTAGTTTTTTTTTTATTTTTTTTAGGTTTAGGTTTATGTTTATTTTTTACCTTAGTTTTATTTTTATTTTATTTTTTATGTTTAGGTTTTATTTTTTATTTTTTTTAGGTTTTATTTTATAGGTTTAGGTTTTTATTTAGTTTTTATTTTATTTTATGTTTGGTTTTTTTTTCCATTTTTAGTTTTGGTTTAGCTTTTATTTTATTTAGATTTTTTTTATTTTTTATTTTAGTTTAGGTTTATTTTATTTTATTTTATTTTAGTTTATATTTTTAATTTTATTTTCTTCTTTAGGTTTAGGTTTAGGTTTAGGTTGTAGTTTATGTTTTTATTTCACTTTATTTTTTTTATTATATTTAGGTTTAGGTTTTTTTATTTATTTTATTTTTAGGTTTTATTTAGTTTACTTTTAGGTTTATTTTTAGTTTAGGGTTTATGTTTAGTTTATTTTAGGTTTATGTTTAAGTTTTATCAATTTTAGTGTAGTTTACTTTAGTTTAGGTTTAAGTTTATTTTATTTTATTTATTTTATTTTATTTTTAGGTTTAGTTTTTTTAATCTAGGATTTAGGTTTTATTTTTCTTTTTATTTTTAGGTTTTATTTTTAGCTTTATTTTTTAGGTTTAGGTTTTTATTTAGTTTTTATTTTGCTTTATTTTAAGTTTATTTTACATTTATTTCAATTTTATTTTACATTTAGTTTTTATTTTATCTAGGTTTCTTATTCTTATGTTTATTTTATTTTTTTTAGTTTTGTTTAGGTTTTTATTTACATTATTTTAATTTATTTATTTTATTTAATTTTAGGTTTAGTTTTTTTATATCTTTATTTTAGGTTTTATTTAGTAGATTTAGGTTTAGGATTTTAGTTTTACTGGGGTCAGGGCTCAGGGTAGGTAGTTTAGGTTTAGGGCCCAGGAGGGTTTGGAGAGAAGATTTAGGTTATTTAGGCCAGGGTTATTTAGTGGTGGGTTTAGAGTTTTAGTTTTTATGGTTTGGGGAAGTGGTGGTGGTTAGGGTTTGGTAGAGTGGGTTTAGGTTAGGGTGGGTTTGGGGTGGGGTGGGTTAGAGGGTGGAGGGGGTATAACATTTAGGGTTTACATTGGTTAGGGTTTAGGGTTTTAGGGTTTTAGGGTTTAGGATTTAGGGTTTAGGTTTTAGGATTTAGGTTTAGGGTTTAGGGTTTTTATTTTATTGTTTTTAATAGAGAACAAATTCAGAGTCAACATTTCTTCTTTTTGATTTCATCAACCAAGTAACACACCAAGTTTTTTAAGTAATAAGTGGTGACATAGATAAAAAATGAGCATGCATTGAGGAAATCAAAAACCCTAGATAACTAGAATTATCTCTACTGAAAAGACATAGTTCCATAAGAATCGACAGTCATTCTTTCGCTTCCATGTCCCATCGAACCACCCCAAAGATCTCAGTAGGGATCCATCATCATATCCCTGATCTCTCCCTTCCGCTTCCACCATGGTTGTAAACTCCGTCGCTCCTCCTGCCTCCATGACCACCACTACTCGGACCACCACCTCCATATCCACCAACACCCCTAGATCCCCCACCACCACTGAGATAACTGTCGCCTCCACCTTCGACTCCACCGTTGAATCTGAATCCAAAGGATGTTCACGCCAAGGTTCTCTATTCTTAGGGTTTATGTTTAGGTTTATTAGGTTTTAGGCTTTAGGATTATTTTTTAATTTATTTTGTTACTTTAGGTCAGGTTTAGGGATTTTTTAATTAAGAAAATTAATCGGTTTAGGATTATTTAGTTTATTTTTTATTAATTTTAGTTTATTTTATTTTGCATTTTTATTTAGGTTTATTTTTTATTTTTAATTTATTTATTTGTTTATTTTAGATTTATTTTATTTAGTTTAGGTTTTTTATTTTAGATTATTTTTTAGGTTTATGTTTAGGTTTATGTTTTTTTTAGTTTACTTTTAATATTATTTTAGTTTTTGGGTTTAGGTTTTATTTTTTATTTTTAGGTTTAGGTTAAGGTTTTTATTTTATTTTTTTAGGTTTAGCTTTTAGGTTTTTATTTTAGGTTTATTTTTAGGTTTTATTTTTTTTTTAGGTTTAGGATAATTTTTTGTTTGTTTTAATTTATTTAGTTTAGGGTTTAGGTTTAGTTTATTTTAGATTTAGGTTTTGGTTTTATTTGTTTTAGTTTAGTTTATTTTATATTTGGTTTAGGTCTATTTTATTTTGTGTATTTTAGGTTTAGTTTTTTTTAGTTTATGGTTTGGGTTTTATTTTTTATTTATTTTTAGGTTTTATTTTTAAAAATTTTGTAAACTAGTAGGTTTAGGTTTATTCAATTTATTTTTATTTATTTTAGTGTATTTTATTTTATTATTTTATTTAGGTTTATTTCTATTTTTATTTTTATTTAGGTTTTTATTTTATTTTATTTTAGGTTCATTTTATTTTTATTTTAGGTATTATTTTTTATTTTATTTAAGCTTTTTATTTTATTTTTTTTAGTTTAGTTTTTATATATTATATTTTACTTTAGTTTTATTTTATTTTATTTTCTTTTTAGGTTTAGGTTTTAATTTATGTTTTTATTTTATTTGGGTTTACATTTTTTAATTTATTATATTCTTAAGTTTTATTTAGTTTAGGTTTTGGTTTTTAACTTTTTTAGGGTTTCGGGTTTAGGATTAAGGGTTTGGGGTTTAGTGTTTAGGGTTTAGGCTTTAGGATTTAGGGTTTAGGTTTAGGGTTAGGGTTTATTATTTAGGGTTTTATGATTTAGGATTTAGGGTTTAGGGTTTAGGGTTTAGGGTTTTTAGGGTTTGGTGTTTAGGTTTTAGGTTTATGGTTTTTGGTTTTTACTTTTTTTAATAAAGAACAAATTTAGATTCAACATTTCATCAACCAAGTAACACACCAAGTTTTCTAAGACACAAGTGGAGATATAGATAAAAAATGAGCACACATAGAGCAAATCAAAACCATAGATAATTAGAACCATCTATACTGTAATGACACAGTTCTATTGACAACAGATTGGATCGACCGTTCTTCATTTTCTCTAATTCCCATTAGAACCACCCTAGCTTATCGAGTAGTGGGATCCTCCATCATATCCCAATCTCTCCCTTAGCCACCACCACACCTGTAACCTCGGTCGCTCCTCTCTTCTCCATAAGCACCACTATTCTGACCACCACCTCCAAATCCACTAGCTCCTCCATAGCTGCCACCACGACTACAATAACTGTCGCATCTACCTTCGCTTCCACCGCCAGATCTTGACTAACTTGGTTGATGGTGATGTTCCTACCATCAAGGTTCTACCCATTCTTAGGGTTTAGGTTTAGGTTTAGGTTTATTAGGTTTTATGCTTTCGGTTTATTTTTAAATTTATTTAGTTACTTTAGGTTTGGGTTTAGGGTTTGGGGTTTAGGGTTTAAGGTTTAGGCTTAAGGTTTAGGGCATAGGGTTTAGGGTTTGGGTTTTAGGGTTTATTCTTTTAAGGTTGAGGATTTAGGATTAGGGTTTAGAGTTTAGGATTTTGGGTTTAGGATTGTATGTTTAGGGTTTTAGGTTTAACGTTTAGTGCTCAAGGTTTAAGGTTTAGGGTCTAGGATAAAGGGTTTAAGGCTTTTTTTTAAAATTAAGTAAACTGGTTAGTTTTGGTTTATTTAGTATATTTAGTTTATTTTTATCTTTTATTTTTTATTTTTATTTAGTTTAGTTTATTTATTTTATGTTTATTTATTTTAGTTTAGGTTTTTTATTTTAATTTATTTTTAAGGTTTAGGTTTAGGTTTATGTTTATCTTTTAATTTAGTTTTATTTTTATTTTATTTTAATTACTTTATTTTTCTTATTTTTAAGTTTAGGTTTAGGTTTTAATTTAGGTCTTTATTTTATTTTATTTTTAATTTTGTTCAGGTTTAGGGTTTTTAGGGTTTCTTAAATATTTTATTTTTAGGTTTTATTTAATTTAGGTTTAGGTTTTTAGGTTTAGGGTTTACGGATTAGGGTTTTAGGGTTGAAGGTTTTTGGGTTTAGGGTTCAGGGTTTAGGGTTTTTTCTGAAATTAGGTAAATCGATAAGTTTAGGTTTATTTAGTTATTTATTTATTTATTTTAGTTTAGTTTATTTTTTGCTTTATATTTATGATTATTTTTTATTTTTATTTAGTTTAGTTTATTTATTTTAGTTTAGGTTTTTTATTTTAGTTTATTTTTTATGTTTAGGTTTAGGTTTATTTTTTAGTAGAGTTTTATTTTTATTTTATTTTTTAAGTTTAGGTTTTATTTTTTATTTTAGGTTAAGGTTTAGGTTTTAGGTTTCTATTTTAGGTTTATTTTTAGCTTTTATTTTTAAGTTTAGATTTAGGTTTATTTTTATTTTATTTTATTTTATTTAGTTTAAGTTTTGGTTTTTTTTATTTTGTTTTATTTTATTTTAGTTTAGGTTTATTTATTTTATTATTTTAGGTTTTTTTAGTTTAAGGTTTAAGTTTTATTTTATTTATTCTTAGGTTTTTTAGGTTTTAGTTTAGGATTTTTTATTTAGTTATTATTTTATTTTATTTTAGGTTTATTTTTAGTTTATTTTATTTTTATTTTTTACATAGCTATTATTTTATTTAGGTTTATTCTTAGGTTTATTTTATGTTTTATTTATTTTAGTATAGTTTATTTTCGTTTAGGTTTAGGTTTATTTTATTTCGGTTTATTTTAAGTTTAGTTTTTTTTTAGTTTAGGGATTAGGTTTTAATTTTTATTTATTTTAGGTTTTATTTTTAGGTTTATTTTTTAGGTTTAGGGTTTTATTTTGCTTTTTATTTTATTTTATGTTTGTTTTTTATTTTATTTTACCTTTAGGCTTTAATTTATTTAGTTTTCTTATTTTTATGTTTATTTTATTTTTTTAGTTTATTTTAGGATTTTATTTATTTTATTTTAGTTTAGTTTTGTTTTTCATTTTATTTTATTTTACTTTTAGGTTTAGGTTTAGGTTTAGGTTTAAGTTTTAGTTTAGGTTTTTATTTTATTTTATTTATTTTATTTTATTTAGGTTTAGGTTTTTTTATTTATTTTATTTTTTGGTTTTATTTAGTTTAAGTTTAGGTTTTTAGCTTTTTAGGGTTTAGGATTAGTACAAGGTTTAAGGTTTGGGGTTTAGGGTTTAGGGATTAAGGTTTTTCTTATTTTTTATTTTTTGGGTTTAGGGTTTAGTATTTAGGGTTTAGTGTTTAGGTTTTAGCATTTATGGTTTATGGTTTAGGGTTTCTGGGTTTACAGTTTAGGGCTTAGGTTTTAGTGGTTTTAGGGTTTAGTGTTTACATTTTAGGTTTTAGGTTTAGTGCTTACATTTTAGTTTTTTTGTATTTTAGGTTTTATTTTTTTTTTTTATTGATTCAACATTTCTTCTTTTTGATTTAATCAAGCAAGTAACACACCATGTTTTCTAAGACACAAGCGATGACATAGATAAAAAAATGAGCACTCATAACAAAAATCAAAAACCTTAGATAACTAGAACCCTATATACTATAAAGACACAGTTCCATAAGCAGTAGATCCAATCAACCATTCTTCAATTTCTCCAGCTCCCAACAGAACATCCCCGGCCTCTCGAGTAGTGGAATCCACCATCATTTCCCCAATCTCTCCCTCTGCCACCACCATGGCTATAACCTTCATTAGTCCTCCCCTTCCATAACCACCACTGCTCTGACCACCACCTCCATATCCATTAGAACCTCAGGACCCCCACCACCCTTTGCGATAATCTCCATCTCTATCTAGATCTAGAGTAGTTGGTGATCTGTAACCTTCATTAGTCCTGTCATGAAGGTTCTGCCCATTCTTTGGGTTTCGGTTTAGGTATAGGTTTATTAAGTTTTGAGGTTTACATTTACTTTTAAATTTATTTAGTTACTTTTGGTATAGGTTTAGGGTTTGGGTTTTAGGGTTTAGTGTTTAGGGTTAGGGTTTAGGGTTTTGGTTTTGGGTTTTGGGTTTTTGGGTTTATGCTTTTAGGGTTTAGGGTTTAGGGTTTAGGGTTTAGGATTTTTAGGGTTTAGGGTTTAGGGTTGCAGGTTTATTGTTTAAGGTTTAGGGTTTTGGGTGGTAGGGTTTAAGATTAAGGGTTTATGGATTGTTTTTTTAAATTAAGTAAACTAGAAGGTTTAGGTTTATTTAGTTTATTTTTTATTTATTTTAGTTTATTTTACTTTTTATTTTTATTTAAGTTTACTTTTTATTTTTAGTTAGTTTAGTTTACATATTTTAGGTTTATTTATTTTAGTTTAGGTTTCTTATTTTAGCTTATTTTTTATGTTTAGGTTTAGGTTTAGGTTTATTTTTTTAGTTTAGTTTATTTTTATTATATCTTTTAGTTTTAGGTTTTATATTATTATTTTTAGGTTTAGGTTTAGGTTTTATTTTATTTCTTTAGGCTTATCTTTTAGGTTTTTATTTTAGGTTTTATTTTTTAGTTTAGGTTTAGGTTTATTTTTAGTTTATTTTATTTTATTTATTTTAGCTTTAGGTTTAGGTTTTGTTTATTTTAAGTTAGGTTTAGGTTTTATTTATTTCAATTTAGGTTTAGGTTTAGGTTTATTTTATTTTTTTTAGGTTAAGGTTTTTTTTTGTTTGGTTTAGGGTTTACGTTTTAGTTTTTATTTATTTTTGGATTTATTTTTAGTTTTGGTTTTTATTTAGTTTTTATTTTATTATATTTTAGGTTTATTTTATTTTTATTTTATTTTTAGTTTTTAATATATTTAGGTTTTTTATTTTTTAGTTTATTTTAAGTTTTTATTTATTTTATTTTTGTTTAGTTTAATTTTATTTTATTTTCTTATCAGGTTTAGGGTTTAGGTTTTAGTTTTTATTTTTATTTCATTTTATTTTTATTTTTATTTAATTTAGATTTTTATTTATTTTATTTTTAGGTTTTATTTAGTTTAGGTTTAAGTTTTTAAAAACTTAGAGTTTAGGGTTGCAGGTTTTAGGGTTTAGGGTTTATGGTTTAGCATTTAGTGTTTAAGGTTTAGGGTTTTAAAGTTTAGGGTTTTGGGTTTAAGGTTTAAGGTTTAGCATTAGGCTTTTTTTTATTTTTTTATTTAGGGTTTAGGGTTTAGGGTTAGTTTAGGGTTTAGGGTTTTTGGTTAGTTTTAGGGTTTAGGATTTAGGATTTATAACTTTATGATATATGGTTTAGGGTTTAGGTTTTATTTAAAAAAATTAAGAAAATCGATAGGTTTTGGTTTTTTTAGTTTATTTTTTATTTATTTTAGTTTATTTTATTATTTATTCTTATTCAAGTTTATTTTATATTTTTATTTTATTTAGTTTATTTGTTTTAGGTTTATTTATTTTAGTTTATAATTTTTATTTCAGTTTATTTTTTAGGTTTAAGTTTTCGTTTAGGTTTATGTTTACTTTTTAGTTTAGTTTTTTTTATGTTTAAGATTTATTTTTTATTTCTATGCTTAAGTTTAGGTTTATATTTTATTTTTTTAGCATTAGGTTTTAGGCTTCTATTTTAGGTTTATTTTTAGGTTTTATTATTTAGTTTAAGTTTATGTTTATTCCCAATTTATTTTATTATTTAGTTTAGGGTTTAGGTTTAGTTTAATTTAAGTTTAGGTTTAGATTTTATTTATTTTAGTTTAGTTTATTTTAGTTTAGGTTTAGATTTATTTTATTTTGTTTATTTTAGGTTTAGGTGTTTTTTCTGAGTTTATGGTTTATGTTATATTTTTAGTTATTTTTTGGTTTAGGTTTTTATTTAGTTTTTATTTTATTTTATTCTAGGTTCATTTTATTTTTATCTTACATTTAGTTTTTATTTTATTTAGGTTTTTTTAGGTTTAACTTTTTTTAGTTTAGTTGAGGTTTTTATTTATTTTATTTTAGTTTAGTTTTATTTTTTATTTTATTTTATTTTCAGGTTTATGTTTAGGCTTAGGTCTAGGTTTAGGTTTATGTTTTAATTTATGTTTTTATTTTATTTATCTTATTTTATTTTATTTATTAAATTTTATTTAGGTTTAGGTCTTTTTATTTATTTTATTTTTAGGTTTTATTTAGTTTAGTTTTAATTTTTAAGGGTTTCAAGTTTTTAAGGTATATTGTTTAGGGTTTAGGGTTTAGAGTTTATGGTTTGGTGTTTATGGTTTAGGGTTTAGGGTTGTAGGTTTTAGGGTTGAGGGTTTAGGGTTTAGGGTTTAGGGTTGTAGTTAAGGGTTTAGGTTTTATTTTAGGGTTTAGGGTTTAGGGTTAAGGTTTTTTTATTATTTATTTATTTTTTTATTTAGGGTTTAGGGTTAGTTTAGTGTTTAGGCTTTAGGGTTGTAGGTTTAGGATTTAGGGTTTAGGGTTTAGGGTTCGTTTTAGGGTTTAGGGTTTAAGGTTAAGGTTTTTTTTTCAATTAAGTAAACTAGTAGGTTCAGGTTTATTTAGTTTATTTTATTTTTTTACTTTAAATTTGGCTTTTTTTTACTTTTAGTTTACTTTATTTAATTTAGGTTTATTTATTTTAGCTTAGGTTTTTTATTTTAGTAAGTTTAGGTTTATGTTTATTTTTTTACTTTAGTTTTATTTCTATTTTATTATTTATGTTTAGGTTTTATTTTTATTTTTATGTTTAGGTTTAGGTTTCTTTAATTTTTTTAGGTTTAGGTTTTAGGTTTTTATTTTAGGTTTATTTTAGTTTAGGTTTAGGTTTTAGGTTTTTAGGATTTAGGGATTAGGGTTTAGGGTTTAGGGTTTTATGTTTACGGTTTAAAGTTTAGGGTTTTAGGGTTTAGGGTTTTAGTGTTTAGTGTTTAGGGTTAGGGTTTAGGGTTTTGGGTTTAGTGTTTAGGCTTTATGTTTTAGGGTTTTTATGGTTTAGGGTTTAAAGTTTAGGTTTTAGGGTTAACTTAGGGATTAAAGTTAGTTTAGGGTATAGCATTTAAGGTTTAGGGTTTAGGCTTCAGGGTTTAGGGTTTTTAGGGTTTAAGGTTTAGGGTTTCATTTAGGGTTTTGGGTTTAGCATTTTAGGTATTAGGGTTTATGATTTAGGGTTTGGGGTTAGGGTTTAGGGTTTAGGGATTAGGGTTTAGAGTTTATTTGGGTTATGTAAACCAAACCCCTAAATCTAAAATCCCAAATAAAACCTAAACCTAAACTAAACCTAAAAACTAAAACAAATATAAACCCATAAACCTCAAACCTAAACCACCCAAACCCTAAAACCTAATCTAAACTAACCTCCCTGAATGGGAAGAAGCTTGATGGCGGGAACATCGTCAACTAACCTCAATCTAAATCATGCGGTGGAGGCAAGCGAGGTGGCGGTTGGTGGTGGGGGATGCAGGTGATGTGGTGGATATGGAGGTGGTGGTGGGCGGTGGTGGTTATGGAGGCGGGAGGAGTGGGGTAATAATCGTGGTGGCGGAGGAGAGATTGGGGATATATGGCGGATCCCTCAGAGGCTGGGTTGTTACTGAAGCGAAGAATGATCGACTCGACCTGCTACTTATGGAACAGTCTTTACAGTAGAGACGGTTCAAATTATCTAGGGTTTTTGATTTTCTCTATGGGTGCTCATTTTTTATCTTGTCATCGCTTGTGTCTTCAAAAAGTTGGAATGCTACTTGGTTGATGAAATTGAAAAGAATAAATGTTGAATCTGAATTTGTTCTCTATTAAAAAAACCTTAAATATTAAACCTTAAACCCAAACCTAAACCAACCTAAACTAAACCACAAACCTAAACCCTAAACCACCTAAAACCACAAACACTAAACCTAAATAAAACCACAAACCCATCATCTTAAACCTAAACCTAAACCAAAACAAACCCTAAACCTAAACCACAAAACCCAAAACCTAAACCATAAATATTAAACCACTAAACTTCTTCCAACCAAACAACATTACCAACCCCAACCATAAACCTTGAATAAAGTTTTTTTAGATCTAAATGAAATGACAATCAAAAGGTAGCTAAATGTCTTCAGAGACTTTCCTTGGTCATGATGATACCATGTTATGGTAAGATATATTTGAGTAGTATATTATGGTGATATTAACATATTTTTAATAAATGTATAATTAAAATATTTTAAATTTGTAGTGGGAATTAGGTTGTAGTACCAAAGGTGTATTTCATACTTGAAGTTTAAAAGTAATATTTTATGTTCAAAATAAATATTATATGTTGTAGCATAGTATATCATCATATATCATAATATATTGTTCTGTGCATTATAAATTCTTTTAGTATTTTACAATCATGCAGTCAAGCCTACACTAGCATTATTTATAAAAATGTTGATTTGGGCTTTAAAATGGTGGAATTTGACCAAATTCATAATAGGTAGAGTATGGCATCATAATATATTATTTTAATTTAAAATTTGTAAGTGATACGATTAAAATATATAGTTTTTTATGGTTTAGACTAATATTATGATTTTTTATCTTAAGCAATCCCTTGTGATGTGATATTAAATATAATATAATATAATATGTTTGTGTATTATGATATAGGATGCCATAACAAAGTGTAGCATCACGCATTATAACATATTTTTTGTATTATTACTTGTTGTTTAGCATATTTTAGTATCTTATAGTATGATGTAGTAGAGTTTGTACTAGTATAATTCATAAAAATATTGATTTATAGGCTAAGATGATGGGATTTGGCCAAATTTAAGGTAAGATTTAAGGAACATCATTGGGGGTGTGCTATGGTGTGTCATTTAATCAAAAGAATGGAATTTTGCATCCAAAATAAATGTTCATTTTTCAACCAAATTTTATAATTTTTTTGCATAAAGTGATTCATTTTAAGGTGTAATGTAAGATAATATATTATATGAAAGCATACTAAAATATAATGAACATAACAATATAACTTCACATATACATGAATGTGGTGGTGTGTTACTAAATGTTATTGTATATTTTAGTATGTTTTACTTTTATTATAATACATTGGGTAAAAACTCAATTTGAAGGTTGAGATGGAAGAATTTGGCCAAATTCATGGTACACACAAAAAAGGAACACCAAAATTATGCTATTTTGTACCATTTCTAATAGAAAAATAACAATTTTACATCCAAAATTAACATTAGAAAATTTTGTTATTTGTTTCTTTTAAGTGATTCTAATGAGTTGTAATGTTAGATAATATATTATATTATAGGAAATTATAATATAACATCATATATTATAATATAATATAGTGTGTTTATTCACACTATAATATGTTTAGCATGATATTGTATAGTTAGTTTGTCCTTGCACCAACACAAATCATAAAATGTTGATTACAATGTTAAGATGAAGTAATTTGAATAAATACATTGTTAGTCTTTTGGTTGAAGTATTAAAAGTGTACCTAAGAGAAGAAATAAGATTTGATGAGAATTCCATGTCAAGAACATGAAGGGAGCTCCACTAGGAGATCACTAATGCATTATACATGACATGTGAGGGGTTTATGTTGAGGACATAGAAGAAGAAAATATATTGGGGATAAGGTTTGTATTTGATTTTATTATATGATTTGAGGATAGAAGATCCACTAGGGATAAGAATCTATAATCCACCTGGGATTAAGATTGAATCAACTTTAATTCATTTTGTTTTAATTGATGTGGAGGCATATATGATAGAGATATAGGCTCGAGTCCACTGGGGATCGGGTATATGAACCTTCACTAAGGAAGCAGGTTTGGGCTATCTGCTGGGGATTAGGATTTGAGTTTGATTTCATAGATTTGTTTGGGGATGTATCCGTTGGAGATAAGAGTTTGGTTGGATTTCTTTGATTTACACTTTACTTGGGGAGTTAGTTTAATTTGGTTCCACTAGGGATGTTGGTTTGGAATTTGATTTGTTTGCTTAACTTGTTTATATACGATTTTGGGCTCCACTATGGAGAAGGGTGTGATTTAACTCTACTAGGGAAAATCAGATTGGGTTTAATTTAATATGAGTTAATGTATGGACCTTGTCGATATGTGATAGACCCACTGAGAAGGGGCTATATTAGCCTTGACCTACCTGAGGTTTACAAATCCAAATGGATAGTCTACCGGCTGTGGGGTAGAACAAGCCAACCTAAGGGGTTGCCTTTCAGTGTGCAACGGCTATGCTAAAAAGAAAGTGTAGCAAACTTACATTTTCCAAAGTGAGGAACAATAGCTGGGTAACTGGTTGGATGCACAATTAATCGAACGACTGGGCAGCTAAGTGAATGTCACTTTGGGGACTTATGTCAACTCAAAAGTAGTAAATATTAATTTTATCTTTATTTCATATGATTTGATATGGTTTGTTTGGTTTAGTTTGATTTTGAATTGAGGGCATATCTACTGGGGATGTGAGCTTGGTCAAATTTGATAGATTTAATTTATGGATAATGTTGATGTGCGACGGAACCACTGAGAAGGGGCTATATCAGAATTGTCATATCTCAGATTTACAAATCCAAAGGGATAGTCTATAGGCCATGAGGTAGATCGAGCAAACCTAAAGGGTTTCCTTTCGGTGTGCAACAGCTATGCTAACAAGAAGGCGCACCAGACTTACATCTTCTAAAGCAAGGAACAACTACTAGGGTGACCTATTGGTAGCATAACAAATCAAACCTGACTTAGGGTGACTACTGAGTGAATGTCACTAGGGACTTATATCAACTCAAGAGTAGTCAGTCAATTCTTATAGGGAGTTTTTGCGCCTAAAATAGATGAGCTTGGGAATAAAGTAAGGGTGTCCTCCTAATCCACAAGTGAATATATATTTTGTTTATATATTTGTGTGGACCCTGTTGGTGTGTGAGGGACCACACTAAGAAGGGGCTATGTCGACCTTGACCTATCTTAGATTTACTGGACCAATGGAGAATCTGCACATCCAAAGGATGGATTCTCCAACCACAAGGGTTGTTACTAGGAAAGAGGAACTGACCAATCCGATAGTAACTCAAGTAATGTCTAAATTCGGTCCCAAAAGATGTGATCCAAATGTAGTGCCCACAGGGAAGATGTTGGAGGGCATTATCTTGAGCCTAGAAAAGCCTATGTATGCGGTGGCCAACTCGGAGAAAGCATAGCGAAATTGCATCACCATGTGTGGTATCTAGGTGCGAGAACCAACAAACCTAAAATTAGTGGTGTATCCATCGGATAGTGAGAACCAACCAAGGTGTCATTAGTGTGCAACAATTAATCCAAAAGAAAGCATGTAGGCTTACAACTTTCCAAGGAACTAATCATCGATAGATAGTCATTGGTGAGATAGATGTTATCTGACCTAGAGCTACTACTAAGTGGGAAGCCCTGAAGAAGGACTAGACACAAACTGGAAGCAATCATGAGGGAAGGAGCCGCTAGGGGACTTATCCTAAACCTCCAATATACTCGACCCAGTTTGTGTACGAAGGCTAATCCAAGAAGAAAGCATAGTAGACTCACATCTTCTTAAATGAAGCCAACATGAGGTAGCTTATCGGCCATGCAGTAAGGCCTACCAAACTAACAAGGCACTAGTCGGTGTTCAGTAGCCAAGTAAGGAAGTAAAGCATAGTATACTTACATCCTCCAAAGCAAGAAGACCATTGGGTGACACACTAGCAAGGTAGCACTTTAGCCTGACCTAGACTAGCTACTAAGTGAGTACCACTAGGGGCGTTATCTCGACTTAGAGTAGCCCGAGGCAAAATATATGTGTTTTATTTATATGTTTGTGTGTAGTTTGTGTTTAGATTATGTCGATGAATGATAGGACGCTACTATGGTTCTTTTCAACTACCTTAAACACATTATGGTGGATTCACAAATAAGAATACTTTCAATATCTAAGACATTGAATTTAAAATGGAATATTCATTAATGATAATTATTTTCAAAAATGATTTATAATATTTATTTAAGTAGAGCCCATTGATTGGATGCATTAGGCGCTCCCTAATGATTAATAAGTTGATAAGATCCTACTTGGTAGGCCTTTTTTATGGCAAAAGGAACTTCCCAAGTGGGTTCAAACTTTCCTCCCATCTTACAACAGACAACAATCGATCTTCCTAGAACTAAACTAAGCTCTCTTACTTGAAAAGCTCTAGGATGGACCAACTTATTGTGAGCTTGAATCATTTTAGATTTGTACAACTTGAGGTTTTGGCATGCCCGTTGGCATCTCTCCTCCAAACCTTCGAGCTCTTCTAAGCGCAACTTGGCATTCTACTATATTATGATCTTGCTAACCATAGCTATCCTTAGTGTGGGTAGTTTAACTTCTAATGGTAGGACTGCTTTAGACCCATACACTAAGGATAAAGAAGTATACTGAGTTGGAGTTCGATATATGGTGCGGTAGGACCACAAGGCTTCAACTAACTACGCAAGCCACTATTTCTTATTATTGTTGAGTGTCTTCTTTAATATTTGGATGAGAGTTTTATTGAAGGATTCAACTAAGCAATTTTTCCTTAGGTAGTTGATGGTAGAATATCTAAAATCTAAGCTATGTCTCCGGGTAAAGTTTTTGATCTCGGTGCTCTTGAATGTAGTACCATTATCAGATAGAATTCATCAAGGAACTCTGAACCTATATATGATATGGTTTTTAGAAATTGGACATGCGTGACCTCTGAGCAATCACCTTTGCCCATTTGGAAAAGTAGTTAGTAGAAGCTAAGATGAATAGATGACCCTTGGAAGAAGGAGGAACAATCAGACCCACTATGTTGGTACCCCAACACTCGAATGGCCATGATGCCAATGTAGGATGTAGAATGTTGGCTGGTTAGTGTAGGATCACACCATGTATTTGACAATGATGGCATCGCTTAGCCGTATTCATGCAATCTTTGATCATCGATGCCAAGTAATATCCTAGAATATTGATCTTAGCTTTCATTTTTGGACTGAATTGGTCGGCTCCACATTATTCTGAGTGTACGTCGGTCAAGATCTTATGGGCTTCATGCTTGTCTAAACAACATAACCACATATGATCGAAAGTCCACTGGCATAAGACACCATCTACAAGAGCATAGGAAAGTTCTCTATTCTTAATCTGATGGGCTTGGGACTTATCTTAAGGTAGTTTTCCTTTATTTAGGTAATCCATAAATGGTTGTGTCCAATCTAACTCCTCATCCTTCTTGGGAATGGCAACCTCCTCTTTAAGAGAGTACTTTTTGATAAGTTCAGTATCAATAAGGGATAAGACTTATCTATTTTGGACCTTTATTGATATGGACACATCCTCTAAACATGCCAACTCCTTGGCAAGCTTGGCTAAAGCATACGCTATGATGTTCTCTCCTTGAGGAATCTTATAAATGGTAACCTCTAGGATTTGGGCCAATAACTCCATTATGTACTTGTGGTAGTGATAGAGCTTGGGCTTTATATCCTTATAGGACCCCATAATTTGGTTGATAACTAGTTGAGAATCCTCAAAGATGTTGATGTTCTAGATGTTTAGAGTAACGACTAACTCTAGACCGGCAATCAGAGCCTCATATTCAACTTCGTTATTGGTGTAAGGATTGGACAGATGATATGAGAATCTCATCACATCATAGCCCAGAGTTAAGAGAACTATTCCTACCGCTGCCTTTCCTAGACTAGTAGATTGTGGCTCATCTCATCTTTGAGTGGAAGTCTCACTATCAAAGTATATCTCCCAGTGGTGAATGCTAGTATCCCCTAAGTTCATGATTTGTTCATTGGGGAGATCATCACTAAGCAGAGAGTTAGCAGGAAGTGGGTGTGTTGCTAAGAAATCTGCTAGTGCTTGTTCTTTAACCGCACAGAAGGGTATGAAGGTAATGTCAAACTACAAGAGGATCATGGACCACCATGCCAACAATCTGGATAGCATCGACCATTTCATGAGTTACTATAATGGATTGATTCTAGAGATTAAGTTCACGTTATGAGGAAGCATGTAGTATTGTTGCTTTTGGGAGGCAAAGGTTAAAGCTAGGAAGTGCTTCTCAATGGGTGGATAAATAGTCTCAATAAGAATTAGATGACTGATAAGGTAGTAGAGTGTGTTTTCCTTCCCTTCATCATTGAATGGGACAACAAAACACCAAGGAGTCATCTAACGTAGCAGTGTAAAGTATAAGCAACTTGCCTGGGATAGGGCCTTTTAAAAATGGCAGTGTCTTCAGGTAATGTTTGGTGTCTTTGAAGGCATGCTCCCACTTCTCATCCCACTTGAACTTGGCATCCTTTTTGATAAGCACTGAGAATGTATGACGTCTTCCTGATAGGTTGGATATAAAGTGTCGTAAACACACCAACCACTTTTGAAATGATGATGAGTTAAAACTTTGGGGTGGAATTTATAATATCGACTTGATCTTCTCATTGATTTTGATTCCCCGGTGAACAACAAACCAAGAATTTCCTTGAAGGTACTCCACTTCAAGGGTTCATTTTGAGGTTAAATTTTTCTTAATTCTACTCTCAATTCAAAGAGATGGTCTTCCTTTTCTCTACTTTTGGCCATGAGATCATCGACATAGCACTTGACTTAATGATGAATAACTTCATCAAGATTGACATAGCTTCGTGTATGTAACAGCATTTTTATTTGAAAGGCATGAACTTATAATAATAAATTCGATAGGTTCTAAAAGTAGTTTCTTTCATCTTAGGGCCATCTTTATTTGGTTATATCTAGATAAGCCATCCATGAAAGAGAAGACATGAGAATGTCCACCATCGGCTCGAGATTGGTAGAAATTCATCTTTTGGACATGTATTATTTAAATCCCTAAAATGATGCTTATGTCCATTCTTTTCCTAATGATGGCGACTAACAGGGTATTTTTCTTTCCCGATGAAGTGAGCACCGATTAGTTTCTTGACTTCATAAATGACTTATTTTTCTATGTCTAATCACATGCATCTAGGAGCTTGCTTGATAGGGTTAATAGCAAGCTCTATTGCTAGTTTATGGATTGCTACGTTAGGAGCTTATCCAGGCATCTCTTCATAACTCCATGCGAAGAAGTCCTTAAACTCAGCCAATAGCCTAAGTCATTGGTTTTAATTTCATTCAACAAAGAATTGATGTATGTTGGGTGTGGATCATCTTCAGCTCTTAAGTTGATTTCCTTGAGCTCGTCAATAGTTGACTTGATCTCTTCTTCAAACACTCGTGGTACATCTTTGACTTCAAAATAATTTGGATCATCTGAAGTTTCTAAGCACAGCTTCTCATATGAGCTAATATGATTTGAAAAGAACCTATCAGATTCCAAATGATTGGTGATGACTAAGCAGTAATCATCATCATCGACTGTATCCATTGTACCGAATCATAGTCCTAGTCTTGATTAAGAGCTTTTGCATTTGTTCTTCCATATTCTTTTGAAGTAGTCTAACATGTGCTTTGACCAAGTATGTGGGATTAACCCTTTCTTTACTAAATAATGAACACAAGGTAAGTACTAATCAAAAGGTAATTCTATTAAATCTTTATATGAATCATCCTCAAGTTCTACATCAACTTCTTGACTTGAGGATGATGCTCCCAGAAATAACCTTTGAGTCTTCACACTTGTGGATGACTTAGTGGCTTCCTTAATTACCAAACCCTTAGCTTTTTGAGAGGAAACTGGTAGAGCTAAGGTTCCTAACTGATGCATAACTGTTTCACATATAGACTTGGATACGCTTATGCTTTGCTTTGGAGCCCAATCTTCTTCACTATCTTACTCAAGTGTCACCCCCAAGAGAATCTACTACTAAGAAGAGCTGGCTGGTGTGCTAACCATATACGACTCTACCTTTGAACTAGATTCTAAGTCTATACGGATAGCAGGTGCACTCCTAGTAGATGGGACATATCGTCTATTGGGTGGCCAATAAAGTTTTCCACCCACAGGGTGCCTCTGACGGCCTCTTCCTCTGCGGTGGAGGTGGGTCGTCCTACCAATATGTTCAAATGTAGTAACAAATTGTTGGTGGAGTCTAATGCCAGGCTCCACTTCCTCCTCCAAGTATATTTCAGCTCCCTTTTATCTTTTTTTCATTTTCTCTTTTCTTTTCTTTCTTTCTTTTCTTTTCTTTTCTTTTCTTTTATTTTTATACTTTGGCCAATTTTATGAGAATAGACTTGTTGGTTTTGAGGGAGGTAGTAAGCCACATCCTAATATATGTCGACCTCCTAAACTATAAATGGCTTGAGATCTCCATTGACACAATACATGATCCCACCTCTCATAAACTTCATCACAGATGTAGAGAGGATGGAACTATGTTGTTCTCATGTATCCATGGTCACCCAAGCAAAGTGTTGAAATATGTATCCTAGACTATAATGTGAAACTTGGCTTTGGTCTTCTAATCATCTATCTCCAAGGACAACACTAAGGAGCCTAAGGTCTGTTGACCTCACTTTTATAGTGAGGATTCAATCTTCCCATCTTAGACTTAGAGGTCTTCTACACACTAAGACTTCCCTAGTCATAAGACACTTATAACAATTAGGTAAACACTTAACCTAAGCTTAAAGACTTAGAAGGTTTAACCATAGGATTAGGTTATGCCTTAGGGATTAAGATAATCCACCTACCCTACAATCAAAATCCAATCCATGTTCACCTTCTCAAACTAAACCTCAAGTTCAATTCAAACATCAAAGTCAAATCCAAATCCAAACCCAAATTCCAAATTCCAAATCCAAATGATTGAAGCCCATGATCAAATCCAAACTTGAAACCCTTCCTAAGCTATATGACCTATCCCATGGACTTAGCCAAATATTAATACAAATCAATCCAAAATCAATTGATTTTCTCATAATCAATTTATATCTTCAATCATCTTCCTAACTTTAAATCAAATCTACATTCAAATGATCAAAACTAAATCAAACTAAATCAAATTTAATCAAAACCCTTCCTAAGCCATATGACCTATCCCATAGATTTAGCCAAATCTTAATCCAAATCAATTCAAACTCAATTGATTTTCACAAATCAATCATATTTTCAATCATCTTAAATGAAATATACATTTAAATCATCAAAACTAAATCAAACTAAATCAAAATCCAAACCTAAGCCATGATCAACTCTTTGGACTTAGCCAAATTCCTTCATTCTAAAACCCAAATTCAATTTATTTTCTCATGAATTAATCATACCTTCAATCATATTCACAAATATACATGAAATCTACAATCATCTAGCCAAACCAAAATAAACCCAAGTCAAACCCAACTTAACCCTTTTGACTTGAAATGATCAAATGAACAAAAACCCATTTAAACCTGAGCCCATTGCAATTGAATTTTTATATCAATTCCAAATCAATATATAACTCAACTAAATAAAACTCAATCCAAAATCAAGCCAAGTAAACCCAATTGGTCCACTTGACCCAAAGTGGCCAATTTGACCTATTTGAGCCAAGTTCTAATCCTACCCAAATTGGATTGAACCAAGCCCATCAAAACTTCCATCATAATTATTGATCACCCTAGGTTGATCAATTGTCACAAATTTGGTCAAACCAAGTCAACTTGGTCATTTGACCAAGTCAACCCCTTAACCCATATGAACCTAAACTAGCCAAATTATAACCTAAGCCAAATCCCTTGAAACCAATGATTCATACCAAATCAAAATTACTATTTGATTATGACTTGACTTCAATTGAGTCAAACCAAAACCCAATTGGTCCTCTTGACCCAAGTTGACCCAAATTGACCTAAAAGACTTGGGTCAAATCAAAATATAAACCAAATTGATTGCAACCAATGGCTCAAGTTCATTCCAAATTGGTTGTTGAACTTGACCAGCCATGATTGGACCCAATTGAACCCAATTGACCTACTTAGCCCAAATTGACCTAAGATTCAAGTTGGCCTAAATCAAAACCAAATACAAATTAATTGAAACCAAAGCCTAAAATCATATTCAATTGGTCAACTAAACCCAAACCAACACCCAACCCAAGCCAATTTGGCCAATTTGGTCAAATTGGTTAACTTAATCCATTTGACCCAAATGAATTCAAATGAGCCAAAATCAAATCTAAGCCAAACTAAACCAAACCAATTGAACCAAAACATCTCAAATGATCATATGAACTTAACCCAACCCTTGGTTTGACCTAATTTGACCAATTGGTCAACTTGACCCAACCTAACCTAATTTGACCTAAATGAGTCAAATTGACAAAAACCTAACCAAATCAACTCCAATTGATTAGAAATTTTCGCTAACCCACTTTTAGCTCATTTTAAATCTGCCCAAATCAAATCCAAAGCCAAATAATCATTCTACCTTTGGGTCAAGGGCATCACATGGGACAGATCACCCAAGTAAGTGGTCATTTCCATTCCTTGGCCACTTTATACTCTTCCAATGGTCCACTTAGGAACCTAAGACACCACCAAACCTGACCAAGGGTGGTTTGCCATGACTCATGGGAGGTGAAATCGCCCTCCCCATTAGAGCATTTGAAACCCATAGAAACCCATGATTTTTTTGCCCACCTCCACAGCTTAAACCAACCAAGATGAGCCAACTCACCTCCTCCCTGCCACCCATGACTCCCTGAGATGGTTGGATGGCCATTAGAAGCCAAACTCGACCCACCATCTAATCAAGATGGAGGGGGTATACACCCCCTCATTTCCACTCAAACACACACAAAAATTAATCGTTAGAACCCTAGCTACCCAAGATGAGATATTAGAGGCATTTCTTAAGCTCCCAATCTCATTCCTCGATCAAAAAATTCCATTATCATCCATCCCGAAATAGGACACTCTTATTTCCAACATAACTTCCCCATTTCTCCATCAAACTCAAATTAACTTTTCACACACCTTCCCTAGGCCTCATGAAGTAAGAACAAATCATCTTCCCCAAGCACAGGTGTGACTTCAATTAAAGCCCAACTCCAAATCATCTGTTCGTGGCCTTCCAAGTGAACAACAAGGAATTGATCCAATTGCTACTCAATAGGGCTTCATCTCCACTACATGAAGCTTCTTTAATTATTTGAGATGCCAGTCTTGAGCTTCGATGAGGTAAGCTTCCCAAAATAATCTTCATGAAAAAATGGGTTGGAGCTTTTTGAAGAAAACTTGCTTCTCGTGTGCTCTTGACCGTTGGATCCCCTCTGATCAATGTTATGAAGGTGTGGAATCCTTTTGGAGTTGATCTGAGCTCGGGTAAGCTCAGATCAAGTGAGTAATGATGGACGAACTCCATTCTCCTCACTAGCATGATGTTAAATAACACACCATCCATTCATGATCAATGAATGATTAATCCGCTAGATTGATCTATAATTATTAATCTGAGATTAATCATAGCCATTCGATCTCAGATCTGATGATGGAGGAGAAAGCATGTCTGTCGTTGCCACGTAGGCACTGAGTTAGAAAAGTATTAAGTAGCTAATCTCGCTGAGCCATATGAAAAGCACATTGCATCAGTGCACTAAATGGAGCCAACAGGATTAGGCTTTAATTTAGCTTAATTGATCAATTTAATGGCTAAAACTTCTAAAATTTATTAAAACTCATAGATAAATAAAAAAATGCAAATAAATACTTATTTTAAAGGTATTTCAAAGGAGAATTAATTAAAATTTATCATAAGTAATTTTGAATAGTAATTAAGGTATAATTAAAGTTTAATTACAAAATTAATTAGCTAAATTAATCTTTAATTACTTGAGCAATTACTACGAAATTTTGTGAGTTAATTTAATGGGATGACCTCTACCTCCCATAATTTTCTTGGAATTTATTAATCAATTAATTAGGAAAATGGACTAACTAAACCTTAACTACTCTTTTAAATAAATTAATGATTAATTAATCCCATGAAGAGTAACAAATTGGTTAATTAAGTTTATTAATCATTGTTCAACAGTAAGTGAACTAACAAATAGTTTTAGGACCACTTTCATTAAGTTCATTTCACCATTTTTTAAAATTAAATTAATTAATATTTAACTAATTAATTAAATCACTTAATAAAATTGAAATCATAATCACATCATACCTTAACTAATTAAATCATGGGGTAGATCTTTAGGTGTTTTATAACCTAAAGGAGTTTAATGAAATTATAGTTAGTCTACATGTGTGGAAAAACTACAAGAGTAATTAATTAAGTCCCTTAATCTAATTAACTATTAATCATGAGCCAATTGCATTAGTCCCCTTTTATATCCTAGGATCATTTCAAGTTTATTCTCCATGCATGTCATATTGGCTCATAATTATTTAGTTAATTACTTTAAGGTGACATAGGTAAGGGTAATTAATTCATCTAATTAAGGGTTCAACTTAATTAACCCATAAAATCAACTTAATTACATTTCCTTAAATTAAATCAAATCACTACTGTGGGAATGGGTTTAAAATAACAAGTGATGGTTTCTATTCTACACTTTAAATTAAATCAAATCTGAAACTTAATTAATAGAGAAGCTTTGGTTTCCTTTAAATAATCTTATTTGATTTGATTGCCTTAAGAACTAGTTTGGTTGAATTAATCAGATGTTTATATTTGATTGTCCTCTTTCCAATCATGTTAAATTTGGTATGTCATTTGAATTCATTCATCCATATTTTTAAAATAAAGTAAAAATGGATTTCTTTTATGTAAGCTTGCATGTGTTGATTTAATTTAATATGTGTGGCTATTATCACTATTAAATCCAAATATATTTTTCAAAATCTTATAAATGAATAATAATATATGTTATGTTGATAGTTATAAATACATAAGAAATGCATGTGGTTATAGTTTAAGTGTATGAATGTTGAGTTCTCTTTTCTCTATTCATGTGTTGATTTATATAAGATTGAATGGCAATGGGTATATAGTCAGGACATCTTGGGAACATGAGACTTTAGCTAGCCCCAAGGAGGTCATTTGATTACCTCACTTTTCTGGTTTAACAATGGAACGTACCCATTTGATTTCATTCTTATGTATTTCAACATTAGAATTTGGATAAAGCTTTAATTCATATATATATATATATATATATAAAATATATATAAATGATTCAATAAAAATATCTTTGCATGGTTTTCTTTCCCTCATTTATGCATACATCCATGTGTGTCCAAGAAAAATAAGTATATAGTTTGAACATCTCAGGAATATGAGGCTTTAGTTAGCCCTAAGTAAGTCATTTGATTACCTCACTTTCTCGATTTAACAGTGACACATACTTATCTATATCTTTGTACATGTATATGTATATGTGATTAGTGAATGAAAATCCCATTTTTTTTAGAATTGCATGCATTCACAATTAGCTAAGTGGGTGAATTAATTAGCCATATAATTTGGAGCTTACTTCCTATGTTCATGTATACAAATTTATATATGTTTGAATGCAAATGGGTATATAGTCTAGAAATCCTGAGAATATGAGGCTTTAGCAAGCTCCAAGGAGGTCATTTAATTACCTCACTTTCCTGGTTTAACAATGGCACATGCCTATTTAATTTCATTCTTATGTAATTTTTATAAGAATTTGGATAAAGTTTTAAATTAAAATGTTTAAATAAATTGATCAAATAAAATATAAATTCTAAACATACACATACATTCATCATGTAAGTGGGCTAAAATATGTTGCATGTATAGATACACTTAAGATTAAATCATATGCTTGTTACATGTGATGGAAAGGATTGATTTAATATGTCATGTGGTAGTAATTCAATTAAATTAATCATAAGATGTCTTTCATTTTGAATAGGATTATTTAAAGTGAACCTAAACTTAGAATTAATTAAATCATTTAATAAGCCATTCACTAAAGAGAACTAAATCAAATTAATATACTTTAGAAAGTTACTTAAGGTAGGGACGAAAGAGGGCAATCCTCTTTTCCTCTCTTTAAAACATTTAGTTGCTAAGTGTAATAAAATGAAACAAAAAAAACACAAATTAAAATTCTCAAATCAATTAAACTACTTCAAGTGAAATCAACCTTTCATGTTAAATTGAATCCTTTTACACTTAGATAATACAACACTAATGCCTAACAAGACTTATTACACAAGACTTGATACACAAATTAGAATTAAGTCACCACTTCTAGCTCTAAGTTAGGACAGTGTATGGTGTGATGTATGTTTTATTTATGATGTATTATTTTTGATTGAATGTTAGGGTGTATGCTTCATAGACTAGATGATATGTCAATATTAGCCTAATCATATTTTTTGTAGGGGATTATGCTTAAGGGATGCTTAAAAATAATTGTGAATGCTCTTTTTGTAGGTTGCTTAAATACATAAGAATAATTCAAGTTAGGATAGGTGGGCATAGTTACTCATGTGTAAGGTGCTAAGTCCAAATTATAAATACAACTGCTTGGGATTATATGTATATTTTGCTAACCTCTATTTTGTAGGTGTAGTTAGATTTAATTTTCCCATATAAATGTAATTTTTGCAATAGGAATTAGGATTAGTGCTATGGGAGATTAAGATAAGCAATGGTCAGAAGGCTTTTTCCTACGATGCCCTATGATGCCTTTGAAGTAACCACCATCGTAATCAAAGAAGGAACCAAATCAAAAATAGAGATATGAAGAAATAAGACCCCCATAACATTTAATACAATTATAATTATTCATTCATATTCTAGGTTGCATAAGCATAGAGTTCAGTTACCCATCTTTTCTCTCTTCGGGTTATATGGTGGTACCCAAGCGCACCGGCCTTTTATTCTTTTATGATAGTTTATATATTTGTTTGATGTTATGTTTACATTGTGTATTAAGACAACATGATTTTCATAGTTTCATAAATGATTGATGCTTTAATGTATGGCTTGGATAGGATTAGGCTCTTACGATAAAAATAACTTTTCTACCAACTAATCACATATAACTAAATTTTAAACAACTCATAACCTTATCCTAAAGCCTAAGACATAAATAAGATAATTAAAAGATTTAGCAAACCCTTACCTGTATGGTTGTATGTTTCACATCATGTATGCATATTCTTTCTCTCTTGAACATGAAGGATCTCCATCCTTGGATGATACAGGAATGCTTGACTTGTGAGCGAATCCCTTTTGGTTGAGAACACTTTCTTCAAGCTGATTTAACCCATAACTTATTTCATCACACATTTAGGCATAAGAAATCCTAAAGCCTCTATCAAAATGATCTATCTAAAATGAAATAAAATTTGAAAAGATTTTGTATCTATAGATTAAGTCATATGCTCATGTAACTCATGCTCTAGTCTCTTAGGGAGTGCATTTATGACTTTAGTCTCTTTCTTATTAAATAACTACCATAGTTATCTTGCAATTAATAAGATCATACTACATGGTTTTAAAATCGTAGGAGTTAGTTGGTTGCAAGTACAAAAGTCAGATAATTTATTCTTTCTTATAGAGGTAAACCCTTATGTCCATATGTCGCTTAAATTTATGTTGTGCTTTAGGTCATACGAAACTCCCAGATTTAGGATATGAGGTAGCTATTTCCTTCGGGAAATGAGCATAAATCCTCACCTCATGGGCATTTCTACAACCTTGGGTTGGTGGATTATGAACCCCAGTAATCTAATTAAATTTCAACTCAAAACATATAAATCTCTTCAACTTAAAAACTATAAATCCCAACCATATGATAGGTTGGAATGCTCACTAGGCTTCATAGTTTCATGAGAATTTCCTACTTATTTCATTTGGATTCAAAAAATAAGCCTTTTCCTTGAACTTTCCCAATTTATTTTCCAAATACAACAAATCATTTGATAGTCTAACCTTCAAATCTTTAGAGATGATAATTGTCTACCTTAATCGAGAGTATTTTTAGAAAATTTCATTTCCAAAGATGTAATTAACTATGGAGGCTTGTCTCCATAGGGAACTTAAGAACCTTTTTTAATATAAACCCTACTTAATTCATCCATGTAAAGTAGGGGAAAAATCTCTAGTACATTTGAAGACCCGCCATGCCTTAGGAGTCCTTATTATGTGATTAGGTCCATTGTAGGGTGATGTCTCTATCTTTCAAGATAGTATATCATACCTCAATGTTGTGCCCAATCTCCTCAAAAGGTATCCCCCCATACATTTAAAAATAAATGCCACAAGGCCCTCTCGCCTTGTTCATTGAATCTGCTCAACATCATCCTTTCTTTTTGGAGATTAGAGATGTCGATCCTAAAGTAGGAAAGGGTTCTTAGACTCATGGGTCAACTAGCACTCTGGATAGCCTATATCTACCAACATCTACTATAATGTAAAGAGGTGGTCGTGCTTGATCATCCCTAGAGTAAGTCTTCATCGTTGAATGTAACTCTTAAGATGTCTTTTGAGTGCATGCCTCCTCTTTAGTAGCGATCAGCTAACCTAAGAATATCTCTAGATCAAGTAAGGCCTTGATTAGAGGTTCTCTCATCTATTTGGATAAGTCAAGGGCATCGTATATGCTTAACTTAGCTGGAAACTTTCTAAGGTGAGCTAGGACATTGTAATCAACTCTAGCTTAGATCTCCACAAGTATATCCATGGGTGGAGCATCCTATAGAGGGGCTTTATACTCACCAGAACCAATCACTTTCGTACCCTTATCCTGAGGTGCTACCTTAGGAGGTAAAACTTTGCCACTACATAGATTGACTTCAGTGACATCTTGGAAAGATGAGCTTGTGGAAAGTTCTACCTTATTATCAGGCATACCTAGAGCTTCTCCTATGGGATCCTTAGAGTCAGTTGATTCTAAGTCAATCTCAAGAGGTGAACTTAATTTAGAGAAGGATAGTCCACTCTAAATCAAAGGAAAGAATCAAAACTAGAGCTATTATTTTATTTAGACTTGGAGAGCTTTCAATAGGAATAAAATCAAGAGCATCAAAAGTAGACAATAAATAAGTAGAATTAGCTTTCTTCATTAATTACTTTTTGGGTGGAGGTACATGATAGAAATCAAGTAAAGTATGCGGAGTAAAGGATTTAGTTCCCTTATCCATTGATACAATGTTCTTGCTAGTTGAAGAGGAGCTAGAAGAAGAGGTGGTAGCTGCAGCGATGAAAAAAGTATTGGACTCAAACGGTGGCTACACTACTAGACTATCCCGAATAAGTATCATGATCTACTGTTGCTGTTGGGCAGTCACCCTCCCCAAGTTATCCTTTTCAACTAGCAAACCCTCCTTGGTGTTGAAGGTTTGAGCAACTTAATGCACCTGCAAGGAAAGCTTCTTGATCGTAGAAATGATCTTCTTAGAGGTTTGGGATAGGGAGATATCTTAACCTTCTTTAGTGTTAAGAGGATCACAAGTTTCCCCAAGGATTACTCTAACAGAACTGGATGGTTGTTCCAATAAGTATTCCTTAGGGATAATTATGGCTCTCAACTTGTAGTTGTGCTCAAGATAATCCTTGAAAGTGATACAATCCTCTAAGACATGGCCTAACATGCAATGGTAGGGGCAGTAGCTAGGATCATCATTCTTGCCCACTTCCTATGACCTCTTAAGCTCTAGTAACTGAAAGTCAGGTTTCTTTAAGAGATTCTTAAAAGATTTTCCTGACTACCTCTCCTTTGAATGAATATGACTTATCCAATCTATCTAAAGAGTAGAAAAGTACTACCCATGGATATGAATACCATTGTTGGGATGAGGTGGTGGAAATGATCATTGTGGTGGCTGTGGTGGCCGGTATGATGGCCGAGGTGGTGGAAGAGGAGGTGGCAAAGGAGACTACTGAGCTTGTAGTCTCTCATACTAAACTCTGGCAAGCTGCTTCCCTCTATCCACTAACATAACTATCCCTGGCTTCTTCTAAAACACCATATGCAATTGGGCCTAGATGATTGGTTGGGAAAGGGTAACTGTTTGGCTTCCTCTTATAGGCTAGCCACCTTATTGATTAATTTCTCAAATATTTTGATGGTAAACCCTAAGCATGAAGGCGATCAGGCCATGGGTATTCATGAGAAGAATCTCAATGGCATGCTCTTCAGCTTGTTCTAGTTCTCATTTCATGCTTAGGTTGCGCCACCTAAGAATGTAATCAATAAGGGACTAGTTGAGTTTATGTTTCTCTACAATGAGGTCCTAAATCACCCTCCTCTCCCAGCTCTAGCAAACCTGATAAAGAGGTGCTCCAACTCAAACAAAAGTCTTCATAACCATTGGCGCTGCACTAATCAAATGCAATACCTAAACTAAAAAATAAGAGGAGCGTTATAAACCAGAGTTGCAATAGCAAACTCTAAAGTGTGCAATGTTATCGTATTCACACCACCAAAGATAAGGATGGTAAAACCCTAAATAAAATAAAAACTAAATAAAAACCTAAATCTAAAAAATAAACCTAAAAATAAATAAAAAATAAAACCTAATCCTTAAACGAAAAAAAACCCTAAACATATAATAAAGAAAATAAAATGAACATAAACCTAAACTAAAATAAATAAAACCTAAACCTAAACCCCAAACTAAATAAAATAAAATAAACTAAAAAAAACCTAAACCTAAACTAAAAGTAAAAACCTAAAAATAAACATAAAATAAAAACCTAAAACCTAAACCTACAAAAATAAAATAAAAACCCAAACATAAACCTAAAAATAAAAAATAAAACCTACACCTAAAAATTAAATAAAAATAAAACTAAACTAAAAAATAAAGATAAACTTAAACATAAACCTAAAAAATAAACTAAAATAAAAACACATAAATTAACATAAATAAAACAAAAATAAATAAACTAAACTAAATAAAATAAAAAATTAAATTAAATAAAAAATAAACTAAAATTAATAAAAAATAAACTAAATAAACTAAATAAACATAAACTCACTAGTTTACTTTTTTTTAAAAAAAAATAACCCTAAATCCTATACTCTAAATCCTAAACCCTAAAACCTAACTCATAAAATAAACCCTAAACCTTAAACTAATCCTGAACTAACCCTAAACCCTAAACCCTAAACCCTAAACCCTAAACCCTAACCCTAAACCCTAAACTAAACCTTAAACCCTAAAACCCTAAACCCTAAACCGTAAACTAACCCTAAACCCTAAACCCTAAACCCTAAAAAAACATTAAAGTAAACTTAAACCCTAACCTAAAACTAACCCAAAACCCTAAACCCTAAACCCTAAAACACTAAAACCCTAAACTTAAACACTAAAAAATAACTAAACCTAACCCTAAACCTAAACTAACCCTAAACCCTAAGCTAACCCTAAACCTAAACCTAAATTTTAAACTAAATAAAATAAAATAAACTAAAAAAAAACCTAAACCTAAACTAAAAATAAAACCTTAAAAAAACCAACAACCTAATCCTAAAAAAATAAAATAAAAACCTAAACCTAAACCTAAAATAATAAATAAAACCTAAACCAAAAAAATAAAATGAAAATAAAACTAAACTAAAAAAATAACTTAAACCTAAACCTATACCTAAAAAATGAACAAAAATAAAAAACCTAAACTAAAATAAATAAACTAAACTAAATAAAAATAAAAATAAACCTAAATAAAAATAAAAGATAAAATAAGCTAAAATAAACTAAATAAACTTAAACCTATGAGTTGACTTAATTTTTTTTTTAAAAATAAATAAATAAATAAAATTTAATAAAGAAACCTTAACCCGAAACCCTAAACCCTAAAACTAACCCTAAACCCTAAATTCTGAACCCTAAACTCTAAACCTTAAACACTAAAATCCTAAACCCTAAACCCTAAACCCTAAAAAACCTTAAACCCTAAATAAACCCTAAACCTAAACCCTAAACTAACCTAAATAAACGCTAAATAAACCTAAATGCTAAACCTAAACCCTAAACAAACTCTAAGCCCTAAAAAAACCCTAAACCTAAACCTAAAAAACTAACTATAAACCTATCCTAAACCCTAAACTAAACCTTAAACCCTAAACTAACTATAAACCTAAACTAAACCTAAACTAAACCCTAAAATTAAAACCCTAAACTAACTAACCCTAAACCTAAACCTTAAAACCCTAAACCTTAAACCCTAAACACTAAACCCTAAAAACCTAAAAACCTAAACCTAAACTAAATAAAATAAAAAATGAAGATAAAATAAAAACCTAAATTAAAATAAAATAAACTAATAAAAATAAACTAAAATAAAATAAATATAAACCTAACTAAAAAGATAAAATAAAGCTAAATAAAACCAAAATAAAATAAAAACTAAACATAAAATAAAAATAAAAATAAACCTAAAATAAAATAAAATAAAAAATAAATAAAAACATAAACCTAAAAAAGAAACCTTAAAATAAGAACTAAAAATAAATAAAAATAAAACCTAAACCCTAAACTAAATAAAACTAAACATTAAATAAAAATAATATAAATAAAATAAAATAAACCTAAACCTAAACTAAAAAAAAATAAACTAAAATAAATAAAACCTAAACCTAAGCCTAAAATAAACTAAACCTAGACCCTAAACTAAATAAAATAAAATAAACTAAAAATAAACTTAAACCAAAACTTAAAAAGAAAACTTAAAAATAAACCTAAAATAAAAACCTAAACCTAAACCTAAAAATAAAAATATGACATAAACTTAAAAAATAAAATAAAAATAAAACTCCATTAAAATATAAACCTAAACCTAAACCTAAAAATAAACTAAAATAAAAAACCTAAACTAAAATAAATAAACCTAAAATAAATAAAATAAACTAAATAAAAATTAAAAATTAAAAAATAAAATAAACTGAAATAAATAAATAATAGATTAAATAAATAAAAGAATAAATGATGAATCTGAATTTGTTCTCTGTTAAAAAAGGAAAAAAAACCAAAAAATCTAAACCCTAAACTAAAACCTGAACCCTGAACCATAAACCCTAAACCCTAAAAATCCTAAACCCTAAACCCTAAACATTAAAAACTCTTAACCCTAAACCCTAAACCATATACCCTAAACTAACCCTAAACGCTAAACCCAAAACCCTAAAATGCTAAAAGCCTAACCCTTAACTAAATAAAACCTAAGAAAAAAATAAATAAAAAATGCAAAAACCAAAATAAAATTAAATAATAAATAAAATAAAAACATAAACTAAAACCTAAAACTAAACCTAAACCTAAACCAAAACCTAAAAAGAAAATACAATACAAAATAAAAACTAAACTAAAATTAATAAAAACCTAAACTAAATTACAAAATAAAAAACTAAATAAAATAAAAACTAAACCTAAAATAAAAATAAATCAACCTAAAATAAAATAAAATAAAAGACTAAATAAAAACCTAAAAATAAAACCTAAAAGTAAATAAATAATAAAACCGAAACCCTAAACTACAAAAACCTAAACCTAAAATAAAAATAAAATAAGCCTAAACCTAAACTATAATAAACTAAACTAAAATAAATAAAACCTAAACCTAAACCTAAAATAAACAAAACCAAAAATTAAACCTAAACTAAATAAAATTAAATTAACAAGAAATAAAACTAAACCTAAACTAAAAAATAAAACCTAAAAAAAACCTAAAATAAAAACCTAAAACCTAAACATATGAAAATAAATTAAAAACATAAACCGAGAACTAAAATAAAATTAAAATTAAAACCTAAAAAATAAAATAAAAATAAAACTAAACTAAAAAATAAAGCTAAACCAAAACCTATACATAAAAATAAACTAAAATAAAAAACCTAAACTAAAATAAATAAATAAAAATAAATAAACTAAATAAAATATAAATAAAGCTAAATCAAAATAAATAAAATAAAATAAATTAAATAAACCTTAACCTACTAGTTTACTTATTTTAAAAAAAAAAATAAAAAAAGCAAACCATTTAAAAAAAATCATAAAAAAAAACCTTGACCCTAAACCTTAAAACTAACCCTAAACCCTAAACTCTAAACCCTTTACCAACAACCTATAAACCTAAACCCTAAACCCTAAAACCCTCAGCCCTAAACCCTAAAATCTACAAACCCTAAACCCTAAACCTTAAATCATAAACCCTTAAACACTAAACAACAAAACCTAAACCCTAAACCCTAAAAACCTAAAAACCTAAACCTAAACTAAATAAAACCTTAAAATAAAATAAATAAAATAAGTAAAACAACTAAACCTAAATAAAAAAAGAATAAAATAAAATAAAAACCTAAACCTAAAAATAAAATAAAATAAACTAATAAAAATAAACTAATATAAAATAAATAATAACTTAAACTGGACTAAGAAAATAAAACAAACCTAAGAATTAAAAACCTACATAAAATAAAAACTAAACATAAAATAAAAATAAAATTAACCTATAATAAACCTAAAATAAAAAAAATAAATACTAAACATATAACTAAACTTAAAAAAAAGCCTAAAAATTAATAAAAAAATAAAACCTAAACCCTAAACTAAAAAAAACCTAAACCTAAAATAAAAAATAAAATAAACCTAAACTTAAAGTAAATTAAACTAAACTAAAAAGAATGAAACCTAAACCTAAACTTAAAATAAACTAAACATAAACCTAAACCTAAAATAAATAAACTAAAAATAAACCTAAACCTAAACTAAAAAATAAAACCTAAAATAAACCGATTCTAAAAACCCTAAACCCTCAAGCCTAAATATTAAACCCTAAACCCTAAACCCTAACCCTAAACCCTAAACCATAAACCCTAAACCCTACCCCTAAACACTAAACCCTAAACCCTAAACCTTAAACCTTAAACCCTAAACTTTAAACCCTACACCCTAAAAACCTAAAAAATAAAATAAAACTTAAACTCAACTAAAAAATAAACCTAAACCTAAACCTAAGCTTAAAAAATAAACTAAAATAAGAAACCTAAACTAAAATAAATAAACCTAAAATAAAAAAATTGAACTAAATTAAAATAAAAAATAAACCTAAATAAATATAAAAATAAAATAAACTAAAATAAATAAAAAATAAACTAAGTAAACTAAGTAAACATAAACTTACCAATTTACTTAAATTTTATTTTAAAAAAATTGAAACCCTAAATCTTAAATCCTAAACCCTAAACCCTATACCCTAAACCCTAAACCATAAATTCTAAACAATAAACCCTAAAAGTAACTCTAAACCCTAAACCCTTAACCTACACACTATATTATAACCCTAAACCCTAAACCCTAAACCATAAACCCTAAAAAACCCTAAACTAAAACATGAACCATAACCTAAAACCTAAACCATAAAAAAAACCCTAAACTAAATCCTAAACCTACAACCCCAAACCCTAAACCCTAAGAACTAAAACCTTAAACTCAAACCTAAAACCCTAAACCCTAAACCCTAAACTCTAAACACTAAACCCTAAACTTTAAAAACCCTAAACCCTAAAGCCTAGATACTAAACCCTAAAAACTAACTCCTAAACCATAACTATAAACCCTAAATCCTAAATCCTTAAACCCTAAAATGTTAAACTCTAAACCCTAAACCCTAAACCTTAAACCCTAAACCCTTAACCCTAAAAACTTAAAAACTTGAACATAAAAAAATAAAATAAAATTAAAACTCAACTAAAAAATAAACCTAAACCTAAAAGTTAAACCAAAATATATAAACCTAAAATAAAAAAAACTAAATAAAATAAAAATAAAAAATGCTAAACCCTAAATCCTAAACCCTAATTCCTAAACCATAAACACTAAAACTAACCCTAAATCAAAAACTCTAAACCATAAACCATAAACCATAAACCATAAAAGAAACCCTAAACCCTAAACCTACAATACTAAATCTACAACCCTAAAACCAATAACCTAAACCTTAAATCCTAAAACCTAAACCATAAACCATAAAACTAACCTTAAACCTTGAATCCTAAATAATAAACCCTAAAACAAACCCAAAAACTGCAATACTAAACCTACAACCTTAAAACCTAAACCCTAAACCTTGAACCCTAAACCCTAAACCCTAAACACTAAACCCTAAACTCTAAACCCTAAAACCTACAACCCTAAACCTTAAACCACAAACCTTAATCCCTAAACCCTAAAAACCTAAAAACCTAAACCTAAACTAAATAAAACCTAAAAAAATATAAATAGAAAGCCTAAACCTAAATATAATAAAAACCTAAAGTAAAACCTAAACCTAAACCTAAACCAAAAATTAAAAATAAATAAAAACTAAACTAAAATTAAATAACTAAAAACTTAAGCTAAACTACAAATTAAAATAAACCTAAAAATAAAAAAACCTAAATAAAATAAAAACTAAACAAAAAATAAAAATAAAATAACCTAAAATAAAATAAAATAAAAACTAAATAAGAACCTCAACCTAAAATAAAAACCTAAACCTAAAATATAAACCTAAAAAAATGTAAAAATAAATATAAAATAAAACAAAAACCTTAAACTAATAAAAAAACCTAAACCTAAAATAAACAAAATCAAAATAAACCTAAACATAAACTAAAAAATTTAAACTAAAATAAATAACATCTAAACCTAAACCTAAACTAAAAAATAAAACCTAAAAATAAATCTAAAATAAAAACCTAAACCTTAAAAAATAAAATAAAATGATAAAAATCATCTAAAATGAAAAAATAAAACCTAAACCTAACAAATAAAATAAAAATAAAATAAACTAAAAATTAAACCTAAATCTAATCCCAAACCTAAAAAATAAACTAAGATAAAAAAACTAAACTAAAATAAATGAACTTAAATTAAATAAATTAAACTAAATAAATATAAAAAATAAACCTTCAAAAAATTAAAATAAAATAAACTAACATAATTAAACATTAAACTAAATAAACAAAAACCTACTAGTTTGCTTAATTAAAAAAAATACTCTAACCCTAAATCCTGAAACGCTAAACTCTAAACCCTGAACCTTAAACCCTAAACCCTCACCCTAAATCGTAAAACCCTAAACTTTAAACCTTAAACCCTAAACCCAAAAACCTACAACCATAAACCCTAAGCCCTAAACCCCAAACCATAAAACCTAAACCCCAAACCATAAACCCTAAACCCTAATCCCTAAAACCCTAAAAACTTAGCCTAAACTAAATAAAACATAAAAATAGAATTTATAAAAAAAAAACCTAAACCTAAATAAAATAAAATAAAAGAAAAACATAACCTAAAACCTAAACCTTAATATAAACCTAAACCTAAATAAAAAATAAAAAATAAAACTAAGCAAAAATAAAATAAATAAAAACTTAAAACTAAACTAAAAAATGAAAATAAACCTAAAAATAAAAAACCTTAATAAAATTAAACCTAAATGTAAAATAAAAATAAATTAAACGTAAAATAAATTTAAATAAAAATTAAATAAAAACATTAACCTAAAAAATAAACCTAAAAATAAATAAAAAATAAAACCTAAACCCTAAACTAAAAAATAACCTAAACCTAAAATAAACTAAGAAAAATAAACCTAAACCTAAATCTAAACCTAAAATAAACTAAACCTAAACCCTAAACTAAATAAACTAAAAGAAGTTAAAAATAAACCTAAACCTAAACTAAAAAATAAAACCTAAAAATAAACCTAAAATAATAAGCTAAAACATAAACCTAAAAAAAATAAAATAAAACCTAAATATTAACCTAAAAATAAAAAATAAAATCTATACCTAAAAAATAAAATAAAAATAAAACTAAACTAAAAATAAACTTAAACCAAATTCCAAACCTAAAAAAGAAACTAAAATAAAAAACATAAACTAAAATAATTGATCTTAAATTAAATAAACTAAACTAATAAAAATAAAAGTACCCTAAATAAAAATAAAATTAAGATAAACTAAAATAAATAAAAAATAAACTAAATAATCATAAACCTACTAATTTGCTTAATTTAAAGAAAAATAATAATAATAAACCCTAACCCTAAACCCTAAACCCTAAAACTGTAAACCCTAAGACCATAAACCCTAAATCATAAACCCTAAACTCTAAAACCTATAACCCTAAACCCTAAACCTCAAACCCTAAACCCTAAACCCTAAACCTTAAGCCCTAAACCCTAAAAAAAACCTAAAAACCTAAAAACCTAAACCTAAACTAAATAAAACATAAAAATAAAATTAATTAAAAAAACCTAAACCTAGATAAAATAGAATAAAATAAAAACTTAAACCTAAACGTAAACCTAAAGCTACAAATAAAATAAAATAAAAACTTTAAACTAAGCAAAAATAAATAAATAAAACCTAAATTAAACTAAAAAAGAAAATAAACCTAAAAATAAATACCTTAATAAAATCAACCCTAAATATAAAATAAAAATAAAATAAAAATAAAATAAAAGAAAATAAAAACTAAATAAAAATATAAACCTAAAAAATAAACCTAAAAATAAAACTTAAAAAAAACCTAAACCCTAAACAAAAAAAACCTAAACCTAAAATAAACAAAATAAAATAAACCTAAACCTAAACTAAAATAGATAAAACCTAAACCTAAACCTAAAATAAACTAAACCTAAACCCTAAACTAAATAAAATAAAATAAACTAAAAATAAACCTAAACATAAATAAAAAAATTAAACCTATAAATAAACCTAAAACCTTAAACTAAAAAAATAAATTAAAAACCTAAAACTAAATAAAACCTAAACCCTAAACCTAATAATAAAAAATAAAACCTAAAATTAAAAAATAAATTAAAAATAAAGCTAAACTAAAAATAAACATAAACCTAACCCTAAACCTAAAAAATAAACTAAAATACAAATCATAAACTAAAATAAGTAAACATGAAATAAATAAAATTAAAAAATATAAAATAAACTAAATAAACTATGTTTACTTAAACAAACCAATTTACTTAATATAAAAAAACCCTAAACCTTAAACCCTAAATCATAAATTCTAAACCGTAAAACCTAAACCCTAAATAGTAAAACTAACCCTAAACCCTAAACCCTAAACACTAAACCCTAAACCCTAAAACCCAAAACCTTAAATCCTAAACTAACACTAAACCTTGAAGCCTAAACCCTAAACCTAAATCTAACCCTAGACCCTAAAACTAACCCTAAACCCTAAACCCTAAACCCTAAACCCAAACTTAATAAAATAATACTAAACTAATAATTATAATAAAACTAATAATTAACTAATAAATAATAATAAAACCTAAGTAAAACTAATAAAACTAACTAAATAAATAATTATTAAACTTATACTAAACCTAAAAACTTAAACTAATAAAAATAATTTAAAATAATAATAACAACAAAAACCAAATAAACTAACTAAAACCATAAAACCCTAATAAATAAACTAAACTAACAATTAAAATAATAGTAATAATAATAATCATTACAATAATAATAATAATAATAATAATAATAATAATAATAATAATAATAATAATAATAATAATAAACTAATAAGAACTAACTAAAATTATTAATAGTAGTAATAATAATAGTAATACTTATTATAAATTAATAAATAATAAAACTAATAATTAACTAATAACTAATAATAATACATAATTAAAAATCACAAAACTAACTAAATAAAAAATAATAAAACTATCAATAAACCTAAAAACTAAAATTAATAATAAATAACTAAAAATAATAGTAATAACTAAAACCAAATAAACTAACTAAAACCATAAAACCCTAATAAATAAAGTAAACTAACTAGTAAAATAGTAGTAGTAGTAGTAATAATAATAATAATACTAATAATAATAATAATAATAATAATAAACTAATAAAAACTAACTAAAACTAATAGTAATAATAATAATAATAATAATAATAATAATAAGAATAATAATAATAATAAACTAATAAAGAATAGAACTAAACCCTAAACTAATAAAACCAAACCAATAAAACCCAATAATAACTAAACTAAAAATAAAAACTAAACTAAACTAAAAGCTTAAAACCCCTAAACTAATAAACTAAACTAAAATTGAATCCCAAAAAATAATAAAAACTAAATAAACTAATAATAACTAATAAACTAAAAACTAATAAAACTCAAAGTTAAAAATAAACCTTAAACTAATAACTAAATAAATAACTAAACTAAAAACCTAACTGAAACTAATAAATCCCACCTAAACTAAAACTAAATAAAAATAAAAAACTAAAACTATACTAAAAAACACTAAACCATAAAAACCCCAATAAACCTAAAAAACACTAAACCTAAAACCAAATAAACCCAAAACAAAAATAAATAACTAAAGCAATAATAATAATAAACTAAACTAATAAACCTAAACCTAAATAAACTAATTATTAACAAAGAAACATAATAAAATAAAAATTAATAACAATAACTAAACTAAACTAATTAAACCCTAAACCTAAGAATAAAATAGAATAAAAAATTAAAACTAAACTAAAATAAAATAAATAAAAACCTAAACAAAACTAAAAAATAAACTAAACCAAAAAATGCATAAATAAAATAAAACCTAAATGTAAAATAAAAATAAAATAAAATAAAACCTACACCTAAAAAATAAACCTAAAAATAAAACCTAAAAATAAATAAAGAATAAAACCTAAACCCTAAACTAAAAAAAAAGCAAAACCTAAAATAAAAAAAATAAAATAAACCTAAACCTAACATAAACTAAATTAAACTAAAATAAATAAAACCTAAACCTAAACCTAAAATAAACTAAACCAAAATAATAAACTAAATAAAATAAAATAAACTAAAAATAAACCTAAACTTAAACAATAAAACCTAAAAATAAACCTAAAATAAAAACCTAAAACCTAAACCTAAAAAAAATAAAATAAAAACATAACCTAAACCTAAAAAAAAACCTAAACCTAAGAAATAAAATAAAAATAAAACTAAACTAAAAAATAAACTTAAACTTAAACTTAAACCTAAAAAAAACTAAAATAAAAATCTTAAATCAAAATAAAAAATAAAATAGACAGAAATAAAAAGAAAAATAAACTAAATAAGCATAAACCTACCATTTTACTTAATTTTAAAAAATAAAAAATAAAAAATAAAAAATAAAATACAAAACCGTAATCGTAAACCCTAAACCCTAAAGCTAACCTTAAACCCTAAACTCTAAACCCTAAACCTAAAACCCTAAACCCTAAAACCTAAAATCCTAAACCCTAAACCCTAAACCCTAATCTAACCCTAAACCCTAAACCCTAAAAGCCTAAACCCTAATCCCTAAACTAATCCTAAACCATAAACCCTAAATACTAAAAAATCTAAACCCTAAAGCCTAAACCCTAAACAATATACCCTAATCCCTAAACCATAAACCATAAACCCTAAACTAACCCTAAACCCTAAACCCTAAAAGCCTAAACACTAAAAGCCTAAACATTTAATCATATACCCTAAACCCTAAACCCTAACCCTAAACCCTAAATCCAAAAACCCTAAACCTGAAAAGCCTAAACCCTAAATCTTAAATCCTAAACACTTAACCCTAAACCCTAAAAACCTAAAAACCTAAACCTAAACTAAATAAAACTTAAAAATAGAAAATATAAAAAACCTAAACACAAATAAAATAAAATAAAATAAAATAAAATAAAAGCCTAAACTAAAACTTAAACGTAAACTTCAAAATAAATTAAAATAAACTAATAAAATTAAATTAAAATAAGATAAGTAAAAAACTAAAACTAAACTAAAAATATAAAATAAACCTATGAATAAGAAACCTAAGTAAAATTAAAAAATAAACCTAAAATAAACTTAAAATAAAATAAAATAAAAATTAAATAAAATCCTAAACCAAAAATTAGAGCTAAAAATAAAACTTTAAAATATGTAAAAAATAAAACCTAAACCTTAAATGAAAAAAAAACCTCAACCTAAAATAAAATTAAAATAAACAAAATAAAAGAAACCTAAACCTAAACTAAAAATAACTAAATCGAAATAAATAAAACCTAAACCTAAACCTAAAATAAACTAAACTTAAACCTTAAACTAAATAAAATAAAATAAACTAAAAATAAACCTAAACCTAAGCAAAAAATAAAACCTAAGAATTAACCTAAAATAAAAACTTAAAACTTAAACCTAAAAAATTAAAATAAAAAATAAAACCTAAAGCAAAAATATAAAATAAAAATAAAACTCAATTAAAAAATTAACCTAAACCAAAAAAATAAACTAAAATAAAAACTTAAACTAAAATAAATAAATAACACAAAATAAAAAATAGGCATAAATAAAAATAAAAAATAAAATAAACTAAAATTAATAAACTTAAACATACTGGTTTACTTAATTAAAAAAACCATAAACCCTAAGCTAACCCTAAACCATAAACCCTAAACCATAAAAACCCTAAACCCTAACCCTAAACCTTAAAACCTAAACCCTAAACCATAAACCCTAAACCCTAAAAACCTAGAAACCTAAATGAAAACTAAATAAAACTTAAAAATAAAATATATAAAAAAACTTAAATGTAAATAAAATAAAAATAAAACCTAAACTAAAACATAAACCAAAACCTAAAAATAAAGTAAAATAAACTATTAAAAATAAACTAAAATAAAATAAATAAAATCCTAAACTAAACTAAAAAAAATAAAATCTTAAATAAAATAATAACTAAAGTTAAAAAATAAATAAATTAAACTTAGAATAAAATAAATTAAATACCAAATAAAATACTAAACCTAAAAAATAAATCTAATAATAAAACATAAAATTTAATAAAAAATAAAACCTAAACTAAAAAAAAACCTAAACCTAAAATAAAAATATAATAAAATAAACTTAAACCTAAACTAAAATAAATTAAACAAAAATAAATAAAACATAATCCTAAACCTAAAGCTAAACTACATGAAATAAAATAAAGTAAAAATAAAATTAAACTTAAACCAAAAAAAGAAAACCTAAAAATAAACCCAAATTAAAAACTTAAATAAAAACCTAAAAAAAACCTAACTTTAACCTAAAATAAAAAATGAAACCTAAACCTAAAAAATAAAATAAAAATAAACTCAACTAAAAACTAAATCTAAACCTAAACATAAACATAAAAAAATAAACTAAAATAAAAAACCTAAGCAAAAACCTAAAATAAATAAACTAAACTAAATAAAAATAAAAAATAAAATAAACAAAAAAATTAAAAATAAACTAAATAAACATAAACCTATCGGTTTACATAATTTAAAAAAAAAACCCTAAACACTAGACCTTAAACCTTAAACACTAAATCCTAAACCCTAAACCTTAAACCCTAAATGTACAACTATTAACCCTAAACCCTAAACATTAAACCCCAAACCCCAAAAAGCCCTAAACGCTAAACCCAAAAACTAATCATAAAACATAAACCCTAAACCTCAAGCCCTAAACTCTAAACCCCAAATCCTAAACCCTAAACCTTAAACCCAAAATCTCTAAACCTTAAACACTATCCCTTAAACTCTAAACCCTAAAACCTAAACCTAAAATAAATAAAACCAACAAATAAAATAAATAAAAAAACTTAAACCAAAATAATATAAAAATAAAATAAAATAAAAACCTAAAAAAAACCTAAACCTAAACCTCTACCTAAACCTAAAAATAAAATAAATAAATAAATAATTACAAAACCAAAAATAAATAAATAAAAACCTAAACTAAACTATAAAATAAAATAAAGCTAAAATTAGAAAAATTAAATAAATTAAAACTCAAATGTAAAATATAAATAAAATAAACCTAAAGTAAAGTAAAATAAAAACTAAATAAAAACCTAAACCTAAAAAATAAACCTAAAAAGAAAACCTAAAATAAATAAAAAATAAAACCTAAACCTTAAACTTAAAAAAACTTTAACATTAAATAAACAAAATGTAATTAACCTAAATCTAAACTAAAATAAACTAAACTAAACTTAATAAAACCTAAACCTAAACCTAAAATAAACTAAACCTAAATTAAAAACAAAAAACTGTAAGCTAACCCTAAACCATAAACCATAAACCATAAAAACCTAAAACCTTAAAGCTTAAACACTAAACCCTAAACCCTAAACCCAAAACTCGAACCCTAAACCATAAACCCTAAAACCATAAACCCTAAAACCATAAACCCTAAACCCATAACCCTAAACCCTAAACCCTAAAAACCTAAAAAATAAAACCTAGACTAAATAAAACTTGAAAATAAAATACATAATAAAACCTAAATCTAAATATAATAAAAAAATAAAATAAAATAAAACCTAAACTAAAAACTAAACCTAAACCTAAAAATAAAATAAAATATAATAATAAAATAAACTAAACTCAACCAAAGAATAAAAAACCTAAATAAAATAAAAACTAAAATTAAAATAGAAATAAAATTTTATTGGCCAACATCTCTGGAACATTTAACTTAGTTTATGCTTCTCTTTTATTGGCCAACATTCTGCACCATAAGTCATTGTAGGTCTTACCACCATCTTATAAAATATTACCTTAAGTTTAAGTGGAACTTTTCTATCACATAATAGGCCAGATGCATTCCTCCACTTCAACCATCCAACTTGAATTCTACTAATCACATCTCCATCTATTTCACCATCATTTTGAACAATAGAAACTAAATTTCTGAATCACTCACTCTTATTAATGACTTGATCACCTAAAGTCACAATACTACCACTAAAACTTCTACAACTAAAATTACACTCCATATATTCAATTTTAGATCTACTTAAATGAAAACCTTTAGACTCTAAAGTTGACCTCCATAATTCAAGTTTCTGTTGGACTCCCTCTCTAGTCTTATCAATAAGAAGAATGTCATCAGCAAAAAGCATACACCAAGGTACATCTTCTTGTAAATGCCTCGTAAGTACATCCATAACTAAAGTAAAAAAGATAAGGGCTTAATGTTCATCCTTGATGTAATGCAACTGAAATAGGGAAATATTTTGTCAATCCTCCTTATGTTTGGACACAAGTAATAGCTCTAGTATACATATCCTTAATGACTTGAATATAACCAATATTAACTCCTTATATTCTAGAACTCTCCAAAGAACATCTCTTTAGACTTTATCATAAGCTTTCTCTAAATCAATAAATATCATATGTAGATCCTTCTTACTTTCTCTATGCTTCTCCATCAAACCCCCTAACAAATGTATAGCATCCATAGTAGATCTACTTGCATGAAACCAAACTGATTGTGAAACTTACGTATCACATCGTAACATATGCTCAATTACTCTCTCCCATAATTTTAATGTATGGCACATTAACTTAATTCCTCTATAATTTGCACACTCTTGTGCATCACCTTTATTCTTAAATATAGAACCAACAAACACTTTCTCCACTCATCGGCATCTTTTAGTCTTTAAAATAACATTAAAATATTTATAAGCCAGAAATTCCTTGATCTCCTAAACATTTCCACACTTCTATTGGAATATTATCCGGTCCTCTTGCTTTTCCACATTTCATTTTCTTTAAAGCTTCACTTCATTTACTAATAATGACGATAAAATGAAATTCTCTATTTTTGTTTAGGGTATTTAAAATAAAAATTGAAACCAAACTAAAAAAAATGTAAATAAAATAAAAACTAAACCTAAAATAAAAATAAAAATTATATAAAAATCTAAACCTAAAAAATAAACAAAAAAAATAAAACCTAAACCCTAAACTAAAAAAAAAATTAAATTTAAAATTAAAATAAAATAAACCTAAACCTAAACTAAAATAAACTAAACTAAAATAAATAACCCTAAACCTAAAATAAACTAAACATAAACCTAAACCTTAACTAATTAAAATAAAATAAACTAAAAATAAACATAAACCTAAACTAAAAAATAATACCTAAAAGTAAACCTAAAATAAAATTTTAAAACCTAAACCTAAAAAAATAAAACAAAACCTAAACCTAAAAATAAAAACTAAAACCTAAACCTAAAAAATAAAATAAAAATATAATTAAACTAAAAACTAAACCTAAACCAAAACATAAACCTAAAAAATAAACTAAAATAAATAAGCCCAAAATTAATAAACTAAATGAAATAAAAATAAAAATAAACCTAAATGAAAATAAAAAATAAATAAATAAAACTAAACTAAAAAATAAAACAAAACCAAAAAAATAAACTAAAATAACTAAACCCAAAATCAATAAACTAAACTAAATAAAATTAAAAATAAATCCAAATAAAAATAAAATCTAAAAATAACTAAATTAAATAAAAAATAAACTAAATAAACCTAAACCTACCAATTTAATTAATTTAAAAAAAATAAAACTAATGAAAACAAATAAAAATAAATAAACCCCTAAACCCTAAACCCAAAAACCTAAAACGCTAAACCCTAAAGCCTACACCATAAACCATAAAACCCTGAACTCCAAACTAAAACCCAAATGTAAAATAAAAACAAAGCAAACCTAAAATAAAATAAAATAAAAACTAAATAAAAACCTAAACTTAAAAAATAAAAATAAAAATAAAATCTAAAATAAATAAAAAATAAAACCTAAACCCTAAAATAAAAAAAACCTTAAACTAAAATAAATAAAATAAAATCAACCTAAACCTAAACTAAAATAAACTAAACAAAAATAAATAAAACCTAAACCTAAACCTAAAATAAACTAAACCTAAACTAAAAGCTAAAACCCTAAGCTAACCCTAAACCCTAAACACCAAACCATAAAAACCATAATCCTTAAAGCATAAACACTAAACCCTAAACCCTAAACCCAAAACCATAAATCATAAAACCCTAAACCCTAAACCCTAAACTTTAAATCCTAAAGATCTTAAAACCTAAACCTAAACTAAATAAAACCTAAAAATAAAATACATAACAAAACCTAAACCTAAATAAAATAAAAGAATAAAATAAAATAAAACTTAAACTAAAGCCTAAACCTAAAAATAAAATAAATTAAAATAATAAAAATAAGCTAAAATAAAATCAATGAAAACTTGAACTAAACTAAAAAAATAAACTCAACCTAAGAATAAAAAACCTAAATAAAGTAAAAACTAAATGTAAAATAAAAAAAAATAAACTTAAACTTAAATAAAATAAAAACTAAATAAAAACCTAAACTTAAATATAAAACTTAAAAACAAATAAAAAATAAAACTTAAACCCTAAACTAAAAAAAACATAAACATAAAATAAAAATAAAATAAACAAAATAAAATAAACCTAAAACCAAACTAAAATAAGCTAAACAAAAATAAATAAAACCTAAACCTAATCTTAAAAAAAACTAAACCTAAACCTAAACCTAAACCAAAACTAAATGAAATAAAATAAACTAAAAATAAACCTAAATCCAAACTAAAAAATAAAACCTAAAATAAAATAAAAAAACCTAAAACCTAAACCTAAAAATTAAATAAAAACCTAAGCCAAAACCTAAAATAAAATTAAACCTAAACCTAAAAAATAAAATAAAAATAAAACTAAACTAAAAAACTAACATAAACTTAAACTTAAACCTAAAAAATAAACTAAATCTAAAAAATTAAACTAATATAAATAAACATAAAATAAATAATTTAACCTGAATAAAAATAAAAAATAAACCTAAAAAAAAATTTAAAATAAACTTAATAAACTAAATAAAACTAAACATATCAATTTACTTAATTTTTTTTTAAAAAAAACTCTAAACCTTAAACCCTTAACCCTAAACACTAAATCCCAAACCCTAAACTCTAAACCTTAAAACTAACCCTAAACTCTAATCCCTACCCTAAAACTAAAACCTTCTCCACCACTAAATACTAAAAACTCAACTGACCCACCCTAAACCCCCTTCAGCCCTAAATTAATCCTAAAACCATAAACCCTGCACTACCATAAACTGGTAATCTGACCATCCCTAACTGACCCTACCCTAAACCAACTTGCTTCCCCACTCCATACCACCCTACCCTACCCTCCACCCACCTAAACCTGGGCTCTCACTCCACTCCCTAAACTCTAAACCTATAAACTTAAAAGCCTAAGCTAAATAAATAAACATAAGATAAGATAATAAACATAAACTTAAATAAAACCTAAACTTAAAATAAACTAAATAAAAAAATGACCTAAATAAAATAAATAAAAATAAACTAATTACTAAAAACTAAAATATGTTGGGTTTAATTTTAAAAAAGACCCTAAACTCTAAACTAGGCCCAAACCCTAAAACCCTGGCTCCTAAAACGAACCATCACCTACTGGGCTGTCACTACCCTGATCCTAAACCTAAATGCTAAAAAGTAAGAAACCCTAAACCCTCAAAGAACCCTAAACCCTAAACCCTAAGTGAGTGGGTAACCTAAACCCAAACTAACCCTAAACCATACACCCAAACCAACCAGTCCATAGCTAAACACTAAACCCTAAACTGGCTTCCCCTGACTCTCTAAAACCCTAAACCCTGACTAAAACCATAACCCTAAAGCCTGACACTAAATCCTAAACAATTTAAACCCTAAACCCTACATGAACCTATGCCTAAACCTGATAATAAATACACAAAATAAAATAAAATTCAGTAAAATTAAATAAAACGGACCTAAAATATACCAAAAAATAAAACCTAAAAATAAATAAAAAATAAAACCTAAACCCTAAACTAAAACAAACAAAAACTTAAACTAAAATAAACTAAGCTAAAATAAATAAAACCTAAACCTAAATAAACTAAAACTAAACCTAAACCTAAACTAAATAAATTAAAATAAATTAAAAATAAACCTAAGCCTAAACTAAAAAATATTACCTAAAAATTAACCTAAAATAAAAACCTAAAACCTAAACCTAAAAAAATAAAATAAAACCTAAACCTAAACCTAAAAATAAAAACTAAAACTTAAACTTATAATAAAAATAAAAATATAACTAAACTAAAAAATAAACTAAAGTAAATAAACCTAATATCAATAAACTAAACTAAACAAAAATGAAAATAAACCTAAATAAGAATAAAATAGAAATAAAAATAAAACTAAACTAAAAAATAAACCTAAACCTAAACCTAAACAACAACAACAACAACAACAACAATTATCCCACTAAGTGGGGCCGGCTACATGAATCCTTCATCTCCATTATGTCTTATTATGTGTCAAATTCTCATTTAATTCAAGTATACTAAGGTCATTTTTTATACATCTTAAGGAAGTCTTTTTAGGTCTACCTCTACCTCTCTTAACTTAAGGCAAATCTAATGCATCTACTCTCCTAACAGGGTCATTGGATGGCCAAAGCTTTATGTGGCCAAACCATCTAAGGCAACTCTCTCTAATCTTATCTGCCACTGGAGCTACTGTAACATTTTCCCAAACATACACATTTCACATTTTATCTCTAAGAGTAAAGCCATGCATCCACCTGAGCATCCTCATCTCTGTAACACTTAACTTAGTCTTATGCTTCTCTTTTATTGGCCATCATTCTGCACCATAAGTCATTGTAGTTCTTACCACCATCTTATAAAATTTTCCCTTAAGTTTAAGTGGAACTTTTCTATCACACAGGCGGTCATTCCTCCACTTCAACCATCCAACTTGAATTCTACTAATAACATCTCCATCTATTCACCATCATTTTGAACAATAGAGCCTAAATATTTGAATCACTCACTCTTATTAATGACTTGTTCACCTAATGTCACAACACTATCACAAGAACTTCTACAACTAAAATTACAATCTATATATTTAGTTTTAGATCTACTTAAACAAAAACCTTTAGACTCTAATGTTTACCTCCATAATTCAAGTTTCTCTTGGACTCCTTCTATAGTCTTATCACAAGAAGAATGTCATCAAGAAAAAGCATACACCAAGGTACATCTTCCTATATGTTCCTAGTAAGAACATCCATAACTAAAGCAAAAAGATAAGGGCTTAAAGCTGATCCTTGATGCAATCCAACTAAAATAGGAAAATATTTTGTCAATCCTCATGTTTGGACACAAGTAACATCTCTAGTATACATATTCTTAATGACTTGAATATAACCAATATTAACTTCTTTCTATTCTAGAACTCTCCAAAGAACATCTCTTGAAACTTATCATAAGCTTTCTCTAAATCAATAAATATCATATGTATATCCTCCTTACTTTCTCTATACTTCTCCATCAAACCTCTTAACAAATGTATAGCATCCATAGTAGATCTACCTGGCATGAAACCAAATTGATTGTGAGAAACTTTTGTATCACATCGTAACCTATGGTCAATTACTCTCTCCCATAATTTTAATGTATGACACATTAACTTAATTCTATAATTTGCGCACTCCTGTGCATCACCTTTATTCTTAAATATAGGAACCAACAAACTCTTTCTCCACTCATCTAACATCTTTTTAGTCTTTAAAATGACATTAAAAAGATTTGTAAGCCAAGAAATTCCTTGATTTCCTAAACATTTCCACACTTCTATTGGAATATAATCAGGTCCTACTATTTTTCCACATTTAATTTTCTTTAAAGCTTCTCTAACATCATATTTAATAATATGATGATAAAAATTAAATTCTCTATTTTTGTTTAGGATATTAAGGTTGCTAAAATCAATAGTACTTTTAGATCCTTCATTGAAAAGTTTATCAAAATACTTCATCCACCTATTTTCAATATCCTTTTTCTAAGAAAAACACATTATTATTTTCATCCTTAATACACCTCACTTAAACTAGGTCTTTACATCTCTTATCTCTTTGGTTGGCTAACTTATCCATACATCTTTCACCTTCTTTGGTATCTAATCTTTCATATAAATCACTAAAAGCTAAATTTTTTGCATCATATATTACTTTCTTAGAATCTCTATAGACCACTTTATATCTTTCCCAATTCTCCAAGTTTTTATATCTAAACCAAGTTTTATAACAATGTTTCTTATTTCTTATCTATTCTTGCACACTCTGACTCCACCACCAATTATTTTTATTAAAAGAAGCTTTTTTTTATTCTCCAAGCACATTTTTAGCAACTTGCTTAATTTCACATGCTACTATTTCCCACATAACATTAGCTTCCTTATGACTATCCCAAATTCCAAGCTCTTGTAGCTTGCTCTTAAAAATATTTTTATTTGTGTTCTTTTAGTGTCCCCATCTAATCCTAAAACTAAACCTAAAAAATAAACTAAAATAAATAAACCTAAAATAAATAAACTAAGCTAAATAAAACTAAAAATAAACCTAAATTAAAAAAAATAAAATAAACTAAAGTAAATAAAAAATAAACAAAATAAACCTAAACCTATCAATTTACTTAATTTAAAAATAAATAAAATAATAAAAACAAATAAAAAACCCATGCCCCTAAACCCTAAACCCTAAACCCTAAAACCCAAAACCATAAACCCTAAAATGCTAAACTTCAAACCTTAAACCCTAAACCCCAAACCCTAAACCCTAAACCCTAAACCCTAAAACCCTAAAAACCTAAACTTGCAGGCTAGATAAGATGAGATAGAAGATAAATAAAGAACACTAAGCTGAAACTAAGATAAAGATAGATATAAAAGGCTAGATAAAGGAAGGCCTAAAAGCTGAGGAGGCCTAAAGATAAAGATAAAGATAAAATAAAGCTGAAGCAATAAAAGGTAAAATGGACCTAGAAATATAGACCTAAAAGATAAACTAGGCAGCAAAAGAAAATGATAGGCTAAAGATAAAGATAAAATCAAAATAAATAAAATAGCCTGTAAGAATAAATAAAGACTGAGCCCTAAACCAGCTAAAATAATCCAAATAAAATAAACATAAACATAAACTAAAATAAACTATACGAAAATAAGTAAAACCTAAACCTAAACCTAAAATAAACTAAACCTAAACCCTAAACTAAAAAAATAAAATAAACTTAAAATAAACCTAAACCTAAACTAAAAGTAAAAAGCTAAAACAAACCAAAAATAAAAATATAAAACCTAAATGTAAAAAAATAAAATAAAAACCTAAACCTAAACATTAGAATAAAAAATGAATAAAAAATAAAACCTAAACCTAAACCTAAAAAATATACTAAAATAAAAAAAGTAAACTAAAATAAGTAAACCTAAAATAAATAAACAAAACTAAATTAAAAAGAAGAAATAAACCTACATAAAAATAAAAATAAAAAATTAAATAAACTAAAAAATATAAAAAATAATGTAAATAAGCCTAAACCTATCAGTTTACTTACTTTAAAAAGAAAACCCTAAGTAGTAAACCCTAAATCCTGTACCCTAAATCCTAAACAGTAAACCTTAAACCCTAAACTTTAAAACTAACCATAAACTCTAAACCTATAGCCCTAAACCCCACACCTTAAAAAACCCTAAACTCAAAATCTTAAATCCTAAACCCTAAACCCTAAACTGACCCTAAACCCTAAACCCTAAACCCTAAAACCCTAAACCCTAAACCATACACCCTAAACTAACCCTAAACCCTAAACCATAAAAACAAAAACCCTAAACATTATAGCCTAAACCCAAAACCCTAAAACCTAAACCCTAAACCCTAACCCTAAACCTAAAATCTTAAAAACTCTAAACCCTGAAGCCTAAACACTAAACACTAAACCCTAAACACTAAACCCTAACCATAAATCCTAAACCCTAAAACCCTAAACCATACAACCGAAAAGCCTAAACCCTAAACCCTAAACCCTAAAACCTAAAACAAAAACCTAAAATAAATGAAACCTAAAAATAAATTAGAAAATCTAAACCTAAATTAAATTTTTAAAAAATATATAATAAAAATCTAAACTAAAACTTAAACCTAAAATAAAATAAAATAAATTAATAAAAATAAACTCAAATAAAATAAATAAATTCCTAAACAAAATTAAAAAATAAAAAAAACATAGAATAAAAGACCTAAATAAGATTAAAACTAAACATAAAATAAAAATAGAGTAAACCTAAAATAAAATAAAATTATAAGTAAATAAAAACCTAAATCTAAAAAATAAACCTTAAAAAAACCTAAAAATATATAAAAAAATAAAACCTAAATCCTAAACTAAAAAAAACTAAACCTATAATAAAAATAAATTAAACCTAAAACTAAATTAAAATAAGTAAAACCTAAACCTAAACTTAAACCTAAACATAAAATAAATAAAATAAAATATTCTAAAAATAAACCCAAAACTAAACTAAAAAAAAAAAAACCCAAAAAAAAAACTAAAACCTAAACCTAAAAAAATAAAATAATAACCTAAACCTAAACCCTAAAAAAAAGTAAACCTAAAAAATAAACTAAAAAAAATCAACTAAAAAATAAACTTAAACCTAAACCCAAACTTTAAAAATAAATTACATTAAAAAACCTAAATTAAAATAAATAAACCTAAAATAAATAAACAAAACTAAATAGAACAAAAAATAAACCTAAATAAAAATAATAAATTAAATAAATTAAAATAAGTAAAAAATAAACTAAATAAACTAAATAAACCTAAACCTATTGGTTTACTTAAATAAAAAAAACCATAAACCTTAAACCCTAAACCTACAGCCCTAAACCTTAAACCCTAAAAAACCCTAAACCCTAAACTCTAAAACCTAACCCTAAACCCTAAACCCTAAACCCTAAACCCTAACCCTAAACCCTAAACCCCAAACCCTAAACCTATTCCTATAGTAACTAAATAAATTAAAAAATAACCTAAACTCTAAACCCAAATAACCTAAACCTAAACCTAAACTCTAAGAATGGGCAGAACCTTGACAGCCTGAACATCATCATCCATTCAATTCAGTCAAAATCTAGCGGTGGAGGTGAAGGTGGGGGCGATGGTTATCATAGTGGTGGTGGATCAGGAGGTGCTCATGGATATGGAGGTGGTGGTCAGAGTAGTGGGGGTTATAGAGGCAGGAAAAGTGACGGAGGATACATCTATGGTGATGGTAGAGGGAGAGATCGGTGATATGATAGTGGATCCGACTACTCGAGAGGCCAAGGTGGTTTTGATGGGAACTAGACAAACTGAAGAATGGTTTATCTGATCTGTTGCTTATGGAACTGTGTCATTACAGTAGAGATGGTTCTACTTATCTAGGGTTTTTGATTTACTCTATTCATCCTCATTTTTTATCTATGCAATACTGTGAATACTTGTGCTACATTTGCTGATGAAATAGAAGAAATCTTGAATCTAAATCTTAAACTTAAACTAAACCTAAAAAATCCTAAACCCTAAACCCTAAACCCTAAAACTAAACCCCTAACCCTAAACCCTAAGCTCTAAACCCAAAACCTTAAACCCTAAACCCTAAATACTCAAATAACCCTAAGCTATCCCTAAACCCTAAACCCTAAAAGCTAAAAACCTAAACCTAAATTAAATAAAACCTAAAAATAAAATAAATTAAACAATATAAACAAATAAAATATAAAAATAAAATAAAAACCTAAACCTAAACCAAAACCTAACAAAAATGTAAACTAAACTAAAAAAATAAAAAAAACTAAATAAACTAAACACTAAACTTAAAATTTAAAATAAGATAAATCTAAATTAAAATAAAATAAAAACTAAATAAAAATCTAAACTTAGAAAATAAACCTAAAAATAAATAAACAATAAAACCTAAACCCTACGCAAAAAAAGAAAAACCTAAACCTAAAATAAAAATAAAATAAACCAAAACCTAAACTAAAATAAACTAAACTAATATAAACAAATACTAAACTTAAACCTAAAATGAACTAAACCTAAACCTAAACTTAAACCCTAAATAAAATAAATATGCTAAAAATAAACCTTGAGCTAAACTAAAAAGTAAAATGAAAAAATAAACCTAAAATAAAAAACCTAAAACCTAAACATAAAAAAATAAAATAAATACTTAAACCTAAACCTAAAAATAAAAAATAAAACCTAAACCTAAAAAATAAAATAAAAATATAACTAAATTAAAAAAATAAACTTAAACCTAAACCTAAACATAAAAAAATCTAAAATAAAAAACCTAAGTAAAAAATAAAGAAACTAAACTACATCAACAATAACAATAAGCCTTTATCTCACTATGTGGGGTCAGCTACATAAATCCTTCATCTCGATTTTGTCTTATTATGTGTCTAATTATCACTCAATTCAAGTATGATAAGGTAATTTTTTATACATCTTGACCATGTCTTCTAAGGTCTACATATACCTTTCTTAACATAAGGCAAATTAAATGCATCTACTCTCCTACTCTAGTCATTTGACGGTCAACGCTTTATGTGGCCAAACCATCTAAAGCCACTCTCGCTAATTTTATCTACCACTGGAGCTAGACTAACTTTTTGCCGAACATTCAAATTTCACATTTTAAGAGTATCCAAAGCATCCTCATCTCTGAAACACTTAGCTTAGTCTCATGCTTCTCTTCTATTGGCCAACATTTTGCACCATAAATCATTGTAGGTCTTACCACCATTTATAAAATATTCTCTTAAGTTTAAGAGATACTTTTCTATCAAACACATTCCTCCACTTCAACCATTCAACTTGAATTCTACTAATAACATCTCCATTTATTTCACCATCATTTTGAGTAATATAGCCTAAATATCTAAATCACTCAATCTTTTTAATGACTTGTTCACCTAATGTCACAACACTACCACTATAACTTCAACAACTAAAATTACACTCCATAAATTCACTAAACTAAATAGAAAAAAAATTGAACCTAAATAAAAATAAAAAATAAAATAAACAAAAATAAATAAAAAACTAAATAAAATAAACCACTATATTTATTTTTTTTAAAAACTCTAACATACCTAAACCAAAATTAAGCTAAACCTAAACCTAAAAAAACTAAAAATAACTAAACTAAACTTAAATAAACCTAAACCTAAGTAAATCCTAAACTAAAAAACCTAAAATAAACAAAACCCTAAAACCTCAACTATAAACTAAACCCTAAACCCCAAACCTAAACATTAAATAAACCTAAACCTAAAACCTAAACTAAAAAAAATAAAATTAAATATAAAACCTAAACCTAAAAATTAAAACCTAAACTTACTAAATTTAAATAAAAATAATCAAAAATTACAACTAAACTAAAATAAAATAATTAAAACCTAAACTAAACTAAAATAAAATAAATAAAAAACCTAAACTAAAATAAAAAATAAACTAAACCCAAAAATAAAATAAACTAAATAAAATAAAAATTAAACATAAAAATATAAAATAATATATATATATATAATATAAACAAAATAAAAAACTAAATAAAACTTAAACCCAAAAATAAATTAAAATAAAAAAAATAAACCCAAAACTAAAAAAATAAAAAAACAAAATAAAATAAACCTAAAACTAAAATAAAAAACCTAAACCTAAACCTAAAATAAACTAAACCTAAACCCTAAACTAAATAAAATAAAATAAAATAAACTAAAAATTAACCTAAACCTAAACTAAAAAAAATAAAACCTAAAAGTAAACCTAAAATAAAAATCTAAAACATAAACCTAAAAAAGTTAGATTAAAACCAAAACCTAAACATAAAAATAAAAAAAATATAACCTAAACCTAAAAAATAAAATAAAAATAAATTAAACTAAAAAATAAACTTAAATTAAAACCAAAACCTAAACTAAAATAAAAATCCTAAACTAAAATAAATAAACCTAAACTAAAATATAAATAAAAAATAAATTAAATAATAAACATACTATATAATTTAAAAAAATCAAAAAATTAGAAAATCAAAATATAAAAAAAACTAACCATAAACATTAAATCATAAAACTAACCTTAAACACTAAACCCTAAACCTTACACCTACAACACTAAATGCTAAATCTTAAAACCCTAAATCCTAAACCCCAAACCCTAAACCCTAAAACCTAACCCTAAACCTTAAATCCTACAAACCTAAACCCTAAACTATAACCCTAAACCCTAAACCTTAAAAACCTTAAAACTCAAAAAACCTAAACCTACACTAAATAAAACCTAAAAATAAAATAAATGAAAAACCCCAAAACTAAATAAAAAATAATATAAAATAAAAACATAAACTAAAACCTAAACTTAAACTAATAGCTAAACTTAAAATCAAAATAATACAAAAAATAAAAACAAATCTAAAATAAAATACATAAAAACATAAACTAAATTAAAAAAAATAAAATAAACGCAAAAATAAAAAACCTTAATAAAATAAAAACTAAATGTAAAATAAAAATAAAATAAACCTAAAATAAAATAAAATAAAAACTAAATGAAAACCTAATCCTACAAAATAAACCTAAAATAAAACTTAAAAAAATAAAACTAAATCATAAAACATATATTTAAAAATAAAAATGAAAAATTAATAAATAAATTACCTAAACCATAAACCAAAATAAATAATTAAACCTAAAATAAACAAAATAAAATACACCTAAACCTAAACTAAAATAAAGAAAACTAAAATAAATAAAACCTAACTTAAACCTAAAATTAACTAAACCTAAACTCTAAACTAAATTAAATAAAATAAATTAAAAATAAACTTGTACCTAAAAAATAAACTAAAATAAACAACCTAAAATAAAATAAATAAACTAAACTAAATAAATAAAAATAATATAAATAAAAAAATAAAAATATAATAAACTAAAATAAATAAAAAATAACCTAAATAAACTTAATAAACCTAAATATACTAGTTTTCTTAATTAAAAAACCTAAACCCTAAACCCATAAAATAAATTAAAAAAACTAATTAAACCCTAAACTAAACCTAAACCTAAACCTAAACCTAAACCCTAAACCCTAAATAAACCCTAAACCCTAAACCTAAAACCCTAAACCTAAACCCTAAAACTCTAAACCTAAACCTAAACCCTAAACTTATAAACCTAAACCCTAACCCTTAAACCCAAATCTTAAACTAACTTAAACTAACCTAAACCCTAAACCCTAATTAAAAAAACTAAAACCTAAAATAAAATAAAAAACCTAAACTAAAATAAAAAAATAAAATAAAATAAAAACATAAACTAAAACCTAAACCTAAATCTAAACCTAAAAAGAAAATAAAATTAAAAATAAAAACTCAACTAAAATAAAAGAAATAAAAACCTAAACTAAACTAAAAAATAGAAAACCTAAATAAAATAAAAATAAACCTAAAATAAAAATTAAATAAACCTAAAATAAAATAAAATATAAACTTAAATAAAAATAAATATAAATATAAATATAAATATAAATATAAAATAAAATAAACTAAAATAAATAAAAAATAAACTAAATAAACTTAAACGTACATGTTTTCTTAATTAAAAAAAATAAAAAGATAATAATGAAAATTAAAAAAAACTTAATCATAAACCCTAAACACTCAGCCCAAAATCCTAAATCTACAACCCTAAACCCTAAAAGCCTAAACCCTAAACCCTAAATCCTAAACCCTAAACCCTAAAATCTTAAACCCTAAATCCTAAACCCTAAATCATAAATAAGACTTATAACCCTGAACCCTTAACCCCAAACCTAAACTCTAAAAACCTAAAAACCTAAACCTAAACTAAATAAAACTAATAAAATAAAATAAATAAATAAACCTAAACCTAAATAAAAAATAAAATAAAATAAAATAAAATAAAATAAAATAAAATAAAATAAACTAAACTAAAACCTAAACCTAAACGAGAACCGAAAAAGAAAATTTCTAAAATATAAAAATATAAAAAAATTAAAATAAATAAAACCTTAATCTAAACTAAAAAATAAATTAATCCAAAAAATAGGAAACCTATATAAAATAAAAACTAAACATAAAATAAAAACAAAATAAACCTAAAATAAAATAGAATAAAAATTAAATAAAAACCTAAACCTTAAAAATAAATGTAAAAATTAAACCTAAAAGTAAATAAAAAATAAAACCTAAACCATAAACTAACCAAAAAATTAAACCAAAAATGAATAAAATAAAATAAACCTAAACCTAAACTAAATTTAATAAAACATAATCCTGAACCTAAAAAAAACTAAACCTAAACTAAATAAAATAAGTTAAATTAAAAATAAAAATAAACATAAACTTAAAAATAAAACCTAAAAATAAAATAAAAATAAAAACCTAAAACATAAACCTAAAAATAAAAAATAAAACCTAAACCTGAAGAATAAAATAAAAATAAACCTAATGGAAAAATAACCATAAAAATAAACCTAAACCTAAAAATTAAACTAAAATAAAAAACCTAAATAAAAATAAAAAACCTAAAATAAAAAAATAAACTAAATAAAAATTAAAATTAAATCTAAATAAAAATAAAAAATAAAATAAACTAAATTAAATTAAAAATAAACTAAATAAACTAAATAAACCTAAACCCTAAACACTAAAACTAACCCAAAATCCTAAACCCAAAACCTACAACCCTAAACCTTAAATAAATAAAATTAAATAGAAACCCTAACCTTGACCCCTAAACCTTAAAACTTACCCTAAACCATAAACCTTAAATACTAAACCTACAACCCTAAACCCTAAAACCCAAAACTCAAAACCCTAAACCCTAAACCCTAAACCCTAAACCCTAAACCCTAAACCCTAACCCTAAACCTTAAATTCTAAACCTTAAACCCTAAAATAACCCAAAACCCTAAACTATAAAAAGCTAAAATCCTAACCCTAAACTAAATAAAAGTTAAAAATAAAATAAATTAAAAAAAATTAAAATAAAATAAAAAATTAAAATAAAATAAAAATATAATCTAAAAGCTAAACCTTAACCTAAACCTTAAAAGAAAATAAAATAATAAATAAAAATTAAACTAAAATAAATAAACAAAAAACCTAAACTAAAATAGAAAATAAAAACTTAAATAAAATAAAAAAGAAACCTAAAATAAAAATGAAATAAATATAAAATAAAATAAAATAAAAACCTAAATAAAAATCAGCCTAAATAAAAAAAACAAAAAAAACTCAAATAAATAAAAAATAAACAAAATAAACTTAAACCTACTAGGTTACTTAATTTTTAAAAAAAATTTAATCCTAAACCCTAAACCCTAAAACTAACACTAAACCCCAAACCTTAAATCCTAAAACACTAAACCCTTAAAACTAAACTCCTAAATCAAACCTAAACCCTAAACTTAAACCCAAACTTAATCTAACTTAACCCCTAACCTTTCCAACAAATCTAATCTTAACCTAACTAACTTTAAATTCCTTAATCTCTAAATCCTAACTTTAAATTAAATCTAATAAATCTCCACCTTGACCCTAAAAACCTAAAATCTACCTTAACCTAACCCCGACCCAATCTTAACTTTTCCTAATTAACCTAATTCTAAACCTTAATCTTAAATTCCAAATCTTAATAAACCCTAACCTTAACTTAAACCTAATTTAACCCTAAACCTAACCTAACCTTAATCTAACCTAACCCAAATTAACTTTAACCTAAAAACCTAAACCTTAATCTAATCCTAACCCTAAACCCTAATTTTTTTTAATCAACTTAATCCCTAATCTAATAATCCTAATCTTTAATCTAAAACCTTAATCGAATCTTAATCCTAATCAATCTAAACGAATCCTTTAAATCCTCTAATACCTTTATAATCTAAATAACTCCAATTACTCTAATCCTATACTAATCTACCTTTAATCTCCTAATCAATAATCAAATCTAACCTAAATCAATTCCAAGAATCTAACCTTAACCCTAACCCTAATCCTAACCCTAACCTTAACCCCTAACCCCTAACCCTAACCCTAACCCTAACCCTAACCCAAATGCTAACCCTAACCTTAACCCTAACCCTAACCCAAACCCTAACCCTAACCCTACCCTTTTCCTAGATATTATTTTATTAATAATATTATTCACATACCTAAGAAAGATGATCTAGACTATTGGAGTGATTTCAGACCTATTAACCTTTGCACCTTCTTCAATAAGTTGATTTCCAAAATTTCTTACCACCAAACTTAGTCCTTTACTTAATAGAATTATCTCTCTCAACCAAATTGGTTTTGTTAGAGGTAGATCCATTTATGATAATATTTTACTTGCCCAAGATTTAATTCATGATCTTGATGCCAAGACTAGAGGTGGCAACATTCTTTTCAAGTTAGGTATTACCAAGAGCTTTGATAACATCTCTTGGGATTTCTTTTTTCATATTCTAAATTTATTTGAGTTTCTGATAAATTTGTTTTTCTTTTTTAAAATTATATTAATAATGCTTGGTTTTCAATTTTCTGAGTTTCTTTCCCTCTTCCCATGGCTTACGTTAATGGGATCTTTTATCTCCTTCTTTATTTATTATTATTGTTGAGTACTTTTCTAGGAGAATCACTAATTTATTTTTAAACAATCTTAGTATTTACTACAGAACTATTGGTGGTCTTCCTGTTTCCCATTTAAGTTTTGCAGATGATTTTAATATTTTCTGCAATGCTTCTATTCATCACATCAAGCATCTTCAATCTTTTTTAAATAAATTTGGTAGAGAAAGTAGCCTTTCTATCAATCATAAAAAAATCTATTATATCACTTCCTCTAGTATTTCCAATAATAAAATCAATCAAATCCTACATATCACTAATTTTAAACATCAACACTTACCTCTTAAGTGCTTGGTTGCTCCGATCTTTAAAGGCTCAAAACATTCTCATCTCTTTAATGAGCTAATTCAAAAAATTTCAAATAAAATTTAGGTTTGGGAATTCCATTTACTTTCCTTTAGTGGTAGGCTCAATATTCTTAAAAGCACTCTCAATTACTTTCCTTTTTATTTGATTAAAACTATTATCCCCACTAATACTACATTTATCAAAATTGATTGTTTACTTAATAATTTTTTTGGCGCTCCAATAATTCTACCAAAAGAATGCATTGGACATCTTGGCATAAATGTTTTGGTCCTTTGGGAGAAGGTGCTCTTGGTTGCAAGCCTATTTGTCAAGCTATCACTTCCTTCTCTCATAAACTCTGTTGGAATTTTAGAAAGAATGATAGCCTTTGATCTTATTTTATGTTGAAAAAATAATGCCAAGGTAACTGTCCCCTTAATTGTGCATATAAAGTTAGCGACTCTTCGATTTGGAAAATTCTTTGCTCCATTAAATGGGTTGCCGATTATTAATATTTTGGGGTATTCAGTATGGTTCTTCCTTCTTTGCCAAGATAATTGGATTGGCAATGGCTCTATTGACACCCTTTTCTCTACCCACTCTATTGCTGCTATCAAAGTTAATTCTTGTTGGCTTAATAACAATTGGAATGAAAAAAAACTTGATAATTATATCCCTATTTCACCTTTTGACAACTTTAGAAATATCCCCATTACTTCTAACAAACCTGACCAAATTATTTTTAAGCTTTTTTAAAATGGTGACTTTGTACTTAAAGAGGATTTGAATTTTTCTAATGTTTTCATTAAACATTGGAACAATATCATTCCCATTTCCTATTCAATTTTAGCTTGGAGGATTTTGAATAATTTTGTTCTTGTGGACTCTTTGCTCTGGACTAATGGGTTTTAGTTACCTTCAAAGGGCTATTGTTGCTTTCATATTAAAAATGTAAATCATGTTTTTATCAATGGTGCTATTGCTTTGAAATTATGGTTTTAGTATGATGATTTATTTAATACCAACTATTTTCAGGGTTCTCTTTCATCATATCAACTTCTTGAAGTCTATTTCAAAAATACAGTGAAAGGTCAAATCAAAGTTTTAATTGCTATTACCTTTATCTGGTTCATCTGGATGGATAGAAATGATGGTAAATATCATGGTATTCCTATGAACCATAAAAAGATGTTGGCTAGAACTAAAAAAAAAATTCATGCTCTTCTCAATCCCAATCTTATTAGTAATATTCAGTTTACAGATTATAAATTTGCAGCTAAAAAGTTGGGTATCATTTTTCCTGAGTTTCACTCTTATAAAAGTGCTAGGATCATCCATTGGATCAAACCTAAAAAGAATTTGATTAAAGTGAATACTGATGGTTATGTTGCTTCCAATTAATATGGCTTTGGTGGTATTCTAAGGGATTTAAAAGGTACTATCATTTGTGATTTTGCCTATCCTCTCAAAGCCTGTTCTATTATTTTTGTTGAGCTTATGGATATTAATAAAGCTATTGAAATTTGTTTGAATACAGGTTTCCTCAACATCTGGATTAATGTTGATGCTCTCTTTCTTCCTGTCATGCATAATTCCAATTGAAACGGGAATGCTAAATTATTTTATCTTCTTAATCATACTAAAAATCTTCTTTCACAAGTTTGTTTTAAAATTTCCCACTTTCTTCATGAAGGTAATGCTTATGTTGATTACTTGGCTAATTTTGGTGCCAACATAACTAAGTTCACTTGATTTGACAACCAAACTTTGCCTAAACTATTAAAGGGTTTGGTTAATCTGGATAACACTGAATTGCCTTATCTCAGATTATAAATTCTTGGCTTGGTTTTTTGTGTTGCTTTTTTGATGATCTTTTGCTTTTGGTTACCCCTTGTTCAACCCTCTTTGGGTTGTGGTTATCTACTTATTTTCTCTCTTTGGCCTGAGCTAGGTTATGTTTTAGATCTCTTACTTTTGGATTGACCTAGTTTTTGCTACCTGGTGGTTATTGTAAGTGCAGCCTAGGTTATTTTGGTTTTTTTAGCTTGGTGGCTTATGTTTGTCTGGATAGGTGTTTACCATAATTTTCCCTTGACTATTTTCTATTTCCTCTTTCTTGGTTTTGCCTATGGCTTTTTCTTTTTGTATGGGTTTTGCCTCTTTTCTAGGTTACTTGCTAACTTAACTAAATTGGATCTGCTGCTGTGGTGGTTGATAGGGTGGCATTGTTGGCTGGCTAGGTTGGCTGGCAGTTTTGGCTAGTTATTTTGGCTATTTTTTTCATTTTTTGTTGGTGACTTACCTAGAGGGTTGCTGCTGGTTTATCTCTGGCTTGATTTTGGCATGGTGGAGATTGTTGGTTTGCTATTATTTTCTCTATTTTGTTAACTGGTGCTTGGTGGTTGTTTTTTCTGATTTTTTTTTGTTTCTCTTTGTTATGGCTTTAACCTCCTCTTGTATTGACCTTCCTCTCTTGGCTGCAATGGCATTGGGTTTGGGTATTATTCTGGATTGGCTAGATGAAGGCTTTTTTATGGCTGTTAGTTGGCCTAGGGTGCTGGTGGCTTAGTTGGGTGCTTTTATTGTTGTTGTTCTTGTTGGTTGGCTTGTAGTTTATCTTACTAGGCTTTGTGCCTTTTGTCTCTTTAGCTGGTTGTTCTACTTACCCAGATCAGATTTTCTTTTGTCTTGGTTGGGTTTGGTGACTATAGTTTGCTTCTACCCTTTCCCTAACCATCTTGGGTGATTTTTGTTTGATGATTATTGTTGTTCTTTACACTGACTCAGGTTTTCTGCTGCTATGGTGGTTGGCTAGGAGGATATGTTGGTTGGCTAGTTTGGTTAGTTGTATTATGGTTTGGTTGGAGGGTGGCTATTTTGGCCAATTTTTTGCTCCTTTTGGTGATTGTTCTGAACCTGCTAGTGTTCTTTTTCTGACTTGTATTTTTGGTTTCCTCTTACTTTATTTCTTCGCTCTTGGCTGCAATTGACCCCCCTTTTTCTATTTGGGTGGCAGCCTTGCTGCCCACCCCTTTTGCAGTTAGGCTGGGTGTTTTAACTAGATCTTTTTTCTACTTTGTTGGTGGAGGATATGAGCACTTTTTTTTTGCTCTTATTTATCTAGTTTTGTTACCCCTATAATGATGCTTCCTCCTTTGGATTTTGTTATTCCTTTTTGGTGGTGGCTTTGGTGGTGCTCCTACTATATTGCTACTATCTCTAATGGTTGGTTGATTATCTGCCTTATTGGGCTTGGTTGTTCTCGTGGCTCAATGGTTGGCTATTATGTTTATTGTTTGGAGGATTTTGCAGCCTTTCTGGATGATGGACTTTGGATCATGGGCTACACGAGGTGTGCTGGCTATGATGGCATTGATGTTTCCCACTCTTTCTTCTTTTGGTTTGTAGCGCTATATGTAATTGTAACCCTTCTCCTGATGTTTGGTTGGTTATATATAGTGTTGCTCCTTGAGATGATTGTAACTAAGCTTGAGCCTTTTCTTTACTTTACACTTTCTGTTTACACTTACTTTCTATGTTGGCTTAATTGTACTCATTATTTCAAAATTATGTTGCAGATTTCTTTTATAGGCAAGGGGAGTATTGTAGGTGGATCTTGGTGGTATCAGAAGGACCAAATGAAGTTTGTTGCTCCTCACATGGAATTTTTACTATTGATTTTTTGCTTTTTCTTTGCTTTCTTTCCTTGAGTATGGGGGTTTATCTCTTTAGGACTTAATGTAGCTCTTTGAGCGTTACATTAGAGATTTAGCCCATCTAAAGACTTTGTACTTTTTTGTGGCAATAATAAATTCCCTAATTTCCCTAAAAAACCACTAAACTAACCCAAAACCTTAAACCATAAAAAGCTAAAAACCTAAACCAAAACTAAATAAAACATAAAAAATAAAAGAAATAAAAAAACCAAAACCAAAATAAAATATAAAAATAAATTAAATTAAAAACTTAAAATAAAACCTAAACCTAAACCTAAAATGAAAATAAAATCAAAAATAAAAATTAAACTAAAATAAAATAAATAGTAACCTAAACTAAACTAAAAAAATAAAAAACCTAAATATATAAAAACTAAACCTAAAATAAAAACAAAATAAACCTAAAACTAAATAAAATAAAACCTAAAGAAAAACCTAAATAAAAATAAAAATAAAAATAAAAATAAAAATAAACCTAAATAAAAATAGAAAATAAAATGAACTAAAATAAAAAATAAATAAACTAAAATAAATAAATAAAAACTAAATAAACCTAAACCTATAAGTTTACTTAATTTTAAAGAAAAAACAAAAAAACAAAACTCAAATCCTAAACCATAAACCCTAAAACTAACCCTAAACCCTAAAACCTTAAACTAAACCCTAAATCCTAAAACCCAAAACCCAATACCCTAAACCCTAAATCCTAAACTCTAAACCCTAAAACCTACAACCCTAAACCATAAACCCTAAACCCCAAACCCTAAACCCTAAACCTAAACCCTAAACCCTAATCCCTAAACCCTAAACTCTAAAAACCTAAACTTAAACTAAATAAAACCTAAAAACAAAATAAAACAATAAAGCAAAACCTAAATAAAATAAAAGAATTACCTAAATGAAAGCCTAAACCTAAAGCTAAAAAGAAAATAATATAAAAAATAAAAACTAAAATAAAATAAAATAAATAAAAACCTAAACTAAACTAAAAAGAAAAATAAAATGAACCTAAAAATAAAAAACCTAAATAAAAAAACAAAATAAAAAATTTTAAAAATAAACCTAAAATAGAATAAAATAAAAACTAAATAAAACCAAACCTAAGAATTAAACTTAAAAATATATACAAAAATAAAACCTAAACCATAAACCTAAAAAAACAAACTTAGACTTAAACTGCAACAAAATAAACTAAAATAAATAAAACCTAAAATAAATTAAACCTAAACCTTAAACAAAATAAAATAAATAAACTAAAAGTAAACTTACACCTAAACTAAAAAATAAAACCTAAAATAAAAACCTAAAACCTAATCTAAAAAAATAAAATAAAAACCTAAACTTAAAAATAAAAAATAAAACCAAAACCTAAAAATTAAAATAAAAATAAAACTAAACTTAAAAATAAACATAAACCTAAACCTAAAAAATAAACTAAAATAAAATACCTAAACTAAAATAAATCAACAAAACTAAATAAAAATAAAAAAACTAAATATAAAGAAAATATAAAATAAACTAAAATAAATAAAAAATAAACTTAATAAACTAAATAAACATAGTGGTTTTCTTAATTAAAAAAATATACCCTAAACCCTAAACCCTAAACCCTAACTCCTAAACCTTAAACACTAAAGCCAAAACCATAAAATTAGCCCTAAACCCTAAACCCTAAACCAAAACCTACAACCCTAAACCCTAAACCCTAAACTAACCCTAAACCTTAAACCCTAAACTAACCCTAAACCCTAAACCCTAAATAAAAAAATTAAAAAGTGAAAAAGCACTAACCCTAAACCCTAAACCCTAAACCCTAAAGCAGCAACCCTAAACCCTAAAACCCTAAACCCTAAACCCTAAAACCCTAAACCCTATCCGTTAGACCATAAAACCTAAACCCTAAACTCGACAACCCTTAACCATAAACCTAAAATAAAATAAAAGAGAAACATAAACTAAAACCTAATCCTAAAAATAAAAAGAAAATAAAATAAAAAATTAAAACTAAACTAAAATAAAATAAATAAAAACCTAAACTAAACTAAAAAAATAGAAAACCTAAATAAAATAAAAACTAAACCTAAAATAAAAATTAAGTAAACCAAAAAGAAAATAAAATAAAAACTAAATAAAAACTAAAATAAAAATAAAAATAAACTTAAATAAAAATAAAAAATAAACTAAACTAAAATAAATAAAAAATAAACTAAAACCTAAAAATACTAATTTACATAATCTTAAAAAAAATAAAAATTAAAATAAATAAATAAAACCTAACCCTAAACCTTATACCCTAAAACTATCCCTAAACCTACAAGCCTAAACCCTAAACCCTAAACCCTAAACCCTAAAAGCCTAAACCCTAAAGTCGAAACACTAAACCATAAAACACTAAACCCTAAAACATAAACCCTAAACTGTAAAACCTAAAACCTACAACCCCAGACCTTAAACTCGAATATCGAAACCCAAAACCCAAAACCCAAAACCCAAAACCCTAAGCCCTAAAAAACCTAAAAACCTAAAAACCTAAACCTAAACTAAATAAAAACTTACAAAAAAAAATAAAAAAATAAACCTAAATAAATTAAAAATATAAACTAAAACAAAAACCTAAACTAAAACCAAAACCTAAACATAAACTTAAATATAAAATAATATGTAAACTAAAGACTAAACTAAAATAAAATAAATAAAAACTTAAACTAAAAAAAAAAACCTAAAAATAAAAATGCTAAATAAATTAAAAATTAAAAATAAACCTAAAAATAAATAAAAATTAAAACCTAAACCATAAACTAAAAAAAACTTAAGCATACAATAAAAAAATAAAATAACCTAATCGTAAACTAAAATAAACTAAACTAAAATAAATAAAACATAAACTTATACCTAAAATAAGCTAAACCAAAACCCTAAACTAAATATAATAAAATAAACTAAAAATATGCCTAAACCTAAACTAAGAAAATAAAACTTAAAAATAAGCCTAAAATAAAAACCTAAATCCTAAACCTAGAAAAATAAAATAAAAACCTAAACCTAAACCTAAAAATAAAAAATAAAACCTAAACCTAAACCTAAAATATAAACTAAAATAAAAAACCTTAACTAAAATAAAAAACTAAACTAAATAAAAAATGTAAACATAAAAAAATAAAAACTAAAATAAACTAAAATAAAAAAATAAACTAAATAAACCTAAACTTACCAGTTTTCTTAATTTAAAAAAATCATAAACCATAAACCCTAAACCCTAAACTCTAAACCCTAAATCCTAAACCCTAAACCCTAAACACTAAATCCTAAAAATAACCCTAAACCCTAAACTTACAACCCTAAACCCTAAACCCTAAACTCTAAACAAACCCTAAACCTAAAACCATAAACCTTCAATCCTAAACCTAAACCCTAAATGCTAAACCCTAAAACTTTAATCCCTAAACCCAAATCCCTAAACCTTAAACCCTAAAACCCTAAAGGCTAAACCCTAAACCCCAAACCCTAAACCCTAAAACCTACAACCCTAAATCATAAGCCTTAAACCCCAAACCCTAAACCCTAAACCCTAAACCTTAAAAATCTAAAAACCTAAACCTAAACTAAACAAAACCTAAAATAAAATAAATAGAAAACCTAAACTTAAAGAAACTAAAGTAAAATAAAATAAAATAAAATAAAAACCAAAACTAAAACCTAAACCTAAACCTAAACCTAAACCTAAACATAAACCTAAACCTAAACCAAAAAATAAAAAAAAATAAAAGCTAAACTAAAATAAAATTAATAAAAACCTAAACTAAACTAAAAATATAGACATAAAAATAAAAAACCTAAAAGTAAAATAGAAATAGAATAAACCTAAAATAAAATAAAATAAAACCTAAATAAAAACCTAAACCTAAAAAATCAATATAAAAATAAATCCTAAAAATAAATATTAAATAAAACCTAAATCCTAAACTAAAAAAAAAACTAAACCTAAAATAAAAATAAAATGAACAAAATAAAATAAACTTAAACTTAAACTAAAATAAACTAAACTAAAATAAACAAGACCTAAAATAAACTAAACCTTAACCGAAACCTAAATTAAAAATATTAAAATAAATTAAAAATTAACCTAAACCTAAACTATAAAACCTAAAACCTAAACCTAGACAAAAATAAAATAAAAACCTAAACCTAAATCGAAGAATAAAAAATAAAACTTAAACATAAAATATAAATAAAAATAAAACTCAACTAAAAAACAAACCTAAACTTAAACCTAAACCTAAAAAATAAACTAAAATAAATAGCCTAAACTACAATAAATAAACCAAAAATAAATAAACTAAACTAAATAAAAATGAAAAATAAACCTAAATAAAAATAAAAAATAAATCTAAAATAAACTAACTATACTAAATAAACCTAAATATATCAGTTTACTTAATTTATAAAAATGAAAAAATCCTAAACCCTCAACCCTATACCCTAAACCCTAAATATTAACCGTAAACCCTAAAACACTAAACCCTAAACCCTAAACCCTAACCCTAAATGCTAAACCATAAACCCTAAACTTGAAACCCTTTTGGGCTAATTTTATGACTGCCAAATACTGCCAACGTAAGCATCCTCTCATTTGCCCCTATAAAGTGGGAGACTCTCCTTTATGGAAAAGACTTTATTCCATCAAATGGGAAGCAAAATCTTTAAGCTCTTGGGGGATTAACTCTGGAACCTCTTTCTTTTGGTATGATAACTGGAGTGGAGGTGGGTCCATTAATGAATTACTTTCTACCCACTCCACTACTGCTATTAAAGTGAACTCTTTCTGGCAGAATAATAAGTGGAACAATAGTAAGCTTACTGACTATATTACATTCTCTCTTTTAGATAAGCTTACTATTATTCCTATCATTCCTAACAATCATGATCAGATCCTTTTTAAGCTTTCCCAAAATGGTGATTTCAACCTTAAAAATGTTTGGATTCATATTAAAGAAGCTCATGATTTCTCCAATGTATTTTTTAAACTTTGGAATAACACTATTCCTATTTACTATTCTATTCTAACTTGGCGTATTTTGAAAAACTTTATCCCCATTGACTCCTTGATGTGAGGTAAAGGTTTTTACTTACCTTCAAAATGCTACTGCTACTTTCACATTGAGAATGTGAGTCATGTATTTGTTAACGGAGCCATTGCTTCCAAACTTTGGATTTGGTATGATGATCTCTTTAATATTATCAAATTCAATGGCTCCTTAACTCTATACCAACTTCTTAAAGTTTTTTTTGAAAACACTATTAAAGGGCACATTAAAGTCATAACTGCTATCACTCTTATTTGGTTCATATGGATGGACATAAATGATTCAAAACATCATGGGATTCTTGTGAACCACATAAGGATAATTGCTAGAATTAAAAATAAAATCCGTGAATTGTTTAATGCCAATTTAATTAACTACAATCAATTCAAAGGCTATAAATTTGTGGCCAATAAAATGGGTTTTAGCTTGCCAGATCCACCCAACTGTAACGATGATAAGATTGTTTATTGGATAAAACCTCATGCTAATACTATTAAAATTAACACTGATGGTTCTATCTCTCAAAATGCTTCTGGTTATGGTGGCATTTTTAAAAACCTTAATGGTAAAGTCCTATGTGCTTTTGCTTACCCCCTTAATACTTGCTCTGTTCCTTTTGCTAAGAAAATGGCAGTTTACAAAGCTATTGAGATTTGCCACCAAAAAGGCTGGCTCAATATTTGGATTGAGGTGGATGCCCTATTGCTAAATGATCTTTTGACTTCCACCAAAATGGGCAATACAAATTTGTACTACCTTCTCAAGCAGACTAAAGCTCTCCTTTCTCAACTCTATTTTAAAATCACTCATGTATGGCGTGAAGGTAATGCATGTGATGATTACCTTGCTAATCTGATTGCTAGATTAGATAGGATAAAATTCTTTGATCAACTTACACTTCCTATACATTTGCATAGTTTGGTTAATTTGGACAATACCGGATTCCCTTACCTCAAAAATTAATCCATCCTATTGGTTTGGCCTGTTATATTACCTATTTAACTGCATGATCAACTTCTGTTTAGTGTTGTTGTTTCTTTGGATTTTGTTGATGCATCTTCCTGATACCCCTTTCTGGTTAATTGTTGATCTATGTGGCATCTGCTGTTGGATTAATTACCCTAACCTTTTTTGGGGTCTTACTGCTTCTACTATTTCCACTGTTAATGGTAAGGTGTTTCCTGTCTGCTGGAGGGAGATGTATTACCTTATGCTTTACTTTTTGCTTTACTTTTTGATCAACAGGGACAGACTTCTTGCCATCAATATTTTGTTAAGGGGTCTTACTGTATCTATTTTCCATTATATGATTAAGGTTATGTTTTGTCTCTTTTCCATTTTCTAGAAATCTATTCTAGGGCTCATGACTTTACTTTATCAATGTTTAATTAATATATTTTTGTATAGCTTCATGACAGGCCCTAATTTATCTAGTTTTTCAACCTTTATTATGGATGTGGCCCCACTTTTGCTCCCTAACCTCACCCCCACAACCTGTAAGGAGAGAAATTGCAATACCCTTGCTACTATAACTTCTCTTTACAGGATTGGAATTACTTCTTGATTTTCTTCCAGCCTATTTTTACTGATGTTGTGGGCTTAGCTGTTGGTCTGCTTTTCTGTGTCTTGAAGGATTTCAAAGATTGCTTTCCTTTGAACAACTTTTGACTCTATGTTGTACCACTATTTTTTACTAGATTATCTTATGGTGGGTGCAATAAATGTTTTGATTTTTTTAATTATTGGCTGTTGGATTTTTGGGTCTTTTGTCCAGTAGGCTACTTTTGGACTATTTTTTTGATTGCTTTTGCTAACCTCACCTGACAAACCTGTAAGGAGAGAAACTGCCATACCCTTGTTATTATTATTGTCTCTTTGCAGGATTGGACTTACTTAATGATTTCTTTCCAGTCTGCTTTTACTGAGGATGTTAGTTTAGCTGCAAGCCTGCTCTCCTTTATCTTGAAGGATTTCAATGATGGCTCTCTTTTGAACTACTTTTGTGTCTATGTTGTACCACTATTTTTTATTGTCTTATCTTATGGTGGGTGCAATAATTTTATTGCTATTTTAATTGTTGGTTGTTGGATTTTTGGATCTTATGTCCAGTAGGTTACTTCTAAAGTTGTTGGCTGTTTGTTGGCTTTTATTTTTCTGATTGCTTTTATTTTTCTGATTGCTTTTATTGTTTGCAACTGGGCAGCAGCTGATCACCACATGTTTGTGGTCTATCTAAACTGCTACTATTTTTCCATCTTGACTCAGTTAGACTTGTCCAGATCACTGTGATTATGCTATTACCTACTTGGAAATTAACTTATGCACTGTCTATTCTGAATGGGTGGCTTTTATGGCTAGCTTATTGTTATTTGCTATCTTGGTTGTTGGTTGATATGGATTATCGGGTTTTATGCCCAGTAAGCTGCTACTGGGGTTGTCTCTCATGTCCAGTAGGCTGCTTTTGGGGCTCTATTTTTGATTGATTTTGCTATCCTCACATTTCCAACCTGTAAGAAGAGAAACGAAAATACCCTTATTATTATTATTATCTCTTTCCAGGATTGGACTTACTTAATGATTTCTTTCCAATCTACTTTTACTGAGGATGTTGGTTTAGCTGCAAGCCTGCTCTTCTTTGTTTTGAAGGATTTCAATGATGGCTCTCTTTTGAACCCCTTTTGCATCTATGTTGTACCTCTCTTTTTTACTGGCTTATCTTATGGTGGGTGCAATAATTGTATTGATGTTTTAATTATTAGCTGCTAGATTTTTGAGTCTTATGTCCAGCAGGCTGCCTTTGAGGTTGTTGGCTATTTGTTGGTAGTTATTTTTTTGATTGTTTTTGTTATTCCAACTAGGCTGTAGCTAATCACCTGATGTTTCTAATCTATTTAATTTGCTACTATTTTTTCATCTTGTTTCAATTAGACTTGTGCAGATCACTGTGATTATGCTATTACCTACTTGGATATTAACTTATGCACTATCTATTCTGAATAGGTGGTTTTATGGCCAGCTTACTATTATTTGCTATCTTGGTTGTTGGCTGAACTAGATTATCGTGTTTTATACCCAGCAAGCTGCTACTAGGGTTGTCTCTCTGATTGTCTTTATTTGGAATTGTTTGTGGTGGGGACCAGCAGTGGGGTTCGTCCATCTAATCTACCGCTACATTCCCATCTTGGCTCCTGTTAGACTGTATTTCTTGTTTGGGTTTGGGTTATCTTGCTTTTACACTTGTCGGTTATTATTTTTGCGGATTATTAACAAGGGGGTTGTTAACATCTGCAATGCTTATTTTGATTGGGTACCTTTTTCTAGGCTATATTCCTGGGCTGTATACCAGGACTATAAGTTTCATATATGTCCCATATGCTTAGGATGGAGTTAATTACATGCTAATTGATTTGCCTTGCTGGATTTTAGCAGGCTTTTAAATTGGTAGTATATTACTTCTTTCTTCTGCCTGGCCTTTTCTGTTGTTTTCTTGTGGTGGGTTTTCATGCTGGCCTAATTAAACTCTTGGCTCTGGTAAAAAATAAGGTGGATCTAGGAAAGATTGTTCATTTTAATATGGGTAGGGATTCTCATGCCATGGTGACTATATTGATGATATTTATTCTACATGGGATCCCCTTTCCCACTCTGCTCTTCATTGTATCCTTTTCTATTATGTTTATGGCTTTGTTTAGGTTTGCAGGTACTAAGACTCAAAAGACTTTCAACAAATGGTTGCTATCTTCCCACGTTTGTTGGTATGATGGTGTGATGATTTCACCCTTTTTTTGGTTTGGTAGTAGCCCTTGTGATGTAACCCTTCAAGTTTGGATGCTCATATTGCATCCGCCCCAATTTGGTATGACTGAGCCTTCTACACACTTCTTTATAATCTTTCTCACTTTATGTTATTTTCAATTTTCATTTTGTCTCAGATACTTTAACGCTCTAATTTCTATCTTTCTAAAATTTTACAGTGCATTTTTTCTCTTGCGGTTTGCTCCCTGTCATGCATTCTCTCATCGTTAAGAGCTTTGGGCCAGATCTATTCATTGGCTTATCTATGTTAATCAATTTGTATCTTTTGCTTTCCTTTACTCTTTCATTTTCCTTTTGGTTGTACTTAGATAAAGGATTTATTCTCTTGGCTAATTGTAGCTCTTTGAGCAACAGCTGTGGAGTTTATCCCCTGTTAAGGACATTGTAACCCTCTTTTTATGGCAATAAAATTCACCCTATATGGAGTTTTCAAAAAAAAAAAACTTGAAACCCTAAAATCCTAAACCCTAAACCCTAAACCCTAAAAACCCTAAACCCTAAAGCCTAAACTCAAAACCCAAAACACTAAAACCCTAAACCCAAAACTAACCTTAAACCCTAAACTTTAAACCCTAAAAAACCAAGACCCTACAGCCTAAACTCTAAACCCCAAACCCAAACTTAACCCTAAATCCTAGGCTAACCCTAAACCCTAAACCCTAAACCCTAATCCCTAAACCCTTAAAGCCGTAATTCCAAAAGCCTAAACACTAAATCCTAAACCATAAACCGTAAGCCCTAACCCTAAACCCTTAACCCTAAAACCCTAAACCCTAAGCCCTAAACCCTAAACCCTAAACCCTATATCCTAAAAACCTAAAAGCCTAAACCTAAACTAAATAAAACCTAAACTTAAATAAAATAAAAAAATATGATAAAACTAAAACCTAAACTAAAACCTAAACCTAAGCCTAAAATAAAATAAAATAAACAATATAAAAAAATTATAAAAACTAAACTAAACTAAAAAAAATAAAATAAACCTAAGAATAAAAAACACAAAAATAAAATAAAAATAATATAAACCTAAAATAAAATAACAAAAACTAAATAAAAACCTAAACCTAAAAAATATAACCATAAAATAAAACCAAAAAATAAATAAAAAATAAAACCTAAATTAAAAAATTGCCTAAATCTAAAATAAAAATATAATAAACAAAATAAAATAAACCTAAAAATAAATAAAAAATTAAAACGTAAACCTAAAATAAAAATAAAATAAACAAATAAAATGAACCTAAACTAAATTAAATAAAACTTAAATTAAACTAAACCTAAACCTAAACTTAAACTAAATAAAATTTAATAAACTAAATATGCTAAATAAACCTAAACTTAAACCTAAACTAAAAACTAAAACCTAAAAATAAACCTAAAAAAAACCTAGAACCTAAACCTAAAAAAATAAAATAAAAACCTCTACCTAAACCTAAAAAAAAAAGAAACCTTAAACCTAAAAAATAAAATAAGAATAAAACTCAACTAAAAAGGAAGACTAAACCTAAAAAAATAAACTAAAATAATAAACCTAACCAAAAATAAATAAACCTAAAATAAATATGCTAAATTAAATAAAAATAAAAAATAAATCTAAATAAATATAGAAAATAAGGAAAATTAAAATAAATAAAAAATAAACTAAATATGCTAAATAAACCTAAACCTTTTGGTTTACTTAATTATTAAAAAAAAGAAAACTTTAAACCCTAAACCCTAAATCATAAAAGACCCTAAACCCTAAACCCTAACCCATAATCCTAAACCTTAGACCCTAAACCCAAAAAAGCTAAAAAGCTAAACATAAACTAAATAAAACTAAAAAATAAAATAAGTAAAAAAACCTAAACAAAAAAAAGAACATTAACTATAACCTAAACCAAAACTGAAACCTAAAAAGAAATAAAATAAAAAATAAAACTAAACTAGAATAAAATAAATAAAGAGCTAAACTAAACTAAAAAAATAAAAAATCTAAATAAAATAAAAACTAAACCTAAAATAAAAATAAAATTAACCTAAAATAACATAAAATAAAAACTTAAACCTAAAAATAAATAAAAAATAAAACCTAAACCCTAAACTAAAAAAAAACCTAAACTAAAATAAACTAAACTATAAAAAATAAAATCTAAACCTAAACCTAAAATAAACAAAGCATAAACCTAAACATAAACTAAGTAAAATAAAATAAAATAAAAGCAAACCTAAACATAAACTGAAATATATAACCTAAAAATAAACCTAAAATAAAAACTTAAAACCTAAACCTAAAAAACTAAAATAAAAACCTTAACCTTAACTTAAAAAAATAAAAATAAAAACTAATCCTAAAAAATAAAATAAAAATAAAACTAAACTAAAAAATGAACTTAAAACTAAACCTAAGCCTAAAAAATAAATTAAATTGAAGAACTTAAATTAAAATAGATAAACCTAAAATAAATAAACTAAACTAAATATAAAATAAACCTAAATAAAAATAGAAAATAAAATAAACTAAATAAACAAAACCTTCCAGTTTACCTAATTTAAAAAAAAAACACTTACCCTAAGCCCTAAACTTAAAAGTAACTCTAAACCCTAAACCTAACACCCTAACCCCTAAACCCTAAACCCTAAAACCCTAAACCCTAAACCTAAACCCTAAACCCTAAAACTTAAACACCAAACTATAAAACCTACAACCCTAAACCCTAAACCCTTAGCCCTAAACCCTAAACTCCAAACCCAAACCTTATACCCTAAACCCTAAAAACCTAAAAACCTAAACCTAAACTAAATAGAAGAGATTTCAGCTACAAATGATTAGCTTGAATTTCTCTAATATAAAAAAAAATTGTATGAGCTTTGTATAACATAGCAGACTGCCTCTCTCAAGTTTTATAGAGATGCAAAAGGGTAGCTTCATGTTCATAGACAAATGAAGAAAGAATCTACTTAAGTTTAGACACCTAAGTGTCCATTTGTGAGCAATCCACTTCTATAGCTGAGATAGCCTATCTAATCATAAAACTCTTCTCTAATCGATATTGTCTTCTCAACTACACCTCTTTCAATTTAGTAGATATGTCAAGGAGCTAAATCTATGCTTTAAAGATCTCTCTCTAGTAGGATTTCAATGCTTTGAGACTATGCTTGAGATGTTGGTGAATTAGGGAGACTTGATGCGAAGTATTGTTGAATGAGATTTTTACAATAATGATTGTATCTGAAAAAATCTTTTAATAAGTAGTGTGTAACAAGAATATTCGAAACTCAATATCTCTACATAGGGATTTCCAGAACTATAGCTCACCTACTTTGAGACTCAACGACAACATAATGTACCAAATAATTCACTTCAACACAAAAGCAGGAAAGCTCAAGTAAAACTCCTAAGTCAATGCTTAGAAATAGGTGGCATAGTTTTGTGAGAGATTTAAGACACTCATAGATTTTATGCTGACATCAAAAAAATGACTTAAGAGAGATTTTGGATCCCAACATGGTATTTAGCATATTTTTTATTTATTTTATTAGTAGTAGTGTTACTTCATTTAGATGTATTCATTTGAATTTGATTTAATGGTGGAAAGAATAATTCCTACATTTGATGACATTCTTTTAGGTGCAAAAATTCTTGATGTTATTTGAAATCTAAAGTTTGTTGAAAAGCCACATGAAAATTAATTTTGTGTAGTGTCTCTTTTAAGTTTAGGGCTCAAGTCGATCTAAAGCTACACAACATTAGCTTAATCTTTCCCTAATTTTAGAAGACAATAGTAATACTTCAAATTTGTTCATGTACTCATTTATAATTTTAGTTTTTTTACTTTAGCGAGTAAAACTCTAAACAAGTGATCTTAGTAGGATAATACAAGCAATTTTTTAACAATAATTCCATTTCAACCATGTAAAAACTTATTCTAATCCCAATCTTCCCAGCTCTCTATTTCAATCTAATAAATTTTTGTTTAGCAGTATGTTTTAATTTAATAAATCCCAATCTTCAAGACTCACCAAACCTTAAACCTTAAACTAACTCTAAACCCTAAAGTCAAAACCATAAACCTACAACCCTAAACACTAAACCCTAAACCATAAACCCTAAAACATATAAACTTAAACCATAAACCCAAAACCCCAAACCCTAAACCCTAAACCTTGAACCCTAAACCCTAAACCCTAACATTAACCCTAAACCCTAAACTAATCATAAACCCTAAACCATAAATCATAAAAACCCTAAACCCTAAAGCCTAAACCTTAAACTTTAAACTCTAAACCCTAAACTAACCTATAACAAACCCTACCCAACCAACCATTAACCTAAACCCTAACCCTAAATGGTAAACCCTAAAACCCTAAATCCTAAAACCCTAAACCCAAAAACACTATACCCTAAATCTTAAAAACCTAAAAACCTAAACCTAAACTAAATAAAAACATACAAAAACCTAAACCTAACAAATAAAATTAAAATAAAATTAAACTAAATTATAAACATAAATCTAAAGCTAAACCTAAAAAATAAACTAAAATAGAAAACATAAACTCAAATAACTAAACTAAATTAAATAAAAATAAAAAATAAACTAAACTAAATTAAATAAAAGATATACTAAATCAATGAAAACCTACTGATTTACTAAATTAAAAAAATTCCCCTAAACACTTCAACCCAAACCCTAAACATTAAATCCTAACTAAACCCTAAACTTAAACCTAACCTGCAAACTTAAACCTAAACCTCAAAACCCAAACCCTAAATACCACAATTAACCTCTAAACCTACTATTCCAACCTAACTCTAAACTAAATCTCCAACCCTACCACCACCATAAACTCCACTCTAAACCTAAACTACCACAAGCTGACCTAAACCTCTACACTAAACCCTAAACCATAACCTAAACCCTAAACCCACCTAAACCCTAAACTACCTAAACCTCCTACTGACCCCAAACCCAAATCCACCCTAAAAATCATAAACCTAACACATAAAACCTAAAAATAAAATAAATAAATAAATAAAACATAAACTAAATAAAATTTGAAATAAACTAAAATAAAAACCTAAGCTAAAACCTAAACCAAAAATTTAAAATAAAATATAAAAAGTAATAAAAATAAATTAAAATAAAATAAATAAAAAATTAAATAAAATAAATTAAAACTTAAACTAAAATAAAGAAACCTAAAATAAATAAACTAAATAAAAATAATAAAATAAAATAAACTAAATAAATAAAAGATAAACTAAATAAACTTAAACCTATCAGTATATTTAATTCAAAAAGAATTCAAAATTTTTTAAAAATTAAGAAAACCTTACCCTAAACCCTACACCCTAAAACTATCCCTAAACCTAAACCCTAAACTAGAAACCTACAACCCTAAACCCCAAAGCTAAACCTAAACCTAAACCTAAAAAATAAAAAATAAAACTTAAACCTAAAAGATATAATAAAAATAAAACTAAATTAAAAAATAAACATAAATGAAAAATTAAACCTAAAAAATAAACTAAAATAAAAAACTCAAATAAAAAATTAGACAATAAAATAATATAAAATAAATAAAAAATTAACTAAATAAATTGAACAAACCTAAATATACTAGTTTACTTAATTTTTTTTTAAAAAAACCCTGAACCCTAAACCCTAAATAATAAACCCTAAACCCTAAATCTTAAACCTAAACCCAAAAACTAACCCTAAACCTACAACCCCAAACTTTAACCCTAAACCCTAAAAAACCCTAAACCCTAAATCCTAAAATAAACATAAAATAAAAACCTAAAACCTAAACCTAAAAAAATAAAAATAAAAACCTAAACATAAATCTAAAATTAAAAAATAAAAATAAAACCTATTCTTTAAAAATAAAGTAAAAATAAAACTAAACTAAAAAATAAATATAAACCTAAACCTAAACTTAACAAATAAACTAAACTAAAATGAATAAAACTAAAATAAATAAACTAAACTAAATAAAATTAAAAAATAAACCTAAATAAAATAAAACTAAAATGCTAAAATAAATAAAAATAAAATCTAATAAACCTAAACATACCGGGTTTAAATTAATTTTAACCTCTAAACCCCAAACCCTAAACCCTAACCATACCCTATAATCCTAAACCAAAATCCTAAACCCTAGAAATAACCTAAACCCAAACCACAACCATAATAAACCCTAAACCCCAAACCACAAATAAACCATAAACCCTGACCCTAAACCCTAAACCTAAACCTTAAACCCTAAACTCTAAACATTAGAACCTAAACCATAAACCTTGATAAAACCTAAACCTCAACTACCACTAAATCATAAACTTAAATCTGAAAAACTCAACTATAACTCTAAACTAACTTGCACTGACTACCACTAAACCACTCCTAAACCTAAACCTGAAACCCTAATCTAAAACTACCCACCCACCCTAAATCCTAAACTCCAAACCAAACCCTCCTACCATCCAACCTAAAACCCAAACCTTTCCTAAACCCAACCACCACCCTAAACCTAAAACCTAAAACCTAAACCTAAACTAAATAAAACTTAAAAATATAATAAATAAATATCCTAAACCAAAAAGCATACATTATAATAATAAAATAAAAACCTAAATTAAAAAAAAGCATAAACCTAAGATAAACAAAATAAAATAAACTTGAACCTAAATTAAAATAAACTAAACTAAAAAAAATAAAACCTAAACATAAACCTAAAATAAACTAAACTCTATCCCTAAACCTTCCCTAAACCTAAACCTAAACCCTAAACCTTAAACCCTAAAACCTAAAACACTAAACCATAAACCTTAAACCCTAAAGCCTACCACCCTAAACACTAAACCCTAAACCCTAAAAACCTAAAAATCAAAACCTAAACTAAATAAATCCTAAAAATAAAATAAATAAAAATATCTAAACCTAAATAAAATAATAAAATAAAATAAAATATAGACTTAAACTAAAACATGAACCTAAACCTAAACCTAAACCTAAACTTAAACGTAAAAATAAAATAAAAAAAATAAAAACTAAAATAAAATAAAATAAATAAAAACATTAACTAAATTAAAAAATAAAATAAACCAAAAAAATAAAAAACATAAATAATATAAAAACTAAACGTAAAATAAAAAATAAACATCAACTAAAATAAAATAAAAACTAAATAAAAGCCTAAACCTAAAAAATAACCTAAAATAAAACCTAAATTAAGTAAATAAAACCTAAACCCTAAACTAAAAAAAATCCTACACCAAAAATAAACAAAATAAAATAAGCTTAAAACTAATCTAAAAATAAGTAAAACTTGAATCGAAACCTAAACCCTAAACTAAATAAAAAAACTAATAATAAACTTAGACCTAAACTAAAAAAATAATACTTAAAAATTAAAACTAAAATAAAAACCTAAAACCTAAACTTTAAAAATTAAAATAAAATCCTAAACCTAAACCTAAAAAAAAACCTAAACCATGAACTAAAATAAACTAAAATAATATACCTAAAATAAAAATAAAACTAAGCTAAAAAATAAGTATAAACCTAAATTAAACCTAAAAAAAACTAAAATAAAAAACCTAAACTAAAATAAATACACTTAAAATAAATAAACTAAAATAAGTAAAAATAAAAAAAGCCTAAATAAAAATAAAAAATAAAATAAACTAAAATAAATAAAAAGTAAACTAAATAAACCGAAACCTACTGATTTTCTTAATTTTAAAAAAAACCCTAAACCCTAAATCTATACCCCTAAACCCTGCTACCAAAAACCCTAACCCTAAACCAAAACCTAACCATAAACCCTAAACCCTAAACCTTAAACCTTAAACCCTAAACTAACCCGAATCCCTAAACCCTAAACTTTAAACCCTCAAAACCCTAAACCATAAACCCAAAATCCTAAACACTGAACCTTAAACAATAAACCCTAAACCCTAAACCTTAACCCTAAATCCTAAACCTTAAAACCTTAAACACTAAATCCCTAAACTCTAATCCCTAAACACTAAACATTATACCCTACACCCTTAAAACTTAAAAACCTAAACCTAAGCTAAATAAAACCAAAAAATAAAATAAATAAAAAAATCTAAACCTAAACAAAATAAATAAAAAACTAAACTAAAATTTAAACACAAACCTAAAAATAAAATAAAATATATAATAAAAATAAGCTAAAATAAAATAAATAAAAACTTAAACTAAACTAAAAAATAAAACCTAAATAAAATAAAAACTAAAAATAAAATGAACCTAAAATAAAATAAAATAAAAACTCAACCTAAAAAATAAACCTAAAAATCAATAATAAAATAAAACATAAACCCTAAACTAAGAAAAAAACCTAAAATTAAAATAAAAACATAAAACCTAAAACTAAACTAAAATAAACTAAACCTAAGCATAAACTAAATAAAATAAAATAAACTAAAAATAAACATAAATAAAAATTAAAAAAATAAAACCTAAAAATAACCCAAAAATAAAAACATAAAACCTAAACCTAAAAATAAAATAAAAACCAAAACCTAAACCTAAACCCAAAAAAGAAAATAAAAATAAAATGCAATTAAAGAATAAACATAAACCTAAAAAATAAACAAAAATAAAAAACTTAAACTAAAATAAAAAGACCTAAATAAATAAACTAAACTAAATAAAATTATAAAATAAAATAAACACAAATAAATAAAAAATAAACTAAATAAACCTAAACCTACTCATTTACTTAATTTAAAAAAAACCATAAATCTATAAATCAACCTACTACCTTCCACCTTAAATCCTCTACCATAAACCCTAAACCCTAAACACTAAATTAACTATATACCCTAAACCCTAAACCATAAATTCTAAACCATAAAACCCTAAACTCCACATTCACTTAAACCCTCCCTAAACCAAATCCAACTAAACTAAACTAAACCCTAAACCCTGATAACCCTAAACCTTCTACCAAAATCTTAAACCCTGACTAAACCCTAAACCCTAAACCTAACATAAACCACAAACCCTAAACCAAATACCCATAAACCCTGGTCACCCTAAAACCTAACAAAACCCTAAATTAAACCTAAAATAAAATAAATAAAATACCTAAACCTAAATAAATAAAATAAAACCTAACTAAAATATACCAACCTAAACTAAATAAAATAAAATAAACTAAAATAAACCTAAACCTAAACTACAAAATAAAACCTAAAATAAACCTAAAATAAAACCTAACATAAACTTCAAAATAAAATAAAACATAAACCTAAACTAAAATGAAAATAAACATAAACCAAAAAAATAAAATAAATATAAAACTCAATTAAAAATAAACTTAAATAAACTAAAATAGAAATAAAAAATAAACTAAAATAAATAAATTAAACTAAATAAAAATTCATAAACCCAAAACCAAAATCCTAAACCTTAAACCCTAATTCGTAAATCATAAACCCTAAATCCTAAACCCTAAACCCTAAAACCCTAAACCCTAAACCCTAAAACCCTAAACCCTAAACCCTATAACCCCCTAACCCTAACTTAATAACCTAAACAAATTGAAAAACCTTGTTCATGTGCCTTCCCCATTTCAAAAATATGGTGATTCAAGAACCCCATTTTCTTTCATCATTTCTTCTGGCTGATGTGAGGATGTTCACTGGTAAGCCCTTCCTTTTTCGACCTTTGGCTGGCAATCCTCCTCTGCCTTGATTTTGATGGCTGCATGGAGTTCGATTTGACATTTGGCAAGGCTAAATAGATGATTTTTACTGCTTCTCCTTGGGTAGATTTTCTGTTGGGTAAATCTAAGGTTGCTTCTTCTAAATCCTTCAAAGATACCTTACCTGGTAAGGATGCTTCAACCTCCCTTGAATTTTTCTTTAATCTTGTTCATACAACTTTTAAAGGCATTCCAGCTATAATGAGTTATGATTTGGATATTGAGAAACTCACCAAACCTTATGCTTTTACTCTAATTGGTAAATTTTCTTTTATCAACCTAATATGGAAGATATTCAATTTTTCTTTCATGATTTAAAGCTTTTGGTGCATTTTCAGTTGGTTTGTTGGATGGTTATCATGTCCTCAATAAGTTATCTAATGATCTTGACTATAGCCAAATATTCTCTCATCAATCTTATTATGTTAAAAATTATCAAATGTGCATTCTTAAATGGACTCCATTTTTTGACATTCAAGAAGAACCTCCTATAGTGCTATTTTGGATTGCTTTGCCTAATCTTAGGATTCATTTTGTTAATTATCAATTTCTTCATGCGATCGGGTCTATTTTTGGTAGACCTTTACAAATCGACCAAGCAACTGTGGCTAAGTCTCGACCTTCCGTTGGTCATATCCTTGTTGAAATTAATGTTACAAAGAAGTTTGATAGGGTTTGAAAAGTATGGTTATTTTCAGTCGATTGTATTTGAAAACCTTCCTATTTTTTGCAATCTCTGCAAAACCCATGGCTATGTCTTTTCAGATTGTTTCATTGGTCATCCTCAACTTAAGAAAAAATCTATTAAAATTCCTAAGCTGATTGATCAATCTGGAGATCATTTAATTGATAAAAATAATTTTTCTACTTCTTCTCAAAATGATAAAGATGTTGTTGATGGTATTCTAAATTTTTCTAATGCTTTACCTCTTGAGAATGGTTTTGAAAATGCTGCTAGAAATGAACATGTTGTTTTGAATGAAAACTAGATTTCAGCTGCTTTTATTCCTTTGCTTTCAGGAATTCTACAAGATGATGCTAATCTTGTTTTGATTTCTTCCTTTAAATATACTTGTGTTTTAACCTAAAAATTATAAAGATAATGTTTCTCTTATTGATTTTTCAGAAGCTCTAAAAGAAAATGATTATTTAAATTCTTTAAATATGGAAGATGTTGATGGTATGGATATGATGGATTTTGTGCAACCTGTTTCTTGCTTGCTTAACAAATTCATTTCTGCTCTTTCTTTAATTGCTAATTCTGATGGTAGTTTGCTTATGCTTTCTTCTCAATTAGTGGATAAAAATGCTTTAGTGCCTTATCAGTGGGAATCTCCTACCCAATCTGTAGTAGGTAGGAGTTATAATGCTCCTTCTGATGATGAATCTTTGGGAAATGAAACTGGTTTTAAATTATTTTTGTGAAAAAGAAAAAAATAGTTCAAAAATTTTCCTCCTAAAGTTTCTAAATCTACTCAATCTTCTTCATCTTCTTTACCCAATAAGAATTAATGTTTAATTTTATTATTTGAAATGTTAGGGGCATTGGTACTCTTGTTGTTAGAAATAGGATTAGGAACCTTTGTAAGGTTTAAAATGTTAGTTTCTTGATTATTCTTGAAACTCTTATTTTTTTCTTCTACAATGCATGCAGCTATAATGAATGGTTTTTCCAATTTTTTTTTAACAATATCAATAAGATTTGGTTATTTTGGAACAATCCTCTTTCTATTAATGTCATTAATGATTATCATCAAGTTATAAATGTGGATATTTCTTTTGGTGATTATCATTCTTTTGGCTCTTTTGTTTATGCTTCTTATAATAAGATTGAGAGGAGGATTCTTTGGGATCAATTATCTACTTTTGCTTCTACTATTAATGATTCTTGGATTATTGGTGGGGATTTCAAGTTGGTCCTTTCTGTGAATGAAAGGAAAGGGGGTTCTTCTCTGAATTTACATTATATGGAAGATTTTTTTAATATGATCCTGGATTGTAATCTGCATGATGTTGGTTTTATTAGCTCTTAGTTTACTTAGAATAATCATAGACTTTGGCAATGTTGAAATTGTGCCTTATTTAATAACCATTGGCTTTGACTTCAGTTGAACACCTTAGTAGAACTCTCTTAGATCATGCTTCTCTTTTGATTTCCATTAAAGATGCTATTCATAACAATAATGTCATTAAAAATTTTGATTTCAAAATATGTGGTTACAAGATAGTTGTTTTCTTGGTGCTATTGCTTCTAATTAGTATGCTCCTCTTGCTCCTGATGATTCTACTTTTAGTATGAAGATATTTTGGCTTAAACTAAAAAGGCTTAAGCATCTAATTAATTGGTGGAATAGAAATTATTTTAAAAATCTTTTTGATAATATCAACATGGAGCAATAGGTGAAAGATTTGGATGAACATGCTATTAATGATTCCTCTTTTGGCTTTAACCTTGCTGAAGCTAAAGATAACCTCATTAAGTTTTAAGATATGGAGGAAACCTACTGGAGACAAAAAGTTGCTTCTAATCATCTTTTTGAGGGAGAAAGAAACACCAAATATTTTCATGATTTGGTTATGAAAAGGAGAGTTCTTGGGAAAATTCATAAAATCGAGAATTCTGATTATTCTTGGATCATAAAAAAAAAGGATATTTTTTTCTTCTACTTTTAACTATTTTAAAGATCTTTTAAATAAAAATTGTCAACTTGATCAATTATCTAACCCCGCTATCATTCCTTCTATTATGTCTCTTAAGGATAATGATTGCTTGGTTGCTCCTCCTTCGGATGAGGAAATTTTTAATATTTATAATGGTATGAATGATGATTCTATTGTAGGGTTGGATGGCTACTCTACTTTATTCTTTCAAAAAGCTTGGTTTATTATTAAATATGATATTGTTAATGCTATGAGGGGTTTCTTTCTTGGGAATTCTATTCTTTAATATTTCACTTGAACAAAAATTATTCTTATTCCAAGAAAGATAATCTTGACTTCTAGAATTATTTTAGACCTATTAATCTTTGTACTTTTTTTAATAAATTGATTTCTTAAATTCTGACTAGTAGGCTTGATAAATTTCTTCCTAAGATTATTTCTCCTAATCAAACTAGCTTTGTGAAAGGTAGGACTATCTCTGACAACATCTTGCTTGCGCAAGAATTAATTCATGACTTAAATGTGAAAACTAGAGGTGGCAATTAACTTTTTAAGCTTGATATTACTAAAGCTTATGACAACATTTCTTGGGATTTTTTTAACAGCATTCTTTCGATATTCAATTTCTCTACTAAATTTATCTCTTTGGTTAACAATATCATTTGTAATGTTTGGTTCTCTTTCATTATTAATGGTGAAAATTTTGGCTTCTTTAAGTCTTTCGAAGGTATTAGGCAAAGTGATCCTCTTTCTCCATCACTTTTTATTATTGCTAATGAATATTTATCTCATTGGCTTAATTTTTTTGTTTTAGAAGAATTCTAGCATGTATTTTAGGAATCTTGGTGGTTTGGCTATGTCCCACTTAAGTTTTGTTGATTACCTCATTATATTTTGTAATGACTCATTATAATATGTTAAATAATTGAAGGTCTTTTTGAATAAGTTTGAAAAGGAAAGTGGCCTCATGGTTAGTACTCAAAAAAGCTATTTTATCCCCTCTATTTCTATTTCTACTCATAAAATCAATATAATTAAGGATATTACTGTATTTTCTCATCAATTTCTTCTTATCAAGTATATAGGTTCTCCTTTATGCTATGGTCCTAAGAGGTCTCACCTTTTTTATGTGGCTATCCAAAATATTCAGAATAAGATTTCTACCCTTGAATTTCATTTTTTATCTTTTGGTGGTAGATTAATTATTACTAAAAGTATTCTTTACTCTCTTTCTTTTTATTTGCTGCTTAATATTGTTCCAACTTCTCTTATTACTATGTAGATTGAAAGGCTTTTTAATAATTTTTTGGGGCTCTAGACTTTCGGCTAAAAGGCTTCATTGGTCTTCCTGGTCTAACATGTGGTACTTTATTTGAAGGTTGTCTTGGCTGTAAGTCCTTGTTGGATTCCACTAATGTTTTTTCTTATAAACTTTGGTGGAATTTTAAGAAGAATCTTAATCTTTGGGCTAATTTTATGAATTACAAATACTGCAAAGGTAAACATCCTTTAACTTGTAGCTATAGGCATGGAGAGTTTATTGGCTGGAAACACCTTTGTGTTGTTAAATGGCAAGCATAACCTCTCATTTTCTAGCATATTAATAGTGGCTCCTCTTTCTTTTGGCAAGATAATTGGATGGGGAGACATCTATTGATTCTATGCTTAATACGCACTCTACTTCTTATTTGAAAGTTAATCATTATATTTTAAATGGTGATTGGAATCCTTCTCTTTTGTATGACTTGATTCATGATTCCATTTGTAATAATATCATTAAGATTCCTATTGATGGTATTATTTCTGATCTGGTTCTTTACAACATTTCTAGTAATGGTGATTTTTTCCTTTAAAGATACTTGGCACCATATTATAGATAATAAACCCTCTTCTCTTATCTTTTTTAAAATTTGGAATAACATTATTCCTACCTCTTATTCTATTCTTGTATGGAGATTTTAAGGGGTTTTATTGCTGTTGATTCCTTACTTTTGGAGAAAGGTTTTTATGTTCCTTCTAAATGCTTGTGTTCTTTTTTTATTGAGAATGTTAGTCATGTATTTGTTAATGGTGCTATAGCCTCTAAAGTTTGGAATTGGTATGAGGACTTATTCAACCATAATTATTTTAATGGTAATTTTAATTTAGTGTAGCTCCTTAGCTCTGACTTTCTTAATGCTGTCAAAGTGCATATCAAAATGGTTATGGGTGTTACTTTGATTTGGTTTATTTGGCTTGATAGAAATGATGCTAAACATTGTAATGTGCCTATGAATCATAAGAGGATTATTGCTACGACTAAAGAAAAAAAATTATCTTTACACAAGGCTGGGCTTCTTAGTGGTACTCATTTTAGAGGTTACAAATTTGTTGCTTCTAAATTGGGTATTAAGTTTCCTTATTATGACTTGTGTCCTTCTTATAAAATCATTTATTGAATTAAGCCTCTTAATTATTGTATTAAAATTAATACGGATGGCTCTGTTGCACTTAATGAATCTGACTATGGTGGTATTTTTTATAATAATCTTGGGAGTATTGTTTTTGCTTTTCTGACTGCTCTCTCAACTACTTCTATTATTATGGCTGAACTGATGGTTGTTTATCATGCTGTTAAGCTTTGTTTGGAAAGGAATTTTCTTTCCATTTGGTTAGAATCTGATGCTAAGATGGTTGTTACTATGATCAACTCTAATCACAAGGATAATGCTAAACTTTTCTATTTACTTAGGAATATTAATGCTATTATTTTAAACTATCTTTTAAGATGACTCATATTTTGAGAGAAGTAATGCTTGTGCTAACTTTTAGCTGGCTTGGGGATTAATCTTTCTGATTTTACTTTATTTTCCAATGATAAAATTCCAAAGCAATTAAGAGGCCTTTCTAACTTAGATAAAGTTGGTTTGCCTTACGTGAAATTTACTTAATTTCTTTTTCTCCTTCTATGATGGTGGTTGCTATCCCATGTTCTTGGATGACTTTGCTACTTGGTCGGGTGCATTTTTTGAGGTTTGTTCACAATGATGGCTAGGATGTTCCTTTTATCTGATTTTGGTTGGCAGCCTTTTTTTTTCACTATAACCCTTCTTTTAGAGTTTGGATGCTCATAAATTTTGGTTGCCCCTTCTTTCTATACTGAGCCTGAGCCTTTCTTTCACTTTCCCTCCCTTCTCTTCTTTTATTTCTTAATCTTTCTCTTGATTTCCTTTTTGCAAGTATCTCTTCTTTTCTTTACATGTGTTGACTTCTACTTGTGGCTTCTATTGCCCTCCCTCTCCTGTTGTTCTCTTTGTGGTCTTTGGCTACTTTTTTTGCTTTTGTTTTGTTGCTCATTTTCTTAAGTTTCTTTTTCTTTTTCTTTCTTTGGGTTGTAATAGTTTGTGGATTTTTCTCTCTAGGTTGATTGTAGCTCTTGAAGTGTTAGTTTTTAGATTTCCCCCGCTTAAGGAGTTTTGTAATCCTTCTTTGTCGAAATAAGTTTTCTCCCCTTTGTCGGTTTTATCCAAAAAAAATCCTAAACCCTAAAACCTACAAACTTTAACCCTAAACTATAAACCCCAAACCCTAAACTCTAAACCCTAAACTAACCTTAAACCCTAAACCTTAAATAAAAATGTCATTAGGAGTAGGTCTAAGGAATGACCTAATCCTAACATAAGTGGTAGCTAAAGAAAATGTCTTCAAGAGACTTTCCTTGATTATTAGAGATTTGAATGCGCTAAACCCTACCCCTAAATCATATTATAATACCATATGTTATAGTATAATGTACCATCATATATTTGAGCATGTAGTAATGTCTTTTTGGATGTTATAAGATGTTTTGAAATGTTTTAGTATATTATGGTATTGTGCCCTATAGTTTATATTAATATAAATTCTAAAAATATTGATTTAATAAATTAGATGATGAAATTTGTTAAATTTGAAGTGAGAATTAGGTTGTAGTACCAAAGGTGTGCTATGCCACTTGTAATCTAAAAAGTAAGGTTTTATGTTCAAAATAAATGTTATATGTTGTAGCATAATATAGCATCATATATCATAATATATTACTCTGCCCATTTTAAATTCTTTAAATATTTTAAAATCATCCAGTTGAGCTTACACTAGCATTATTTATAAAAATGTTGATTTAGACTTTAAAATGGTGGAATTTGGCCAAATTCATAATAGGTAGAACATGACATCATAATATATTGTTTCAATTTAAAATTTGTAAGTGATATGACTAAAATATATAGATTTTTAATGTTTTGACTATTTTTATAATTTTTATTTGAAGCAATCCCTTGTGATGTGAGATGCAATATAATATGATATAGTATGTTATAGTGTATTATAATATAGGATGCCATAACATAGTGTAGCATCATGCATTATATCATACTATTGTGCATTACTACTTGTTATTTAGCATATTTTAGTTTGCTATAGTATGTTTTGGTAGAGTTTGTACTAGTATAATTCATAAAAATATTGATTTATAGGATGAGATGATGGGATTTGGCCAAATTTAAGGTAAGCTTTAGGGAACATCATTGGGGGTGTGCTATGGTGTGTCATTTAATCAAAAGAAAGGAATTTTGCATCCAAAATAAATGTTCACTTTTCAACCAAATTTTATAAATTTTTTACTTAAAGTGATTCATTTAAACGTGTAATGTAAGATAATATATTATATGAAAGCATATTAAAATATAATGTACATAAAAATATAACTTCACATATATATGAATGTGGTGGTGTGTTTCTAAATGTTATTTTACATTTTAGTATGTTTTACTTTTGTTATAATAGATTTCGTAAAAACTCAAAAAAATGTTAATTTGAAGGTTAAGATGGAAGAATTTGGCCAAATTCACATCACACACATGCCATTTCTAATAGAAAAATAACAATTTTACATCCAAAATGAACATTATTCATATTTTGAGACAATTTTATTATTTGTTCCTTTTAGCTGATTCTAATGTAGTGTAATGTTAGACAATATATTATATTATATCAAATTATAATATAACATCATATATTATAATATAATATAGTGTGTTAGCATGGTATTGTATAGTTAGTTTGGGCTTGCACCATCAGAAATCACAAAATGTTGATAATAATGTTAAGATGATGTAATTTGAACAAATACATTGTTAGGCTTTTGGTTGATGTATTAAAGGTGTGCATAAGAGAAGAAATAATATTTGATGAGAATTCCATGTCAAGGACATGGAGGGAGATCCGCTAGGGGATTACACATGCATTGGACATGACATGTGAAGGGTCTATATCGAGGGCATAGAAGAAGAAAATTTGTTGGGGATAAGGTTTGAATTTGATTTGATTATATGTTTTGTGGAAAGAAGATATGTTGGGGATAAGAATCTATAATCCACCATGGATTAAGATTGATTCAACTTTAATTTATTTTATCTTAATTGATGTGGAGGCACATCTGCTAGAGATATGGGCTCGAGTCCACCAAGGATCGGGTATATGAACCTTCCACTAGGGAAGCAGATTCAAGCTATTATTGGGGATTGAGATTTGAGTTTGATTTCATAGAATTTTTTGGGGATATATCCGCTGAGAATAAGTGTTTGGTTGGATTTTTATGATTTAGACTCTACTGGGGGAGTTAGTTTAATTTGGCTCCACTGGGGATGTTGGTTTTGAATTTGATTTATTTGCTTTACTTGTTTATATTTAATTTGGGGCTCCAATGGGTGTGATTTAACTCCACTGGGGAAAATCATATCAGGTTTAATTTTATTTGAGTTAATGTATGGAGCCTGTCGGTGTGCGATGGACCCACAGTGAAGGGGTTATATCAACCTTGACATACCTTAGGTTTACAAATCCAAATGGATAGTCTATCAGATGTGGGGTAAAGATAGCAAACCTAAAGGGTTTCCTTTCGGTGTGCAATGATTATACTAGGAAGAAGTTGTAGCAGACTTAAATCTTCTAAAGAAAAGAATAATCATTGAGGTGACCTATTGGATGCACAATAAATCGAACTTGACCAGGGCAACGACTGAGTGAATGCTGCTGGGGATTATGTCAACTCAAAAGTAGTCAAGATTAATTTTACCTTAATTTCATGTCATTTGATATGGTTTGATTGGTTTAATTTGATTTTGAATTGAGGACGTAACCATTAGAGATGTGAGGTCGGTCAAATTTGATAGATTTAATTTATTGAACATGTTGGTGTGCAACGGACCCACTGAGAAGGGGCTATATCAGACTTGTCCTATCTTAGATTTACAAATCCAAAGGGATAGTCTACTAGCTGTGGGGCAGAGCTAGCCAACCTAAGGGGTTGCTTTTCGGTGTGCAATGTCTGTGCTAGGAAGAAAGCTGTGGTGAATAAATTCCTATAAGGAGTCACTTTCAAATCTATGGGGAGAAAGAAAACAAGAGACCTATAGAAATTCATCTTGGTAAGATGCCATGCAGATCTGTCGATGTACTTATTCAGGTGATCAGGTACATCATCAAGGAAATAGTGTACTATCTTAAAAGATAGAAAAAAATACCCTTTAATGGATCTAATCACCTCAATAAGGACTCCTAAAGACTATGAGTCTGGATATCTACCAGAGATTCTTCCCCTACTTTACATGAAAAAGTAAAGCAGGGTTCATTTTAAATCTAGTTTGTTCAGTTCCTTATAGGGGCAAGCTCCCATAATTAATTACTTAAAGGACCACCCTTTAATAACCTAATACAAACTCCAAAACCTAAATGCGAATACTCCACGAAATTCTTTACTAAAATACGCTAGATTCATTTCTCATGAAATTTCTTAGCTAAAACCTAAGTTTATGTAAAAATAAATTGGTAAAAGTAAGCGAAAGTTAAAATAAGCCAAAATAGATGCTAGAAAACATAATGAGCATCTCAGACTATCCTATAGTTGGGGTTTACATTTTTGAAATTGATTTAGTTTGTTTAAGTTAAATTTTTTATTAGATTTTTAGGACTTAAGATTCCTTAACATAAGATTAAGGAAATGCCTAAGAGGTGGGGAATTATGCTTATGGCCATGAAAGGGGAGAAGTAACCTCAGAACTAGCTTCGGCGAGGGCCAGAAGTACAACCTAAATCTAAAGTGAAAAATGGGTAATGTGGTTTGCCTCCATAAGAGAGGACAAAACACTCGACAACTTGGACTTACAACTGCCTGTGGGTGGCCGCCAACTAACTCCTCCTATGATTTTAAATACATGTAGGCAAGTCTTTATGCTTATACAAGATAGCTAGGCTATTATTATTTAGAAAAAGACTAAATCCTTAAACTCACTCCCTAAAGAGACTTGATCATGTAAAGGGACATGCTTCAAAAGACCTAAATCTAATGCAATTAAAATTTCATTTTATTTTTATTTTGGACAAATATTTTGACTCAAGCTAATAGGATTTTTATGACTAATGCATGAGAAAGAAGATTATTGCCCAAAATCAGTGAGAACAAGGAGGTGAGTTTCCACCATGGCTCTCAAAGATTAAGCCGATTTCTCTGTCAAAAGTGGAATCCCTATAATCAAGAGTGAAATAAGATACATTTGTGCATAATATTATATAGAAATGCTCATGCAATTAAGGGGTTGTTAATTCTTTTATCTTGATTTTAAACCTAAGTAGGTTAGTTATGAGTTGTTTAATTTTAATTTCAATTATTAAGTTGGGTAAAAGATTTATTTTTCCCCAAAGAGCCTTATCCACATCGAGGCATACATAAAGCAAGGAAGAAATTAGGAAAATCATCCCACTTAATGTAAAATCTAAACAAATCATCAATTAATTTATAAAGCTAATAATAAAAAGTATAAATGGCCATTATGGTCGAGCACCACCACACAGGCCCAAAAATATCAAATGTGGGTAGCCGAGCTCTACCCTTATAAAACTGAAATTACAAATGAATTAAATTACAATTAAGCATAGGAATTCATTATTATGAGGGTCATCAAGCTTTATTCTTCTTTTTTCTTTTTTCTTTCTTCTTTCTTCTTTTCTTTTCTTCTTTGGTTCCTTCTTTGGATGGTTGGATGGTAGATGCTCCAAGGCTTCATATGGTGCATAAGATAGGATTTTATGACCAATGCTCATCCTAATCCCCATAACAAATCATTCCAAAATACTAATTACAAAAATTTTTACATGAAAAGGTAAAAGTGGAAATCTAACTAACACCTACAAAAAAAAGATTAGCTAAAACACACCACACAAATCACAAGAATGTATATTAGAGTTATCACCCCACACATGGGTGACTAAGTCTACCTGGACTATGGATTATGCTTAGGGGTATAAAGAATTTTCAAGAAAAAGCATTTATATTTTTATTATGATAGCGCCCCTTAAGCACAATCCCTAGTAGAAAAGAATACTTAGACTAAGAACATCCTACCATTCATTCTATGAGCATACACCCTAACATCCAGTCTAAAACATATTTCACAAAATGAAACATAACATCAAACCATGCACCGACTTAACCTAAGGCTAGAAGTGGTGACTTAGGCTAATGTGTGTGCATTGAAGGTTTGTGTGGTATGCTTAGCAATGGCTTTAGGTTCAAATTTTCTAAGTGTGAAGGACATTTTCAACTTAAAGGAAGGTTTCATTTAAGTTGTTTAAGTGTTTTGGGTTGATTTCATTTCATGTTTTTATTTGATTTAAGTGAAACCTACAATTAATTACTAAGTTATGAAGAGAGGGTCTCTTTCCTTCTCTAACCTTAAGTAATTTTCTAAAGTGGGTTCATATTTTAGTTTCATTTAGGTGAATGTTTTGATTACATCTTCTAATCAATCCTAAGTTTAGATAAACCCTAAACAAACCTATTCAAAGAGAAAGGCATTTTAAGATTAAATAAAATGAATCAAAATTCACATAGCACAAATTACTTCATCTCTTTCCCAACATATATATATATATATAACATGCATATGGATGGACCTTAAGCATATCTATACATGGAAATGAGAGTAGTTAACACACTTTATGATGCATGCTAAGTAATCCATTTCTGAAAATTTAGAAGTTGAATATGCATAATTTTTCTTAAGTAGAAAAGGTTTTCCTTATCCAAAATTTCACATACATACATGAAAGGAAAGTAAGAAGGCATACAATGAATATTAACCAGGGTATACATAGGGCTTAAATCTGCCAGGGTTGTCGATATACCACTTTTCTACAAACATGCATACAAAATGAATGAAATAGAAAAGGAAGTTGCTAAAGTTGTTTAATGAAATTTATGTATGTAAGTGTAGGTAACCCTTCTTATATGGTAGCATAGGGATGAATATGATATAAAATTAGGTGAGCATTAGGTCCTCTTCAAATGAACCTTATACAACAACAACAACAACAAGCCTTAATCCCACTAGGTGGGGTCGGCTACATGAATCCTTCGTCTCCATTGTGTCCTATTATGTGTCAAATTCTCATCTAATTCAAGTATACTAAGATCATTATTTATACATCTTAACCAAGTCTTTTTTGGTCTACCTCTACCTTTCTTAACATAAGGCAAATCTATGCATCTACTCTCCTAATCTCATGGGATGGACGCTTTATGTGGCCAAACCATCAGGTGACTCTCCCTAATCTTATCTAGGAGCTACCAACTTTTTCCCGAACATACTCATTTTTTCTATCTCTAAGAGTAAAGCCACTCATCCACCTAAGCATCCTCATCTCTGTAACACTTAACTTAGTCTTATGCTTCTCTTTTATTGGCCAAAATTCTGCACCATAAGTCATTGCAGGTCTTACCACCATCTTATAAAATTTTCCTTAAGTTTAAGTGGAACTTTTCTATCACATAATAGGCGGATGCATTCCTCCACCATCCAACTTGAATTCTACTAATAACATCTCCATCTATTTCACCATCATTTTGGACAATAGAGCCTAAATATCAATCGCTCACTCTTATTAATGACTTGATCACCTAAAGTTACAACTATCACTAAAACTTCTACAACTAAAATTACACTCCATATATTCAGTTTAGATCTACTTAAACGAAAACCTTTAGACTCTAAAGTTGACCTCCATAATTCAAGTTTCTTTGGACTCTCTCTAGTCTTATCAAGAAGAATGTCATTAGCAAAAGCATACACCAAGGTACATCTTCTTGTAAATGCCTGTAAGAACATCCATAACTAAAGTAAAAGATAAGGGCTTAATGTTGATCCTTGATGTAATCCAAGAAATAGGAAAATATTTTGTCAATCCTCCTTATGTTTGGACACAATGTACTCTGTATACATATCCTTAATGACTTGAATATAACCAATATTAACTCTTTTTTACGTCTAGAACTCTCCAAAGAACATCTCTTGAGACTTTATCATAAGCTTTCTAAATCAATAAATAACATATGTAGATCCTTCTTACTTTCTCTATGCTTCTATCAACCCTCTTAACAAATGTATAGCATCCATAGTAGATCTACGGCATGAAACCAAAGCGATTGTCGAAACGTATCACATCGTAACCTATGCTCAATTACTTTCTCCCATAATTTTAATGTATGTACATTAACTTAATTCCTATAATTTGTACACTCTTGTGCATCACCTTTATTCTTAAATATAGGAACTAATAGACTCTTTCTCCACTCATCGCATCTTTTAGTCTTTAAAATAACATTAAAAGATTTGTAAGCCAAGAAATTCCTTGATCTCCTAAACATTTCCACATCTATTGGAATATCATCAGGTCCTAGACTTTTCCACATTTCATTTTCTTTAAAGCTTCACTAACCAGTTACTAATCTGACGATAGAAATGAAATTCTCATTATTATTTAGGGTATTAAGGTTGCTAAAATCAATCGTACTTCGGATCCTTCATTGAAAAGTTTATCGAATATCTCATCCACCTATTTTCAATATCTTTTCTAAGAAAAGCACTTTATTATTTTCATCCTTAATACCGCTTGAACTATGTCTTTACTTCTCCTATCTCTTTGCTTGGCTAACTTATACATCTTTCACCTTCTTTGGTATCTAATCTATTGTATAAATCACTAAAGCTAAATTTTTTTGCAACATATATTGCTTTCTTAGAATCTCTAACTTTATATCTTTCCCAATTCTCAAATTTTTCTAAACCAAGTTTTATAACAATGCTTCTTATTTTTATCTTTTCTTGCACACTCGACTCCACCACCAACTATTCTTATTAAAGAAGCTTTTCCTTTTGATTCTCCAAGCACATCTTTAGCAACTTGCTTAATTTCACTTGATATTTTTTCCCACATAACGTTAGCATCTTTATGAACACCCCAAATTCTAATATCTTGTAGTTTGTTCTTAAAAATACTTTTATTTGTGTTATTTAATTGTCTCCATCTAATCCTAGGACAATAATTTAGTTTATTTTTTCTCTTACAACCTTTCATCTTAAAATCTAAAACTAATAGTCGATGTTGGGTACTTAAAATTTCACTTGGTATGACCACAATCTTTACAATTTAAGCGATCTATTTTTCTTATCGGAAAATAAGCAATCGTGTTTTACTAGATCCATTTTTATAAGTAATAATATGTTCATCTCTTTTCTTAAAAAAAAGTATTAGCAACTACAAAATCATAAGCTAAAGCAAAATCTAATATAGTCTTACCTTCTTCATTAGTAACTAAATCCATAACCATGAATACTTTTAAAATCTTCTACTACTACCAACGTCCATTTAAATCTCCTCCAATAAATACTTTTTCTTCAAGAGGTATCTTTTGTATTAATCCCTCTAATTCATTCCAAAATTTTCTTTTAAACACCTCCAATACTTGAGAGCATAGACACTTATAACATTGATAATCTTAGTATCAACAATAATCTTTAAAGCTATAATTCTATCTCCACATCTATTAATACTTATAACATTATCCTTCAAACTTTTATCTATAATCACACCTACACCATTTCTAGTTGACTTTTACCGAATACAAAGTTTAAAACCTAAACTATGAATCTCCTTAGCCTTCTCACCAACCCATTTAGTTTCTTGAACACATAAAATATTTATCTTTCTATGAACCATAATATCTATTAATTCCATTAATTTACCTAAGAGTACCTATATTCCAAGATCCTAACCTAATTCTAGTTTCATGGACTAACTTCTTTGCCATCCGTCAAAATGTGGGAACCCTTGCTTATTTAACAGGCTGATCGTTTCTAGCACATTTTCAGTATTACCATCGGTATTAAAAGGGATAGATAACACAATGATTTAAAGGATTCATGTCATGATTATTTGACAAATTTTGTGTATGTAACCCTCCACTTTTGCATCGACTTGGGGAGAGCAATGGTAGTGTCAAATGAACCTTATATCTCACCAAATTTCTATTCAAAACTATATTAACATAGGAGTGAAAGGAAACCTATACTAAGCATACTTTTATAATATTTTACATGCAAGGTTATAATTAAAGTATAAGTAGCATACTTTTAGATTTCATATTTCATTTATAAGTTTTAAAAATAATTTGGATTTAGTAGTGATAATAGCCACTCAAATTTTATTTTAGCCAACACATGCACATTTGACATAAAGTAAACAATTTCATTTTAAAATTTGAAACATGAAATTATGAATGCATGAAATCACATGGCATACAACATAACATGTTAGGGAAAGATTAAAAGTAAAGAAAGAATGTAAACAAACTCACTTCACTTAAATCATAAAGACATTTTTATAGAATAAGAAAATTTAGAATAAATCAAAGTGAATTTCAAAGTATTTTTGTTTAGTTTGAAGTATGATTTAATTTTCAAAAGGTGGGATGAGTTTATAGCTTCTAACCTATTCCCACATGTCTTTTATATTTTGGTTTAATTTTTAAATAATTAGATCCATTTTTATGAATTGATTAGGTTAAGGTATGAATTAAGTAATTAACCCTTACCAAGACCACCTTAGAAGAATTAACTAAATAATTATGAGTCAATGAGATGACATAAAACTGGCAAAGAATTTAAATATGTAATGCATCGAATAATGAAAAGGCCTAATGCAATTTGGCTCACAATTAAAAGTTAATTAAGCTAAGGGGGTTTGCTTAGGTAATTTCAAAACACCCTTTCATACTTATGAATGGGGTTTTTATTTTCTTAATTAAACTTATGCTATTAAGCACCTAAGCATCTACCCAAGGTAGATTAATTAAGTTCTAGAACATTTTAGAATTTTTAGAAAATTGATTAAGGGGATAATTAATGAATTAACCTTTAATTAAGAGGAGATTAAGGAGAGAAGAGGAGGTTTAGGGAATAGCTTTGGGGAAATGCCCCAAAATTATTCCATAAACCTCCAACTTACTTGATCTGACCATAATCAACCCTAATCAGATGGTAAAACCATTGATTATACCATAATTATGCTTAATTACATGAGAAGGGTAATTATGGAAACCACATCCTATCACTCTAATCATGCCTTCAATAAATCCCAATGAAATTAGGGTAGATAGAGGGCATTCCCTAAAACTTATCTAAGAAATTTGGGATTAATCAGAAGCCTAATTAAAGAGTAATTGGTAAAATACACTTTATAATAAAACCCAAATTCAGAGAAAATCATAATTTAAAACTCATTAAAATAAATTTTAAAATGTTCTAGGTTTAATTATCTATCCAAAGCATTTTATTTCATATTTTTTCTAAATTGTTTATGAAGAGTTATGCATTTTGGAAGATCCATTGATTAATCAGAAATTAATTAAGAATTTTTAATTAACCCTAAGTAATCCCTAGCTCACGGTGCGATGTGTGGCGGTGGCGGTCAGTGCACTTTACACGTGTCATGCCATGAGGGGGTAACTTAAATGTCACATCCCAAATGGCAGCGGTAGAGAATGCGCTTATATTTTATGTCGTCCGATCAAAGATCGGGCAGCTAAGGATTTGCGGCTAAGGATTCACCCGTAGTTTATAAAGGATAAACAGTTAACTAAAGGTGCTAAATAATCTCATTTTTCCATCTAAAATGTGCGGATGGATGGTTGAGATGAGCCAAGTTCTACCCCTTGATCAACAGAGACTATCCATGATCAAGGGGAAAATCCAAGCTCAATCTAGCATTGAATCAAACAAAATTAACCCACACCATCTAGAGACAGAGAGTGGAAAATCCAACGATCAAAATTCAAAGAGGTAAAAATTTCTTTCACAAAGCTCCACACGACATTAAGTTTAGTGATCAAAAAATTACATACCTTACCGGAGGTGATCACTGGTGCTCAAGATCATTGAGGAAGCTTCATCTAGTGGAGGTGAAGCCCTGTTGAAATTCCTAGGCCTTGGGATTGAGTGGCTTTCTCTATGGACCAACACCACTTGAAGATCATTGTGGCTTTAATCCAATTGCTCCTCTCCTTGTTATGGGAACTCTAATGGAAGCTTGAGTGAGCTCAGATTGGACCTTAGGAGAAGTGTGTAGGAGGAATTAGGAGGCAATCAAGTGTAAAAGAAGTTGGTAATTCACTCTACCTCCCCTATTTTTCACTATTCAAAGGCCAAGAAGAAAAAATTGGGATGAGCTCTAAGAGGCTTAAGATCAATCCCTAATGGATCTTCTAGCTTCTTATTCTTCAATCGACCTTGAGTGTGTGAAAATAGAAGTGAATTAGGGGGAGTTTATCTCCCCCATGGAGGATCAAAAGATCAGTAATGGTCTTGCTATTTTGATCCAATTAATGAGATTGAGAGGGTTGTTTGATCTATTTTGAGTGTGCACATGGTCAGTTTGATCTAAGGAATGGATTGCTAACTTCCCATGTGCTGAATTTGAGCTTAAGAGGGAGTTTAAAAATTTAATTTTAAGTTAGGGGGTTAGGTTTGGCCTAAGGACCAAATGGGATGACCCAAACCCATTGGTTGGGTACACCACACATCACTAAGTCCCCTTGAGCTTTTAGGAAATCCTCAAGTGATTGTGAAAAGGGTATGACCAAATTACCTATGGGTTAGACCAAAATTTGTTCTATGGCCTAGGAGTAGGATGTTCATTTTGCTATTTTCCACTTTGGACATGTTTGGTATGTGGAGAAACTAGGTTTGGCCAAGTTTCATTGGATTTGGAATCCATTTGATTAGGTTTGGCTCATGTTGACCCATTTAGGTCAAAATAGGTCAACTTGGGTCAAGTTGACCAATAGGTCAAATTAGGTCAAACCAAGGGTTGGGTCAATTTTATATGACCATTTGAAATGTTTTGGTGGCTTTGGTTTGACTCAATTTGGTATATATTTGGTTTTGGCTCATATGACTTCACTTAGGTTAAATGGGTCAAGTTGACCTATTTGACCCATTTGACCTATTTGAGGTAGGTCAAGGGTAGGTTTAGGTTAGGTTAGTCATATGGAGTGGATTTTTATCTTTGTTTCCAATCAATTTGGGTTAAGTTCAATTTTGGCTCAACATTACCACTTTAGGTCATGTTGGGTCTAACATCAATTGGGCTAGATTGGGTCTAGTTGGCCAATTGAGGTTATGGTCAAGTTCCACAAGCGATTTGGGATGGACTTGACTGATTGGTTTCAATCAATTTAGCTTAGATCAAGTTTTGACACATTTTGACCCTTTAGGACAAAAATGGGTCAACTTGGGTCAAGTGGGCAAATTAGGCTAGGTTAGGCTCAGATGTTGTCTTGGTCAAGTTCAAACATAGGTTATGAGTGATAATTGAGGCTTTGGTCAAGTTCCACAAGTGATTTGGGATGGACTTGACCCATTGGTTCCAATCAATTTGGCTTAGATCAAGTTTTGACACATTTTGACCCTATAGGTTAAAATGGGTCAACTTGGATCAAGTAGGCCAATTGGGCTAGGTTAGGCTTAGATGTTGGCTTGGTCAAGTTCAAACATAGGTTATGAGTGAACTTAGATAAATGGTTTCAATCAATTTGGCCTATGATGGAATTTGGTTATGTAAGGTTTCATTTTAGGTTAAGTGTTGACTTGGTTTAACCTAATTTGGTTGATTGATCATCCCATGATGATTGTTGATCATGATGAGAGGGATATATGAGTTTGGTTCAATCCAATTTGATTAGGATCAAAAGTTGGCTCATAAGGTACTTTAGGTCACTTTCGGTCAAGTGAGCCAAAGTGTGTCAAATGGCTTGGTCAAAGCTTGATTTGAAGTTGATTGATCTTGTATATGGACTTATGATTGAAATATAAATCCATTTACATGTGTTTTGAAGTCAAATGGATTTAGATCCATTTGAAAATTTCATATTCAAAGGAAGGATATGAAAGGGTTTTGGGTTTGATTTTTGAATTAGGTTTTGATTGAGTGATTGAAGTTTGGTTTTACATATGAGCTCATGATTGTAGGTTTGATTTAACCATGAAAGAAAATCAAGAGTTTGGCTTGATTTGAAAGTGATTTGACTAAGTTCAAGATTTTGGCTTGAAAAGATTAGATTTAATTTTGAGTGGATTTAAGCTTGATTTTTGGAATTGATTTTGATTGATTAAATTTATATTTCATTCATATTTGTGAATATAAGTGAGAAAATAAATTGATCATGAGAAAATTTCATGGATTTCGAGTGGTTTAATCATGATTTAGGTTAAATCCATTAAAGGGATTTAAGGATTTTTGTGAATTTTTAAATTGAAATTTAATTTTTGAATTGGATTTGATTGATTTATATTTATACTTCATTTATATATGAGAATATAAATGAGGATAGAAAAAAGTTTTGAGAAAATCCTATGAATTTGAAATGGTTTGATCATGATTTAGGTTAAATCTATTAAAGGTAATTTAAAGGATTTAAGAGAATTTCAAGGATTTTAAATTTGGAATTTCATTTTTGGGTTTGATTTGATTGATTTAAATTTATATTTCATTTATATATGAGAATATAAATGAGAATTTAAATAATTTTTGAGTAAATATCATGAATTTGAATAGGTTTGATCAGGGTTTATGATTGATTTTGGTTAAGTCTTTTAATGGAAAATTAAAGGGAGTTCAGAAAATTTTCATGAATTGATTTGGAGTTTTGAGTTTAGTTTCATTGATTTGAATTTATATTTCATTTATATATGTGAACATAAATGAGAATATAAATGGATTATGAGAAACTCTCAGAGATTTGAATAGGTTTGAATCATGATTTTGGTTAAGTCCTTAAGGGAAGAATTAAGGACATAGGCAAAATTTGGACTTAGAAATTTTTTGATGGATTTTGATCATGGGTTTTCAATCATAGATTTCAATCATGGATTTCAATCATATGGAGTTGATTTGGATTTGAAGGAAATCAAATAGAATTGATTTGGAGTTTAACTTGAAGGAAGGAATGTGAGGAATGGTTTAAGCTAAGGGTAGGATGTTTTCTAAACACCCCTAAGGCATGACCTATTCTTATGGCTAACTCTTTTAAGTCTTCTAGGGCTAGGTTGATTGTCCACCTAATCACTAGAAGTGTCATAATACTAAGGATCTCTTAAAGTGTAAGAGAAGTCCTATGTATTAAATAGAGGGGTTGAGAGCTCATCCTAAAAATAAGGTCAACAAAGGGCGTCCAATAGCTGTGTGTGAGTGGCAAGGAACACCGCATGTATTGGTGTTGACCAAAATGAACAATAACACCAGGAGAACACAAGCACTAATAGAAATAATCTATCCATAACAAGGAAAAGAAAGAATCTAGAGCTTAGTGAAATGTGGCTCTACTTATGTCTAAGACATAAGAGAGAGGGAAGAACCCCACTAAGGGATAGAGTGTGAACCTTCCACTAGGGAAACAGGTTCAAGTCATTCAGAAGAGGATGAGAGGTTTGATTTGATTCTAATTTTGTTAGGTTTGAATTTTTAGAATGAAAATTATTAGTTTGCAATAGGTTATAATGAATAAGAGCCATGGAGGTTAAGACCTAACTCAGATTTACCAATCCAAAGGGATAGTCTACTAAGAAAATAGTAGGACTAACCAACAAAAGGGATGCCTTTCAGTGTATAGCAGTTGTACTAGGAAGAAAGCATAGTAGACTTACATCCTCCAAGGAAGGATCAGTTACTAGGGTAATCTATTAGAAAGGCAACAGATTGAACCCAACCTAGGGCTTACTATTGAGTGAATGCCACTTGGGGACTTTGATTAACTCAAAGATAGTCAAGATTGATTTCATTTTCAAAATTTGTTTTATGGATTTTGTTAGTTTGTAATGGGTCACACTGAGAAGGATCTTATAGAAGCTTAGACTTATCTCAGATTTACTGAACCAAAAGGCAGTAGCTTCCCGACCAATGGGAGTACTATCCGACCAAAGGAGTGCCTTTTGGTAAGCAATGATCAATTTAAGTGAAGAAAGCTCAGTGAATCAGATCTTCCACTAGAAAGACCACTGGGGTGATCAGTTTCTTTGGGCAACAAATCAAACGCAACCTAGAGATGCCCATCTATTTGTGATAATCATGCTAGAAAAAATATGTCATAGTCTTACAAATTCCGAAGTGGAATGACTGTCGAGACAACCTGCTTATGGAAAAATAGATTGAACCTGACCTAAGGGTGACTACAGAGTGAGTACCAACTCAAGGATTTATCTCAACTCATGTAGTTAGGCAATTCCTATAGGGAGTTTTTGTGTTGCGATAAGATGCACACTTGGGAAGAGGGCCCAGGGCTTAAATTTCTAATCCTCAAGTGAATTAATTTTTATTTGTTTATTTTAGTTTATTTATTTAACATGGACCTTGTTAGTTTGCGAGGGGTCAAATTGAGAAATAGCTTATATTAGCCTAGACCTATTTCAAATTTACTAAACTAAGGGAGAATTTGTGCATCCATTAAACAAATTTTCCAACCATAGGAGTGGCTACTAGGAAAGGGGAACTATCCAATCCAAAAGTAACCTAGGTAATGTCTAAATGGGGTCGCAAAATACTTGATCTAAATAGAGTGCCCATAAGGGATGGGAGCGGTAAGGGCTTAATCCAACACTGTGGAGAAGATGACATGGTTAGTCATATATCCAATAGGTATTCGATGTTTAACTCAAGGAGAAATCTCAGAGACTCATATCTGCCAAGAGTGGTGAACACACTGGGTGAGTCTCTATCAGCATAGTGAACATCAACCAACCTAAGGTGCCCATCAATTTGCAATAATCATCCTAGAATGAAAGCTCAGGGACTCACATCTTTCCATAGCAGAACTGACTGCTGAGATAGTCTATCTTCAACTTGACAGGTGCTATCTAACATAGGGAGACTACTGAGTAAATACCACTAGGGAGCTTATATCAGCTCAAAAGTAGTCAAGAAGAAAGGAGCCTATAGGGGACTTATCCTAAGCCTTAGAAATACTAAACCTAGTTAGAACATGATGGCTACTTCAATAAGAAAGCACGATGATTTACATCATCTTAAACGAAGTCAATCATGAGGTAGCTTACTGGCTGGGCAGTGAAGCATACCATATTAATAAGGCGGTCATTGGTTTGCAATGATCAAGTTAGGAAGAAAGCATTGGGTCTCACAACTTCCAACAAATGACCACTGGGGTGACATACTAGCAAAGTAGCATGTAAACCCGACCTAGAGCAGCTAATGAGTTAGTGTCATAGAGGGCTTGCTCCCATATCAGAATAGCTCAAGATAAAAGATTTTTTTTTTGTTGTGCATGTGCTAAAAGAAATAGGATGCCTCTGGGGGACTCTTACACTTACCTTAAAACACTCTTAGGAATTATGAAATTATGCCATGGATGGCAACAAGAATTTCCACTAAGAAAGGATGTCGCTTGGGTTCTCTCACACCTAACTTAGTTATGCTAATCGAAATAGGATGCCTCTCGAGTTCTCTTACACCTATTCTAATAGCATCGGGAGATCATGTTTGTGTTGTGAAAGAGGGATATGATGCCACTGGGGAACTCTTACACCTACCCTAAACACGTCATGGCAGATTCGAAAGACAAGCAAACAACACTTCGAAAGAAGAGAAGATTTGATGAATGGAATCAGATTTTTGTTCTTTTAATTAATAATTATTTTTAAGCAAGATTTATTTCATGGGTAATATTTCTTTAGATAGAGCCTATTAGTTCGAAGCATCGAGTGTTCCCCTTTATAATCAATAAGCTGATAAGATCCTCCTTGGTAGGCCTTCTCTATGACATAGGGGACTTCCCAAGTGGGTTCAAACTTGCTCCCATCTTTTGATGGGCAACAATTGGTCTCCTTAGGACTAACACAAGTTCTCTTACTTAAAATACCTAGGGTAGACTAGCTTGTTGTGAGCTTGAATCATTTTGGCCTTATGCAACTTGAGGTTTTGGCATGCCCGTAGGTGACTCTCCTCTAAAGCTTCAAGCTCTTTTAACTGCAACATTGCATTCTGCTCTATAGTAATTTTGTTACCAAATGCTATCCTTAGTGATGGGAGTTGAAATTTTAAAGGAAGAATTGCTTTGGACCCATACACTAAGGAAAATGGGGTAGATTGAGTTAGAGTTTGGTATATGGTGCAGTCGGCCCACAAGGCTTCATCCAACTGCTCATTCTACTATTATTTATTATCTTCAAGAGTTTTCTTCAGTATCTGGATGAGAGTTTTGTTAAATGCTTCGGCTAAACCATTAGCGTTGAGGTAGTAGATGATGGAGTATCTCCAATCTATACCATGTCTTCTAGCAAAGCTGTTGATCTTAGTGCTTTTGAATGCAATACCATTATCAGATATAATTTGTCGAGCCACCACGAACCTATATACGATATGGTTCCTTAAAAATTGAAGCACATGGTGAATTGTGACTTCTCTAAGTGGGGTGGCTTTTGCCCACTTGGAAAAGTAGTCAAGAATAGTTAAGATGAATCGATGAGCCTTAGAAGAAGGAGGATCGATCGAACCTACAATGTCAGTACCCCAACACTCAAATGGCCATTAAGCCAATGTAGGGTGTAGAATGTTGGCTCGTTGGTGGAGGACCACACCATGTACCTAACACTAATACCACCTCCTAGCTACATCCATGCAATCTATAATCATAGAAGGCCAGTAGTATCCAAGTCATTTAATCTTCATCTTCATCTTCATACCGGATTGATGCACTCCACATAGACCTAAATGTACATTGGTTATAATTCCACGGGCTTCATGTTTGTCTAAACCACATAACCACATTTGGTCAAAGGATAGTCGGTACAAGGTGTCATCAACAAGATTGTAGGAAAGAGCTCTCTATTTTACTTGATGGGCTTGTGATTTCTCTTGAGGTAGTTTGCTACTGTTCAAGTAATCTATGAATGGTTACATCCAATCTAGCTCCTTGTCCATTTTGGTAATGTCAACCTCCTCTTCAAGTGAAAGTCTCTCAATGAGTTCAACATCAATAAGAGATATGACTTGTCAATTTTGGACCCATATTGAAATGGACACATCTTTCAGACATGCCAGATCTTTGGCAAGTTTTTCGATGCATATGCTACTACATTCTCTGCTCGGGGAACCTTATAGATGGTGACTTCAGGAATATGGGCCAACAGCTTCATGGTATACTCATAGTAATGACGAAGCTTGGGTTTGAGAACTTGGTAGGACCCATCAATCTGGTTGATGACCAACATAGAATCCCCAAATATGTTAATTCTTGACATTGATAGTGATGGATAACTCCAAATCGACAATCAAAGCCTCATACTCGAATTCATTGTTGGTGCAGGGGTTGGAAAGATAGTATGAGAAAGAAGAACTATTCCTACCCCTGCCTTTCCTGGGAATAGATCATGGTGCTTCACCATTAAGAAAAGAAGTATCACCATCAAAATATACCTCCCATCGGTGGTTGTTGGCCTCCCCTAAGTTCATGATTTGTTCATCGGGGAGATCGTCACTAAGTGAAGAATCAGCAGGAAGTGGGTATGCTGCTAAGAAATCTGCTAGTGTCTGTTCTTTTATCGTATGGACGGGTATAAATGTGATATCAAACTGCAAGAGTATCATGGACTAGCAAGCCAAACATCTAGAAGGTGTTGGCCATGTCATGAGGTACTATAGCATATTGGTTTGAGAGATCAACTTCACCTTATGAGAAAGCATGTAGTGCCATTGCTTCTGATATGCAAAGATCAAATTTAGGCAATGTTTCTCAATAGGTGGATAGTTTTCTACAGCAGGGATCAGATGACGATTGAGGTAGTAGAGTGCACTCTCCTTCCCCCGTCAAACAAGTGTTGAGAGAGAATCATGCGATAGTATAAAGGATCATGCAGGATAGAGCTAAGGCTGGCGACTTCACCAAGTAATCTTTGATGTCTTCAAAGGTATGCAATCACTTGTCATCCCACTTGAACTTGGCATCCTTTTTGACAACTGCTAATAATGGCTTGCATCTCCTTGATAGGTTTGAGATAAAGCATCTTAGATATGCCAGCCATCCTTGAAAGGATCAGGTTTAGTTAAACTCTTAGGAGGTGGCATTTCTAAGATAGCTTTAATATTTTCATGATCTAGTTCTATTCCCTAATGTTGAACAATTAACCCAAGGAATTTCCCTGAAGTTACTTCGAATGCACACTTCAAGGGATTCATCTTGAGGTTATATTATCTTAATCATTCAAAAACTACTCTCAAGTCAAAAAGATGGTCTTCCTTTTTTAAGCTCTTAATTACTAAATCATCAATGTAGCACTCAACTTGATGATGGATGAGCTCATTGAAGATCTGAGTCATATCCTGTTGGTATGTAGCACCAGCATTTTTAAGGCTGAAAGGCATGACCCTATAATAGAAGATTCTGATTAGGGTTCAAAAAGCAGTGTTTCTTTCATCTTCAAGAGACATCTTAATTTGGTTATAGCCAGATGACCCATCCATGAAAGAGAAGACTGCATGAGATAATCACCAAACGGTATAGAAAGTGAAAACTCATCCTTAGGACATTCCTTATTTAAGTATATAAAATTGATGCAAATGCAAATTTGGCCATTCTCCTTCTTAATTGGGATGACACTAGCTAACCAGGTAGGATATTTTTCTTCCCTGATGAAACCAGCATCGATCAATTTCTTCACTTCAGAAATTACCTATTGTTCAACTTCTAATCACATGCGTCTAGGTGCTTGCTTAATAGGGGTAACGTTAGGATCTATTGCTAGCTTATGGACTGCTATGTCAGGAGATAATCTGAGCATTTCCTCATAACTCCATGCGAAGTAGTCTTTAAACTAAGTCAATAGACTAACTAAGTCATTGGTTTCTTCTTCATTGAGCAATGAACTGATGTATGTCAGGTGAGGATTTTCTTCTATCCCATGGTTGATTTCTTTAAGCTTGTCGATTGTTGAATGAATCTCCTCTTAAAATTTTGGTGGTGCCTCTTTGACTTGAAGATCATCTGGATCATATGAAGTTTCTAAACATACACTCTCATAAGAGTTGGGGATGTGTGAGAAGAACCTATCAGATTCCAAATAGTTGGTAACAACTAGTTAATAATGTTCATCATCGATCGGACCCACTATGTCGAATCCTAGTTCTACTCTTGATTGTGCTTCCCTGCCTGTATTGTTCCAAAGCTTTTCGAAGTATTTTGACCTATGCTTGGACCAAGTGTGAGGAATTAAACCTTCATGTATAATATTTTGAACACAAGGTGAGTAAAAGCCAAAAGGTAATTCCATTCATTCTTTAAAAGTATCTTCCTCAAGTCCTACATCGAGCTCTGGACTTGAGGATGATGAACCCAAAAAGAACCTCTTCTGCTTCATGTCACTGAAAGACTTAGGGACTTTCTTAACTACTAAACCTTCAAATTTCTGAGATGTAAGTGAGGTTAGAGTTAAGGTTCCCAACTGTTGCTTGATAGTTTCTCATAAACCAAATTCGAATACTTTACTTTTCTTGGAGACATGGTCTTTGTCTCTGGCTGGATCAAAAGTCACCTCCAATGGAACCAATTGAGAGGGGTTGGATGGTATACTAATCACATTATATTCATCCTTCAAGCTGAATTCCAAGTCTATATGAATAGTAATGGTACTCTTATGAACTGGAACACAACCTCTATTGGCTGAAGGCCAACTAGGGGGTGTCTCCCCTCTAGAACTACCTCTATTTCTGCCTTTGCCTCTGCCTGGTGGAGGTTGAGCTATTCTTCCCACATGTCCATATGATGGAATGAACTGTGGGTGGAATGTGATATACGAATCCACTTCTTCTTCAATTCCCTTATATTGTGTGCTAGGACTTTCCTTTATTCTTTTCATTTTATTTTATCTTTTCTTTTGCTTCATTTTCTTTTGATTTTGAATTTGTATTTAAATTTTCCACGTTCACAAGAAAGGGTGTTTTGAGAAAGATATATATCAACCTTTCTTATTGAAAATGTCTTTTCATCCTTGTTGACACGGTACTCAATTCCATCTTTTCTGAACTTGATGCACTGATGAAGGAAGGATGGAATGATCTTGTTCTGATGTATCCCAAGCCTACCAAGCAAAGTAGTGAATGAAGTATTTGAATCAATGATGTAGAACTTTGCTTCAGTCTTCCAATCATCGATCTCTAACGGTAACACTATAGAACCTAAAGCCCGCTCACCTTGATCATTGAATCCTCTCAACATCATCCTATCTCCTCAGAGTGTAAAGATGTCGATCTTCAAGTAGGCAAGGGTCTTTAGACTCATAATATTTACTGATGCATTAGAATCCATGAGAACCCTGGAGAGTCTGAACATGTCCATGTCGACTGTGATGTAAAGTGGACAGTTTTGCTCCAAGTCCCCCGGTAGAAGGTTTTCATCTGTGAAGGTGATCCATTGGGCTTCTTTTGCATAATGTGCCTCCTCACCTATAGCGGTCAGTTGAGCTAAGCATATTTTAGGATCAAGGAGAGCCTTGATTAGTGAGTCCATCATTTCTTTTGATAAGATGAGGGCATCATATATGATTATCTTAGATGTCAACTTTCTTAGATGAGAAAGGATATTGTAGTCCACTTTTGGTTGGTCTTCCACAAGCATAACCAAGGGTGGAGCATCCTGTGAAATGGCTTCTTAATCTTCAGTACCAATGACTAGTTTCCCTCTATCTAGAGGTGTTGCCCTATGAGGTAGAACCTTGTCACCGCGAAGGTTGACTTCAGTAATCTCTTGAGGCAAGGTGGTGATAAGTTCTACCTGCACTTCAGGATCACCTATAACTTCTCCTTTGGGATTCTCAGAATCAGATGATTCTAAGTCTATCTTAAGAGGTGAACCCGTAGTATTCAGAGTTGGAAAATGCAACTCTAAATCAAAAAGAGGAAGATCAAAAGTATTATAGTTAATTAGACTTGAAGAGTTATTTTTAGGAATAGAAGAAGATAACTCATCAAAGGAGATACATATGTAATTCAAATCAGCTTTATTCTTCAATTGTTTAGAATTATTTGGAGGTACAAAGTAGAAGTCAAGTAAAGTGAGTGGAGTAAGGGATTTGATGCCCTTATCCATTGATACATGAGTTCTACTAGTAGAAGAAATAGAAGAGCTAGTTGAATTGGTAGAAGTCATTGGTGTAGAAGCTGCAATCAAGGAGGCTGACAGGTTGATGGATGAGCTAAAGGGCTATCCCAAAACATTTGATGAGCTCACTTTCCTAGAGTTGGCACTGGCAACTTGCAAACCTTCCTTAGTGTTGAAGGTCTCAGCACTTGTAAGGAAAGCTTCTTGATCTTCTAATTGAATTTTTTCTTAGAGATTTTAGACAAAGAAATGTCCCAACCTTCTTTGGTTTTGGTAGGATCACTTGTATCCCCAAGGATTACCCTAATGGAACTAGAAGGTTGTTCCACAAAGTATTCCTAACTACAGCACTGGTCTTGAAGCTATGTTCAAGCCAGTCCTTGAATGTGAAGCAATCCTCTAAAACTTGGCCTAGCATATGGTGGTAAGGGAAAAAGTTTAAATCATGACTTTTACCTACTTCCTTTAGTATCCTAGGCTCGGGTAGTTGAAAACCAGGTTTCTGTAAGAGATTCTTAAAGATTTTCTTGATTATCTCCCTCTTAAAAAATGAAGGTTTGTTTAACTTATCTAGAAGAGTAGGTGGACCATAGCTACCTAGTGACAAATATGCATGTCTCTGTTGTTAGTGGTATGGCTAAAGCGATGGCTGTGTTGGCCGTGGAGGCGGTGGTGGAGACTAATATGGCTCCCTCGATGGTGGCAAAGGAGGTGGAGGCTACTGAGGTCATGGTCTCTCGAACTGATCTCTAGCTGGCTGCTTCTCTTTGTCAACTGCTACTACTATTCCAAGTTTCTTCTCATAATCCTTTTGGGATTTATGCCTGGAAATTTGGTCTAGAAAAGGCAACTATTTGGCCTCTCCTTGTAGACTAGCCACTTTGTTGATTAGCTTCTCAAATGTCTTGATCGTGAAGCCCTTAAGAATGAAGGTGATCGGGCATGGATATTCTTCAAGAGAATCTCAATGGCATGATGTTTAGATAGCTGAGTTCACACTTCAAACCCAGGTTATGCCATCGAAGAATATAATCAACAAGTGACTCACCGTAGTACTGTTGGGCTATAATGAGATCACCTACAATAATCATTTCGTGAGGTCCAACAAATTTCTTGATGAAGAGTTGCTCTAGCTCAGCAAATGTATTTATTGAATCATTGGGCAATTCAACATACCAATCAAAAGTGATATCCGCTATGCTACTTACAAAGAGTCTAAAGAGTAAAGCATCGCTGCCACCTATGTTGCAATAACTGGCCCTGAAGTGAGCTATATGCTACCTCAGGTTCCCATTACCATCGAAGCTCTTGAAGGAAGGACGCACGAAAACCTTGGGATACTAGATAACATCAAATTGCTCTGGGTAGGGTCAACCTTTTGAAACTGGTGATCCTCCCTGAGCTTGAGCCAAAGCTTCCTTCACCTCTTGCTCAACCATGGATATTAGATCATTTTCATGTATGGAGGTACTATCCACTTTCCTATATAGTGCTACTTGCTCAATGGGAGGTAGAGTCTTAAGGGTCTAAGACATGCACTAGCTCGTTGACATCACTATACTAGATGAGAGGGCTTATTTTGAAGCACCGCTACTAACAAGTCTTGTGCTGTGCCATCCTATCAATATGCTCATCTTTCGCCTTAACTATTGTCAAGGTGATGATGATCCTTGATCAATCTCATCATCTTCCATGGCATGTTGATCCCTAAGAAGAGATCCTCTAATATCAACCACGCATATCCTAGTTGAATCCCCCCATCAAGTCATCTTTATTAAGATCAAAGCTGACTCTCTCTTCATCAAACCAATCGTACCCTATAATCTCCTTCTTCTCCATAACATAGTGTTCAACTATCTCATCTAAGGATTGATCTAACTCAATAGGTACAAGTTATTTAGGTTGACTAGTGTGATCGCTATCATGCACTAAGAGGCATCGAACCTCACCTATAATTGGGGAGTCAATCTTGTGCAAACTGTACTTATTAGAAGAATGATACTCCTAACTGATACTGGATGTAATAAGGGTAATAATCCTAGGATGATCCTCTACTACTGCTACAATTGAACTGTCATCTGGAATATCTATGATAGCTATCACCATTTTTGCATCTGGTTGTATGGGCAGAGTTGCTGAAGGAATGACCACGATGCAGTGGGGTCGCCACTCCTTCCGCACCACCACTGGGGCAGAAGGTTGAGTAGGAGAGCTCAGCCCTATGATAATGGGTGCTGTAGAAGGGGTAGGATCCCTTGGCCATAGCTGGATCACCAACTAGGTACATTTTTCCTTGGATGCAGCCTTCATGACCTTAGATGGAATGGGAGATGTTGAAATCTACAGATGGTAGAGTAGTGGGGTGGAGACTCCACTGACACTCAAGAACTACCCCTGTGGTGGTGGTCCCGTGGTGAATATATCGTATTTTGATGTGGGGTAGCAGCTGGAAAATCAACCAAGTAAGCGGGCGGTTGAACCTCCGCTTTTCTAGTAATGTGTAATGTATGGGCTTCATAGGCCCTCTTCTAATGAATCTGCCTCTCTATGTTGTGGGAGATAATAGATAGAAGGTTGAACTGGGTATCAGACTTTGAGTGTCCATATGCTCCGCCTACTTGGCATAGAATAGAATAGGGGTCGGCGTATGACCTCCTACTACTAGAAACTTCTGGTTGCAAGTGCACCACTGGAGGAGATGATTTATGAATCCTCCTGGCATCTTCTCTGTCTGATCCTGAGAGAGGATGAAACTTGTTTTCTATAACCAGTGGTGAAGTGATCATGGGAGATTCATCCATAGCTAATTGAGCTGCTGCCTCTAGCTCCCTAGCTATCCAAGTGTGGAACCATTTGACCATACGGTTCTTATTCCTACACTGGGTATGGGGTTGGACGGGAGGACTGTGAGCTAGACCCATACTCAAATGTCAGGGAGGCAAGCCCTAAAATTAGAGGAGCCATACCTCAGGAGGGTAGATGGTAAGGTGCTAGCTTGCACTGGGGCAACAGGGGCAACCCTAAGATGAACTGTAACTAGAACTGGTACTATCGGTACTATTGGAACAATAATAGTTGAAGTCTATGGTACTACCATAGCTTTCCTCTTCAGTGAGGAGACATCAGAATCATATGGTAAATCTATCCTAATGATCAGCTTCTGCCTGATCACCTTCTTCTTGTTGACTGTGGTGAGAATAATGCCCTCACAAGTAATCCTGGTCCCCCCAAATCACTGGCCAATGTGGATCAAGTGGGTACAGTCCAAATGAGGGAAGTCAGCCAGGTCTAAAGCTAGATCCATACCGTGAGGGAAAGAAGACAAATTTCTGAGAACAAGCCATTTGCACAACTATAAAAAACTGACAATGAACTGCACTATACTAATTGAAAAGAATATGCAATGAGAAATGAACTTGTATCAATTTTTTGTCTCCATAGATTTTGAATTTTGAATTTTGAAAATTTGAACCCACATCCAACAACTTGGAAGCATTAAATGGGGTTCAAATAGATTTTAAGAGATTGATTGAAAGAGGAATTTGAATATGAATCCAAACTTCAACAAATTTAGGTATGTTAAAATATGTATTCAAAATTTTTGATAGGATGTTTCCATAGGTTCAATTATGTTTTGAATTTGAATTTTGTGATTTTGAGGACCCTTTCCTATAACAAATTTGGGTATGTTAAAGTAATGGTCAAAATGATTCTGTTTGTGTTCGATTATTTTGCAAAAATTTAGAATTCTTACTTAGCAAATTTAAGTATGCTTAGTGAAGAATCTAAGCGTGTTTTGTTTGATTCTTAGCACATTTATGTATGCTAAGAAAATCCTAAGTGTTTCATTTTTTTTTGGAAATTTTTTTATTTTTTAAAAAGGGTAGAATCCTTAGAAAATTTGTTATGCTAAGGGAATCCTAAGTTTTTTGTTTTATTTTTGAAGTGTTTTGAAAGTAAAGATTAAACTTTAGTAAATTAGGTATGCTAAAGATGAAGTCCCACTTGGTTTTATGAATTTGAAATTTCACTTAGCAAATTTGAGTATGCTAAATTAAATTCCAAATGGTGTGTTTAAAATTTTGATTTCATTTTTTATTATGAAAAATGGAAACTTCTCTTTAACAAATTTTGGTATGCTAAAGGAAGAAGTTCCAAAAGGTGTTTGAAATTTTTGTTTTTTTTATTTGGAAGCTTTATTTAAAAAATTTGGGTATGTTAAATAAAGTTCCAAATTTTGTTTAAAAATTTTGAGATATGATTGTTGATTTTGATTTTGGATTTGGAAACTTTACTTAGCAAATTTGATTATGCTAAGTGAAATTCCAAATGTGTTTTGAAAAATTTTGAATTTTGGGATTTGGAGACTTCATTTAACAAATTTGGGTATGTTAAGTGAGGTTCCAAATGTGTTTAGGAAATTTTGAAATATGATTGATGATTTTGATTTTCAATTTGGAAACTTTACTTAGCAAATTTTATTATGCTAAGTGAGGTTCCAAATGTATGTTAGAAATTTTTTTGAAATATGATTGTTTATTTTAATGTTGGATTTGGAAACTTCACTTAGCAACTTTGATTATGCTAAGTGAAATTCCAAATGGGTTTTGAAATGTTTTTTGAAACATGGTTGTTGATTTTGATTTTGGATTTGGAAACTTTACTTAGCAAATTTGATTATGCTAAATGAAGTTCCAAATATGTTTTGAAAATTTTTTGAAATAAGATTGTTGATTTTGATTTTAGATTTGGAAACTTTACTTAGCAGATTTGATTATGGTAAATGAAATTCCAAATGTATTTTGAATTTTTTTTGAATTATGATTATTTATTTTGATTTTGGATTTGGAAACTTTACTTAGAAAATTTGATTATGCTAAATCAAATTCCAAATGTGTTTTGAAATTTTTTTAAATATGATTATTGATTTTGATTTTGGATTTGGAAACTTTACTTAGCAAATTTGATTATGCTAAGTGAGGTTCCAAATTTTGTTTAGAAAATTTTTGGATTTAGAATTTGGAGACTTTACTTGAAAATTTTGGATATGTTAAATGAAGTTCCAAATATTGTTTGAATATTTTTTTTGAAATATGATTGTTGATTTTAATATTTTGAAAAGAGGGTCTCCCTTCAACAAATTTAGGTATGTAGAATGGAATATCAATTTTTATTTATGAAGTATGAAATTTTGTGTGTGATTGCTGCTTTTTTATTTTATTTTATTTTTTTTTGAAAAGGGAGGAATTCCAACTTAAAACATATGTGGGATATGTTTAAGTTGGATTTCCTAAATGATATTTTATTTTTAGTTGGGAATGAAATCTTCATTTAATAAATTGGAGTATATTAAATGAAGGTATTCATGTATGCTTTTTTTTTGAAAATTTTTATTTTGTTTACAAATGAACTTTCCATTCAATAAGTATGAATGTATGGAAATAGAAAGATTCATGTGTGCTTTTGAAAACTTTATGGTTACAATTATGATTTTTTGAAAAAAAATGATTGTTCATTTTTTTTTTGAAAATGAAATCTTCATTAAAGTGAATTGAAAGAAGATGTTCATTTGTGCTTTTGGAACATGTAACAATTATGTGAATTGTAAAATGAGGGTGAAGAAATTTTGTGGAAAATATTTTATTAAGTGCATTTTGGGAAAGGTGCTTTGGAAAAGGTAAAGTTTTTTATGGAAGATTTATTATTTTAGGATGAACCTTTGCTTATCATTAAAATGATAAGGAAGAAGTATTAAAGATGTTTTCTTTTTATTTATTTAGATCTTCTTCATTTTACCCATTGGAGGACCCAATGGGGAGTTTGAAGACCAACAAGGAATGCGGTCCTAAAACCTATAGATGTTGGCTAACTTAACTCAAGAATGAAATGAGCTAAGTGCCAATGAAAAGAAGGATAGTCTTGGATTCATACCAAAGTATAAACCCACTATTGATACTCAAAGATAATGATCATTAACTAAAGATGGAGAGAGGAACCATCCCCAGCAGAGTCCCAAGAAAAATTTGTGGTGAATAAATTCGTATAGGGAGTCGCCTTCAAATCTGTAGGGAGAAAGAAAAGAAGAGTCCTATAAAAATTCATCTTGGTAAGATGCCACACAGATCCACAGATGTACTTATTCAGGTGATCAGGTACATCATCAAAGCAATAGTGTACTATCACAAAATACAGAAAGCACTATCCTTTAATAGACCTAATAACCTCAATAATGACTTCTAAGGATGATGGGTCTGCATATGTACCAGAGATTCTTCCCCTACTTTTCATGGAAAAGTTAAGCAAGGTTTATTTTAAACTAGGTCCATTAAGTTCACTACGGGGGCAAGCCCCCGTATTTAATTACATCTTAAAGGATGGGATCCCTTAGAAAAACTCTCACTTAAGGTAAATGATCTTTGTCATTGAATATTATAATAGGAAAAGACTAGCAATCGATTGGTTTATGTTTGAAGATCAAAATGGGATTGATCAAAAGAGGGATTTATTATCAAATCCATAATAAAAGATAAGTAAGAGATGCCCATGATGCTAGGAAACCTAGCGAGGATCTCAGACTATCATATAGTTGGGCTTTATATTTTTGAAATTGATTTAGTTTGTTTAAGTTGAATTTTTCATTAGAATTTTAGGACTTAAGATTTCTTAACACAAGATTAAGGAAATGACTAGGAGGTGAGGAATTATGCTTATGGCCCACAAAGGGGAGAAGCAACCTCAGAACCTAAATCTAGGGAGCTTTGGTGAGGGCCGTAAGCATAACCTAAATCTAAAGTGAAAAATGGGTAATTAGTTTGCCTCCACAAAAGACAACAACCCACCTGATGGCTTGGACTTACAACCGCCTGGGGGTTGCCGCCAACTAATTCCTCCTATGATTTTAAATTCATAAAGGCGAGCCTTTATGCTTACACAAGAAAGCTAGAATGTTATTATTTAGAAAGAGACTAAGTCCTTAAACTCACTCCCTAAAGAGAATAGATCATGTAAAGGGACATGCTTCAAATGATATAAATCTAATGCAATTCAAATTTCATTTTATTTTTAATGTAGAAAAATATTTTGACTCGGGCTAATAGAATTTTTATGACTAATGCATGAGAAAGAAGATTATTAGCCAAAATCAGTGAGAAGGGATGATGTGAGTTTCCACCATGGCTCTCAAAGGTCAAGTCAGGTTCTCTAGAAAAGTGGAAGCCCTCCAATCAAGAGTGAAATAAGATGCATTTGTGCATGATATTATAAATAAATGCTCATCCAGTTAAGCGGTTGCTAATTCTTTTATCTTGATTTTAAACTTAAGCTTTAGGTGAGGTTATGAGTTATTTAATTTTAATTTGAATTATTAAGTTAGGTAAAAGATTTATTTTTCCCTAAAGAGCCTAATCCACATCCAGGCCTTACATAAAGCAAGTAAGAAACTAGAAAAATCTTGCCACTTAATGCAAAAGCTAAACAAATCATCAATCAATTTATAAAGCTTATTGCAAAAAAGAATAAATGGCGGTTGTAGCCAGGCACCACCACACAGACTTGAAAATATAAAATGTGGGTTGCCAAGCTCAACCCTTATACAATCTAGATTACAAATGAATTAAATTACAATTAAGCAAAGGAATTCATTATTTTGGGGGGTCTTCAAGCTTTATTCTTCTATAATTTTTCATCTTTCTTCTTTTATTTTCTTCTTTGGTTCCTTCTTTGGATGGTTGGATGGTAGATGCTCTAAGGCTTCATATGGTGCATAAGATAAGATATTATGACCAATGCTCATCCTAATCCACATAACAAATCATTCCAAAATTATAATTATACAAATTTTTACATGAAAAGGGAAAAGTGGAAATCTAACTAACACCTGTAAAATAAAGATTAGCTAAAACACACCACACAAATCCCAAGCATGTAAATTATACTTATCACTCCACATATGGGTGACTAAGTCCACCTGGCCTATAGATTATGCTTAGGGGTATAATGCATCTGCAAGCAAAAGCATTTATATTTTTATTTATGATAGCACCCCTTAAGCACAATCCCCTATAGAAAAAATTAGTTAGACTCCTACCATTCATTCTACGAGCATACACCCTAACATCTATTCTAAAACATATATTACAAAATAAAATATAACATCAAACCATGCACCAACTTAACCTAAGGTTAGACGTGGTGACTTAGGCTAATGTGTGTGCTTTGAAGGTTTGTGTGGTATGCTTAGTTATGGCTTTAGGGTCAAATTTTCTAAGTGTGAAGGACATGTTCAACATAGAGGAGGGTTTCATTTAAGTTGTTTAAGTTTTTTGGGTTGATTGTATTTCATGTTTTAATTTGGTTTAACTAAAACCTATAATTAATTACTAAGTTATGAAAAGAGGGAAAGATAAGTGAACTTCTCTTTCCTTCCCTAACCTTAACTAATTTTCTAAAGTATGTTCATATTTCAGCTTCATTTGGGTGAATTTTTTTATTACATCTTTTAATCAATCCTATGTTTAGATAAACCCTAAACAAACTTATTCAAAGAGAAAGGCATTTTAAGATTAAATAAAATGAATCAAAATTCACATAACACACATTACTTCATCTCTTTCCCAACATGCATATGGATGGACCTTAAGCATATCTATAGAAGTAAATGAGAGTAGTTAACATACTTTATGATGCATGCTAGGTAATCCATTTAAGAAAATTTAGAAGTTGAATATGCATGATTTTTCTTAAGTAGAAAAGGTTTTCCTTCTCCAAAATTTCAGATACATACATGAAAGTAAGAAAGGCATAAGTGAGTAAAGTGCCATTGTTAACCAGAGGTTTAAGGTATAAGACCTACTTAAGGCTACTTAAAGCCTCACAACCTTGAGGTTGTACAGACTAATATACCACTTTACATAAATACAAACATGCATATAAAAGAAATGAAATAGAAAAGGAAGATGCAAAAGTTGTGTAATAGATTTGTTTTGTTTATGTAATTTATGTTTGTAAGTGTAGGTAATCCTTCTTAGATGGTAGCATAGGGATGAATAGGCTATGAAATTAGTTGAGCATTAGGTCCTTTTCAAATGAACCTTATATCTAACCAAATTCCTATTCAAAACTATACCAACATTGAAGAAAAAGGAAACCTATACTAAGCATACCTTTATAATATTTCACATGCAAGCTTATAATTAAAGTATAAGTAGCATACTTTCAGGTTTGATATTTCATTTATAAGTTTTTAAAATAATTTGGATTTAGTAGTGATAATAGCCACACATAATTTATTTTAGCCAACACATGCACATATGATATAAAGTAAACAATTTCATTTTAAAATTTGAAACATGAACTTATGAATGATGAAATCACAAGGCATACAACTTAACATGTTGAGGAAAGATTCAAAGTAATGAAAGCAAGTAAAAAAACTCACTTCACTTAAATTTAAAGACATTCTATAGAATAAGAAAATTTAGAATAAATCAAAGTGAATTTCAAAGTGATTTTTGTTTAGTTTGAAGTTTGATTTAATTTTGAAAAGGTGAGATGAGTTTACTATTCTTAACTCATTCCCACATGCATTTTATATTTTTGTTAAATTATTAAATAATTAGATCCATTTTTATGCATTGATTAGGTTAAGATATGAATTAAGTAACTTAATTAACCCTTACCTACACCACCTTAGAAGAATTAACTAAATAATTATGAGCTAATGAGATGACATAAAATCCACAAGGAATTTAAATTTGCAATGCACATAATAATGCACCTACTGCAATTTAGCTCACAATTAAAAGTTAATTAAGCTAAGGGGGTTAGCTTACGTAATTTTAAAACACCATTTCATACTTATGAATTGTGTTTTCATTTCATTAATTGAACTTAGGCTATTAAACACCTAAGCATCAACCCAAGGTAGATTAATTAAGTTTTGGAACTTTTTAGAATTTTTAGAAAATTAATTAAGGGGATAATTATATGAGGAGATTAAGGAGAGAAGAGGGGACTTAGAGAATAGCTTAGGGGAAATGCCCCAAAATTATTCCATAAACCTCCTACTTACTAGATCTGACCTTAATCAACCCTAATCAAAGGGTAAAACCACTGATCATACCCTAATTATTCTTAATTACATGAGAAGGGTAATTAAGGAAACCACATCCAATTACTATAATCAAGCCTTTAATAAATCCCAAGAAAGTTAGAGGAGGCAGAGGTCATCCCCTAAAATATACCCAAGAAATTTGGGATTAATTAGAGACCTAATCAAAGAGTAATTAGCAAAATAAAATTTCTAATAAAACATCAAATTCAGAGAAAATCATAATTTAAAACTCATCAAAATTAATTTTAAAATGTTCTAGGTTTAATTATCTATCTATAGAATTTTATTTCATATTTTTTCTAAATTTTCTATGAAGAGTTATGCAATTTTGTAGATCTATGGATTAATCAAAAATTAATTAAGCATTTTAATTAACACTAAGTAATCCCTAGCCCACATCGCGATGTGTGGCGGCGGCAGTCAGCATGCTTTACACGCATCACGCCGTGAGGGGGTAACTTAAATATCACATCCCAAATGGCGGTGGTGGCGCACGTGCTTATATTCTCTACCGTCCAATCAAAGATTGGATGTTTATGGATTCACCTATGGTTTATAAAGGATAAACATATAACTAAATGTGCTAAATAATCTCAGCCCTCCATTTGAAATGCATGGATGGACGATTGAGATGAGCCAAGTTCTTTCCCTTGATCAATAGAGACCCTCCATGACCAAGAAGATCCAAGCCCGATCGAGCATGGAATCAAACCAAAATCAACCCACACCATCTAGATACAGAGAGAAGAAAATCCAACAGTCAAAATTCGATGAGGTGAAATTTGTTTCACAAAGCTCCATACCATATTGAGTTTAGTGATCAAAAAATTCTATACCTCATCAGAAGTGATCATCGGCACTCAAGATCGATGAGGTAGCTTTGTCTAGTGGAGACGAAGCCCTGTTAAAATTATTAGGTCTTGGGATTGAGCGGCTTGCTCTATGGACCAACACCACTTAAAGATCCTTATGGATTTGATCCAATTTCTTCTTTCCTTGCTATGGGAACTCCAATGAAAGCGTGAGTGATCTCAAATTTGTCCTTAGAAGAAGTGTGTAGGAGGAATTGGGAGGAAATCAAGCATAGAAGAAGTTGGTAATTCACTATACCTCCCCTATTTTTCATTGTTCAAAAGCTGAGAAGAAGAAAATGGGAAGAGCTCTAGGAGGCTTAGGATCAATCCCTAGTGGCTCCTCTGGCTTCCTATTCTTCAATCAACCTTGCATGTGTGAAAATAGAAGTGAATTAGGGGGAGTATTTCTCCCCCTTGAAGAATCAGACTGTCAGCAATGGTCTTGATATTTTGATCCAATTGATGAGATTGTGAAGGTTGTTTGATCTATTTTTAGTGTGTACATGATCAGTTTTATCTAAGGAATGGGTTGCCAACTTCCCATGTACTGAATTTGAGCTTAAGAGGGAGTTTAAAATTTTAATTTTAAGCTAGGGGGTTGGGTTTGGTCTAAGGACCAAATGGCCTAACCCAAACCCATTGGGTTGGGTGCACCACTCATCACTAAGTCCCCTTGAGCTTTTAGAAAAGCCTCAAGTGATTGTGAAAATGGTATATCAAATTACCCATGGTTTAGGCCAAAATTTTGTTCTATGGCCTAGGGGTAAGATGGTAATTTAGCTATTTTTTCACTTTGGACATGTTGGGTATGTGGAGAAACTAGGTTGGCCAAGTTTCAATGGATTTGGAAACCATTTGATAGGGTTTGGCTAATGTTGACCCATTTAGGTCAAAATGGGTCAAATTGGGTCAAGTTGACTAATAGGTTAAATTGGGTCAAACCAAGGGTTGGGTCAAGTTCATATGACCATTTGAAATGTTTTGCTAGCTTTGGTTTGATTCAATTTGGTATATATTTGGTTTTGGCTCATATGACTTCACTTAGGTCAAATGGATAGAGTTGACCTATTTGACCCATTTGACCTATTTGAGGTAGGTCTAGGGTAGGCTTAGGATATGCTAGTCATATGGAGTGGATTTGAATCTTTGTTTCCAATCAATTTGGGTTAAGTTTAATTTTGGCTCAACATGACCCCTTTAGTCATGTTTCTGTCATTGGAGGGTAGGTCTAGTTGGAAAATTGAGGCTTTGGTCAAGTTACATAAGTGACTTGGGATAGACTTGACCCATTGGTTCCAATCAATTTGGCTTAGATCAAGTTTTGACACATTTTGACCCTTTAGGTCAAAAGGGTCTAGTTCAAAACATAAATAAGGAGTGAACTAGATCAATGATTTTAATCAATTTGACCTATGGTGGAATTTGGTTATGTAAGGTTTTTTAGGTTAATCTTGACTTGGCCAACTTAGTTCGACTTGGTTTGACCCAATTTAGTTGATTGATCATCCCATGATGATTGTTGATCATGATGAGAGGGATATATGAGTTTGATTCAATCCAAATTGGTTTGGATCAAAAGTTGGCTCATAAAGGTACTTTAGGTCACTTTGGGTCAAGTGAGCCTAAGTGGATAAAATGGCTTCATCAAAGCTTGATTTGAAGTTGATTGATCTTCTATATGGACTTATGATTGAAATATAAATACATTTACAAGTGGTTTGAAGTCAAATGGATTTAGATCCATTTGAAAATTTCATATTCAAAGGAAGGATATGAAAGGGTCTTGGGTTTGATTTTTAATTATGTTTTGATTGAATAATTAAAGTTTGGATTTATATATGAGCTCGTGATTGTAGGTTTGATTGAACCATGAAAGAAAATCAAGAGTTTGTCTTGATATGAAAGTGATTTCACTAAGTTCAAGATTTTGGCTTGAAAGGCTTAGATTTGATTTAGACTGGATTTGAGTTTGATTTTTGGTATTAATTTTGATTTTTTCAATTTATATTTCATTTATATATGTAAATATAAATGAGAATATAAATTGATCATGAGAAAATTTTAAGGATTTGAAGTGGTTTAATCATGATTTAGGTTAAATCCATTAAAGGGAATTTAATGGATTCAAGGGAATTTATAAATTCAAATTTAATTTTTGCATTGGATTTGATTGATTTATATCTATATTAGGATATAAATAAGTTTTGAAGAAATCCCATGAATTTGAAATGGTTTGATCATGATTTAGGTTAAATATATTAAAGGGAATTTAAAGGATTTTAAATTTGGATTTTAATTTGTGGGTTTGATTTTATTGATTTATATTTATATTTCATCTATATATGAGAATATAAATGAGAATATAAATAAGTTTTGAGAAAATCCCATGAATTTGAATAGGTTTGATCAAGGTTTAGGATTGATTTTGGCTAAGTCCTTTAATAGAAAATTAAAGGGACTTAAGAAAATTTTCATCAATTGATTTGGAGTTTTGAGTTTAGTTTGATTGATTTGAATTTATATTTCATCTATATATATGAATATAAATGAGAATATAAATGAATTATGAGAAAATATCAAAGGTTTGAATAGGTTTGAATCATGGTTGTGGTTAATTCCTTAAGGGAAGGATTAAGGACTTAAGCAAAATTTGGACTTAAGAATTTTTTGATGGATTTTGATCATGGGTTTCAATCATATGGAGTTGATTTTGATTTGAAGGAAATCAAATTAAATTGATTTGGAGTTTAACTTGAAGGAAGGAAAGTGAGGAATGGTTTGAGCTAAGGGTAGGAAATTTTCTTATGGCTAACTCTTCTAGGTCTTCTAGGGCTAGGTTGAGTGTCCACCTAATCACTAGATGTGTCTTAAGACTAAGGAACTCTTAAAGTCTAAGAGAAGTCTTATGTCCAAGATAGAGGGGTTGAGAGCTCATCCTAAAAATGAGGTCAACAAAGGCATAGCAGACTTACATCTTCTAAAGCAGGGAACAATAGCCGGGGTGACCTATTGGTAGCACAACAAATAGAACCTGACTTAGGGGCAACTACTGAGTGAATGCTACTGGGGACTTATATCAACTAAAGAGTAGTTAGGCAATTCCTATAGGGAGTTTTGTTGACAGTACCATAAAGATAGGATGCCTGCTTGGAAAAAGGTACTGATAGGGTCCTCTTAATCCATAAGTGAAATATAGTGGACTTGTTGGTGTGCAAGGGACCACACTGAGAAGGGGCTATGTCATCCTTGACCTATCTTAGAGACCTATCTCAGATTTACTCTACCAAGGGAGAATTGACACATCCATAGGACAGATTCCCCAACCATAGGGGTGGCTACTAGGAAAGGGGAACTGTCTAATCTGATAGTAACCTGGATAATGTCTAAATAAGGTCGCAAAGGATGTGATCCAAATATAGTGCCCATAGGGGATGTGCTGATAGGGGTGTTATTTTTAGCCCTAGAAAAGAAAGCCTATAAGTGTACAGTGGCCATCTCAAGGAGAAAGCATAGAAGACTTACATCTGCCATGAGTGGTGTATCCTAAGGTGCGAGAACTAACCAACCTAAGGTGTATTTGCAGCATTAGTGGTGTATCTGTCAACATAGTGAGAACCAACCAATCTAAGGTTCCCGTCGATGTGCAATGATCAATCTAGATAGAAAGCGTGTAGGATTATAACTTTGCAATTAGAATTGATCATCAGGATAGTCTGTCATTGGAAGGACAGATGTTGTCTGACCTAAAGTGACTACTAAGCGAGGAGCCCCTAGGAAGGACTAGGGAAGGAGCTGTTAGGAGACTTATCCTAAATCTTAAATATACTCGACCTAGACAGTGAATGAAGGCTAATCCAAGAAGAAAGCATAGTAGGCTCACATCCTTTTAAATGAAGCTAACTTGAGGTAGCGTACTGGCCACATAGTAAGACCTAACAAACTAACAAGGTGCTCATCAGTGTGCAGTGGCCAAGTAAGGAAGGAAAATGTAGCAGACTTACATCTTCCAAAGCAAGAACACCACTGGGGTAACACACTAGTAGGGTAGCATGTCAGTCCGATGTGGAGCAACTACTAAGTGAGTGTCATTGGGGGTGATATCTCAATCCAAAATAGATTGATACAAAAGATATGTGTTTGTTTTATATGTTTGTGTTGTGTCAATGAAGGATATGATGCTGCTCAGGTTCCTTACACCTACCCTAAACACATCATGGAGGATTCACAAACAAGAATACTTTCAACATGGAAGAGATTGAATTTGAAATGGAATTTTCATTGATGATTATTATTTTCAGACATAATTTATAATATTTCATTAAGTAGAGCCCATTGATTGGAAGCATGGGTGCTCTCCCTTATGATTAATAAACTGATAAAATCCTCCTTGGTAGGCCTTCTCTATGACAAAAGGGCCTTCCCAAGTGGGTTCAAACTTGCTTCCCATCTTATGATGGGCAACAATGGGTCTCCTATGAACTAAAATGAGCTCTCCTACTTAGAAAGCTCTAGGATAGACCAACTTGTTGTGAGCTTGAATTATTTTAGCTTTGTACAACTTGAGGTTTTCGCATGCCTGTAGGCATCTCTCCTCCAAACCTTCTAGCTATTCTAACCACAACTTGGCATTCTATTCTGTTGTGATCTTGCTACCCACATATATTCTTAGTGGTGGGAGTTGGACTTCTAATGGTAGAACGGATTTGGACCCATACACTAAGGAAAAATTAGTATTTTGAGTTGGAGTTTTATATGTCATGTGGTAGGCCCACAATGCTTCAACTAAATGCTAATGCCACTGTCTCTTATTGTTGTCGAAGTGTCTTCTTCAGTATTTGGATGAGAGTTTTGTCGAAGGCTTCTGCTAAGTCGTTTACCCTCGAGTAGTTAATGGTAGAATATCTCCAATATATACTGAGATGTGACCTCTCTGAGTGGAATCGCCTTCCCCCATTTGGAAAACTAGTCAGTAGAAGCTAAGATGAATCAATGACCCTCAGTCACAATCTTATGGTCTTTGTGCTTGTATGAAAAATGTAACCACATATGATAGAAAGACTGTTGATACAAGACACCATCCACAAGAGTGTAGGAAAGTACTCTCTGCTTCTTTTGATGGGCTTGAGACTTCTCTTAAGGTAGTTTGCCTTTATTTAGGTAATCCATGAATGGTTGTCTCCAATCTAACTCCTCAACCTTTTTTCCAATGGCAACCTCCCCTTCAAGAGAGTACTTTTTGATGATTTCAATATCAATAAAGGTTCAGACTTGTCTATTTGGGACCTTTATTGATATGGACTCATCTTCCAAACATGCCAACTCCTTGGTAAGCTTGGCTAAAGCATATGCTTTGACGTTATCTTTGCAAGGAATCTTATAAATGGTAACCTTTGGGATTTGGGCCAACAACTCCATGGTGTACTTGTGGTAGTTATGGAGCTTTAGGCTTTAAAACCTTATAGGACCTAATGATTTGGTTGATTACTAGCTGAGAATCCTTGAATATGTTGATGTTCTAGATGCATAGAGTAAGGGCTAACTCCAGACTGGCAATTAGTGCCTCATATTTAGCTTCATTATTGGTGCAAGGATTAGACAAATGTATGATAATCTAATGACATTGCGCTCTAGAGTTAAAAGAACAATTCCTACTCCTATTTTTCATGGAATAATAGATTGTGATTTTGCTCCTCTTTGAGAGGAAGCCACACCATCAAAGTAAATCTCCCAGCAATGAATGCTAGTGTCCCCTAAGTTCATGATTTTTTCATCTGGGAGATCATCACTAAGCGAAGAGTCAGCATGAAGTGTGTGTGCTGCTATGAAATCCACTGCACTTGTCCTTTCACCACATGGATGGGTACAAAGGTAATGTCAAACTATGAGAGGATCATGGACCATCATGCTAACCATTTGGATAGTGTCGTCCATGTCATGAGATACTGTAGTGGATTCATTTTAGAGATTAAGTTCACCTTCTGAGGAAGCATGTAGTACTATAGCTTTTGGGATGCAAAGATAAAAATTAGGTAATGCTTCTCAATGGTTGGATAATTAGCCTCAGCAGGGATTAGACAATGGCTCAGGTAGTAGAGTGTATTTTTCATCCATTTGTCATTAGCTTGTGCCAATAAAGCACCAATAGAGTCATCTAATGCAACAGTGTAAAGTATGAGAAGCTTGCCTGGGATAGGGGCTACTAGAATCAGTAGTGTCATCAGGTAATGCTTGATGTATTTAAAGGCAAGATCACACTTGTCATCCCACTTGAACTTGGCATCTTTTTTGACAAGTTTCGAGAATGGCTGACATCTTTCTGATAGATTGGATATAAAGCATCTTAGATACGCCAACCGCCCTTGGAATGATCTGAGTTGAGTTAAACTTTTAGGGGTGACATTTCTAATATTGCCTTGATCTTCTTCAGATCAATTTCAATTCTCTCGTGTCAGATAATAAACCCAAGGAATTTCCTTGAAGCTACTCCGAGCGCACACTTCAGGGGTTCATTTTGAGGTTAAATTATCTTAACTGTTTGAAAACTACTCTCAAGTCAAAGAGATGGTCTTTCTTTTCTCTACTTTTTGATTATGAGGTCATCGACATAACACTCAACTTGATGATGAATGAGTTCATCGAAGATTTGAGTTATAGCCCATTGGTATGTAGCAATGACATTTCAAAGGCTGAAAGGCATGATCTTATAGCAATAGATTCCGATTGGGGTTATAAAAGCATTGTTTCTTTCATCTTTAGTAACCATATTTATTTGGTTATATCCAGGAGAGCCATCTATGAAACAAAAGACTACATGAGATGAGGCAATATCCACCATCCACTTCAGGATTGGTAGTAGAAATTCATCTTTTGTACATGCCTTATTTAAATCCTTAAAACCAATGCATATGTGAATTTGGCCAATATTTTTCTTAACTAGGATGATGCTAGCTAACTAGGTAGGGTATTTTTCTTCTTGGATGAAGCTAACATCGATCAGTTTCATGACTTCATAAATGACCTATTATTGTTCTATGTCTAATCACATGCGTCTAGGAGCTTGCTTGATAGGATTAGCAGTAGACTCTATTACTAGTTTATGGATCACTATGTCAAGAGCCAATCCATGCATCTCTTCATAACTCCATGCAAAGCAGTCCTTAAACTCAGTTAATAGTCTAATTAAGTCATTGGTTTCAATTTCATTCAACAAAGAACTAGTGTATGTCGGGAGTGTAGATCTTCTTCAGTTCCTAAGTTGATTTCCTTGAGCTCGTTGATGGTTGACTTGATCTCTTCTTTGCACTCTGTCGGTGCATCTATGTCTTCAAAATCATCTGAATCATATGAATTTTCTAAGCATATGTCCTCATATGAGTTAATGTGATTTTGAAAGAACCTATCTGATTCCCAATGATTGTTGATGACTAAGCTATATTCATCATCATCGACTAGACCCACTATACTGAATCCTAGTCCCGATCTTCATTGAGAGCTTTTGCATTTGTTCCTACATATTCTTTTGAAGTTGTCTGACCTATGCTTTGTCCAAGTATGTGGGATTAACCCTTTCTTTGCTAAATTATGAACACAAGGCAAGTATCAATCAAAAGGTAATTCTATTAAATCTTTATATGAATCATCCTAAAGTTCTATATCAACTTCTTGACTTAAAGATGATGCTTTGAAAAAGAACCTCTGAGTCTTCACATGTGTAGATGACATAGGGGCTTCCTTAACTACTAAACCCTCAGGTTTTTGAGAGGAATGTGGGGTTAGAGCTAAGGTTCCCAACTGATGCCTAACTACTTCACATATAGACTTGGATACAATTATGCTTTGCTTTTAAGCCCGGTCTTCATCGCTATCTGGCTCAAGTGTCACCACCAAAGAAATCTACTGCTGAGAAGTGTTGGCTAGTGTGATAACCATATAAGACTCATCCTATGAACTAGATTCTATGTCTATATGGATAACAAGTGTACTCCTGGTAGCTGAGACATATCTTCTATTAGATGGCCAATAATGAGGTTTTCCACCCATGGGACTACCTCTAAACTAGCCTCTTCCTCTGCCTGGTGGAGGTCAGGTCATCCTACCCATATATTCAAATGGAATAACGAACCATGGGTAGAATCAAATGTCAGGCACCACTTCCTCTTCCAAGTCTATTTTCACTCAATTTTATTTTCTTTTTCATTCTCTATTTTCTTTTTCTCTTTCTATTTCTTTTCTTTTTTATTTTCTATTATTTTTAAACTTTGGCCAACTTCATGAGAATAGACTTGTTGATTTTGAGCGAGTTAGTAAGGCGCATCCTCATATATGCCGACCTCATGAACTATAAATGGCTCCAGATCTCCTTTGACATGGTAGACGATCCCACATCTCAAAAACTTAATACACAGATGTAGAGAGGATGGAACTATGTTTTTCTCATGCATCCATTTTCTCCCAAGCAAAGAGTTAAAAGATGTATCTAAGTCTATAATGTGAAACACTGCTTCGGTCTTCCAATCATCTATCTGTAAGGGCAACACTATGGAGGCTAAGGCCTTTTGACCTCACTTTTGGAGTGTGGATTCAATCTTCCCATCTTGGACTTAAGAGTCTTCTAGACACTAAGAGTTCCCTAGTCATAAGATTCTTCAAATAATTAGGTAAACACTTAACCTAAGCCTAAAGACTTAGAAGGGTTAACCATAGGATTAGGTTATGCCTTAAGGATTAGGATAATCCACTTACCCTACAACCTAAATCCAATCCAAGTTCACCATCTCAAACCAAATCTCATGTTTAATTCAAACATCAAATTCAAATTCAAATCCAACCTCAAATTCCAAAATCAAATGATGGAAGCCCATGATCAAATCCATACTTGAAACCCTTCCTAAGCCATATGACCTATCTTATGGACTTAGCCAAATCATAATCCAAATCAATTCAAAATAAATTGATTTAATTTGATTTAGTTTGATTTGGTTTTTTTCATTTGAATGTAGATTTGATTTATATTTAGTAAGATGATTGAAGATATAAATTGATTATGAGAAAATCTAAACCCTAAACCCTAAACTTTAAACCCTAAACCCAAAACCTTAAACCCTAAACCCTAAACCCTAAACCCTAAACACTAAATCTTAAACCCTAAACACTAAACCTTAAAAAACCCTAAATCCTAAACCTTGAACCCTAAAAACCTAAAACCTTAAAGCCTAAACACTAAACCCTAAACCCTAAACCCTAAACCCTAACCCTAAACCATAAACCCTAATACCCTAAACCCTAAAACCCTAAACACTAAACCCTAAACCCTAAAAAAAAACCTAAAAACCTAAACCTAAACTAAATAAAATTTAAAAATAAAATAAAATAAAAACCTAAACTAAAACCTTAACCTAAACCTAGTAATAAAATAAAATAAACTAATAAAAATAAAATAAAATAAAAAATAATAACCTAAACTAAATTAAAAAATAAAATAGACCTAACAATAAAAAACCTAAAAAAATAAAAACTAAATGTAAAATAAAAACAAAATAAACCTAAAATAAAAAAATAAAAATTAAGAAAAACTAAAACTTCAAAAATAAACCTAAAAATAAATAAAAAAATAAAACTTAAACCCTAAACTAAAAAAACCTAAACCTAAAATAAAAATAAAATAAACCAAACCTAAACTAAAATAAACTAAACTAAAATAAATAAAACCTAAACCTAAATCAAAAATAAACTAAACCTAAACTAAATAAAATAAATAAACTAAAAATAAACCTAAACCTAAACTAAAAAATAATTCTTAAAAATAAACCTAAAATAAAAACTTAAACCCTAATCCCTAAACCCTAACCCTAAACCCTAAACCCTAAAACCCTAAACCATAAAACACTAAACACTAAACCCTAAACCCTAAACCCTAAAACCTAAAAACCTAAAAACCTAAACCTAAACTAAATAAAATTTAAAAATAAAATGAAATAAAAACCTAAACTAAACCTTAATAAAATAAAATAAACTAATTAAAATAAAATAAAATAAAAATAATAACCTAAATATAACTAAAAAATAAAATAAACCTAATAATAAAAAACTAAAATAAAATAAAAACTACAGTAAATAAAAAACAAAATAAACCTACAATAAAAAAATAAAAATTAAGAAAAATTGAAACTAAAAAAATAAACCTAAAAATAAGTAAAAAATAAAACCTAGACCCTTAACTAAAAAAGATCTAAACCTAAAATAAAAACAAAATAAACAAAATAAAATAAACCTAAACCTAAACTAAAATAAACTAAACTAAAATAAATAAAACCTAAACCTCAATCAAAAATAAACTAAACCTAAACTAAATAAAATAAAATAACTAAAAATAGACCTAAACCTAAACTAAAAAATAAAACTTAAAAATAAACCTAAAATAAAAACCTAAACCCCAAACTTAAAAAAATAAAATAAAAACTAATCATAAAAAATAAAAAAATAAAACTCAACTAAAAAAAAACCTAAACATAAAAAAAAAACTAAAATAAAAATTTAAACTAAATTAAATAAACCTAAATAAATAAACTAAAATAAATAAATATAAAAAATAAACCTAAATAAAAATAAAAAATTAAATAAACTAAAATAAATAAAATAAACTAAAATAATTAAAATATATTCTAAATAAACTAAATTAACCCAAACCTACCGATTTACTGAATTTTTTTAAAGAAAAGAAAATAAACCTTAAGCTAACCCTAAACCCTAAAAATAAACTAAAAAAAAACCTAAACCTACTATTTTACTTAATTTAAAAAAAAAACTAAACTAAAACCTGAACCCTAAACCGAAAACCTAAACCCTAAACCCTAAACCCTAAACCCTAAAAATAAAAAATAAAAAAATAAAAAACCATAACCCTAAATCCTAAACCCTAAAACTAACCCAAAACTCCAAACCCTAAACACTAAACCTAAAATCCTAAACTATAAAACCTAAACCCTTAACCCTAAACCCTAAACCCTAAACCCTAAAAACCCTAAACTCTAAAGCATAAACATTAAACCCTAAACCTTAAACCCTAAACCCTAACCCTAAACCCTAAAACCCTAAACCTTAAACCCTAAACCCTAAACTGTAAACTCCAAACCCTAAACCATTAAAACCTAAAAACATAAACCTAGAAAATAATATAAAAATAAAACTCAACTAAAAAATAAACCTAAAAAAATAAACTAAAATAAAAGACCTAAACTAAAATAAATAAATAAAAAATAAATTAACTAAATTAAATAAAAATAAAAAGTAAACTTAAATAAAAATAAAAATAAAATAAAATAAAATAAATAAATAAAACTAAGTAAACTAGATAAACCTAAACCTATTGGTTTACTTAATTTAAAAAATATAAAATAAAAATCCTAAACTTAATCCCTAAAGCCTAAAACGAACCCTAAACCCCAAACCCTAAACCTACAACACTAATCCTTCAACCATAAACCCTAAACTCTAAACCATAAACCCTAAACCCTAAACACTAAAAATCCCTAAACCCTAAACCCTAAACCCTCAATTAGGCTCAGTCTAGATCTAGCAGTGGAGGCAAAGGCAGAGGTGACAGTTACCATAGTTTTGGTGAGGGATCTGGAGGTGCTGGTGGATATGGAGGTGGTGGTCGGAGCAGTGCTGGTTATGGAGGAAGAGGAGCGATAGAAGTTACAGTCATGGTGGTGGCGTAGGGGGAGATTGGTATACAACGGTGGATCCCATCACTCGAGAGGTCAGGGTGGTTCCGATGGGAACTAGAGAAACTAAAAAATGGTCGATCCTATATGCTACTTATAAAACTTTATCTTTACAGTAAAGATGGTTCTAGTTATATAGGGATTTTGATTTTCTCTATGCGTGCTCATTTTTTATCTATGTCATCGCTTGTGTCATAGAAAACTTGGTGTGTTACGTGGTTGATGAAATCGAAAAGAAGAAATGCTGAATCTGAATTAATTCACTGTTAAAAAAAAATCCAAAAATCTTAAACCCTAAACCTAAAACCTAAACCTTAAATCGCAAACCCTAAAAATCATAAACCCTAAATCCCAAACCCTATACCCTAAATCCTAAACCTAAACTAAAAAATAAAATAAAATAAAAACCAAAACTAAAACTTAAACCCTAAAAAAAAATAAAGTGAAATAAAAATAAAAATAAAACAAAAATAAAATAAAATAAAAACTTAAACCAAACTAAAAAAATAAAAAACACCTAAATAAAATAAAAAGTAAACCAAAAAAATAAACCTAAAATAAAATTAAATAAAAATTAAATAAAAACCTAAACCTAAAAAATAAACCTAAGAATAAATAAAAAATAAAACCTAAACCTTAAAAAAAAACTAAACATAAAATAAAAATAAAATAAGCCTAAACTAAGATATACTAAATTAAAATAAATAAAACCTAAAACTAAACCTAAACCAAAACAGAGTAAAATAAAATAAACTAAAAAAAACTTAAACTTAAACTAAAAAATAATACCTAAAAATAATCCTAAAATAAAAACATAAAACCACAACCTAAAAAAATCTTAAACTAAAACCTAAAAAATAAAATAAACATAAAACTAAACTAAAAATAAAACAAAACCTAAAGCTAAACCTAAAAAATAAATTAAAATAAATAAATTAAATAAATTAAAAATAAAAAAACCAAAAAAAACCTAAAATATAAACTAAATAAACCTAAACCTACTTGTTTACTTAATTTTAAAAAAAATTTAAAAATAGCTTAAACCCTAAAAAATAAGCTAAAAATAAACCAAAACCTACTAGTTTGTTTAATTTAAAAATAAACCAAAACTAAAACCTGAAACCTAAACCAAAAATCTAAACCCTAAACCTACACCATTAATAAAAAAAACCCTAACCTTAAACCCTAAATCCAAAATCTACAAACTCTAAACCTTAAACCCAAAACCCTAAAACCCTAAACTCCCAAACCCAAAACCCAAAACCCAAAACCCTAAACCATAAAATATAAACCGTAAACCCTAAACCATAATCCCTAAAAACCCTAAACCCTAAAGCCTAAACACTAAACCCTAAACCCCTAAACCCTAAACTAACCCTAACCCTAAATGCTAAACCCTAAATCCTAAACCCATAAACCCTAAACCCTTATCCCTAAATCTTAAATACTAAACCTTAAACCCTGAAAACCTAAAACCTTAAACCCTAAACCTTGAACCCTAAACCTATAACCCTAAACCTACAATAATAAATCCTAAATCCTAAACCCTAAACTCTAAACCCTAAACCCTAAATGTGAAACCCTAAATCTAAACCCTAAACCCTAAACCCTAAAACCCTAAACCCTAAACCCTAAACTAACATTAAACCATAAATCCTAAACTTTAAAAATAATAAACTCTAAAGCCTAATCCCTAAACCCTAAACTAACCCTAAATCCTAAGATAACCCTAAATAAAAACCAAATAAAAAACTTAAAAAATAAACCTAAAAATTAAACTTAAACCTTAAGCTAGAAAAAAAACATAAACATAAAATAAAAATAAAGTAAACCTAAACTAAGATAAACTAAACTAAAATAATTAAAACCTAAACCTAAACATAAAATAAACTAGATCTAAACCTAAACCTAAACAAAATAAAATATAATAAAATATAAATAAACCTAAACTTAAACTAAAAAATAATACCTAAAAATAAACATAAAATAAGAATGTAAAATTTAAGCTTAAACAAAACATAAACTTAAAAATAAAAAATAAAACCTAAACCTAAAAAATAAAGTAAAAATAAAACTAAAATAAAAATAAACCTAAACCTAAAAAATAAACTAAACTAATAAAAATAAAAATAAACCTAAATAAAATAAAATAAACTAAAATAGATAAAAAAATAAACTAAAAAAACCTAAACATACCAGTTTACCTAATTTAAAAGAAGTACAAGAAAAACTAAACCCTAAACCCTAAACCTACGACCCTAAACCCTAAATCGTAAACCCTAAAACCTTAAACCTTAAACCTTAAACTTTAAACCTTAAACCTTAAACCCTAACCCCAAAACCCAAAACCCTAAAACCCTAAGCACTGTACTGTAAACCCTAAACCCTAAACCCTAAACCCTAAACCCTAAAATCTATAACCTTAAATCTTAAACCCTAAACCCCAAGCCCTAAACCCTAAACCCTAAACCATAAAGCCAAAACCTAAAACCATAAACCCTAAAAACATAGAAACCTAAACCTAAATAAATAAAACCTAAAAATAAAATTAAACATACCTAAACCTAAATAAAATAAAAAAATAAAATAAAATAAAAACCAAAACTAAAACTTAAACCTAAACTTAAAAATAAAAAAAACAAAACTAAAATAAAATATATAAAACTTAGAGTAAACTAAAAAATAGAATAAACTTAAAAATAAAAACTTAAATAAATAAAAACTAAACGTAAAATAAATACTAAAATAAACCTAAAATAAAATAAAATAGAAACTAAATAAAAACCTAAACATAAAAAATAAACCTAAAAATAATTAAAAAAGAAAACATAAACCCAAAACTGAAAAAAAAAACCTAAACCTAAAATAACCAAAATAAAATAAACCTTAACTTAAACTAAAATAAAATAAACTAAAGTAAATAAAACCTATACTTAAACTTAAAATAACCTAAATCTAATCCTAAACCTAAACTAAATAAATAAACTAAACAAAAAATAAGCCTAAACTTAAACTAAAAATAAAACCTAAAAATAAACCTAAAATAAAAACCTAAAACCTAAACCTAAAAAAATAAAATAAAAAACTAAACCTAAACCTAAACCAAAAATAAAAAATGAAACCTAAACCTAAAAATAAAACTAAACCTAAAAAAATAAAAAAGGTAAAAAACCAAAACTAGAATAAATAAATATATAATAAATAAACTATACTAAATAAACTTAAAAAAATGAACTTACATAAAAATACAAAAATAAAAAACCTAAAAAAATAAAAAAAAAACAAACTTATTAAATCTAAGCGCACCAGTTTACTTAATTTTTAGATAGATAAATAATTAAACTAAACAAAATAAAATCTAAACCTAAACTAAAATAAACTAAAATAAAATAATTAAAACTTAAACCTAAACCTAAAATAAAATAAACCTAAACCTAAACTAAATAAAATAAACCATAACCTAAACTAAAATAAATAAAACCTAAACCTAAAATGAACTAAACCTAAACCTAAAACTAAATTAAATAACACAAAATAAACTAAAAATAAACCTAAACCTAAACTAAAAAATAAAACCTAAAAATAAACATAAAATAAAAAACTAAAACCTAAACCTAAAAAAGAAAATAGAACATAAAAATAAAAGATAAAACTAAAACTTAAAAAATAAAATAAAAATAAAACTAAACTAAAAAATAAACATAAACCTAAAACTAGACCTAGGAAACAAACAAAATAAATAAACATAAAATAAATAAACCAAACTTAATAAAAATATAAGAAAATAAACTAAAATAAATAAAAAATAAAAAAAAAATAAACAAAATAAACCTAAACCTACTAGTTTAGTTAATTTTTTTTTTAAAAAAAAACCCTGAACCTTAAGCTAGCCCTGAACCTAAAATAAACTAAAAAATGACCAAAACTACCATTTTACTAATTTTAAAAATAAACCTAAACTAAAACTTGAACCCTAAACCAAAAGCTTAACCCTAAACCCTAAAGCATAAACCCTAAAAAAAACCTTAACCCTAGACCTAAAACCCTAAACCAACAACCCTAAACCCTAAAGCCAACCCTAAACCAACAACCCTAAACCCTAAAGCCAATAAAACCCTAAACCCTAAACCCTAAACCCTAAATTGTAAACCCTAAAACCTAAACCATAAACCTTAAAAACTCTAAACCTTAAAGTATAAACACTAATCCCTAAACCCTAAACCATAAACATCAACCATAAACTCTAAACCCTAAAACCCTAAACCCTAAACCCTAAACCCTAAACCCGAAACCTTAAACACAAAAGCCTAAACCCTAATAATCTAAAAACCTTAAACCCTGAACCCTAAACCTTTAACACTACCTGTAACCCTAAACCCTTAACTCTTAACGCTAAACCCAAAACCCTAAACACTAAGCCCCAAACCCTAAACCTTAAATCATAAACTAACCCGAAACCTTAAACCCTAAAAGCTAAAAACTTAAACCTAAACTAAATAAAACTTAAAATTAAAAAATAAACAAACCTAAACCAAAATAAAATAAAAAGTAAAATAAAAACATAAATTAAAACCTAAACATAAACCTAAAAAGAAAAAAAATAAAAAATAAAAATAAAAACTAAACTAAAATAAAATAAATAAAAATTAAAACTAAAGAAAAAAATAAAATACCTAAATAAATAAAAATTGAACCTAAAATAAAAATAAAATAAAACTAAAATAAAATAAAATAAAATATAAATTAAATAAAAACCTAAGTAAAAATGAAAATAAAAATAAAGCTAAATAAAAAAAGTAAAATAAACTAAAAGAAATAAAAAATAAATTAAATAAACCTAAACCTATTACTTTACTTAACATAAAAAAATAAAAATAAAATAAAATAAAAAATAAAAAAACCTAACCCTAAACCCTAAACATTGAACTCCAAACCATAAAACCTACAACCCTAAACACTAAACCCTAAACCCCAAACCTTAAACCCTAAACTTGAGAAAAAACCAAAACCTAAAATAAACAAAATAAAATAAACCTAAACCTAAACCTAAACTAAATTAAACTAAACTAACATAAATAAAACCTTAAAATAAACTAAACTAAAATAAAATAAATAAAACCTAAACCCTAAATAAAATAAAATAAACTAAAAATAAACATAAACCTAAACTAAAAAATAAAACCTAAAAATAAACCTAAAATAAAAACCTAAAATCAAAACATAAGAAAATAAGATAAAAACCTAAACATAAAAATAAAAAATAAAACCAAAACTTTAAAAAAAGACTCACCTTAAAATAAACCTAAACCTAAACCTAAACCCACAAAATAAACTAAAATAAAAAACCAAAACTAAAATAAATAAACTAAACTAAATCAAAATAAAAAATAAACCTAAATAAAAATAAAAAATAAATAAAACTAAAATAAATAAATAAAACTAAATAAATCTAAGCCTATAAGTTTACTTAATTTTAAAATAGATAAATAATTAAAATAAAAAAATAAAATAAACCTAAACCTAAACTAAAATAAATAAAACATAAACCTAAACCTAATATAAACTAAACCTAAACAAAAACCTAAACTAAATAAAATAAAATAAACTAAAATAAATAAAACCTTAAAATAAACTAAACTAAAATAAACAAAACCTAAACTTAAACCTAAACCTAAACCCTAAATAAAATAAAATAAACTAAAAATAAACCTAAACTAAAAAATAAAACATAAAAAATAAATTTAAAATAAAAAACTAAAACCTAAACCTAAAAACAAAAAAATACAAACTAAAAATTAAAAATAAAACCTAAAGCTAAAAAATAAAATAAAAATAAAACTAAACTAAAAAATAAACTTAAACCTAAACCTAAACCTAAAAAATAAACTAAAATAAATAAAACTAAAATAAATAAACCAAACTAAATAAAAATAAAAAATAAACCCTAAATAAGAATAAAAAATATAATAAACTAAAATAAATAAAAAATAAACTAAATAAACCTAGACCTACTGGTTTACTTAATTTTTAAAACAAAACCCTAAGCCCTAAGCTAATCCTAAACCATAAACCCTAAATTCTAAAAATAAACTAAAAAATAAACAAAAACCTACTAGTTTACATATTTTAAAAATAAACCTAAACTAAAACCTGAACCCTAAACTTAAAACCTAAACCCCAAACCCTCAACCTAAAACCCTAAAAAAAACCCTAACCCTAAACCTAAACCCTAAACTCAACTAAACCCTAAACCTAAATGGAAACCTAAACCCATAACCTAAACCTTAAACCTAAACCTAAACCTAAAAAATAAACCTAAACTGAGTTTATACCTAAAACCTAAACCCTAAACTAAACCTAAACTCTAAACCTAAACACTAAAGTTTAAACTAAACCTAAACTAACCCTAAACTCAACCTAAACCCTTAAAATTATATAACCCAATAAACCCTAAACCCTAAACTAAGCCAAAATCCTAAGCTAACCCCAAACCCTTAACCCATAATTCTAAACCCTAAACCCTAAACTTAAACCCCAAACCCTAAACCCTAAACTAACCCTATACCCTAAACCCTAAAAAGCTAAACACTTAAACCTAAACTAAATAAAACCTAACAAAAATAAATAAATAAACCTAAACCAAAATAAAATAAACAAATAAATAAAATAAAAAGATAAACTAAAACCTAAACTTAAACCTAAAAATAAAAACTAAACGAAAATAAAATAAATAAAAATTAAAACTAAAGAAAAAAATAAAAAACTTAAATAAAATAAAAAGTAAAGCTAAAATAAAAATAAAATAAAATAAAAACTAAATAAAAACTTAAATAAAAATGCAAATAAAAATAAACCTAAATAAAAAAGTAGAATAAACTAAAATAAATAAAAAATAAATTAAATAACCCTAAACCTACGAGTTTACATAACATAATAAAAAAAACATAACCCTAAACCTACAACACTAAAGCCTAAACCCTAAACTCTAAAACCTTAAACCCTAAACCCTAAATCCTAAACCCTAAACCCTAAAACCCTAAACCCAAAACCCTAAAATCTAAACCCTAAACCCCAAACCCTAAAACCTACAACCCTAAACCCTAAACTTAAAAATAACCAAAACCAAAAATAAATAAAATAAAATAAACTTAAACCTAAACTATTTAATATAAACTAAAATAAATAAAACCTAAACCTAAACATAAACTAAATAAATAAACTAAATTAAAAATAAACAAAAACATAAACTAAAATATAAAAGAAAAAATAAACCTAAAATAAAAACCCAAAATTTAAACCTAAGAAAATAAAATAAAAACTTAAACTTAAACCTAAAAATAAAAAATAAAACCTAAACCTAAGAATAATAAAAATAAAAGTCAACTAAAAAATAAATCGAAAGCTAAAAAATAAGTTGAAATACAAAACCAAAACTAAAACAAATAAATCTAAAATAAATAAACTAAACTAAATAAAAATAATAACTAAACATAAATAAAAATAAAAAATAAAATAAACTAAAAAAATAATAAATAAACTAAATAAAACTAAACCTACTCATTTTCTTAATTTTAAAACCCTAAACCCTAAGCTAACCCTAAACCCTAAAAATAAACTAAAAAAAATTGAAACTAGAACATGAACTCTAAACATAAAACCTAAACCCAAACCCAAAACCTAAAACCCTAAAAATAACCCTAACCCTAAACTATAAAAAACCCTTAACCCTAAACCCTGAAGCCAAAACCCTAAAACCCTAAACCCAAAACCCAAAACCCAAAATCTTAAACCTAAACCTAAACTAAACCCTAAATCAGAACCTAAACCTAAATCCTAAACCCTAAAACCTTAAACCTTAAAGCCTAAATACTAAACTAAACTAAACCCTAAACCTGCCTAAACCCAAAACCCTAAACCCTAAAACCCTAAACCCTAAACCCTAAACCCTAAACCCTAATCCTTAAACCCTAAACTAAACCTAAACCCAAAGCTAACCCTAAAACCTTAACACTTAATGCTAAACCCTAAACTCTAAACCCTAAACCTCAAACCCTAAACCCTAAACTAACCCTAAACCCTAAACCTTATGAAGCTAAACACTTACACCTAAACTAAATAAAAGCTACCAAAAATAAATAAATAAACCTAAACCAAAAAAATATAATAAAAATATAAACTAAAACCAAAACCTAAACCTAAAAACAAAAAAAATAAAAAAAATGAAAAAATAAAAACTAAACAAAAAAATAAATAAATAAAACCAAAACTAAATAAAAAAATTAAAAAACTAAATAAAATAATAACTAAACCTAAAATAAAAATAAAATAAACTTAAAATAAAATAAAATAATAACTAAATAAAAATCTAAATAAAATGAAAATAAAATAAACATAAATAAAAAAGTAAAATAAACTAAAATAATCAAAAAAATAAACTATATAAACATAAACCTACTAGTTTACTTAACATAAAAAAAAATCTTAACCCTAAACCCTAAACCTACAACACTAAATCCTAAACCCTAAACCCTAAAACCCTAAACCCTAAACCCTAAACCCTAAACCCTAAACCCTAAACCCTAAAACCCTAAACCCTATACCCTAAAACCTAAACCCTAAACCATAAACCCCAAACCTTATATCATAAATTTAAAAAAATAAAAACTAAAATAAACAAAATAAAATATACTTAAACATAAACTAAAATAAATAAAACCTAAACTTAAACCTAAAATAACTTAAACCTAAACTAAATAAAATAAAATAACATAAAAATAAACCTAAACATAAACTAAAAAATAAAACTTAAAAATAAAAACCTAAAACCTAAACCTAAAAAAATAAAATAAAAACCTAAACCTAAACCTAAAAATAAAAAAATAAAACCTTAACCTAAAAAATAAAATAAAAATAAAACTCAATTAAAAAATAAATCTAAACCTAAACCTAAACCTAAAAAAAAAACTAAAATAAATAAACCTAAAATGAAAAAAACAAACCAAGTAAAAATAAAAAATAAACCATAATCAAAATAGAAAATAAAATAAACTATAATAAATAAAAACCCTAAACCCTAAACCTTAAACCTAAACCTTAAACACTAAAACCTAAAGCTTAAAAATCTAAAACCCAAAACCCAAAACCCTAAAACTAACCCTAAACCCTGAACCCTAAACCTTTAAGCCTAAACCTGCAACCCTAAATCGTAAACCCTAAAAACCTTAAACCCTAAACCCTAAACTAAACCTAAACCCTAACTTGACCCTAAAACATTAACCCTTAATGCTAAACCCTAAATCCCAAACCTTAAACCCTAAACCCTAAACTAACCCTAAAGTAGCCCTAAACATTATAAAGCTAAACACTTAAGCCTAAACTAAATAAAACCTAACAAAAATAAATAAATAAACCTAAACCCAAAAAAAATAAAAACATAAACTAAAAACATAAACAAAAACCTAAACTTAAACCTAAAAACAAACTACATAAAAAAATTAAAAAGCAAAATAAAATAAAAACTAAAAATAAAATAAAAATAAAATAAACTTAAAATATAATAAAATAAAAACTAAATAAAAACCTAAATAAAAATAAAAATAAAAATGAACCTAAATAAAAAAAGTAAAATAAGCTAAAATAAATAAAAAATAAATGAAATAAACCTAAACCTACTAGCTTACTTACCATAAAATATAAAAAATAAAAAATAAAAAAAATCCAAACCATAAACCCTAAACCCTAAACCCTAAAACCCTAAGCCCTAAACCCTAAAACCCTAAACCCTAAACGCTAAACCCTAAACTCTAAAATCATAAACCCTAAACCCTCAACCCCAAACCCTAAAACCTATAACCATAAACCCTAAACCCTAAACCCCAAACCCTATATCCTCAACTTTAAAAAAAAAACAAAACCTAAAATAAACAAAATAAAATAAACAAAACTTAAACTAAAATAAAATAAACTAAAATAAATAAAATATAAACCTAAACCTAAAATAAACTAAACCTTAACCTAAACCTAAGCTAAATAAAATAAACTAAATTAAAAATAAATATAAACATAAACTAAAATATAAAACTTATAAATAAACCTAAACTAAAAACCTAAAACCTAAACCTTAAAAAATAAAATAAAAACCTAAACCTAAACATAAAAATAAAAAATAAAACCTAAACCTCAAAAGTAAAATAAAAATAAAACTCAACTAAAAAATAAATTTAAACCTAAACCTAAACATAAAAAATAAACTAAAATAAATAGACCAAACCAAATAAAAATAAAAAATAAACCCAAATAAAAAATAAACCTAAAATAAAATTAAAATAAAATAAACTTTGAATAAAATTAAATAAAAACTAAATAAAAACCTAAACAAAAATAAAAATAAAAATAAACCTAAATAAAAAAAGTAAAATAAACTAAAATAGATAAAAAATAAACTAAATAAACATATACCTACTAGTTTACTTAACATAAAAAATAAAAAATAAAAAAATCTTAACCCTAAACCCTAATCCTACAACACTAAACCCTAAATCCCAAACTATAAAACCCTAAACCCTAAACCCTAAACCTAAACCCTAAACCCTAAACCCTAAAACCCTAAACCAGAAACCCTAAACCCTAAAACCTAAACCCTAACCATAAAACCTACAACCCTAAACACCAAACCCTATATCCTAAACTTAAAGAAAAAACAAAACTTTAAATAAATAAAATAAAATAAACTTAAACCTAAACAAAAATATAATAAACTAGAATAAATAAAACCTAAACCTAAACCTAAAATAACCTATACCTAAACCTAAACCTAAACTAAATAAAATAAAATAAATTAAAAATAAACATAAACATAAACTAAAAAAAACGAAAAATAAAGCTAAAATAAAAACCTAAAACCTAAACCTAAAAAATTAAAATAAAAACCTAAACCTAAACCTAAAAATAAAAAACAAAACCTTAACCTAAAAAATAATATAAAAATAAAACTCAACTAAAAAATAAATCTAAACCTAAACCAAACATAAAAAATAAACTAAAATAAATAAACCAAACCAAATAAAAATAAAAAATAAACCCAAATAAAAATAAAAAATAAAATAAACTAAAATAAATAAAAAATAATCTAAATAAACCTAAATGTATTGGTTTACTTAATTTTTTTAAAAAATTGTAAACCCTAACCTAGCCGTAATCCCTAAACCATAAACCCTAAACCCTAAAAATAAACTAAAAAAAACCAAAACCTGCTAGTTTACATATTTTAAAAGTAAACCTAAATTAAAACCTGAACCCTTAACCTAAAAGATAAACCATAAACCTAAAACCAAAACCCTAAAAATAAAACCATAACCCTAAATCATTTAAAAAAAACCTTAACCCTAAACCCTAAACCATAAACCTACAACCCTAAATCCTGAAGCTGAAACCCTAAAACCCTAAACCCCAAACCCAAAATCATAAACCCTAAACACTAAACCCTAAACTATAAACCTTAAGCCCTATATCATAAAAACCCTAAACCTTAAACATTAGAAACTAAACCTTAAACCCTAAACCCTAAAACCTAAACCCTAAACCTAAACCCTAAAATCATAAACCCTAAAACCCTAAACCCTAAACTTTAAACCCTAAGCACTAAACACTAAACCCTAAACCCTAAAAACCTTAAAACCCTAAGCCCTAAACTAACCCTAAACCCTTAACCCATAAGCCTAAACCCTAAACTATAAACCCCAAACCCTAAACCCTAAACCCTAAAATTTGAAAAACTTAAACCTAAATTAAATAAAACCTAAAAATAAAATAAATAAAAAAACCAAAACTAAAATAAAAATAAAATAAAATAAAATATAAACATAAACTAAAACCTAAACCTAAACCTAAAAAGAAAAATAAATAAAAAATAAAAACAAAACTAAACTAAAATAAATAAAAACCAAAACAAAAGAAAAAAACTAAAAAACTATAATAAAATATAAACTAAACCTAAAATAAAAATAAAATAAACCTAAAATAAAATAAAATAAAGCTAAATAAAAACCTAAATAAAATGAAAATAAGAATAAACCTAAACAAAAATAAAGTAAACAAAATAAAAAATAAACTTAGTAAACCTAAACTACTAGTTTACTTGACATAAAAAATAAAAAAATAAAACATTAAAAAATAAAAAAAAACATAACCTAAACCTTAAATCTATCCATAAAATCTAAGCTTACAACACTAAACGTTAAACCCTAAACCCTAAAACCCTAAACCCTAAACTCTAAACCTTAAACCCTAAATTTAAAAATAAACTTAAACCTAAAATAAACAAAATAAAATAAACCTAAACTTAAACTAAAATAAATAAAATGTAAAATAAACTAAACCTAACCCCAAAACTACAACAACAATAACAACAACAACAATAACAACAAGCCTTAATCCCACCTGGTGGGGTCGGCTACATGAATTCTTTGTCTCCATTGTGTCCTATTATGTGTCAAATTCTCATTTAAATCAAGTATACTAAGATCCTTTTTTATACATCTTAACCAAGTCTTTTTAGGTCTACCTCTACCTTTCTTAACATAAGGCAAATCTAATGCATCTACTCTCCTTATCGGGTCATCAAACGGCCGATGATTTATGTGGCCAAACCATCTAAGGCGACTATCCCTAATCTTATCTATCACTAGAGCTACTCCAACCTTTTCTTGAATATACTCATTTTGTATTCTACCTCTAAGAGTAAAGCCACTCATCCACCTAAGCATCCTCATCTCTGTAACACTTAACTTATTCTTATGCTTCTCTTTTATTGGCCAACATTCTGCACCATAACTCATTGCAAGTCTTACCAACATCTTATAAAATTTTCCCTTAAGTTTAAGTGGAACTTTTCTATCACATAATAGGCAAGATGCATTCCTCCACTTCAACCATCCAACTTGAATTCTTCTAATAATATCTCCATCTATTTCACCATCATTTTGAACAATAGAGCCTATATATCTGAAACCCCAACCCTAAACTAAATAAAATAAAATAAACTAAAAATAAACCTAAGCATAAAATAAAAAATAAAACCTAAAAATAAACCTAAAACAAAAACCTAAAACCTAAACCTAAAAAATATAATAAAAACATAAACCAAAACCTAAAAATAAAAAATAAAACCTGAATAAACAAAGTAAAATAAAAGTAAAACTTAACTATAAAATAGACCTAAACCAAAACCTAAATGTAAAAATGAAACTAAAATAAAAAACCAAAACTAAAATAAATAAATCTAAAATAAGCAAAAAAAACTAAATAAAAATAAAACGTAAAATAAACTAAAATAAATAAAAATAGGCTAAATAAACCTAAGCTTACTAGTTTACTTAACATAAATTTAAAATTATAAAATAAAACAAATTAAATAAAACCAAAACCATAAACCCTAAAACTAACTCTAAACCCTAAACATACAACCCTAAACCCTAAACCTTAAATCTTAAAACCCTAAACCCTAACCCTAAACCCTAAAGCCTAAACCCTAAACCCTAAAGCCTAAACCCTAAAACTCTAAACTCTAAACCCTAAAACCTAAACCCTAAACCCTAAACCCTAAGTTTAAAAAAAACCTAAAGCTAAAATAAATAAAATAAAATAAACCTAAGCTAAAATAAACTAAACTTAAATAAATAAAACCTAAACTTAAACATAAAATAAACTAAACCTAATCCAAAACCTAAACTAAATAAAATAAAATAAACTAAAAATAAACCTAAACCTAAACTAAAAAATAAGATCGAAAATAAAACCTAAAATAGAAACCTAAACCCTAAACCCTAAAGCCTAAACCCTAAAGCCTAAAGCCTAAAGCCTAAACCCTAAAACCAAACCCTAAACCCTAAACACCAAACCATAAAACATACAACCTTAAACCCTAAACCCTACCCTAAGTTTAAAAAAATACTTAAAGCTAAAATAAACAAAATAAAATAAACCTAAGCTAAAATAAACTAAACTTAAATAAATAAAACCTAAACCTAAACCTAAAATAAATTAAACCTAATCCTAAACCTAAACTAAATGAAATAGAATAAACTAAAAATAAACCTAAATCTAAACTAAAAAATAAGACCTAAAACAAAACCTATAATAGAAACCTAAACCTTAAACCCTAAACCCTAAACCCTAAAACCTTAAACCCTAAAACCTAAACCCTAAACCCTAAACACCAAACCATAAAACATACAACCCTAAACCCTAAGTTTAAAAAAATGCCTAAATAAAATAAAATAAACTTAAGTTAAAATAAACTAAACTTAAATAAATAAAACCTAAACCTACACCTAAAATAAACTAAACCTAAACCTAAACCTAAACTAAATAAAATAAAATAAACTAAAAATAAACCTAAACCTCAACTACAAAATAAAACCTAAAACTAAACCTAAAATAGAAACCTAAAACTTAAACCTAAAAAAATAAAATAAAGACCTAAACCTAAACCTAAAAAATAAAATTTAAATTTAAACCAAAAAATAAAATTAAAATAAAACTGAGCTAAAAAAATAAACCTAAACCTAAACCAAAACTTAAAAAAGTAACTAAATAAAAATAAAAAATAAAACAAACTAAAATAAATAAAATATGAACTAAATAAATCTAAGCATATTGGTTTACTTAATTTTAAAAAGATAAATAATTAAATTAAACAAAATAAAATAAACTTAAACCTAAACCATTATAAACTAAACTAAAATAAATAAAACTTGAACCAAAACCTAAAATAAACTTAATGTAAACTAAATAAAATAAAATAAACTAAAATAAACAAAACCTTAAAATAATCTAAACTAAAATAAATAAAACCTAAACATAAACCCAAAATAAAATAAACCTAAACCTAAACCTAAACCAAAAAGATAATAAAATAAACTAAAAAAACCTAAACCTAAACTAAAAAACTAAAATCTAAAAATAAAATAAGCCTAAACCCTAAACCTAAAAAAAGAAAATAGAAACCTAAACCTAAACCTAAAAACAAAAAAATAAAACCTAAACCTAAAAAATAAAATAAAAATAAAACTAATCTAAAAAACCATAATCCCAAATCTAAACCTAAAAAAATAAACTAAAACAAATAAACCTAAAATAAATAAACTAAACTAAATAAAAATAAAAAATAAATCAAAATAAAAATTAAAATAAAACTAAAATAAACAAAAAAAGAAACTAAATAAACCTAAACCTTCTAGTTTACTTAATTTAAAATAAAAAACCCCCTAAACCTTACAATTAAACTAAAAATAAAAACCAAAACCTACCAGTTTATTTATTTTAAAAATAAACCAAAATTAAAACTTGAACCCTAAACCTAAAACCCCCTAATCCTTAAACCCTAAAAAAAACCTAACCTTAAAAAGTAAGAAAAAAACCAACCCTAAACCCTAAACCCTAAAGCCAAAACCCTACAACCCAAAACCCTAAATCCAAAACCCAAAACCCTAAAGCCTAAACCCTAAACCCTAAACACTAAACCCTAAACCCTAAACTCAAAAATCCTAAACCCACCCTCCTTCCTCTTGGCTGTGGCGGTCTCTGATGATTCTGCGTTCCCTTGTGACTTTATTGCATCTTGGCTGATTTTTGATCCTTCTCGATCATAATTTCTAGTTTTTTGCTCTTATTTGGCCACTAATGTGAGAATCCCTTATTCTATCAATGGCAGAGTCACCGCTTTATGTGCAACTGAGCTTTTCAAACTTGGAAGCATTGACTAGGGCTTCTGAATTTCAAGGTATTATGGATTCGACTCAACCCATTACTCTACCTGCTGTTAAGTCCTTCAAGGATACATTATTTGGTAAGAACACTTCCCCTAATGCTTCAGTTAACTTGATCTTAACATCTTTTTGGGGAATGCCTGCTGTAATGTGCTCGGATCTTGATGTGGAAAAGTTGGCAAAGCCATTTGAATTCTCTTTAGTTGGAAAATTTTCCTTACATCTCTCGACTCTTGATAATATCTGATCCATTTTTCATAGCCTAAAGCTCTCTAGCATTTTCACTATCGGATTGATTGATCCTAGGCATGTCCTTATTCTTCTATCTAATGACTTAGATTACTCAAGAGTTTTTGCTCATCGCTCCTACTTTGTGTATAATTTTCAAATGATACTTTTGAAATGGTCACCTCTTTTTGATGTAAAAGAGGAATCCCCTATTGTTCCTCTATGGCTTGCCCTTCCTAATATGAGAATACATTACATTACACATCAAGTCCTCTTTGCGATTGGGGCTCTCTTTGGTCAGCCTCTCCAAATTGATCAAGCCATTGCTGCGAGATCATGGCCATCAGTTGCTCATATTTTAATTGAGATTAATATTACCTAAAAAGTATCCAAAAGAAGTATGGATCGGCTCTGAGAAATTTGGCTATAATCAAAAAGTGGAATTTGAAAATTTCTCTATTTTTTTGCATGAACTATAAGATTCTTGGTCATGATCATTCTGAATGCTTTATGTTGCATCCTCATCTTAAAAAGATTAAACTGTAGATCCTAATCCCTTTCTAGCAAATGAAAAAACCAATAAATTGACTTATGTGCCTAAAGTTCATCAAAAGGGATTATTATCTACTGATTTGTCTATTGGAAAGCATTCAGAGCAGGTTAATAATATGGCTCATCTGGTTCATGAGGAGGCCAATGATAACTTACCTATTATTGCTTCTAATTATAATACTTTGGTTCCTCTAGACAATACCTTGATTCATTCTACCTTACCTCTTTTGGCGAGTGAACTTGATGAGACTCATATGAACCCTTGTGCTGACTTGAATGGGAACTTTTGGTCGGATCAAAATCTAAAAACTAATTCTGAAAGTGCCCATTTGATGATAGTTCAAAATCTAAAAAATGTTGACTCTTTGGTAGTGGAACAAAATCTGAAAAGTATTTCTGAAATTGAACATGAGAATTGTGCTATTAATGGCTTCACAACCTCTCCTTCTCCTACCCTTCAGAGTGATACTCAGGATAACACAATTCCTCATCTTAATTCTGACATTAAAGAAGGGAAAATTATAATTAGGAATGTTTTGATAGATACTGGCCCTACTTTAAATTTCACAAATCAATCTCTCTCAGATGGAGATACTTTGGACATAGATAGAACTTTTCAAATGGTTACTAAGAAAAAATCCTTTAAAGCTAGAATGTTCACTAATAGCTCCACTAGAACCACTAGATCTTCTCTAACTTCCCATAAATGATTACATCATGTGTCTTTCTTCTTCTTATTTTTTCTTATCCCTCTATTATCTTTCTTATTTTCTTCTTATTTATTATGATTTATTTACTTATTTCTTCACAATCTCTCATTGTCTGCAATAGTGTTAGAAGCCTTTGCCGCACTCATAACATAGCCTTACTTATTATTATTGAACCATTCATACACTCTTCTAAGATCACTAAGGTTGCTAGGATGCTTAGCTTTCAAAACTCCTTTTATAATATTAAAAATAAAATTTGGTATTTTTGCAATAATCTAGTCAACATCTCTATCCATGATGACCTTCAGCATTTGGTTAATGTTCAAATCTCATTGGGTGAATTTTTTGCTCTTGGTTCCTTTATTTATGCTTCTTGTAATAGAACTAGTAGGAGCATCCTTTGGGATAACTTAAGAACCTTTGCCTCCTCTGTCAACAAATCTTGGTTGTTTGGTGGTGATTTCAACACTATTCTCGCTTCCGTGGAAAGAAGAGGAGGTTGCTCTCCTAACATTCATTCCATGGAAGACTTTTTTAATATGATTCTTGATTGTAATCTGATTGATATTGGTTTTTTGGGTTCTAACTACATGTGGCATAATTCTAGACTTTGGCAATGGCTTGATAAGACCCTCTTTAATTCCCTTTGGATCAATCAGTGGCCTTTTACTTCGGTTGAACATTTAAGGAGAACTTTATCTGACCATGCTCCACTTTTGATTTCTATCAAAAATCCTTCCACTAGACTATTCTCCCCTACTCCTTTTAGATTGCAAAATATGTGGATCCATCATAGTGATTTCATTAATGTTGTTTCTATTAATTGGCGGGCCCCTAATCATCTTGATAATTTTGTGAAAGGCTTGATTCGCCTTTGGCTTAAGCTAAAAAGGCTTAAACAAAATCTAAATTGGTGGAACAAGCATCATTTTAAAAAACTTTTTGCAAATCTCAAAAATATGGAACAACTTGTTTGCTCTCTTGAAGATGTTGTTTTGACTGACTCTAATAAGCTTGATGATTTGAATGCAGCTAAAGATAACTTAATTAATTATCATAATATGTGGGAAAGCTACTGGCACCGAAAGGCTGCTAGCAAACATATTGATGATGGTGACAGAAACACAAGGTATTTCCTTGCTCTTTTTAAAAAAGAAAGCCTTAAACTCTATTAAAAAATCAAAAATGATAACAGAACTTGGATTAATGACAATAATGATATTAAAGATTCTATCATACATCATTTTCAAATTTTTTTAAACAATAACCCCTCCTTAGAAGCCATCTCCAACACACATTTGATCTCCGCTACGATCTCTAATGATGAAAACCACTTACTCAGTTTACGTCCTACGGAAGCTGAGATTGGTAGTATTCTCAATAGCATGAACACTAATTCTGTTGCTGATCTTAAAGGCTACACGACTCAATTCTTTTAATATTATTGGCCTATTATTAAGACTGACCTTATTGATGCAGTTATTAATTTTTTTGAGGGTAGTCCTTTACCTAGATATGTTTCTAGCACTTTCATTGTTCTCATTCCCAAAATTAATAATCCTGAATCTTGGGGCAATTTTAGACCTATCAGCCTTTCCACCTTCTTTCATAAACTAATTACTAAATTAATTGCTAATAGAATTAGTCTGCTGCAACCTAAAATTATTTCCCCCAACAAAACTGACTTCATTCAAGGTAGAGCAATATATGATAACATACATTCTTTTTAAACTAGGCATCACTAAAGCCTTTGACAACCTCTCTTGGGATTTCCTCATTCAAATTCATCATTTGCTTGGGTTTTCTGGTTATTTTATATGCCTCATCAAAAATTACATTACAAATGTTTGGTTCTCTGTTATCAAGAATGGTGAATCCCTAGGTTTTTTCCCTTCAAAGCATGGTTTGAGACAAGGGGATCCCCTATCCCCCTCTCTTTTTATTATTGCTATTGAATATCTTTCAAGGAGTCTGAATGATCTATTTTACAATAATCCTAGGATGTTTTATAGAACTCAAGGTGGTCTTCCTGTCACCATCTTAATTTTGCTGATGACTTTATAATCTTTGCAATGCCTCAATTCCTCACATTAAAACTATTAAGAATCTTTTAAATAAATTTGGCAATGAAAGCGCTCTTTTCATCAATGAAGGCAAAAGTTGTTTCATTCCTTCTTCTAAAATTCCTAGCAATAGGACCAACCAAATCTTGAGAATTACTAATTTTCAACATCAACAACTTCCTATTAAATATCTTTGTGTTCCTCTTTTAAAAGGTCAAAAAAGATCTCACCTTTTTGATGAGCTAATCCATAAAATCTTTAATAAAATTTCTATTTGGGAATTTCACTTACTTTCTTTTGGTGGTAGGATCACTTTGATTAAGAGCACCCTTAACTCTATGCCTTTATATCTCATTCAAACCATTGTGCTGACCAACTCTATCATTAACAGAATTGAGTAGCCCATTCACATATTTTTCTGGGGATCTAACAATTCCTCTAAAAAAATGCACTGGACCTCTTGGTATAAAACCTGTGGCACTTTGCTGAATGTGGTCTTGGATGTAAACCAATCAATGAAACTATCACTGCTTTTTCTTATAAAATTTGATGGAATTTTAGGAAAAATAATAGTCTAAGAACTAATTTCATGACTACTAAATACTGCTAGGGTAAGCACCCTCTCATTTGCCCCTATAAAGTAGGAGACTCTCCTGTTTGGAAAAGACTTTGTTCTATCAAATGGGATGTCAAATATTTAATTTCCTGGGGGATTAACTATGGCTCCTCTTTCTTTTGGCAAGACAATGAGGAGGGTCCATTGATTTCTACTTTCTTTCTACCCATTCCACTTGCTATTAAAGTGAACTCTTCTGGAAGTGTAAGCTTTTCATATTCCTCTCTCTTTAAATAATACTACTATTCCTATCATTCTTACCAATCATGATCCTTTAAGCTTTCTTTCATAATGGTGATTTCAACTTTAAAATTTTTCTGAAAGAAACTCATGATTTTTCCTATGTGTTTTCTAAACTTTAGAACAACAATATCACTTCTTACTGTTCTTATTATTTTTGAAAAACTTCATCCCCATGGACTCCTTTGGGGTCAAGATTTTCAATTACCTTCAAAATGCCTATTGAGAATGTGAATCAGATGACATTTTTAAACCTTGATACCTTAACATTGAGAAATTTATTTTGATAACACTATTAAAGGACACATTAAAGTCATAACTGCTATCACTCTTATTTGGTGCAAAACATCATGAGATCCCTATGAATCACATGAGGATAATTACTAGAACTAAAAACAAAATTCATGACTTATTTAATGCCAATTTAATTAAATATAAACAATTCAAAGGTTGCAAATTTGTGGCCAATAAATTGGGTTTTAACTTGCCAGATCACCACATCTATAATGATGACAAGATTGTTTATTAGGTAAAACCCCATGCTAACACTATTAAATTTAATACTGATGGCCTCTCATGGTTCAGTGGTGGTATTTAAAACCCCATGCTAACACTATTAAATTTAATACTGATGGCTCTGTCTCTCCTAAAGGTTCAGGCTGTGGTGGTATTTTCAGAAATCTTAATGGAAAAGTCCTATGTATGGCATGAGGGCAATGCATGTGCTGATTATCTGGCTAATCTAGGTGCTAGATTGGATGGAATAAAATTCTTTGATCAACTAACTCTTCCTAAACATTTGCATGGCTTGGTTAATCTGGACAATACTAGGTTTCCTTATCTCAAAAATTAATCAAACCTATTGGATTAACCTACTTTAATACCTCTTTTATTGCATGATCATTTTCCATTTACTATTATTATTTCTTTGGTCTTTACTGATGCATCAACCTGATATCCCTTGATGTTTACTTGTTGATCTCTATAGCACATGCTATTGGTTTAACTGTCTTAGCTGTAATTGGGAGCTTACTGCCTCTACTATTTGTACTGTTAATGAGCTGCTGCTTCTTTGGAATTTGCTAATGCATCATCATATTACTCCTTGCTGGTCCTTTGATGAGCTAAGTTGCATCTGTTGTTGGTTTAATTATCCCAACCTTGTTTGGGGTCTTACTATTTCTTGATGCAACATCTATGTTAAAGGTTTAATTATTAGCTACTGGTCTTTTGGGCCCTTTGTCTAGAAGGCTGGTCTTAGATTTGGTTTAATGTATTTGCTGAATGTATATGCTAACCCCAGCTTAAATACTTGTAAGGAAAGAAAATGCAATACATTTGTTATTATTAATGGTTCTTTGCAGGTTTGGTATTATTTAATGAATTCCTTTCAGTCTAATTTATCTGAGGAGGGTAGTTCTACTGCTAGCCTGATTTCTCTAAAAGATTTCATTGATAATATCCTTTTGATCCCTTATGGTAGCTCTATTGCCCCACTACTTTTTATTGGCTTATGCTATGGTTGCAATAATTGTAGTGTTGTTTTGACCTACGATTGTTGGATTTTTGGATTCACTATCCTGCTGGCTAACCTTGTGTTTGTTAGCTATTTGTTGCCTGGTGTTCTTCTGACTATCTTTCCTGTTCTCATCTAGGCTGCTGCTGATCAATTAATCTATTGTTTTTTACTTTTTGGCTCTATTAAAATTGTGCAGATCCAACTTGTTGGTAATTACTATCCTGGATGTTGGCTGATCTTGATTATTGCTCCTCATGCTGCTTCTAGGGTTTTATTTTGTTTTATTCAGTTGGCCTCTATTGAGGATGTAGACTGCAAGATGGCTTTTATTTTTCTGCTTGACTGTTTCTTATCTATTATTTTTTTGAATGTTTGTGCTATTAAAACCTGGGATGCTGCTATTTTCACTAGCTGCTTTTTACATCCTGGTTCAGCTAGTCTTGGCCAGACCTCTTCCTTAATTATCTGGGATTTAACTTATGCATTGTATAATTTGAATGGTTTATTTTATGGCCAACTTGTTGTTATTTTCTTTCTTGGTTGTTGGATGGTTTGGATCATTGAGTCTTTTATCCAGCAAGTTATTACTGGGGTTGTTTATCCGTTGGCCAGGTCTTTGTTGGTGTTGTCTTGCTGATTGTTTTGCCCAACCTCATATTCCCAAACTGCCAAGAGAGATTTTGCAATTTCTTGTTCAATTTTATTAATTACTTGCAGGTTTGGACTTCCTTTATGGCTTCTCAGTTTGCCTTTAATGTAGTTGTGGGTTTAGCTGCTAGCTTGATCATCTTTATCTGGAAGGTTTTTTCTGTTGATTATCCTTTGAACCCTTTCTGTTGCTACTTTAAATCTCTATTTTTTATTGGAATTATATATGGTGGGTGTAATTTTTGTTTTATTGCTACCACTATTGGCTTTTGGATTTTAGGATCCTTTGTCCAGCAGGTTATCTTTGTGGTTATTATATGTTTATTGCCTTTTATTTCTCCATTTTTCTTTGTTAACAAGCTGGAAGCTACGATTTCTCTTGCTGCTATTTTATCCCCCTTGGTTCTATTCAAATTGTGCAGAACCCTATGATTTTCCATCTGATTATTTGGATCTTTACATATGCTCTATTTACTCTGAATGAGTGTACTTTTGGCCAGCCTCTTGGTAATTACTGTCTAGTTTGTTGGCTGAACTGGATTAATACTCTACATGCTATTTCTGGGGTTTTGGTTTGTTTTGTTCAACAAGCCTCTAATGAAGTTGTTGACTGCTTGGTGACTTTTGATTTGAATCTACTTATTGGTTTGTTATATGCTTATCATCTGAATTTTATGGACTACTTTATCTGCTGCTCTTTTCTCCATCTTCTTTCAGTTAAACTTGTATCTATTGCACTATTTATTCTTAATGGGTGGCTCTCTAGCCAGCTAGCTGGTTTTTGTTGTCTTGGATTTTTGTTATCTTGGATATTTTCTATCCTTGTTTCTCAGGATTCCAATGTTGGCTCTATCTTTGTTGGTTGTAGGACTTTAGGGTCCTATGTTCAGCAAGCTACTTTTGACTTTCTTTCGATTGTTTTGGTCGTTGGTGTCACGCTCTCTTCGATCCATGTTTTTATGCTCTATCTACTTGGTTACTAACTATTGCAATGTCTACTCTGATTGAGAGGTTTTATGGCCATCTTATTTATCCCTGTCTTGGCTATCTTGCTTCTTCTTTATCTTGCCTATTTTTTGTTTTGGTTATCTATTGTCTTGTTTTTTTCTGGATTCTAATGAGGACCCTAATTTGAATCCCCATTTTGTTTTATCCTCCGGTGGTTCCATTGTTGTACTAATTGTTTGGTTATTGGGGTTGGCTTTCTGATTGCCCTTGCTATTTGTGTTTGGGCTGCTGTTCATTTCCTAATAGCTGTGATCTACATTAACTGCTATTATTTCTATTCCCATATGGGTTCAGTTAGGCTTTTGCTGCTATCTCCTTGGAATGCAATGTCTATTCTGAATGGGTGGTACTATGGACAACTACTACCTTTTGCTGTCTTAGTTGTTTGTTGAATTAGATTATTTGATTTTTTTTCCAGTATACTGCTACAGGTGCTGTAGTTCTGACTATCTTTATTTGGTGCTATTTTTGGTACTGGGTTATGCTGCCTTCCTTTACAATTGCTTTTACCAACTAATGATATGGATATTAATAAGGGGTTTGTTCACATCTACATTCATTATTATGATTGGGCTCATTTTCTGGACTTTACTTCTAGGCTATAATCCGGCCTATTCATATATATATATATATATATATATATATATATATATATATATATATATATATATATATATGTCATATGTTTGGGATGGTGTTACTTATAGGCTCATCGACTTGCTTAAATTTCTGCCTCTTCGTTTTCATGTGGATGGTGTTTATGCTAGCCAATTTCATATGTATAAGTATCCTCATGTCAGGGTGACAATATTGATGATACTTTTCCTGCATGGGACCCCTTATCTTTCTGCCCTTTGTAATTTCCTCTCTATATTATATACAGTTTTGTTTAGGTCTGCAGGTAATAAAGCCCATAAGACTTTCAACATCTGGCTGCTATCTTCACACAGGTTTGTTGGCTATGATGGTTGTGATGATTTCACTCCCTTTTGGTTTGGTAGTAACTCTTGTGATGTAACCCTTCTGCTGAAGTTTGGATGCGCATATTTGCACTTTCCCCAACTTGGTGTGACTGAGCCTGAGCCTCCTCTATCACAATTCTTTAATATCATTCTCATATTATGATATTTTTAGTTATCATTATGTCTGTATTACCTTAACTGCTTTAATTTCTTTTCGTTTACATTTCTGCAAGTGCTTCTCTCTTGTCCTTTTGCAGGTTTGCTCCATAGTGTCATGCATTCTCTCTGCATTGGCCCTAATCTTCCTTTGGCTTTTTATGTTAATCTATTTGTATCTTTTGATTGCTTTAATGTCTTGCTTTTGGTATACTTAGATAGGGATCTACTCCTTATTGCTCTTTGAGCAGTAGTTCTGGATTTCATCCCCTTTAAGGACCTTGTAACCCTCTTTTTGTGGCAATAAAATACCCCCTACATGGGGTTTCTCAAAAAACCCTAAACCCTAAACCCTAACCCTAACCCTAAACCCTAAACCGTAAAACCCTAAACCATAAACCCTAAACCTTAAACCTTAAACACTAAACCTCGAACCATAAAAACCTAAAAACCTTAAACCCTAAACCCTAAAACTAACCCTAAACCTTAAACCCTAAACATATAACCCTAAACAGCCCTAAATCCTAAACCCTAAACAAACTATAAACCCTAAGGTTACCCTAAACCTTAAACACTAAACCCCAAACCCTAAACATTAAACACTAAACTATCCCTAAACCCAAAACCCTAAATGCTAAAAAGATAAATAAAAAAATCTCGACCAAAATAAAATAAAAGATAAAATAAAATAAAAACATAAACCTAACCTAAACCTAAACCTTAACTTAAAAAGAAAATAAAATAAAATAAAATAAAACTAAAATAAAATAAATAAAAACCAAAACAAAACTAACAAACAAAAAACCTAAATAAAATAAAAATTAAACCTAAAATAAAAGTAAAATAAACCTAAAATAAAATAAAATAAAAATTTAAATAAAAATAAAAATAAGAAATAAAATAAACTAAAATAAATAAAAGATAAACTAAATAAACCTAAAACTACTAGTTTACTTAAAATAAAACAGATAATAACCCTAAACCCTAAACCTACAACACTAAACCCATACCTTAAACCCTAAAACCTTAAACCCTAAACCCAAAACCCAAAACCCAAAACCCTAAAATCGAAAACCCTAAACCTTTAGCCTAAACCATAAAACCTAAACCCCAAACCTCTCCTAACTCCCACCCAAACCTAAACCCTAAACCCTAAACTCCTAAACCTAAAAAAAAAACTAAACCTAAACTTAACAAAACCTAAAAATAAAATAAATAAATAAACCAAAACCTAAATAAATAATAAAATAAAATAAAATGAAAACTTAAACTAATGCTTAAACCTAAACTTAAACCTAAACAAAAAATTAAAACAATATAAAAATAAAATAAGTAAAAACCAAACTAAGCTAAGAAATAAAAGAAGCCTTAAAAAACCTAAATAAAATAATAACTAAATGTAAAATAAAAATAAAATAAACCTAAAATAAAGTCAAATAAAAAATAACTAAAAACCTAAACTTGAAATAAATAAAATAAAATAAACCTAAATCTAAAAAAAACCTAAAAAAAATAAAACCTAAAGCTAAACCAAAACTAAACTATACCTAAACCCTAAAATAAGTAAAATAAAATAAACTAAAAATAAACCTAAACCTAAACTAAAAAATAAAATGAAAACCTAAACCTAAATTTAAAAATAAAAGAGAAACCTAAACTTCAAAAATAAAATAAAAGTAAAACAAAACTGAAAAATAAACATAAACCTAAACCTTAACCTAAAAAATAAACTAAATTAAAAAAGCTAAACTAAAATAAATAAACCTAAAATAAATAAACTAGACTAAGTAAAAATAAAAAATAAACGTAGATATAAATAATTAAATAAATAAATAATAAATTTAGTAAACTAAGTAAATTTAAACCTACCATTTTTTTAATTAAAAAAACCCCTAAACCCCTAAACCCTAAATCCTAAATCATAAACCCAAACTAATCAAATCTTAAATCCCTGCAATGGTAAACCTTTAAACCCTAAACCCTAAACTAACCCTAAACCATAAACCCTAAATAAAAAATAAATTAAAAATAAATAAAAAACCCTAACCCTAAACCTTAAACCCTAAAATTAATCCTAAATCGTTAACCTACAACTCTAAACACTAAAATCCTAAACCCTAAACCCTAAAACCCTAAACTCTCAACCCTAAATCCTAAACCCCAAACCATAAAGCTATAACCCCTAAACCCTAAACCCTAAACCCCAAAACTAAAACCCTAAACCTTAAATCGTAAACACTAGAAACCTTAAACCCCAAAGCCTAAACATTAAAAGCTAAACCTTAACCCTAAATCTTAAACCTTAAAACCCTAAACCCTAAAATCCTAAACCCAAAGCCCTAAACCCTAAAAACCTAAAAACTTAAACCTAAACTAATTAAAACTAAAAGAATAAAATAATTAAATAAACCAAAACCTAAAAATAAAATTAAATGAACTAATAAAAATAAATTAAAATAAAATAAATAAAAACCCTAAACTAAATAAAAAGACCTAAGAATAAAAAACATAAATAAAATAAAAACTAAATAAAAATCTAAACTTAAAAATTAAAAAAAAATAAAACCAAAACCCTAAACTAAAAAAAAATCTCAACCTAAAATAAGAATAAAATAAATAAAATAAAATAAACTTAAACCTAAACTAAAATAAATAAAACCTAAACCTAAACCTAAAAAAAACTAAGCCTAAACCCTAAACTTAATAAAATAAATTAAAATAAAAATAACCCTAAACCCAAATTAAAAAATAAAAACCTAAAACCTAAACTAAATAAAACCTAAAACTAAAATAAAAAAAAACCCAAACCTAAATAAAATAAAAAAATAAACTGAAATAAAAACATAAACTGCAAACTAAACCTAAACCTAACCCCAAAATGAAAATAAAATAAAAAAAAATAAAAACTAAATTAAAATAAAATAAATTAAACCTAAATAAAATAAAAACTATACCTATAATAAAAATAAAATAAACTTGATGTAAAATAAAACAAAAACTAAACAAAACCTTAAACCTAAACAATAAAATATAAAAATAAATAAAAAATAAAACTTAAACCCTAAACTAAAAAAAAAATCCTAAACCTAAAATATAAATAAAATAGACCTAAACCTAATCTAAAATAAACTAAACTAAAATAAATAAAACTTAAACCTAAAACTAAAATAAACTAAACTTTAACCTAAGCCTAAACTAAATAAAATAAAATAAGCCAAAAATAATCCTAAACCTAAACTAAAAAATCTAAAATAAACCTAAAATAAAAACCTAATACCTAAACCTAAAAATAAAAAAATAAAATTTAAACCTAAATTATAAAATAAAATTAAAACTAATGTAAAAAATAAACATAAATCTAAACCTAAACCTAAAAAATAAACCTAAATTAAAGAACTTAAGAAAATAAAAAAAAATAAACCAAAATCAAAATAAAAAAAAAATAACTAAAATAAATAAAAAATAAACTAAATAAGCATAAACCCAGTAGTTCACTTAATTTAAAGAAAATAAAATAATATGAAAAAAGCCCTAACCCTAAAACTATCCCTAAACCTTCAACCCCAAACACAAAACCCTAAACCCTAAAACTAATGATGTACCCAAAACCCAAAACCAACAATCCTAAACCAACAACTCTAAACCCTAAACCCTAAGACCTAAACTAAACCTAAACCTTAAACCTTAAATAAAAAAAATAAATAAATAATAAAAAATAAAATAAACACTAACCTTAAATCTTAAACCCTAAACCCTAAACCTTTAACCTACAACCCTAAACACTAAAACCCTAAACCCTAAACCCTAAACCCTAAATCCTAAACCATAAACTAAAAACCTAAACACTAAACGTGTAAAACCCTAAACCCTAAAATAAACCCAAACCATAAAATCCTAAAAAAGCTAAACCTAAAATAAATAAAACCTAAAATAAATTTAAATAAAACTAAATATAATAAAAAATCCCAACTAAACCTAAAGCTAAACTTGAACATAAACCTAATCCTAAAGCTAAAATTAAAATAAATTAAAAAATAAAAACTATAATAAAATAAAATAAATAAAAAACTAAACTAAACTAAAAAATAAAATAACCCTGAAAATAAAAACCTAAAGAAAATAAAAACTAAACATAAGATAAAAATAAAATAAACTTAAAAATAAATAAAAACTAAAACATAAACAATAAACTAAAAAGAAAACCTAAACCTAAAATAAAAAAATAAAATAAACCTAAACCTAAACTAAGATAACGTAAAGTAAAATAAATAAAACCTTAACATAAACCTAAATTAAACAAAACCTAAACCATAAAATATATAAAATAAAATACGTTAAAAATAAACCTAAACCTAAAATTAAACCTAAAATAAAAACCTAAAACCTAAACCTAAAATATAAAAATAAATATCTAAACCTAAACCTAAAAATAAAAAATAAAACTTGAACTTAAAAAATAATATAAATATAAAATTTAACTAAAAAATAAAAAATAAACCTAAACCTAAACCTAAAATATAAACTAAAATAAAATGGTAAACTATAATAATACTAAAATAAATTGAATAAAATAAAAAAATAAACTTATATAAAAATAAAAAATAAAATGAACTAAAATAAATAAAATAAATAATAAATGAAAACTATCGGGTTTTCTTAGTAAAAAACCTTAAACCCAAACCCTAAACCCTAAGCCCTAAATCCTAAACCTAAACCATAAACCCAACTCTTAAACCTAAAACTACTAAACACTAAACTAACCCTAAATCCTATTACCTAAATAAAAAAATAAAATAAAATAAAATAAAATAAAAACCCTAACCCTTAACCCTAAACCCTAAACCATATACCCTATATGCTAAACCCTAAAATCCTAAACCCTAAACCCCAAATCCCAAACCTTAAACCCAAAATCACAAACCTAAACCAATCTCCCATACTAAATGCTAAATAACCCCTAAAAGCTAAAACTAAACTAAACTTAAAACCAAAAAATAAAATAAATAAATAAACCTAAACCAAAATAAAAAAATAAAATAAAGAATAAAAACATAAACTAAAACCTAAATCTACAGCCTTAAACCCTAAACCCTAAACCTACAACCTTAAACCCTAAAAAACCCTAAACCCTAAATTCAAAACCCTAACCTTAAACCCTAAACCCTAAAAGCTTAAACACTAAAACCTTAAACCCTCAACTCTAAACCATAAACCATAACCCTAAACCATAAACCATAACCCTAAACCCCAAACCCTAATTTGAAACCTAAAGTAACTAAATAAATTAAAAATAAACCTAAACCCTAAAACCTTATAAAACTAAACTTAAACCTAAACCCTAAGAATGGCAAAAACCTTGATCGTAGGAACATCAATGTCAATCAAGCTCAGTCTAGATCTAGTGGTGGAGGCGAAGGTTAAGGTGGTTGTTATCATAGTGGTGGTGGTGGTTCTAGAGGTGCTGGTGGATATGGAGGTGGTGGTCGGAGTAGTGGTGGTTATGGAAGCCAGAGGAGCGACAGAGGTTATAGCCATGGTGGTGGCAGAGGGAAACATTAGGGATATGATGGTGGATCCCACTACTCAAGAGGCTGAGGTGGTTCTGATGGGAACTAGAGAAACTAATGAATAGCCAATCCGATTTGCTGCTTATGGATCTATCTTTATAGTACAGATAGTTCTAGTTATCTAGGGTTTTGGATTTGTGATATATGTTCTCCTTTTCAATCTATGTCTTCACTTGTGTCTTAGAAAACATGGTGTGTTACTTTGTTGATGAAATTGAAAAAAAGAAATGTTGAATCTAAATTTATTCTCTATTAAAAAATCCAAATACCCTAAACCCTAAAATTAAACCTGAACCCTAAACTTAAAACCTAAACCTAACAATTTGGTAGAGAATTTTGCTATTCTGACTGAAACTTTATTGGTCCTTTTGGATTGGACTTTTTGGTTTATGGTGGCTGGTGGCTACCTTTGGCCCACTTTTATGTGGTTATTTTATCTTCTGGTGATTTGCACTAGTTGCAGCTTATGTTTCCATCAGTTAATGGTTTTATTTCTGAGCTATTTAGTCATTTGTGGTTGGTCACCCTAGTTTGGCTTGGTGGCTACTTATTATTGGAACTTTGGCTTGAGGGCTCCTATCTTGTTTTTATTGGTTGTTTCTTTATTAATTGGCATTGGTATGGTGTTTGCTGATGGCTAGTTCTAGTTTTCCCTGGTTTGGAGCTTGGATGGGTATTTGGTTAATGGTTGTTGTTGGTGTTCTGACTTTGTTCTAGCCTCTCTCTGGGTTATTGTGACTAGTCTATTGTGGTTTTTCTTTAGTGGTTTCACTGCTAGCTGGTTATTGGCTGGTTGATCTTTGTTTAATACTATTGGATCTGGAACTCTATGGACTACTGGCCTTGGATGTTTTCTTGTATCAAGTATGCTGACTATGATGGCATTGATGTTACTCACCTCTTCTCTCTGGTTGGTAGAATGACATATGATTGTAACACTTCTTTATGAAGTTTGGATGCTCATATGTATTGTTGCCCCTTTAGATGATCCTAACTAAGCCTGAGCCTTCTCTTTCTTAGCTTTCTCCTTTTCCTCTCTTTATCCTTATTTTTTTAGCAATGACTTTTGCCTTTGTAGTGTTCTATAGATTTCTTTTATAGGTTGGAACTTTACAGAGGGAATGGTTGTTGCTCAGTCAACCCAAGTGTTGTTGTTGTGGATCTTGCCTATCTTTCTTTTTAAAGAAATCATGAAATCCTACTGACTCATCCTTTTACTATTTTCAAGATTTGTTTCAGTCTTATTCCATCCTTTTCTCTTATGCTTTGTAGGCGCTATATTTGCTCTTTTGTTTTCTCTTCTTTTTCTAATGTTCTTAGATGGGGGTTTACCCCTTCAGGTTTCTTGTAGCTCTGATAGTAGTAAATTTTAGAGCTTTACCCCTTTTAAGAACATTATATCTTTTCCTTTTATTGTAATAAAAATCTAACTTTCCCAAAAAATATACCCCCAAAACCTTAAACCCTAAACAACCATAGACCCTAAATCCCTAAACCCTAAACCCTAAACCCTAAACCCAAACCAAAAACCTAAACCCTAAATTCTAAAACCCTAAACCTTAAATCCTAAACTAACTGTAAACCCTAAATCCTAAACACTAAATCCTAAACCCTAAACCCTAAACCCTAATAAAACCTAAACCCTAAAACCTAAAAGTATAAAACCTAAAATCCTAAACTTTAAACCATAAACCTTAAACCCTAGACTCTAAACCCTAAACCCTAAACCTTAAATCCCAAACCCTAAACCTAAACCTAAAGTAACTGAATAAATTAAAAAATAAGCATAAACCCAAAAACCTAATAAACCCAAACCTTAAGAATGGCCAGAACCTTGATGGTAGGAACATCACCGTCAACCAGGCTTAATCTAGATCTAGAGGTGGAGGCGAAGGCGGAGGTAGCGGTTATCGCAGTGGTGGTGGGAGATCTAGAGGTGCTAGTGGATATGGAGGTGGTGCTCAGAGCAGTGGTGGTTTTGGAGGCAGGAAGAGCAATGAAAATTATAGTCATTGTGGTGGCGGAGGGAGAGATCAGGGATATGATGGTGGATCCGGCTACTCGAAGGTTGGGGTGGTTCTGATGGGAACTGGAGAAATGAAGAACGGCCAATCCGATCTACTGCGTATCGAACTGTGTCTTTATAGTAGAGACGATTCTAGTTATATATGATTTTGGACTTTCTCTATGCATGCTCATTTCTTATCTATGTCATCTCTTGTGTCTTAGAAAACTTGGTGTGTTACTTGGTGAAATTAAAAAAAAAAGAAATGTTTAATCTAAATTTGTTCTCTATTAAACCCTGAACCGTGAACTTGAAGTTAAACCCTGAACCCTGAACCCTAAACTTACAACTGTAAACCCTAAACACAAACTAAAACCCTAAACCCTAAACCTTAATCCCTAATCCCTAAACCCTAAACCCTAAAACCCTAAACCCTAAGCCTTAAACCCTAAACCCAAAACCCTAATCCCTAAACCCTAAAATCTACAAACCTAAACCCTAAAAACCTAAAAACTTAAAACATAAACCCAATAAAACCTAAAAATAAAATAAATTAAAATCCTAAATAAAATAAAAAAATGAAATAAAATAAAAACCTAAACTAAAACCTAAACTTAAACCTAAACCTAAAATAAAATAAACTAATAAAAATAAATAAAAATAAATAAAAACTTAAACTAAACTAAAAAATAAAATAAACCGAAGAATTAAAAACTTGAACAAAATAAAACTAAATGTAAAATAAAAATAAAATCAACCTAAAATTAAAAAAACCTAAACCTAAAAAATAAACCTTAAAATAAAACCTAAACCTTAAAAAAAAACTAAACCTAAAAAATAATAAAATAAATAAATAAAATTAAACCTAAACCTAAACTTAAAAAAACTAAACTAAAATAAATAAAACTAAACCTCAACCTAAACTAAATAAAATAAAATAAACTAAAAATAAACCTAAACCTAAACTAAAAAATAAAACCATAAAATAAACTTAAAATAAAAACCAAAAACCTAAACCTAAAAAATTAAAATAAAAACATAAACCTAAACCAAAAAACAAAAAATAAAATCTAAACCTAAAAAATAAAATAAAATTTTAACACAACCAAAAAATAAGCCTAAGCCTAAAAAATAAACTTAAATAAAAAACATAACTAAATTAAATAAAAATAAAAATAAACCTAAATAAAAAAGTTAAAAGTAAAATTAAACTAAAATAAATAAAATGTAAACTAAATAAACCAAAACCTACCATTTTACTTAATTTAAAAAAAATTAAAAAAAAAAATGTTAACCCTAAACCCCAAATCCTAAACTTTGTTAAAAATAAAAAAATTAAACCCTAAAGCCTAAACCTTAAATTACAACCTAAAACCTAAACCTAAAACCTAAACAATAAACCCTAAATCCTAAATACCCTAAACCCTAAACACTAAACCATAAAACTTAAACCCTAAACACTAAACCTTAAAACACTAAACCATAAACCCTAAACCATAAAACCTAAAGCTAAATAAGAAAATAAGATAAAATAATATAAAAACCTAAACTGAAACCCAAACCTAAACCTAAAAATAAAATAAAATAGCAAATAATGATTAAATAAAAATAGAATAAATAAAACCAACACTAAATAAATAAAATAAAATAAACCAAAAAATAAAAACCTAAGAAAAATAAAAACTAAACCTAAAATAAAAAAAAGTAAACCTAAGATAAAATAAAATAAAAAATAAATAAAAACCTAGACCTAAAAAATAAAACCTAAAAAAAATAAAAAATAACACTTAAACCATAAACTAAAAAAAAAACCTAAACATAAAATAAAAATAAAATAAATAAAAAAAATAAACCTAAAACTAAATTAAAATAAACTAAACTAAAATAAGTAAAACCTAAACCTAGACCTAAACTAAATAAAATAAATTAAGCTAAAAATAAACCTAAGCCTAAACTAAAAAATAAAACCTAAAAAAAACTTAAACCTAAAAAAATAAAATAATAACCTATAGCTAATAATAAAAAATAAAACCGAAACCTAAAGTATAAAATAAAAATAAAACTATATTAAAAAATAAACCAAAACCTAAACCTAATCCTAAAAGATAATCTAAAATTAATAAACCTAATATAAATAAATCAAACTAAAAAAATAAAAGTAAACCAAAATAAAAATAAAAAATAAACTAAATAAAGCCAAACCTTTAGATTTAATTATTTAAAAAGGAACCCTAAACCATAAACTAAAAAATCAAACCAAAAAAAAAAACCTAAAATAAAATCCTAAAACCTAAATAAAAAATAAAATAATATAAAAAGCTAAACCTAAACCTAAAATTAAAAAATAAAACCAAAACCTAAAAAATAAAATAAAATAAATCTAAATTAAAAAATAAATCTAAACCTAAACCTAGACCTAAAAAATAAACTAAAATAAAAATATAAACTAAACTAAATAAAATAAATAAGATAAAAATAAATAAAAAAATCTAAATAAAAATAAAAAATAAAATAAACTAAAATAAATAATAAAGAAATTATAAAACCAAAACCTACAAATTTATTTAATTTAAAAAAAATAAAAAAAGGTAAAAAATCTAAGAAAACCCAAACCCTAAACCCTAAGCCTTAAACCTACAACCCAAAACCCTAAACCCTAAGCCTTAAACTTCCAACCCTAAACTCTAAACTCTAAACCCTAAAACCCTAGACCCTAAACCCTAAAACCCTAAACCCTAAACTTTGTTAAAAAAAACTTCAGACCCTAAACCTTAAACCCTAAACCCTAAACCCTAAACCTAAAACCTAAACCCTTAACCCTAAACCCTAAAAACCCTAAACCCTAAACACTAAACCTTAAACCCTAAACCATAAAACTCTAAACCATAAACCCTAAACCCTAAAACCTAGACCTAAACCTAAAACTAAACCTGACCCAAAACTTAAAAATAAAATAAAATAGAAAATAAAAATTGAACTAAATTAAAATAAATAAAAACTTAAACTAAACAAAAAAATAAATAAACCTAAAAATAAAACACCTAAATAAAATAAAAAGTAAACCTAAAATAAAATAAAATAAGACTAAAATAAAATAAACTAAATAAAAACCAAAGCCTAAAAAATCAATTTAAAAATAAATATAAAATAACACTTAAACCGTAAACTAAAAAAACTTAAACCTGAAATAAAAATAAAATAAACAAAATAAAATAAACCAAAACCTAAACTAAAATAAAATAAAATAAAATAAATAAAAACAACCTAAAGCTAAAATAAACTAAACCAAAATATAAACCTAAATTAAATCATAAGAAATAAAGTAAAAATAAACTTAAGCATAAACTAAAAAATAAAATCAAAAAATAAATGTAAAATAACAACCTAAAACCTAAACCAAAAAAAAAAAATACCAACTCTAACCTAAATCTAATAATAAAAAATAAAACTTAAACCTAAAAAATAAAATAAAAATAAAACTAAACTACAAAATAAACATAAACCTAAAAAATAAACTAAAATGAAAAAAACCTAATCTAAATAAATAAACCTAATATAAATAAACTAAACTAAATAATAATAAAAATATACCTAAATAACAATAAAAAATAAACTAAAATAAATAAAAAATATACTAAATAAACCTAGACAAATCGATTTACTTAATTTTTTTATAAAAAAAAATCCTAAACCTTAAACTAAAAAAATAAAACCTAAAATATAAACTTAAACCCTAAACTTAAAAAAATAAAATAAAAATGCGAACCTAAAAATAAAACATAAAACCTAACCCTAAAAAATAAAATAAATATAAAAATAAACTAAAAATAAACTTAAACCTAAAATTAAACTTAAAAAATAAAACCCTTAACTGAATAAAATAAAATAAACTAAAAATAAACCTAATCCTAAACTAAAAAAATAAAATCTAAAAATAAACTAAAAATAATAGCAAAAAACCTAAACCTATAAAATAGAATAAAAACCTAAGCTTAAAGCTAATAATAAAAAATAAAACTTAAACCTAAAAAATAAAATAAAAATAAAACTAAACTAAAAAATAAACTTAAATCTAAGAAATAAAATAAAATAAATAAACTGAATATAAATAAATTAAATTAAATAAAAAAGCATAAACCTAAATAAAAATAAAAAATAATATAAACTAAAATAAATAAAAAATAGAATAAATAAACCTAAACCAACCTATTTACTTAATTGTTTTAAAAGAACCTAAACCCTAAACTCTTAACCATAAACCCTGAAAGCCCTAAACTTTAAATCATAAACCCTAAACTTAAACTAAACCTTAAATTTAAACTAATGCTAAACCCTAAACTAAACCTAAACCTAAATCATAAACTAAAACTATAAACCTAAACCCTAAACCTAAACAAAACCTAAACCCTTAAAACCTAAACATTAAAGTTTAAACCTAAACTAAATAACTATAAACCCTATACCTTAAAAACCTAAACCCTAAACTAAACACTAATAATTTTAAAACCTAAATAAACCTAAACTATGCAACCTAAACTTAAACACTAAATAACCTTAAACTCTAAAATCCTAAACCTTAAACCCTAAACCCTAAACCCTAAACTTCAAACCTTAAACCCTAAACCCTAAACCCTAAACACTAAAACCCTAAACCCTAAACCCTAAACCCTTAAAATCTTATACCCTAAAACCTAAACACTGAACCCTAAACCATAAACCCTATCCCAAAACCCTAAACCTTAAAAACATAAACCTTAAAACCCTAAATCCTAAACCTTAAAGATTAAACCTTAACCCTAAACCCTAAACCCTAAACCCCAAACCCTAAACCTAAACCTAAAGTAATTAAATAAATTAAAAAATAAACTTAAACAATAAAACCTAATAAACCCAAGCCTAAACCTAAACCTTAAGATTGTGCAAAACCTTGATGGTAGGAACATCACCCTCAACCGTGCGCCTAGACCTGATGGAGGAAGGTGTAGGTGCAACTATCGGGTAGTGGGGATCTAGGGGTGGATATGGAGGTGGTGGTCAGAGAAGTGGTGGTTATGGAGGTAGGAGGAGCAAAGAAGGTTACACCTATGGTGGTAGTGGAGGGAGAGATCGTGGATATTATAATGGATCCCCCTACTCGAGAGACCAGGGTGGTTCAGATGGGAATTGGAGAAATTGAAGAATGGTCAATCCGATCTAATGCTTATCAAATTGTGTCTTTATAGTAGAAATGGTTCTAGTTATCTACAATTTTGATTTTCTCTATGCATGCTCATTTCATATCTATATTGTCACCTATATCTTCAAAAATATGGTGTGTTACTAGGTTGATGAAATCAAAAAGAAAAAATGTTGAATCTGAATTTGTTCTCTTAAAAAAGAAATACCAAAATCCCTAAACCCTAAATCAAAAACCTAAACTCTAAACCAGAAACCCTAAACTCAAAAAAAAACCTAAACTATAAAACCTAAATCATAAAACCCTAAACCCTAAACCCAAAACCCAAAACTAACTCTAAACCCTAAACCCTAAACCCTAAAAAGCTAAAAACCTAAACCTAAACTAAATAAAACCTAAGAAATAAATAAATAAATAAACCTAAACCAAAATAAATAAAATAATTAAATGAAATAATAAACTAAACATAAACCTAAAAAGAAAGTAAAATAGAAAATAAAAAACTAAAATAAAATAAATAAAAACTTAAACTAAACTAAAAAATAAAAATTAAATAAACCTAAAATAAAATAAAATAAAAACTAAATCAATACCTAAAAATAAAATCTAAAAATTAATAAAAAATAAGACCTAAACCCTAAACTAAAAAAAACTTAAACCTAAAATATAAATAAAATAAACCTAAACCTAAACTAAAATAAACTAAAATAAAATAAATAAAACCTAAACCTAAAATAAGCTAAACCTAAAGCTAAAGCTAAACTAAATAAAATAAAATAAACTAGAAATAAACCTAAACTTAAACTAAAAAATAAAACCTAAAAATAAACCTAAAATATAAATCTAAAACCTCATCTTAAAAAAACAAAATAAAAACCTAAAGCTAAACCTTAAAATAAAAAATAAAATCTAAACCAAAAACCCTAAATCCTAAGCCCTAAACCCTAAACCCTAAACCCTACCCCAAACCATAAACCCTAAACCATAAACTAACATTAAACCCTAACCTAACCCTAAGCCCTAAACCCTAAACCCTAAACCATAAAACCCTAAACCCTAAACACTAAACTCTAAACCTTAAGCCCTAAACTCTAAGCCCTAAACTCTAAATCTTAAACCATAAAACCCTACACACTAAACCTTACACCTTATACCATATACCCTAAACCATTTACCCTAAAAACTAACCCTAAACCCTAAACCCTAAACCTAAAGCTAAAGAAACTAAATTAATAAAAAATAAACCTAAACCCAAAAACTTAATAAACTAAAACCTAAACCTTAACACTAATAATGTGCAGAACCTTGACGGTGAGAACATCAGCGTCAATTAGGCTCGGTCTAGATTTAACGATGGTGGCGAACGCAGAGGTTGTGGTTATCATAATGGTGGTGGGGGATCTGGAGGTGCTGGTGGATATGGAGGTGGTGGTTGAAGTACTAGTGGTTATGGAGACAGGAGGAGCGATGGAGGTAATAGCCTTAGCGGTCATGGAGGGATAGATCAAGATATAATGGTAGATCCTACTAGTTGAGGCATTGGTGGTCCAATGCGTGCTAGAGAAATTGAAGAACGGCCGACCCGATCTACTGCTTATGAAACTATGTCCTTACAGTAGAGATAATTTTAGTTATCTAGCATTTCTGATTTGCTCTGTGTGTGCTCATTTTTTATCTATGTCATCACTTATGTCTTAGAAAACTTGGTGCACTACTATGCTATTTAAATCAAAAAGAAGAAATGTTGAATATGAATTTTTTCTATGTTAAAAAAAATCCTTAAACCTTAAACCCTAAACTAAAACCCAAACCTTAAACCAAAAACCTAAACTGTAAACCCTAGAACCCTAAAACCATAAATCGTAAACACTAAACCCTAAATGCTAAACCCTAAACCTAAACCATTCTAAACCTAAACCAAAACCTAAAGTAAATTCTAAACTCTAAACCTAAAACCCTAAACCCTAAACCCTAAACTCTAAACTCTAAACTAAACCTAAATTAATAAACTATAAACCTAACTCTAAACCTAAATCAACTAAACCTAAACTTAAACTCTAAACCTAAACTAAAAAACTTAAACTAAACTTAAACTCTAAACCTAAACTCTAAACACTAAATAAACCTAAACTAAACCTAAACTTAAATTTAAACCTAAACTAAACCCTAAACTTAAACTAAACTAAACCTAAACTTAAACTTAAACTCTAAACCTAAATTAAACTAAACTTAAACTTAAACTTAAACCTAAACTCTAAACCTAAACTCTAAACTTAAACTCTAAACTTAAACCTAAACTTAAACCTAAACTTAAACCAACTTTAATCAATTAAATCAAACTAAACTTAAACAAACTAAACTAAAATCCTAAATCTTAAACCTAATCTTAAACCTAAATCTAACTTAAATCCTAAACCTAAAACTAAACCCTAAACCTAAACTTAAACTTAAACTAAACTTAAACTTAAACCTAAACACTCCTAAACTAAACTTAAACCTAACCTAAACTAAATCCTAACTTGAACTTAAACTCTAAATCAAACTAAACTTAAACTTAAACCCTATACCCAAACTTGAACCTAAACCATAAACCTAAACTTAAACCTAAACTCTAAACATAAACCTAAACCTAAATCTAAACTCTAAACTCTAAATCCTAAACCTAAACCTAAACTTAAACCTAAACCTAAATCTAAACTAATAAAACCCTAAACCTAAGCCCTAAACCTTATACCCTAAACTCTAAACCCTAAACCCTAAACCCTAAACCTAAACCTAAACCAAAACATAAACCTAAACCATAAACCTAAACCTAAACCTTTAACCTAAACCTAAACATAAACATAAAACTACACCTAAACCTAAACTAAACCTAAACCCTAAACCAAACGAATCTAAAACCTTAAATCGAAACCTAAAAACTTGAAAACATTGCTTCCTGAGCCTGGGTCATCGTGTTCTAGTGATTTCCTTTCCCCTCTCATTTTTAGCTTTCTGGCCACTGTTTGCTAGCTATTTTGTGTGATTCTCACTGGATTCCTTCTTAAATCAAGGAGTGCTAGTCTATTTCATGTCTTCATTAGAGTGACACCATGGCCTGGCATCTTCCCCATGATTCTTTAAGGAAAATTGAATGATCTTATGGATCCTACTAAGGAATCAACTAACTTGGCTTTGACTACTTTGAAATCATTCAAAAATGAAACATTCCAGTTTAGATTTCTCTCCTTAATATGCAAATTCCTTTCATTAACCATCTATTCAATTTTGTTGTGGGTGCTTTATTTGGTCGGCCATTGTAAATTGATCAGGAAATGACTACAAAATCTCATCCTTCAGTGGCTAGAATCCTTGTTGAATGGGACATTACCAAGAAACACCCAAAAAAATTTGGTTGGTATCTAAAAATTATGGTTATAGGCAAAGATTTGAATTTGAAAATCTCTCTATCTTTTGTTCTCACTATAAAATCCATGGGCATGATAATTCTAAATGTTTCATTTATCATCCTCACCTAAAAAATAAAATCCCTGTTAAGGAAACTTCTATTCCTAACCCTAGGCCGATCATTATTAAATATCAAAAAGCTACTTCAGAAGTAATGGAATTTTTGAATGTTCCTAATAAGGCTATTTTACCGCTTACATCTTCTGCACAATTGAAGGCTTCTAACGTGAACAATAATAGTTTTTCTAAACTTTTAGATGATGATTCTTTTTCCTTCGATTCAATCCCTACATTCTTGCTAACTTTGATTGATAAAAATGAAGTTTTGATTGAGAATATAAATGAGGATAGTAATGTTATGCATCGTTAAAATTCAATGGAGAATATACCTTTAATACCTCATGATAATTAGGTTGAAAAATTGATTCTATTTTCCAAATTCAGGATTATTTTAATTCTCTTAAAGATTTGGCTTTATCTAATAATTTAGGTCATGTAGAGGAAGGTATTGGTGTTCACACTTGCCTCTTAATAAATCTATTTTTGCTCCCTCTCTTATTATTCCCGACGCTCATTTGGCTTTAATAAATTCTAATGTCTTGGAAGAAGGAGAACTCATTTCTAATCAGGAGATTTCTCCTAAATTTAAGACTAATGTTGCTAAATCCTTCTCGGATGATGATTATAAGGGAAAAGAAAATGGTTTCCAAACTTATCATGCTAAAAAGAGAAAAAAATGTTAAAAATTTCCCTCCCAAATTGCAAAGAAACACTAGATCAGCTACAACCTCCCTCTCCTCTCTTAATCAACCTTTTCTTAACCCCTTTTTATTTCATTATGTTTAAATTTATTGTTTGGAATGTAAGAGGGATTGGTACCCTCCCTATTTGTAATTGTATTAAAAATCTTTATCATATACATAATATTTCTTTACTTATTTTTTCTGGAGCCTCTTATTCATTTTAACAAAATTAACCATGTTGCTAGAATGATCGATTTCAATAAATTTTCTCTAATGTCAGTAATAAGAATTGGTGTTTTTGGAATAACTTTGTAGATGTTTCTATTCTTGATGATTTTCAACAAGTTGTCAATACTCAAATCTCTTATGGTGATTATTGTGTATTGGGCTTAGATCTGGTATAAATCTTCTTTGAGATAATTTGAGAAATTTTGCTACCTCTATCAATAAACCTTAGTTTGTTGGTGGTGATTCCAACACTATTTTATTCACTTTTGAATGAAGTGGCAGTTGCTCTCCTAATATTCATTCCATGGAAAAATTTTCTAATATGATCCTTTATTATAATTTGATTGATATTGGTTTTAAAGGTTCTAATTATACTTGGTAAAACAAAGGTTGACGATTCTTTTTTAATACTCATTGGATTACTCATTGGCTTACTTCTATCTATCATTTAACCGATCATGCTCCTATTTTGGTTTCTATTAAAGATAATTTTAATAGATTAAAAATTCTCTCTCCTTTTAGATTTCAGAACATGTGGATTCAACATATTTATTTTTTTAATGTTGTGGTTAACAATTGGAAAGTTCTTTTACATCCTGATAATTCAATTATGGGGATGAATAGACTTTGGTTTAAGCTTAAAAGACTTAAGCAAATCTGGGTTAATGGAATAAGCATTATTCTAAAATCCTTTTCGCTAATATAAAAGATATGGAAAAAATGGTTTGTGATCTTGCGGTCTCTATTATGTTTGATCCTTCTAAGATTAAGGACTAGGTGAAAGAAAGATAAACTTATTTTCAAAATATAGAAGAGACTTATTGGCATCAAAAAGCTGCTAGTAAACATATTGTGAATGGTGACAGCAATACTAGGTATTTCCATGGTTTAGTTAATAAAAAGAGAGCTTTAAATAATATTCAAAAAATTAAAGATTACAATGGAGAATGGATTAGGGAGAATAATGATATTAAGGATTTGGTTATTAAATAATTTAGAACTTTGCTAAATAAGAGTTGCTCTTATGAAGCTATTTCTAAAAATCACTTGATTCATTCTATTATTAGTAATGATGACTATGATTTCCTTACTATTATGCCTAATGAAGATGCAATTTTTAAAGTTCTTAATAGCGTGAACATAGATTTTGTTGCTGGTCAAGAGGGTTTTACTACTCAATTTTATTTAAATTTGTTGGTTTATTATTAAAAATGATTTGATTGAGGATGTGGTTGATTTTTTAATGGTAATCCTTTTCCTAGATATTTTTCTAGCACTTTTATTATTCTCATACTTAAGAAAGATAATCCAGACTATTAGAGTGATTTTAGACCTATTCATTTTTGCACCTTCTTCAATAAGTTGATTTCCAAAATTCTTAACAACAAGCTTAGTCCTTTACTTCATAAGATTATTTATCTCATCCAAACTAGTTTTCTTAAAAGTAAATCTATTACTGATAAAATTTTACTTGCCCAAGAATTAATTCATGACTTAGATGCTAAGACTAGAGGTGGAAACATTCTTTTCAAATTAGATGTTACCAAAACTTTTGATAATATCTGTTCAGATTTCCTTTTCCATATTCTGAATTTATTTGGGTTTTTTGATAAATTTTCTTTTCTTATTAAAAATTGTATTTAGAATTCATGGTTTTTTATTTTTCTTAATAGGGAAGCTTTGATCTTCTTTCCTTCTTCCATGGCTTAATATAAGGGGATCCTTTATCTCCTACTTTATTTATTATCGCTGCTGAGTACTTATCTATGAGCATCAATGAGTAATTTTTAAACAATCCTAGTATGTAATACAGAACTCTTAGTGGTCTTCCTATTTCCCACTTAAGTTTTGTAGATGATTTCATTATTTTTTGTAATGCTTCTATTCAACATATAAAGAACCTCAATATTTTTTTAAATAAATTTGTTAAAGAAAGTGGTCTTTCTATCAATGATAACAAAAGCTATTTTATTATTTCTTCAAGTATCTCTAATAATAAAATCAATCAAATATGGCATATTACTAATTTTAAACATCAACACTTACCTCTTAAGTACTTGGGTGCTCCTCTATTTAAAGGTCTAAAATGATCCCATCTTTTTGATGGGTTAACTTATAAAATTTTAAATAAAATTTTTGTTTGGAAATTCCATTCACTTTCCTTTGGTGGTAGGCACACTATTCTTAAGAGAACTCTTAATTCTATGCCTCTTTATTTGATTCAATTTATTATTCCAGTAATTTGACTCTTATTAGAATTGATCACTTGCTTAATAAATTTGTTTGGGGATCCAATAATTCTATTAAAAGAATACATTGGGCATATATAAAATGGGTGAAGGTGGTCTTGGTTGAAAACCTATTCGTGAAGCTATGAATTTCTTCTCTCATATTCTTTGGTGGAATTTTAGAAAGAATGATAGCCTTTGGGCTAATTTTATGATAGAAAAATATTGCCATTGTAAACACCCTCTTATCTGTGCTTATAAAGTTGGTGACTCTCCGGTTTGGAAAAGGCTTTGCTCCATTAAATGGGTTGTCAAATCTTTAATATCTTTGGGTATTCATTCAGGCTCTTCTTTCTTTTGGCAAGACAATTGGATTGGCAATGGCTCTATTGACTCCCATTTATCTACACACTCTACTGCTAGTATCAAAGTTAACTCTTTTTGGCTTAATAATAGTTGGAATGAAAAAAAACTTGAGAACTACATTCTTATTACTATTTTTGACAAGTTTTGTAACATCACTATCTTTTCTAATAAACCTGATCAAATTCTTTTCAAGCTCTCTTACAATGGCAATTTCATTCTTAAAGAGGTTTGGAATTTTATTAGAAAAAAACAAAACACCTCTAATGTTTTCATTAAACTTTGGAACAATATCATTCCCATTTCTTATTTTATTTTGGCTTGGAGGAGTTTTAATAACTTCATTCCAGTAGATTGCTTGATCCGGCTAAAAGGGTTTTATTTACCTTTCAAGTGCTAATGTTACTTTCATATTGAAAATGTTAATCATGTTTTTGTCAATGGTGATATTACTTCCAAACTTTGGATATGGTATGATGATTTATTTAACACTAACTATTTTCATGGCTCTCTTTTGTTATATCAACTTCTTGAAGTTTATTTTCATAAAATTGTAAAAGGTCATATGAAAGTTTTAATTGCTATCACCCTTATTTGGATCATTTGGATGTTTAGAAATGATGCTAAATATCAAGGCATCCCTATGAACCATAAAAGGATACTTGCTAGAATTAAAGAAAAAATTTATTCTTTGTTTAATGCAAATTTAATTACTAATCTTTATTTTAGAGGTTATAAATTTTTGTCTAAAATTTTGGGTATCACTTTGCATAATGACCCTTCATGCAAGAGTGTTAGGATTGTACATTGGACTAAGCCAAAAGAAAATTTTATTAAGGTCAATACTGATAGTTCCATTTCCCCAAACAAATATGGTTGTGGTGGAATTCTTATGGATTCTAAAGGTACTGTAATTTGTGATTATGCCAACCCCCTCAAAGCTTGTTCTGTTATTTATGCTGAGCTCATTGCTGTTAATAAAGCTATTGATATTTGTTTAATCATAGGCCCCTTTAATATTTAGATTGAAGTTGATGCTCTTCTTTTACTTGATATGCTCAATATTAATAAAATGGGGAATGCTGGCTTATTTTATCTTCTTAATCACACTAAAAAACTTCTTTCTCAAGTTTGCTAGAAAAATTTTCACATTCTTCATGAAGGTAATGCTTGTGATGATTTCCTGGCTAATTTGGGTGCTGAACTAAATGAGCTCACTTTATTTGATAACCATAGCTTACTTAATCATCTACATGGCCTAGTCAATCTGGATAACACTTGACGGCCTTACCTCAGATTTTATCTTTCAGCCATTTTGTTGATCGTATTGCTATGGTGGTTTTATTCAGTCTATTTTTTGGTTGTTTTTTTTTGTGCTTACCTTACAAGAAAGTGGTCTTTTCTATTTTCTTTAGGGTGATGGTCAATCTCATTTTATATGAAAGCTGCCTTGTTGGTTTTAGTTTAATTGATTTTCCTATCCTCTGAGACTACCAGTTTTCTTTCAATGGCTCATGTTAGGCTCATTTTGTCACACAACTAGTGATGTTTTGGGGGTCTCCTATTGGGTTGTGGCTGTGCCTAATTTTGGCCTACCCCTTACAATAATTGATGTTGGGTTTGCCTCAAGTTTTGGCTACCTGTTCATTATTTGAATTGGATTTTTGGCTACTTTGGTTAGTTCTACTAGATGCTATAATTTGCTTTTTCAGTCTGCCTAACTATTTTGGGTGGTCATTTTTTCATGGTTGTTGTTGGTCTCTTCTACTTTGGCTTAGTTTTGGGGTTTTGGTAGATGTTCTCCTTTCACTTGGGGGTTTCTGCTAGTTGGTTTTTCCCTCTGCCTTGTGGATTGGAGGTAGCTTTTTTCTAATTATTGCCCTCCTATTTTCTTGTTTGTGGTGATTGTCTACTCAATAGGGTTTGGAAGGGGCTTTATTTCCCTTTGTCCTTATTCCTTTACGTGGTTGGTTTTGTACTGGTGTCTTTGTTATTGTTGGCTTGCTTTTTTTGGGATGGTGCTTTTGCTCTCTTTATTGGTGGTAAGTTGGGCTCCTTAGTTTTCCATCATTATATTTCTCTAGCTTTATTTATTGTTTCTTTTGGCCTTCTTCTTTTGGTTCTCTTGCTATTCTCTATTTTCTTGGGTGCTCTATTGTTTTGTATTTGGTTGGTGCCTTGGTGGCTTTGAATTGGTATTGTTGTGGGCCTATTTTGGTGCCTTGGTTTGGATTGGTGTTGTTGGCTTATTTTTTTTGTCATTGAGGGATCTTTTTTTTTTGGGTTGTGAGCTTCTTTTCTTCCTCTTTTTTAAGAGGTGTTTAAATTTGGTTTTGTTGGGATTACCTTATGTTAAGTTTATATGTTTCTCTCCTCTCTCTTTCTATTTCTTTAGCTTGCTTTTCTTTCTTTGGGTTATTATGATAAGTTTGTATTTTTCTTTGGCTGGGATGGCTATGATGATATGATGGATTTTTTTTCCTTGATATTTTTCTGGCTTGTGACTTTTCCTATTAGTAACCCTTCTTTGAAGCTGGATGCACTTAGGATTTGATGCCCCACATTATTGTGATTATCCTTCTTTCCTCATATCTGAGCCTATGTTTTTATCTCTTTATGTTTTCTTATCTTCTACTGGTTGAGATTTCTTGTAGGTTGTAGGTTCTCTTTTTTAGTTGGTCTTTTCTTCTTCTTGGAGGGAGCTAGAGTTTTACTGATGGTCTCTTTTTTCTTAGATGGCTAGAGTTGTCTTTAGATGCAAGTTTCAGGTTTCCTTTTCTTATGGATCTTTGTCTCTTTGTAGGTACTTTTGGAGCTCCATGGATTCTTCCCCTTTGTTGACTTTTGCTTGGCTTTTTTAGTTGTCTTTGATTTTTTTCTTTATTGCTCTTTGATGTATTAGTTTAGGAACAAAACTCCTTAGGAATCTCCTGTAGCTCATTTGAGAAATAGTTTTTTTAGTTTAGTCTCTAATATGCTCTTCTTGTACCTATTTTTTTGAGCAATTATTTCCTTTTAGTTAAAAAAAACCCTAAAACCTTAAACCCTAAAGCCTAAATACTTAACCCTAAACCCTAAACCTTAAACACTAACCCTAAACCTTAAACCCTCAAACCCTAAACCCTCAAACCCTAAACCTCGAACCCAAAACCCTAAAAACCTAAAAACCAAAACCTAAACTAAATAAAAACTAAAAATAAAATAAATAAGAAAACCTAAACATAAATAAAATAAAATTAAAATGAAATATAACCTAAACTAAAACCTAAACCTATAACTAAAACTAAAATTAAATAATAAATAAAAATAAACAAAAATAAAATAAATAAAAACTTAAACTAAAGTAAAAAATAAAATTAACATAAAAATAAAAAACCTAAATAAAATAAAAACTAAATGTAAAATAAAAATAAAATAAACCTAAAATAAAATAAAATAAAAACTAAATAAAACCTAAAAAAAATAAAAATAAAATAAAACATAAACCCTAAACTAAAATACTAAAAAATAAAAAAATAAAATAAACCTAAACCCAGACTAAAATAAATAAAACCTAAACCTAAACCTAAAATAAACTAAAGCTAAACCTAAACCAAAACTAAATGAAAGAAAAAAAATTAAAAATAAACCTAAGCCTAAACTAAAAAATAAAACCAAAAATAAACCTAAAATATAAACCTAAAACTTAAACCTAAAAAAAATAAATTAAAAACCTAAACCTAAACCTAAAAATAAAAAAATAAAACCAAACCCAAAAAATAAATAAAAATAAAACTCAACTAGAAAATAATCCGAAACCTAAAAAGTAAAACTAAAATAAAAACCCTAAACTAAAAATAAATAAACCTAAAATAAATAAACTAAACTAAAAAAAAAAAAATAAAAATAAAAAATAAATCTAAATAAAATTAAAAATATTAGAAACTAAAATAAATAAAAAATAAACTAAATAAACTAAATAAACCTAATCCTACTGGTTTACTTAATTTTTTTAAAAAATAAAAACCTAAACCCTAAATCCTAAACCCTAGACCTACAACACTAAACCTACAACCTTAAACCCCAAACCCTAAACTCTAAACCCTAAACCCTAAACCCTAAACCCTAACCCTAAACCCTAAACCCTAAAAGCATAAACCCTAAAACCCAAAACCATAAACCCTAAACCCCAATTGAGCTGATTTTTATGAAAGGTGATCTTCAAGAAGTCAGCAAAGATTTTTTGAAATACAAAGTTGGTGCCCTTGCCCATGTTGGTCCTGTTGCACCTATTGATGTTATGGTTCCTCTAAGCAACACTAGCATGGATCCTTCACTGACTTCTTTCTTCCAGCTACTGCTACTACTCTGGCTTCTATAGTCGAAGAGCCTATGAGGAATTTGATGATGATATGGGTTTTCAGCATTCATTCTTTTTGTTTAAAATAAAATTTTATTGTCTCTAAGAGTTAAATCATTTTGTGAAAAACTATATTTGTGAAATTTTGAATTGCATTTTATTTTATCCTATTTATTAGTTATTAGAGGATAATGTCTTGTTTGATTTGGTAATTTCTTATTTATTATGGAATCATTCGAGTTAAAATAAATAAATAAAAAAACTCTAAACCCTAAACCTTATACCCTAAAAGGCAACCATAAACACTAAACCCTAAACCCCAAACCTTAAACCTAAACCTCAAGTAACTAAATAAATTAAAAAATAAGCCTAAACCCTAAAACCTAATAAATCTAAACCTAAACCTAAACCCTAAGAATGGGCAGAACCTTGATGACAGGAACATCACCATCAACCAAGCTTAGTCTGGCGAAGGCAGAGGAGGTTGTTATGAAGGTGGTGGTCGTATTTAGTGGTGTTGGTGGATATGGAGCTGGTGGTCAGAGCAGTGGTGGTTGTGGAGAAGAGAGGAGCATTGGAGGTTACATCTATGGTGGTGGCAAAAGGAGATATCAGGGATATGATCGTGGATCTTACTGCTCAAGAGGCCAAGGTGGTTTTGATGGGAACTTTAGAAACTGAAGAATGATCATTACGATATGCTACTTATGGAACTATGTCTTTATAATAGAGATAGTCTAGTTATCTAAGGTTTTTTATTTGCTCTATGTGTGCTCATTTTTTATCTATCATCTCTTGTGTCTTAGAAATCATGATGTGTTACTTGGTTGATGAAATCAAAAAGAAGAAATATTGAATTTGAATTTGTTCTCTATTAAAAAAAATTCAAAAATGTTAAACCGTAAACTAAAACCTGAACCCTAAACCTAAATCCTAAACCCTGAATCCTAAATCGTAAACCCTAAAAATGAAAAAATAAAAAAAAATAAAAAAAGCCTAATCTCAAACCCTAAACCCCAAACCCTAAACCTATAACCTTAAACCCTAAGACCCTAAACCCCAAACCCAAAATCGTAAACTCTAAATCCTAAATCCTAAACCCTAAACCCTAAACCATAAATCATAAAAACCCAAAACCTTAAAGCCTAAACACTAAACCCTAAACCCTAAAACCTTAAACCTTAAACCCTAAACTTAAACCCTAAATCCTAAACCTAAAACTTTAAAAGCCTAAAAACCTACACCTAAACTAAATAAAACTTAAAAATAAAATAAATATATAAAACATAAACTAAAATAAAATAAAATAAAATAAAAACCTAAACAAAAAATAAACCTAAACTTAAAAAAAAACTAAAATAAAATAAATAAAAACCTAAACTAAAAATAAAATAAACTTAATAATAAAAAACATAAATAAAATAAAAACTAAACATAAAATAAAAATAAAATAAAATAAAAATTAAATAAAAACCTAAACCTGGAAAATAAACCTAATAAAAAATAAAACCTAAACCCTAAACTAAATAATAAATAAACCTAAAATAAAAATAAAATAAAATAAATAAAATAAACCTAAACCTAAACTAATATAAATAAAATTGAAACCTAACCTAAAATAAAGTAAACCTAAATCTAATCCTAAACTTAAACTAAATAAATTAAAATAAACTAAAAATAAACCTTAACCTAAATTGAAAATAAAATTTTAAAATAAACCTAAAATAAAAATTAAAACCTAAACCTATAAAAATAAAATAAACACCTAAACCTAAACCTAAAAATAAAAATAAAGTCTAAACCTATTAAAAAATAAAAAAATAAAACTTAACTAAAAAAAATAAACATAAACCTAAACCTAAAAAAACTAAAATAAAACCAAAAATAAAATAAATAAACCTAAACTAATTAAACTACACTAAATAAAAATAAAAAATAAACTTAAATAAAAATAGAAAATAAAATAAACTAAAAGAAATAAAAAATTAACCTAAACCTATCGGTTTGCTTAATTTTAAAGAAAAAACCCTAAACCCTAAATCTTAAACCCTAAACCTTAAACCCTAAACCCTAAACCCTAAACCTACAATACTAAACCTACAACAGTAAACCATAAACCCTAAACCTTAAACCCAAGAACCCTAAACCCTAATTGTAAAACCCAAACCCTCAAAGCATAAATTCTTCCTTAAACCCTAACCATAAACCCAAACCCTAAACCTAAACCTAAAGTAACTAAATAAATTAAAAATTTTACCTAAACCTAAAATGAAATAAACCTAAACCTAAACCCTAAGAATGGGCAAAACATTGACATCAAGAACATCACCTTCAACTAGGTCACGGATGGGTGGAGGAAAGTGGAGGCAGATTATCAGTGATGGTGGAGGATCTAGAGGTGCTGGTGGATATGGAGGTCATTGTCGGGGCAATGGTGGTTATGGAGGTGGGACGAGCGACCAAGGTTACAGCCGTGGTGGTGGCGGAGGAAGAGATTAGGGATATGATGGTGGATCTCGCTATTCGAGAGATCGAGGTGGTTCTATTGGGAACTAGAGAAATTGAAGAATGATTGATATGACCTATTGCTTATGGAACTATGTCTTTATAGTAGAGACAGTTCTAATTATCTATGGTTTTTATTTGCTCTATGCATGCTCATTTTTTATCTATGTCCTCGCTTATGTCTTAAAAAACTTGGTGTGTTACTTGGTTGATGAAATCAAAAAGAAGATATGTTAAACTTGAATTTGTTCTCTATCTAAAAAAAATATCCAAAAACCCTAAGCTAAAACCTAAACCCTGAACCTAAAACCTACAACCTAAATCCCAATAATAAAAAATAGCAAGAAAATAAAAAAATCCCTAACCCTAAATCATAAACACTGAAACTAACCCTAACCCATAAACTTACAACCCTAAACCATAAACCTTAAACCCTAAAACTTTAATCCCTTGACCCTAAACCCTAAAAACCTAAAAACCTAAACCTAAACTAAATAAAACCTAAAATAAAATAAATAAAAAAACCTAAACCTAAATATAATAAATAAATAAATAAATAAAACTAAAACCTAAACTAAAACCTGATCTTAAACCTAAAAATAAAATAAAATAAAAAATAAAAATAAACTAAAATAAAATAAATCAAAACCTAAGCTAAACGAAAAAAATAAAATAAACCTAAGAATAAAAAACCTAAATAAATAAAACTAAACATAAAATTAAAATAAAATAAAATAAAAACTAACGAAAAACCTAAATTGAAAAAATAAACCTAAAAATAAAACTTAAAAATAAATAAAAAATAAAATCTAAACCCTAAACTAAGAAAAAAACCTAAAAATAAAATAAAAATAAAATAAATAAAATAAAAAAACCTAAACCTAAACTAAAATAAACTAAACTAAAATAAATAAAACTTAAACCTAAACTAAAGAAAATAAAATAAACTAAATATAAACCCAAACCTAAACAAAAAAAATATAACTTAAAAATAAACCTAAAATTAAAACCTAAAACCTAAAACTAAAAAAATAAAATTAAAACCTAAACCTAAACCTAAAAATAAAAAATAAAACCTAAAACTAAAAAATAAAATAAAAATAAAACTCAACTAAAAAATAAATTTAAACCTAAACTTGAACCTAAAATAAAATAAAACCCTAAACTAAAAATAAATAAACATAAAATAAATTAACTAAACTAAAATAAAATAAACTTAAATAAAAAAATAAAATAAACTAAAATAAATAAAAATAAACTAAATAAACTAAATAAACTTAAACCTACTGGTTTAATTAATTTAAAAAGTATATAAAAAAAACCCTACACCTTAAGTCCTAAACCCTAAACCCTAAACCCTAAATAATAATACTAATCCTAAACCCTAAATCATAAATCTACTACACTAAACCTACAACCTTAAACCCTAAACCCTAAACCTTAAAATACCCTAAACCCTTAATCATAAACCTTAAACCCTAAACCCTCAACCTTAAACCGTAAACCCTAAACCGTAAACCTTAAACCCAAAACCTAAAACCCTAAACCCTAACCTTGAACCTAAACCCTAAAAGCATAAACCCTAAACCATAAACCTTAAACCCTAAACCATAAACCCTAAACCCCGATTGAGCTAATTTTTACAAAAGGTGATCTTAAAGAAGTCAACAAAGAGGTTGTGAAATACAATGTTGGTGCTCCTGTCTATGTTGGTTTTGTTGCACCTATTGATTTTGTGGTTCCTCCAAGTAACACTGGTCTGGATCCTTCACAAAATTCTTTCTTCCAGCCTCTCAATATCCTAACTAAGATAAATAAGGGTACTGTTGAATTATCACCGATTGAGCTGGTTAAAGTCGTCTAGTCAGTGTATAATGAAGGTTCGGTGTTCAGTCCTGAGGTGCTTGACCTCACGGAAGATGATCTCATTGATAAGTTTTTGGCAGGCCTTTCAATGATCACATCTCTCTCACTGGCCTCTATTATCCCACCCTTGCTGCAGCGCCCCACATATTCATCAACACTTACAAGAATGTCCTTGCCATCACGATTGCCACAGATTACACACACCTGCGAGTCGAGAAGGTTAAGAAGTATTTGAACGATCCTAGTAAATTTGATGTGGTTGATGTGCCTGATGCTTCTACTACTCCTACTGATGCTTCAACTCCAACTACAATAGTGGAAGAGAAGAAGGAAGAGCCTACTGAGGAATCTGATGATGATATGGGTTTCACCTTGTTCGATTAAGCTTTGTTGGCCATCTATAAAATCAAATTTCATTATCTTTGGGAGTTAAATCATTTTGTGAAATACTATTTTTGTGAAGCTTTGAATTGTGTTTTATTTTATCCTATTTTATTAGTTATTAGAGGATAATATCTTGTTAGATTTGCTAATTTCATCTTTTTTATGAAATCATTTGAGTCAAAAATTCCTAAACCCTAAACCCTAAACCCTAACTATAAACCTTAAACCCTAAACCCTAACTGAGAACCTAAACCCTAAACCCTAAACACTAAATCTAAACCTAGAGTAACTAAATAAATTAAAAAATAAACCTAAACACTAAAACTTAATAAACCTAAACCTAAACTTTAATAATGGGCAGAACCTTGATGGCAAGAACATCACTATTAACAAAGCTCAGTCTAGATCTGGTGGTGGAGGCGAAGGCAGAATCGGCAGTTATCGTAGTTGTGGTGGGGTATTTGGAAGTGCTGGTGGATATAGAAGTGGTGGTCAGAGCAATTATGGTTATGGAGGCGGGAGGAGTGACGGAGGTTACCACGGTGATGGTGGTGGAGTGAGAGGTCCAGGATATAATGGTGGATCCTGCTACTCGAGAGGCTGGGAGGTTTTTATGGGAACTGGAGAAACTGAGAATTATCGATCTGATCTATTGCATCCAGAACTGTGTCTTTACAGTAGAGATGAATCTATTTATCTAGGGCTTTTCATTTTCTTTATGTGTGCTCATTTTTTATTTAAGTCGTCGCCTATATTTTAGAAAACTTGGTGTGTTAGTTGGTTGACAAAATCCAAAAGAAGAAATGTTGAATCTAAATTTGTTCTATGTTAAAAAAAAACAAAAAACTCTAATCCCTAAACTAAAACCTAAACCTTAAGGCTAAAACCTAAGCTCTAAACCCTAAACCCTAAACCTTAAAAAAAATCAAAATAATAAAAATAAAAAATAAAAAAATAAAAAAACCATAACCTTAAACTCTAAACCCTAAAACTAACCCTAAACCATAAACCCTAAACCCTAAACCTACAACCATAAACCCTAAACTCTAAACCCTAAAACCCAAAACCCCAAACCCAAAATCCTAAACCCTAAATCCTAAACCCTAAACCCAAAACCCAAAACCCTAAACCCTAAAACCTAAAACTCTAAACCCTAAACCCTAACCTTAAAGCCTAAACCCTAAACCCAAAACTTGAAACCCTAAACCTAAACCTAAAGTAGCTAAATAAATTATAAAATAAACCTAACCCCTAAAACCTAATAAACCAAAACCTTAAGAATGGGCAGAACTTTGACAGTAGGAAAATCACTAACAACCAGGCTCAGTCTAGATCTGGTGATGGAGGTGAATTTGGAGGCGACGATTATCACAGTGGTGGTGGGGGATGTGGAGATCCTGGTAGATATGGAAGTGGTGATCGGAGTAGTGGTCATTGTGGAGGAAAGAGGATAGACAGAGGTTACTGCCATGGTGGTGGCGGAGGGAGATATTATGGATATGATGGTGGATCCCGCTACTCGAGAGATCGAGGTGGTTCTAATGGGAATAGGAGAAACTAAAGAATGGTCGATCCAATGTACTTCTTATGAAACTGTGTCTTTATAATAGAGATAGTTCTAATTATCTAGGGTTTTTGATTTCCTCTATCATGCTCATTTTTTTATAAATGTCATTGCTTCTATCTTAAAAATCTTGGTGTGTTACTTGGTTGATGAAATTGACAAAAAAAATGTTGAATCTGAATTTATTCTCTATTAAAAAAAACTAAAAATCCTAAACCCTAAACTAAAGCCTAAACCTTAAACCTAAAACCTAAACCCTAAACCCTAATAATAAAATAAAAAAATAAAAAAAATCCTAACCTAGAAGCCTAACCAAAAAACTAACGCAAAACCCTAAACACTAAACCCTAAACCTATAACCATAAATCCTAAGCCCTAAACCATAAAACCCTAAACCTAGAACCCAAAACCACTAAATCTAAATCCTCAATAACCTCCTAAACCACTAAACCTAAACACTACACTCTAAACCCTAACCTAAAACCCTAAACCCTAAACCTTAAACTGTAAACACTAAAACCTAAACTAAATAAAACCATAAAATAAATAAAAAAAACTAAACGTAAATAAAATAAAATAAAAACCTAAAATAAATAATAAATCGAAACCTATAAATAAAATAAACTAAAAAATAAAATAAACTAAAATAAAATAAATAAAAACATAAACTAAACTAAAAATAAAGTAAACCTAAGAATAAAAAACCTAAATAATATAAAATCTAAATGTAAAATAAAAATAAAATGAACCTAAAATAAAAATAAAAACAAAAACAAAATGAAAACCTAAACCTACAAAAATAAATCTAAAAATAAATAAAAAATAAAACTTAAACCTTAAACTTAAAAAAAAATCAAACCTAAAATAAAAATAGAATTAAAAAAATAAAATAATCCTAAACCTAAACTAAAATAAACTAAACTAAAATAACTAAAACCTAAACCTAAACTTAAAAATAAACTAAACCTAAACCTAATTATAAACCTAAACTATATAAAATAAAAAAATTAAAAATTAATCTAAACATAAACTAAAAAATATAACCTAAAAATAAACCAAAAATGAAAACCTAAAACCTTAACATAAAAAAATAAAATAAAAATCCAAACCTAAACCTTAAGAATCAAACCTAAACTTAAAGAAATAATAATAAAAAAAGTCAACTAAAAATAAACTTAAACCTAAACTTAAACCTTAAAAATAAACTAAAATAAAAAACTTATATTAAAATAAATAAATTAAACTACATAAAAATAAAAAATAAACCTAAATAAAATTAAAAAAAATAAAATAAACTAAAAAAATAAAAAATAAACTAAGTAAACTAAATAAACCTAAACTTACTAGTTTACTTAATTTAAAAATAACCTAAAACCCTAAATCCTAAGCACTAAACCCTAAACCCTAAACCATAAAAGTAACCCAAAAGCTTAAACCCTAAACCTACAACACTAAACCTTCAACCCTAAACCCTAAACCCTAAAAATAAGTAAACCCTAAACCCTAAACACAAAACTCTAACCTTAGACCCTAAACCTAAAAAGCATAAACCCCAAACCTTAAACCTAAACTTAAAGTAACTAAATATATTAAGAAAATAAACCTAAACCTTAAGAATGTGCAAAACCTTAACGATAGGATCATCACTGTCAACTAGGCTGAGTCCAGATTTGGTAGTGGAGGTGAAAGCGGAGGTATCAGTTTTCATAGTGGTCATGGGGGATCTAGAGGTGTTGGTGGATATGAAGGTGGTGGTCGGAGTAGTGGTGGTTATCGAGGTGGGAGGACCGACAAATGTTATAGCTGTTGTCATGGCAGAGGGAGAGATCGAGGATATAATGGTGGATCCCTCTACTCGAGAGGCCAGGGTGGTTCTGATGGGAACTAGAGAAACTGAAGAATGACCAATCTGATCTATTACTTTTGGAACTGTGTCTTTATAGTAGAAATGGTTCTAGCTATCTTGGGTATTTGATTTGCTCTTTGTCTGCTCATTTTTTATCTATGTCGTCAATTCTATTTTAGATAACTCGGTGTGTTACTTGGTTGATGGAATCGAGAAAAAGAAATGTTCAATCTAAATTTGTTCTATACAAAAAAAAACTAAAAACCCTAAACCCTAAACTAAAATATGAACCCTAAACCTAAAACCTAAACCCTAAGCCCTAAACCCTAAACACTAAACCTTAAAAATAAATAATAAATAAATAAAACCCTAAACCCTAAAACAAATCCAAAACCTATAACTCTAAATCCTAAACCCTAAATAATAAAACCCTAAACCCTAAACCCTAAACCTTAAACCATAAAACTCTAAACCCTAAATCATAAACACTAAAAGCATAAACGCTAAACTAAACCCTAAACCCAAAACACTAAACCCTAAACCCAAACCCTAAACCATTATCCTTAAACCCTAAACATAAACTTAAAGTAACTAAATTAATTAAAAACTAAATGTAAATCCTAAAACCTAATAAACTTAAACCTAAACCCTAAGAATGGGTCAAACCTTGATGGCAGGGACATCACCGTCAACAAGGCTCAGCCTACATCTGGTGATGGAGGTGAAGGCAAAGGCAGCAGTTATCATAGTGGTGGTAGGGGATCTAGAGCTGTTGGTGGATATGAAGGTGGTGGTCGAAGAAGTGGTTGTTATGTAGGTGGGAGGAGCGACTGAGGTTATAGCCATGGTGGTGGGGAGGAGAGATGAGGGATATGTTGGTGGATCCCTCTACTGCCGGTGGTTGATGGGAATTGGAGGCGAAGCCGATCTACTACTTAGGGAATTGTCTTTTCAGTAGAGACAGTTCTAGTTATCTAGGATTTTTGATTTGCTCTGTGCTTGCTAATATTTGATCTATGTCATCACTTGTATCCTAGAAAACTTAATGTGTTACTTGGTTGATGAAATTGAGAAGAAGAAATATCGAATCTGAGTTAGTTCTCTATTAAAAAAAACCTAAAAATTCTAAACCCCAAACCTTAAAAATAAATAAAAAATAAGAAACCTCTAACAATAAACCCTAAACTCTTAAACTAATCATAAACCCAAAACCCTAAATTGACCACCCTAAACCTTAAACCTTAAACCCTAAAACCCTAAACCATAAACATGAACACTAATCCTTAAACCCTAAAACCCTAATCCTAAACCCTAAACCCTAAATCCTAAACCCTAAACACTACAAAACTAAATCATAAACCTAAAAAACCCTAAAAATACCTTAAACCCTAAACTTAAACTAAACAAAACCTAAAAATAAAATAAATAAAAAAACATAAACCTAAATAAAATAATGTAATATAATATAATAAAAACCTAAACTAAAACTTAAACCTAAACTTGAAAATAAAATAGAATAAAAAATAAAAGCTAAACTAAAAAAATAAAAACCTAAACTAAAATAATAAATAAAATAAACCTAAAAATAAAAAAATACTAAATAAAATAAAAATAAAATAAACCTAAAATAATATAAAATAAAACTAAACCAAAAAAATAAATAAAAACATAAATAAAACATAAAAATGAATAAAAAATAAAACCTAAACCTTAAACTAAAAAAACCCTAAACCTAAAATAAGCAAAATAAAATAAACTTAAACCTAAACTAAAATAAACTAAATAAAAATTAATAAAACCTAAACTTAAATGTAAACTAAACCTACTAAATTAAATAAAATAAAATAAACTAAAATAAACCTAAAATAAACCTAAAATAAACCTAAAATAAAATTAAAACATAAACCTAAAATAAAATAAATACCTAATAACCTATAAATAAATATATAATAAAACTAAACTTAAAATAAACATAAATACTAAAAATAAAAAATAAAAAACTAAAATATAAACTTAAAATAAATAAAATGAACTAAATAAAATAAAATAAATAATTAAAATAAAGTAAATAAATATAACAAATAAACTAAACTAAAAAATAAACCTTAATTCTCTAAAAACCATTCTAAACTAAACTCCCTAAACAAACCCACTAAACTTAACCCCATGCACTACCTAAACTAACCCACTAACCTAAATCCCACTAAACCCTAAAATGACCCCTAAACTAACCATACCCAAACCTCCACCTACCCCCTTTAAATCGGATCTTAAACCCTAAACCTAAACCCTAAACTAAACCATAAACCACTAAACCCTACAACTACCCACTACCACACCCAACACTAAACCTAAACAATATAACCTAAAAATAAAATAAATAAATATCTTAAACCTAAATAAAAAAAATAAAAAAAAGATAGAAACCTAAACTAAAACGTAATCTTAAACATAAAAATAAAATAAAAAATAAAAATAAGCTAAAATAAAATAACAAAAAGGCTAAACTAAAATAAATAATAATAAGAATAAAAAAATATTAATAAATTATAACTAAATGTAAAATAAAAATAAAATAAAATAAATATTAAATAAAAACCTAAACCTAAAAAATAATCCTAAAACTAAAACCTAAAAATTAATAAAATCATAAAACCTAAATCATAAATTAAAAAAAAAATCTAAACCCTAAACAAAAAAAATGTAAACCTAAAATAAAAATAAAATAAACAAAATAAAATAAACCTAAACCATAAACTAAAATAAACTTAACTAAAATAAATTAAACCTAAGCATAAACCTAAAATAAACTAAATAAACTAAACCTAAATAAAATAAAAATAAATAAACCTAAACCTTAAATAAAAATAAACCTAAAATAAAACATAAAACCTAAACCTAAAAAAATAAAATAAAACCTAAATCTAAACTAAAAATATAAAAAAACAAAACCTAAAAATAAAATAAACTTAAAATCAACTATAAAATAAACATAAGCCTAAACCTAAACCTAAAAAATAAAATTACCTAAAATAAATAAGAAATGAACTAAATAAACTCAAACCTATCGGTTTACTTAATTAAAAAAACCCTAAACCCTAAACCCTAATCCTAATCCCTAACCTCTTAAAGCATAAATCTTAAAACCTTAAACTTTAAACCACACCTCTTAAACTAAACCCAAATAATAAAAAGCCCAAAAACCATAAACCTAATAAACTAAACTTAATCCAAAACCATGGGAACCTAAACTAAAATCAGAAGAAATGTTGAATTTGAATCGTTCTTAAAGGAATAACCAAAAACATAAACCCTTAAAAATTGAAAGAAGAAATGTTGAATCTAAATTTGTTCTCTCGTTAAAAAAAACCAAAACATAAAAAACCAAAATAATGTGAACCAAGACCTAAACTAAACCACAAAATAAAAAAAACCCTAAACCCTAAACCCTAAACTAAAAACCCAACCTTAAAACTTAAACCCTTAACCCCAAACCCACCCTAAACCCCCAAACCCTAAACCCACCTAAACTAAACCCTTAACCTACCAAAATAAAACTTAAAATCATGCAAACCAAATAAAACTAAAAATAAAATAATGAATTAAACTTAAATAAAAATAAAATAATAAAATAAAAACCTAAGCTAACACATAAACCTAAACCTAAACCTAAACCTAAAAAGAAAATAATACAAAAAATAAAAAATACATTAAATTAAAATAAATAAAAACCAAAATTAACCTATAAAATAAGAACTTAAATAATTAAAAACAAAATGTAAAATAAAAATAAAATAAACTAAAAATAAAATAAAATAAAAATTAAATAAAAAGTTAAACCTAAAAAATAAACCTAAAAATAAATAAAATAAATAAAACTAAAAAAAAAGAACTTAAACCTAAAATAAACTAAATAAAATAAATAAAACCTAAACATAAACCTAAAATAAACTAAACTAAACCTAAACTAAATAAAATAAAATAAACTAAAATAAACCTAAACCTAAAATATAAACCTAAAAATAAACTAAAAATAAAATAAAAACTAAACCAAAAAATATATAATAAAACCTAAACTAAACTAAAATAAAAAAATAAAACCTAAACATAAAATAAAATGAATTAAACATAAACCTAAACCCAAAAAATAAACTAAAATAAAAAACCTAAACTAAAATAAATAAATCAAAAATAAATAAACTAAACTATATAAATATAAAAAATAAACCTAAATAAAAATAAATAAAATAAAATAAAATAAAATAAAATAAAATAAAATAAATATAAAATAAACTAAATAAAACTAAACCTAATAGTTTATTTAATTTTTAAAAAATACCCTAAACCCTACTAAAACCCACTAAACCTAAAAAAACCCTAAATTAACTAAACTATAAATAAACCCTCAAAACCATAAACCAAAATAAAATCACAAACACCTATAAACTACCCTAAACCTCCTAAATCCCCAAATCACTAAACAAAACCATAAACAAACCCCTTAAAGCACCCCAAGAACATTAAACCCTAAACTCCTAAAAATAAATTAATTAAAAAGTAAACCTAAACCCTAAAACCTAATAAACATAAACCCTAAGAATAGGCAAAACCTTGACATCTGGAATTTCACCATCAACCAGGCTCAGTCAAGATCTATGGAGGTGAAGGTAGTGATGGTGATTATCGCAGTGGTGGTGGGAGATCTGGAGGTGGAGGTCGGAGAAGTGGTGGTTGTGGAGGCGGGAGGAGCGAAGGAGGTTACAGATATGATGGTGGATCCCACTACACGAGAGGCTGGGATGGTTCTGTGAGAAGTGGAGAAATTATAGAATGGTTGATCCGATCAGCAGCTTATGGAGTTGTCTTATAGTAGAGACAATTATAGTTATCTAGAGTTATTGATTTGCTCTATGCATGTTAATTTTTTGATCTATGTCATCGCTTGTGTCTTAGAAAACTTGGTGTGTTACTTGGTTGGTGAATCCGAAAAGAAGAAATGTTTAGTCTGAATTTGTTTTCTATTAAAAAATAAAACCAAAACCCCTAATAAAAACCTGAACCTTAGACCTAAAACCTAAACCTTTAATCCTAAAAACCTTAAACCCTAAACTTGAAACCCTAAAAGCCTAAACCCTAAATCCTAAACCCAAACCCTAAATCCTAAACCCTCAACTAACCCAAAACCCTAAACCCTAAACCATAAAAAGCTAAAAACTTTGACCTAAACTAAATAAAACCTAAAAATAAAATAAATTGAATCCCACATAAAATAAAAAAATAAAAAAAAAAAACCTAAACCAAAACATTAACCTAAACATAAAAATAAAATAAAATAAAAAATAAAAACTAAACTAAAATAAAATGAATAAAAACCTAAACTAAATGAAAAAAAATAAAAAACCTAAATAAAAAAACTTAACCTAAAATAAAAATAAAATAAACCTAAAATAAAATAAAAACTAAATAAAAACCTAAAACTAATAAATAAACCTAAAAATAAAACCTAAAAATAAATAAAAATTAAAACCTAAACCCAAAACTATAAAAAAAACCTAAACCTAAAATAAAAATAAAATAAACCAAAACCTAAATTGAACTAAAATAAATAAAACCTAATGCTAAACCTAAAATAAACTAAACCTATAACTAAACTTAAACCTTAAATAAAATAAAATAAACTAAAAAATAAAACATAAACATAAATCTAAAATAAAAACCTAAAACCTAAACCAAGAAAAAAAAACCTAAACCTAAACTTAAAAATAAAAAATAAAACATAAACCTAAAAAATAAAAATAAATAAAAAAATAAACATAAACCTAAACTTAAACCTAAAAAACAAAACTAAAATAAAAAAATTAAAATAAAATAAATAAACCTAAAATAAATAAACTAAACTGAATAAAATTAAAATAAACCTAAATAAAAATAAAAAATAAAATAAACTAAAATAAATAAAAAACTAAATATTAACTTAAACTCTTACTTGCTTTTTAAAAAAACAACCCTAAACCCTAAAAGAATAACCCTAAACCTAAACTTACAAGACCCTAAACCCTAAACAGATCTAAACGCCCAAACCCTAAATCTTAAACACTAAAAGACCCAACCCTAAACCCTAAACCAAACCCCAAACCTAAACCAAACCTAAACTAAAAAACCTAAACCTAAACCTAATAAACTAAATAAAAATAAAATAAATAAATAAACTAAACCTAAATAGATTAAAAAATAAAACTTAATCTAAGAACTCCTAAACCTTAACTTAAACCTAAACCTAAAGTAAAAATAAAAGAAAATAAAAATAAAACTAATTTAAAATAAAATAAATAAAACCTAAACTAAACTAAAATAAAATAAACCAAAATAAAAATCTAAATAAAATAAAAACAAAGCATAAAATAAAAATAAAATAAACCTTAAATAAAATAAAATAAAAACTAAATAAAATCCTATACCTAAAAATAAATAAAAAATAAAACCTAAACCCTAAACTAAACAAAACCTAAAACTAAAACAAACAAAATAAAATAAACTTAACCTAAACTAAAATAAAAAAACCTAAACCTAAACCTAAAATAAATTAAACCTAATCCTTAAACTAAATAAAATAGAAGGAAACCTAAAAATAAACATAAAATAAAAACCAAAAACTTAAACCTAAGAAAATAAAATAAAAACCTAAACCTAAACCTAAAAAGAAAAACATATACCTAAAAAATAAAATACAAATAAAACCAAAATAAAAATAAGTGTAAACCTAAACCTAAACCTAAACCTAAAAAATAAACTAAAATAAATAAACCTAAAATAAATAAACTAAAATAAATAATAAAATATAAACCTAAATAAAAATTAAAAATAAAATAAAATGAAATAAATAAAAATAAAGTAAATAAACTAAATGAACCTAAACCTCCTGATTTACTTAATTTAAAAAGAAAAACCCAAAACCATAAATCCCAAACCTTAAACCCTTAACCCTATATCCTATATCCTAAATCCTAAACCCTAAATCCTAAACCCTAAAACTACAACCCTAAATAACCTAACCAAACCATAACCCTAAACCTACCCCTAAACTCTGACCACTACTCAGGTAAACATATAATAAACCTTAAACCCAAACAATACTAAACCCCATAAATGCAATAAACCCTTAGGCCTAAACTAACTCTCTGACCATAAATGACCCAAACCTAAACCACCTAAAGCCTAATCTTAAATCAACATTAAAAACCCTAAAACCAACCTAAACCCTAAACCCTAAACCCTAAAAACCTAAAAGCCAAAACCAAAGCTAAATAAAACCATAATAAAAAGTAAATAAAAGAACCTAAACCTAAATAAAATATAATAATTAAAATAAACATAAAATTAAAATAAAATTAACCTAAAAGAAAATAAAATTAAAACTTTATAAAAACCTAAACCAAAAAAGTAAACCTAAAAATAAATAAATAACAAAACCTAAACCATAAACTAAAAAAAACTAAACCTAAAATAAAAATAAAATAAATAAACTAAAATAAACCTAAACCTAAACAAAAATAAACTAAACTAAAATAAATAAAACTTAAACCTAAAGTAAATAAAAAAAATTAAACTAAAGATAAGCATACACCTAAATTAAAAAGTAAAACCTAAAAATAAACCCAAAATAAAATCCTAAATGTAAACTAAAAATAAAATAAAAACTAAAACCTAAAAAATAAAAAATAAAACCGAAACCTAAAAAATAAAATAAAAATAAAACTCATCTAAAAAATAAACCTAAACATAAAAATACATTAAATAAAACACCTAAACTAAAAAAATAAACTAAACAAAATAAAAATTAAAATAAAATAAAAAATAAGCTCAAATAAATATAAAATTAACCAAATAAACATTAACCTACTATTTTACTTAATTAAACAAAAAATCCTAAACCCTAAACCTTAAAACTAACCCTAAACTATAAACCCTAAACCCTAAACCTAAAACCCTAAACCCTAAACCCTAAACCCTAAACCCTAAAACCCTAAACCCTAAACCCTAAACCCTAAACCTAAATAAAAACAAAGCCTATAACTAACCACCTAAACCAAACTCCCTAAAACAAAAACAAACCATAAAACCTAAACCTAAACCTAAACTAACCTAAACCCTAAATTAACCTGAACCTAAAAATAATAGAACCCTAGGAACATTGCCATCAACTAGGCTTACTCTAGATCTAGAGGTGGAGGGGTACGCTGAGGTAGTGGTTGTCGCTATCATGGTGGGGGATTTGGAGGTAATGGTTCATATGGAGGTGGTGATCGGAACAGTGGTGGTTATGGTGGTCAAAAGAGCGATAGCGATTACAATTCTAGTGGTAGCGGAGGGAGAAATTGAGGATATGATGGTGAATCCCACTACTCAAGAGGTAGGGTTGGTTCTGATTTTAATTAGAGAAATTGAAGAACTTCCAATCTGATCAAATGCTTATGGAACTATGTCTTTACAACAGAGACGGTTCTACTTTTCTAGGGTTTTTGATTTGTTCTATGGGTGCTCATTTTTTATCTATGTTATTGCTTATGTCTTAGAAAACTTGGGGTGCTACTTGGTTGATGAAATCAAAAAGAAGAAATGTTGAATCTTAAATTATTCTCTATTAAAAAAAATCTTAAACTCTAAACCCTAAATCTTACACCATAAACCCTAAACCTAAAAGTTAAACCCTAAACCCTAAACCCTAAAAAGCCTAAACCCTAAACTCTAAACCCTAAACCTTAAACCTAAAGCCTAAATAACAAAACCCTAAACCCTAAACCCTAAACCCTAAAAACCCCTAAACCTAAACCTAAACCACAAACCTAAACTTTAAACCTTAAATCCTAAACCATAAACCCTAAACCTAAACCATAAACCTTGAATAACGATGTCATTAAGAGTAGATCTAAAGAATCCTAACATAGTTATTATAGCTAAAGAAAATGTCTTCAATAGACTTTCCCTTGATTAATAGAGATTTGAATACCCTAAATCATATTATAATATCATATATTATAGTATAATGAAGCATCATATATTTGAGCATGTAGTGATGTGTTTTTGGATGTGATAAGTTGCTTTGAAATGTTTTAGTATATTATGGTATTGTGCCCTATAGTCTATATTAATATAAATCATAAAAATATTGATTTAATAAATCAAATGATGAAATTTGTTAAATTTGAAGTAGGAATTAGGTTGTAGTACCAATGGTTTGCTATGCCACTTATAGTCTGAAAAATAAGATTTTAATTTTAAAATATATATTATATGTTGCAGCATAGTATAACATCATATATCATAATATATTGTTATGCACATTTTAAATTCTTTTAATATTTTATAATCATGTAGTCGAGCCTATTATAGCATTATTTATAAAAATGTTGCCTTAGACATTAAAATGGTGAAATTTGGCCAAATTCATAATAGGTAGAGCATGGCATCATAATATATTATTTCAATTTAAAATATGTAAGTGATACAACTAAAATATATAGCTTTTATTGTTTAGACTAATTTTAAGATTATTTTATCTTAGGCAACCCCTTGTGATGTGATATGTAATATAGTATAATATAATATGTTATAGTGTATTATAATATAGGATGTTATAACATAAAGTAGAATCATGCATTATAGCATACTATTGTGTATTACTAGTTGTTGTTTAGCATATTTTTGTTTATTATAGTATGATGTAGTAGAGTTTGCACTAGTATCATTCATAAAAATACTAATTTATAGGCTGAGATGATGGGATTTGGCCAAATTTAAAGTAAGACATCATTGGGGGTGTGCTATGGTGTGTCATTTAATCAAAAGAATGGAATTTTGCATCCAAAATTAATGTTCATTTTTCAACCAAATTTTATTATTTTTTTGCATAAAGTTATTCATTTTAAGCTATAATGTAAGATAATATATTATATGAAAGCATATTAAAATATAATGTACATAACAATAAAACTTCACATATTTATGAATGTGTTGGTGTGTTACTTAATGTTATTGTACATTTTAGTATGTCTTACTTTTGTTATAATACAATGGGTGAAAACTAACAAATATGTTAATTTGAATGGTGAGATGGAATAATTTGATCAAATTCATGGCACACACCAAGAAGCAACACCAAAATTATGCTATTTTGTACCATTTCTAATAGAAAAATAACAATTTTACATCCAAAATGAACATTATTTATATTTTGAGAAAATTTTATTATTTGTTCTTTTTAAGTGATTCTAATGAGGTGTAATGTTAGACAATATATTATATTATAGCAAATTATAATATAACATCATATATTATAATATAATATAGTGTGTTAATTCACACTATAATATGTTTAGCATGATATTGCATAGTTATTTTGAGCTTGCACCATCACAAATTATATAATGTTGATTACAATGTTAAGATGATGTAATTTGAACGAATACATTGTAAGGCTTTTGGTTGAAGTATTAAAGGTGTGCATAAGAGAAGAAATAAGGTTTGATGAGAATTCCATGTCAAGGACATGGAGGGAGATCAACTTGGGGATCACACATGCATTAGACATGACATGTGAGGGGCCTATGTCGAGGGCATAGAAGAAGAAAATCTACTGGGGATAAGGCTTGAATTTGATTTGATTATATGATTTGTGGAAAGAAGATCCATTGGTGATAAGAATCCATAATCGACCAAGGACTAAGATCGAATCATCTTTAATTCATTTTGTTTTAATTGATGTGGAGGCATATCTGCAAGAGATATGGGCTCGAGTCCGCTAGTGATTGGGTATATGAACCTTCCACTAGGGAAGTAGGTTCAGGCAATCCACTGGGGATTAGGATTTGAGTTTGATTTCATAGATTTATTTGGGGATGTATCTGTTGGGGATAAGAGTTTGGTTGGATTTCTTTGATTTAGACTCTACAAGGGGAGTTGGTTTAAATTGGCTCCATTATGGAGGTTGGTTTTGAATTTTATTTGTTTGTTTGACTTATTTATATATGATTTGGGGCCCCACTGGGGAGAAGGGTGTGATTTAACTCTACTGGGGAAAATTAGATTGGGTTTAATTTAATCTGAGTGAATATATGGATCATGTCGGTGAACAATGGATGCACTAAGAAGGGGCTATATCATCCTTGACCTACATCAGGTTTACAAATCCAAAGGGATAGTCTAATGCTGCGGGGTAGAGCTAGCAAACCTAAGGGGTTGCCTTTTGCTATACAATAGCTATGCTAAGAAAAAGGCATAGAAGACTTACATCTTCCAAAGTGAGGAACAACTGCTAGGGTGATCTGTTGGATGAACAACAAATCAAGCTTGACCTAGGGTGACTATTAAGTGAATGTCGTTGGGGACTTATGTCAAGTCAAAAGTAGTTAGGATTAATTTTATCTTAATTTAATATGATTTGATACGGTTTATTTATTTAGTTTGATTTTGAATTGAGAGTGTATCCACTAGGGATGTGAGCTCGATAAAATTGGATAGATTTAATTTATGGACCATGTCAGTGTGTGATGGACCCACTGCGAAGGGGCTATATCGAACTTGTCCTATCTCCTATTTACAAATCCAAAGGGATAGCATATTGGTTGTGGGGTAGAGCTAGCCAACTTAAGGTATTTCATTTCGGTGCAACATCTGTGCTAGGAAGAAGGCGTAGTAGACTTACATCTTCTAAAGCAAGGAATGACCATTGGGGTGGCATGTTGGTAGCAGAATAAATCAAACCTGACTTAGGGGCAACTACTGAGTGAATGCCGCTGGGGACTTATATCAACTCAAGAGTAGTTAGGCGATTCATATAGGATGTTTTGCTGACACTGCCCTAAATATAGGATACCTGCTTAAGAAGAGGTATCGCTAGGGTTGTCCTCCTAATCCATAAGTGAATATATATTTTATATATATATTTACATGGATCGTGTTGGTGTGCGAGGGACCACACTGAGAATGGACCATGTCATTCTTTACCTATCTCAAATTTACTAGACCAAGGGAGAATATGTGCATCCACAAGATGAATTCTCCAACCACAGGGGTGGTTACCAGGAAAGGAGAATTTTCCAATTCGATAGTAACCCAGGTAGTGTCTAAATGGGGTCACAAAGGATGTGTTCCAAATATAGTGCCCATAGGGGAGGAGCAGCTAGGGGCGTTATCTTGAGACCTAAAAAGAAAGCCTATAGGTGTACAGTGGCCAACTAAAAGAGAAAATATAGCAAACTTACATCTGCCATGAGTGGTGTATCCTAAGTTGCAATAACCAACCAAATCAAGGTGTATCCGTCAACATGAGTGGTGTATCCATCAATATAGTGAGAACCAACCAGCCTGAGGTGTTTGTCGATATTTAATGATCAATCTAGAAAGAAAGAGTGTAAGCTTACAACTTTCCAATTGAAACTAATAATCGAGATAGTCTATCATCCACGGGATATATGCTATTTGACCTAGAGCGACTACTAAGTGGGGAGCCCTGAGGAAGGACTGGACCCAGACTTTAAGTAGTTAGGAGGGAAGGAGCTTCTAGGGGACTTATCCTAAACCTCAAATATACTATACCTGGTTAGTGCATGATGGCTAATCCAAGAAGAAAGCATAGAAGACTCACATCCTCTTAAACGAAGCCAACATAAGGTAGCTTAGCTACTACGTAGTAAGGCCTATCAAACTAATAAGGCCCTTGTCGTTGTGTAGTGGGTGAGTGAGGAAGGAAAGTGTAGAAGACTTACATCCTCCAAAGCAAGAAGACCACTAGGTGACACACTAGTAGGGTAGCACGCCAGCCCAACCTAGAGCAACTAATGAGTGAGTGCCATTGGGGCATTATCTCAACTCAAAGTAGCCCGAGACAAAAGATATGTGTTTATTTTATATGTTTGTGTGTTGCTTGTGTTTGTGTTGTGTCGATAAAGGATTGGATGCTACTTGGGATCCTTACACCTACCTTAAACAAATCATGGAGGATTTGTAAATAAGAATACTTTCAACATCGAATAGATTGAGTTTGAAATGGAATTTTCATTAATAATAGTTATTTTAAAACATGATTTATAATATGTTTCGAAGTAGAACTTGTTGATTGGAAGCATTGGGCGCTCTCCGTTATGATTAATAAGCTGATAAGATCCTCCTTGGTACTCCTTCTCTATGACAAAAGGGCCTTCCGAAGTGAGTTCAAACTTGCCTCCCATCTTATGACAAGCAACAATTGATCTCCTTAGAACTAAAATAAGCTCTCCTACTTAGAAAGCTTTAAGACGGACCAACTTGTTATGAGATTGAATCATTTTAATTTTGTGCAACTCAAGATTTTGTCATGCTCATAAGCGTCTCTCCTCTAAACCTTTGAGCTCTTTTAACTGTAACTTGGCATTCTACTTTGTTGTCATCTTGGTACCCATAGCTATCCTTAGTGATGGGAGTTGGGCTTCTAATGGTAGAATGGCTTTGGACCCATACGTTAAGGTGAATGGAGTTGACTGAGTTGGAGTTCTATAATTGGTGTGGTAGGCCCACAAGGCTTCAACTAATTTCTTATGCCACTATCGCTTGTTATAATCAAGTGTCTTCTTCAGTATTTGGATGAGAGCTTTGTTGAAGGCTTCTGCTAAGCCATTTTCCCTCAGGTAGTTGATGATATAATATCTCCAATATATGTTGTCTCTGGTAAAAGTTATTGATCTCGGTGCTCTTGAATGAAGTACCATTATCAAATATAATTTATTGAGGAACTCTGAACCTATATATAATATAGTTCCTAAAAAATTAGAGAACATGCTAAGTTGTGATCTCTTTGAGAGGAATCGCCTTCGCCTATTTGGAAAAGTAGTCAGTAGTAGCTAAGATGAATTGATGACCCTTGGAAGAAGGAGGATCAATAGAACCCACTATATTGATACGCCAACACTCAAATAGTAATGAGGTCAATGTCGGATGTAGAATGTTGGGTGGTTAGTGTAGGACCACACCGTGTATTTAACATTGGTGGCATCGCCTAGCTATATCCATACAATATTTGATCATCGATGACCAGTAGTAACCTATTCTTTTGATCTTGGCTTTCATCTTCGAACAAGATTGGTTGGCTCCACATAATCCTGAATATACCTCAGTCACAATCTTATGGGCTTCATGCTTGTCCAAACAACATAACCACGTATGATCAAAAGACCGTCGATACAAGACACCATCCACAAGAGCATAAGAAAGTGCTCTCTACTTCATCTGATGGGCTTGGGACATCTCTAGAGGTAGTTTACCTATATTTAGGTAATCCATGAATGGTTGCCTCCAATCTAACTCCTCGTCCTTCTTGGCAATAGAAACCTCCCCTTCAAGAGAGTATTTTTTGTTGAGTTCAATATAAATAAGGGATAAGACTTGTCAATTTTGGACATTTATTGATATGGACACTTCTTCCAGACATGCCAACTCCTTGGAAAGCTTGGCTAAAGCATACACTATGGAATTCTCTCCTCGAGGAATGTTATAAATGGTAACCTCTAGGACTTGGGACAACAACTCCATGGTGTACTTATGGTAGTGATGGAGCTTAAGGTTTATAACCTTATAGGACCCAACAATTTGGTTGATAACTAGCTGAGAACTCCAATGATGTTGATGTTCTGGATGCATTGAGAAAGCAGGAAGTAGGTGTGTTGTTAAAAAATCTGCTAGTCCTTGTCCTTTCACTGCACGGAAGGGTACAAAGGTAATGTTAAATTATGAGAGGATCATGGACCGTCGTGCCAACCGTTCAGATAGCGTCGGCCGTGTCATGAGATACTATAGTAGATTGGACCTAAAGATTAAGTTCACATTATGAGGAAACATGTTGTGTTGTAGCTTTTGGAATGCAAATATTAAAGCGAGGAAATGCTTCTCAATGATTGGATAATTAGCCTTAGCAGAGATTAGATGAGTATAGTGCATTTTCCTTCCCTTCATCATTGGGTTGGGACAACAAAGCACCAAGGGAGTCATCTAACATAGTAGTGTAAAGAATGAGCTGGTTGTCTAGGATAGGGGATGCTTAAACTGGCGATATCATCAAGTAATGCTTGAGGTCTTCAAAGGCATGCTCACACTTGTCATCCCACTTGAACTTTGCATCCTTTTTAATAAGTGCTGAGAATGGTTGATATCTTCCCGATAAGTTTGAGATAAAGCATCTTAGATATGCCAACCACCCTTGCAATAATCAAAGATAAGTTAAACTTTTAGGTGGTGGAATTTCTAATATCGCCTTAATCTTCTCTAGATCAATTTCAATTCCCTAGTGTCGGACAACAAACCTAAGAAATTTCCTTGAAGGTACTCTGAATGTACACTTCAGGGGGTTCATTTTGAGGTTAAATTATCTTAACTGTTTGAAAACTACTCTCAAGTTACAGAGATGGTCTTCCTATTCTGTACTTTTGACCATGAGATCATCGACATAGCACTCAATTTAATGAAGAATGAGTTCATTGAAGATTCGAGACATAGCCCACTAGCATGTAGCATTATCATTTTTAAGGCTGAAAGGCATGACCTTATAGTAATAGATTCTAATATGGGTTCTAAAAGCAGTGTTTCTTTCATCTTCAAGGGCCATCTTTATTTGGTTATATCCAGATAAGCCATCCATAAAATAGAAGACTGCATGAGATGAGGCAATGTCCACCATCAGCTTTGAGATTGGTAGTGGAAATTCATATTTTGGACATTCCTTATTTAAATCCCTAAAATCGACGCATATGTGAATTTGGCCATTCTTTTTCTTAACTTGGATGACACTAACTAACCAGGTAGTTTCTTCCCAAATGAAGCCAACATCAATCCATTTCTTCTAATCGCATGCATCTAGGAGCTTGTTTGATAGGATTAGCATTAGGCTCTATTACTAGTTTATGGATCGTTACATTAGGAGCCAATCCAAGAATCTCTTAATAACTCCATGCAAAGTAGACCTAAACTTAGTTAATAGCCTAACTAAGTCATTGGTTTTAATTTCATTCAATAAAGAACTGATGTATATCGGGCATGGATCTTCTTCAGTTCCTAAGTTGATTTTGTTGAGCTCGTCGATGGTTGACTTGATCTCTTCAATGAACTCTGGTGGTCCATCTTTGACTTCAAAATTATCTAGATTATCTGAAGTTTCTAAGTACATCTCCTCATATGAGTTAATATGATTTTAACAGAACCTATCAGATTCCAAATGATTGGTAATGACTAAGTAGTAATCATCATCATTGACTAGACCCACTGTACAAAATCCTAGTCTCAGTCTTAATTAAGAGCTTTTGCCTTTATTCTTCCATATTATTTCAAAGTAGTTTGACATGTCCTCTAAGTCTTCACACTTGTGGCTGACTTTGGGCTTCCTTAACTACCAAACCCTCAGCTTTTAAGAGAAAAGTGGGGTTAAAGCTAAGGTTCCCAACTAATGTCTATATATTTCACATAAACAATTAGATACACATATGCTTTACTTTAGAGCCTGATCTTCATCACTATCTTGCTCAACTATCACCTCCAAAGGAATCTACTGTTTAGAAGAGTTGGCTAGCATGCTAAATATATAAGACTCATCCTACGAACTAGATTTTAAGTTTATATGGATAGCAGGTGTACTCCTGGTAATTCGAACATATCTTTCATTAGGTGGCCAATAAGGAGGTTTTCCACCATTGGGACTACCTATGAACTGGCCTCTTCCTTTGCTTGGTGGAGGTTATGTAGTCCTACCTGTCAAGCTCCGCTTCCTCCTCCAAGTGTTTTTCCTCTCCCTTTTTTTTTCTTTTCATTTTCTCTTTTATTTTATTTTTCCTTTTCTCTAATTTTTTCTTTTTCTTTTTCTTTTTCCTTTATTTTTAAATTTTGACCAAGTTCATGAGATTAGACTTGTTGATTTTGAGGGAGGTAGTAAGCCGCATCCTCATATATGCCAACCTCATGAACAATAAATCTCTTGAGATCTCCTTTGACACAGTAGACGATCCCACCTCTCATGAACTTCATACACTAATGTAGAGAGGATGAAACTATGTTATTCTAATGTATCCATGGTCTCTAAAGCAAAGCATTGAAAGATGTATCTGAGTCTATAATGTGAAACTTGGCTTCTGTCTTCCAATCATCTATCTCCAAGGGCAACACTATGGAGCCTAAGGCCTATTAACCTCACTTTTAGAGTGAAAATTCAATTTTTCCAACTTAGACTTAGGAATCTTCTAGAGACTAATACTTTCCTAGTCATAAGACACTTCTAACAATTGGGTAAACACTTAACCTAAGCCTAAAGACTTAGAATGGTTAACCATAAGATTATCTTATGATTTAGGGATTAGGATAATTCACCTAGCCAATAACCCAAATCCAATCCATGTTCACCTTCTCAAACCAAACCTCAAGTTCAATTCAAACATCAAATTCAAATCTAAATCCAAACCCAAATTAGAAAACCAAATGATTAAAGCCATGATCAAATCCAAACTTGAAACCCTTCCTAAGCCAAATGACTTATCCCATGGACATAGGCAAATATTAATCCAAATCAATTCAAAATCAATTGATTTTATCATAATCAATTTATATCTTCAATCATCTTCTTAAATATTAATCAAATCCATATTCAAATGATCAAAACTAAATCAAACTTAATCAAATTAAATCAAAACCCTTCCTAAGCCATATCACCTATCCCATGGACTTAGCCAAATTTTAATCTAAATCAAGTCAAACTCAATTGATTTTGTCACAATTCAATCATATTTTCAATCATCTTCACAAATTTAAATGAAATACACATTTAAATAAACAAAAATAATTCAAACTAAAGCAAAATCCAACCCTAAGCCACATGACCCAACTCTATGGGCATTGCAAAATTCCTTCATTCCAAAATCCAAATTAAATTGATTTTCTCATGAATCAATCGTACCTTCAATTATATTCATAAATATAAATGAAATATATAATCATCAAGCCAAACCAAAATCAACCCAAGTCAAACTCCACTTAGACCTTTTGACTTAAAATGTTCAAATGAACAAAAGCTAATTGGAATTGAATTATATATCAATTCCAAATCCATATATAAACTCAACTAAATCAAACTCAACCTAAAATCAAGATAATTAAACACCCAAATTGGTCCACTTGACCTAAAGTGGGCAATTTGACCTATTTGAGCCAAGTTCTAATCCTACCAAAATTGGATTGAACCAAGCCCATTAAAACCATGTATCATGATTGTTGATCAACCTAGGTTGATCAATTACAACAAATTGGGTCAAACTAAGTCAACTTGGTCATTTGACCAAGTCAACCCCTTAACCCATATGAACCTAAACTAGCCAAATTGCAACCTAAGACAAATCTCTTAAAACAAATTATTCATACAAAATCAAAAATAATATTTGAATATGACTTGACCTTCAATTTAGTCAAACCAAACCCAATTGGCCCTCTTGACCCAAGTTGACCCAAATTGACCTAAAAGACAAAATTGGGTCAAATCAAAATATAAACCAAATTGATAGCAACCAATGGCTCAAGTTCATTCCAAATTGATTGTTGAACTTGACCAAAGTCATGATTGGACACAATTGAACCCAATTGACTTTAGCCCAAATTGACCTAAAGGGTCAAGTTGGCCTAAATCAAAACTAAATCCAAATTAATTGAAACCAAAGCCTACAATCATCTTCAATTAGTCAACAAAACCCAAACCAACACCTAACCCATGCTAATTTGGCTAATTTGGTCAATTTGTCAACTTATCCCATTTGACCCAAATGAATTCAAATGAGCCAAAATTAAATCTAAGCCAAACTAAAATGAAACCAAAAACATCCGAAATAATCATATGAACTTGGCCCAGCTCTTAATTTGATCTAATTTGACCAATTGCTCAACTTGATGCAACCTAACCTAATTTGACCTAAATGAGTCAAATTGAGCCAAGCCTAATCAAATCAACCCCATTTGACATGAAATTTGGGCTAACCCACTTTTGGCTCATTTCAAATCTAGTCAAATCAAATCCAATGCCAAGTGATCATTCTACCCTTACATCAAGGGCATCACATGAGACAAATCACTAATATATGTGGTCATTTCCATTTTTTACCATTTGGTACTCTCCCAATGGTCCACTTAGGCAGCTAGGACACTGCCCAACCTAACCCAAGGGGTGGTTGGGTTGGCCATGACCCATGGGAGGTAAAATCACCTCACCCTCCCCATTTGAGCATTTGAAACCCATAGGACACCCATGATTCCTCCTTGGCAGCCACCTCCACACCTTCAACCAACTAAGCTAAGCTAACTCACCTCTTCCCTGCCGCCCACCACTCCATGAGATTGTTGGACAGCCACTAGAAGCCAAATCTGATCCCACCATTTGATCGAGATAAACGAGAGGGGGGGGGGGGTGGGGAGGAATGGGGGTATACACCCTCTCATTTTAAGTCAAATCCAAACAAAAATCATCCCTCAGAGCTTTAGCTACCCAAGACTAGCCGCTAGAGCCATTGGTTAAGCTCCCAAGCTCATTCTTCGATCAGAAAAAGCCATTCCCGTCCATCCCGAAATAGGGCGCTCCCATTTCTGACCTAACTTCCCCATTTCTCCATCAAACTCAAATTAACTTTGCACACACTTTCCCTAGGCCTCATAGAGCAAGAATGAATCATCTCCCAATATTCCTGAGCACCGGAGCTGTGACTTCGATCAAAGCCAAGCTCCAAATCATCAGTTCATGGCCTTCTGAGTGAACATCAAAGAATTGATCTAATTGCTGCTAAACAGGGCTTCATTTCCACTAGATGAAGCTTCCTTAATTGTTCGAGCCACCAGTCTTGAGCTCTAGTGAGGTATACTTCCAAAATTGATCCTTAGTCAAATGGGTTGGAGCATTTTGAAGGAAACTTGCATCTCATGTGATCTTGACAATTGGATCCCCTCTGATTACTATCGTGAAGGTGTGGAATCCTTTTGGAGTTGATCTGAGCTCAGGTAAGCACGAATCAAGCAAACAATGGTGGATAGACTCCATTCTCCCTCACTTGCATGACGTTAGATCAGGTATACACACTCTCATTTCCACTCAAACACATACAAAAATCATTCCTCAGAGCCCTCGCTATCCAAGATGAGCTGCTAGAGCCATTACTTATGCTCCCAAGAATGTTCCTCAATCAAAAATTGTCATTCCCACCAATCTTAAAATAGGGCGCTCCCATTTCTGATCTAACTTCATGATTTCTCCATCAAATTCAAATTAACATTGCACACACCTTCCCTAGGCCTCATTAAGCAAGAATGAATAATCTCGCAAGCTTCTTGAGCACTGGAGGTGTGATTCGATCAAAGCCAACCTCCAATTCTTCAGTTCATGGCCTTCTGAGCGAACATTGAAGAATTGATCCAATTACTGCTCAATAGGGTTTCATCTCCACAAGATGAAGCTTCCTTAATCGTTTGAGCCGTCAGTCTTGAGCTCCGACGAGGTATGCTTCCAAAATTGATCCTTAGGCAAAATGGGCTAGAGATTTTTGAAGAAAACTTGCATCTTGTGTGATCTTGACCATTGGATCCCCTCCGATTGATGTCGTGAAGGTGTGAAATCCTTTTGGAGTTGATCCGAGCTTAAGTCTGCTCAGATTAAGTGAGCAATGGTGGATAGCTCCATTCTCCTCACCGCATGACATTAGATCATGCACCGTCCATTCTACATGATCAAAATACGGTCATGATTAGATCGCTAGATCAATTTGATTTAATCCTACGTGGGATTAATCATAGTCATCCGATCTTAATTCGAATGACAGACGAGAAATGCGTCCGGTTGACAGGAAAGTGGGTCCACCCCTACCACATGGCGTTGAGTCAGATAAGTTTTTAGCCATTGCCTCTACGTCACTTGGAAAGTGCACCACATCAACGCGCCATGTGAAAAGCACACCACATATGCGTACCACATGGTGCCAATAGGATTAAGCTCTATTTAGGTTTAATTAATCAATTTTAATGGCTAAAACTTCTAAAAATCATAAAAAATCATAGAGAACTAAAAAAATGCAAATAAATGCTCATTTTAAAGTATTTTAGAGGATAATTATTTAAAAATATTCATAACTAATTTTGAATAGTAATTAAGGTTTAATTATAAATTTAATTAGCTTAATTACTCCTTAATTAGTTGAATAATTAATCCTAAATTTTGTGGGTTAGTTTAATGGGATGACCTCTGCCTCCCATGATTTTCTTGAAATTTATTGCTCACTTAATTAGGAAAATTTACTAATTAAACCTTAACTACTTTTTTAAGTTAATTAATGATCAATTGATCCCATGAACAGTAATAAATTGGTTAATTAAATTTATTAAACATTGTTAAATAGTAAGTGTACTAAGGAATACCGTTGGAACCCCTTTCACTAAGTTCATTTTAGCATTTTTTAAAATGAAATTAATTAATATTTAACTAATTCATTAAATCACTTAATCAAATTAAAATCATAATCACATCATACCTTAATAAATTAAATCATGGGGGTATATCTTTAGGTGTTTAATAACCTAAAAGAGTTTAATGAAATTATGGTTAGTCCACATGTGTGGGAAAATTATAAGAGTAATTAATTAAGTCCCTTAATCAAACTAACTATTAATCATGAGCCAGTTGCATTAGGCCCCATTTATTTCCTAGGATCATTGCAAGTTTATTTTCTATGCATATCATGTTGGCTGATAATTATTTAGTTAATTACTTTAAGGTGACATAAGTAAGGGTAATTAATTCATCTAATTAAGGGTTCAAATTAATTAACCCATAAAATTAACTTAATTACATTTCCTTAAATTAATTTAAATCACTAATGTGGGAATGGGTTTAAAACAACAAGTGAGGATTTCTCTTCTCCTCTTTAAATAAAATCAAATCCAAAAACTTAATTATTAAAGAAGCTTTGGTTTGCTTTAAGTAATCTTATTTCATTTGATTGTCCTTAAGAACTAGTTTGGTTGAATGAATCACATGCCTATATTTGATTGACCTCTTTCCAATCATGTTAAATTTGGTATGTCATTTGAATTAATGCATCCACACTTTCAAAATTAAGTAAAACAAACTGGATTTTTTTTATGTAAGCTTGCATGTGTTGATTTAATTTAATATATGAGTGGCTATTGTTACTTTTAAATCCAAATGCATTTTTCAAAGTCTTATAAATGAAAAATAATATGTGTTATGATTCTAGTTATAAATACATAAGAAATGCATGTGCTTATAGCTTAAGTGTATGAATGTTGAGTTCCCTTTCCTCTATTCATATGTTGATTTATATAAGATTGAATGCTAATGGGAATATAGTCTGGACATCCCGAAAACACGAGGCTTTAGCTAGCCCAAAGGAAGTCATTTGATCACCTCACTTTCCTAGTTTGTTACTTGGTTGATGAAATCAGAAAGAAGAAATGTTGAATTTGAATTTGTTCTCTGTTAAAAAAAAGTGATGCTTATAGAGTTGGGAGGAGCAAAAGGTCAGTGGTGGAGGGAGAAATTGGGGATATGATGATGGATCCCGCAACTCGAGAGGCCAAGGTGGTTCTGATGGTAATTGGAGAAACTGAAGTGCGACCGATTCAATCTGTTGCTTATGGAACTATGTCTTTACAGTATAGATAGTTCTAGTTATCTAGGGTATTTTATTTTCTCTATGAGAGCTCATTTTTTATTTATGTCTTCTCTTGTGTCTTAAAAAACCTTGGTTTGTTACTTGGTTGATGAAATCAAAAACAAGAAATGTTGAATATCAATTTATTCTATGTTAACAAAAAAAAAACCAAAAATTGAAACCCTAAACTAAAACTGGAACCCTAAACCTAAAATGTAAATGCTAAACCCTAAAACCCCTAAATCGTAAACTCTAAATTGTAAACCCTAAAACCTAAACACTAAATAGTAACCCGTAAACCCTAAACCATAAACCCTAAAAACCTACAAACCTAATGCTAAACTAAATAAAAGCTAAAATAAAATAAATAAAAAACTTCAACCTAAATAAAATAAAAAAATAAAATAAAATAAAAACCTAAACCTAAACCTAAAAATAAAATAAAATAAACTAATAAAAATAAACTAAAATAAAAAAAATAAAAACCTAAACTAAACTAAAAAAATAAACCGAAGAATAAAAAACCTAAATAAAATAAAAACTAAACATAAAATAAAAATATAATAAACCTAAAATAAAATAAAATAAAAACATATACCTAAAAAATAAAAGCTAAACCCTAAACTAAAAAAGAAACTTAAACCAAAAATAAAAATAAAACAGACAATATAAACTAAACCTATGCCTAAACTAAAATAAAACTAAAATAAATAAAACCTAAACCTAAACCTAAACTAAATAAAATAAAATAAACTAAAAATAAATCTAAACCTAAAATAAAAATTAAAACCTAAAAATAAACCAAAAATGAAAACCTAAAATGTAAACCTAAAAAAAATAAAATAAAAACCTAAACCTCAAAATATAATAAAATAAAAAATAAAAATTACTCTAAAATAAAAGAAATAAAATCTTAAACTAAACTAAAAAATAAAATGAACCTAAAAGTAAAACCTAAATGTATAATAAAAATAAAATCAACCAAAAATAAAATAAAATAAAATCTAAATAAAACCTAAACTTGAATAATTAACCTTAAATATAACTTAAAAATAAATAAAAATAAAACCTAAACCCTAAATTAACAAAAAAAACACTTAACCTAAAATAAAGATAAAATAAACCTAAACCTATATTGAAATAAACTAAACTAAACCTAAACCTAAACCTAAACCTAAACCTAAACTAAATAAAATAAATTAAAGTAAAAATAAACCAAAATCTAAACTAAAAAAGAAAACCTAAAATTAAACCTAAAATCTAAACCTAAAAAAAAGTAAAATAAAAGCCTAAACCTACACCTAAAAATAAAAAATAAATCCTAAACCTAAATAATAAAATAAAAATAAAACTAAACTAAAATAAATAAACTTAAACCTAAAAATAAACTAAAAAAATAACCTAAACTAAATTAAATAAAAAATAAATAAATAAACTAAACTAAATAAAATAAAATAAATACCTAAATAAAATCTAAAGTAAACTAAATAAGTTAAATAAACCTAAACCTTCGAGTTTCTTTAATTAAAAAAACCCCTAAACCCTAAACCCTAAATACTAAATCCTAAACCTTAAACCCTAAACCCTAAAACTAACCCTAAACCCTAAACCTACAACCCTAGACCCTAAACACTGAACCCTAAACCTACTATCTTAAACCCTAAAAAACACTTAACCCTAAACATTAAACCCTAAACCCTAAACTTTAAACCCTAATTCTTAAACCCTAAAATTTAAACCCTAACCCTAACCCTAAACCCTAAACCCTAAACCCTAAACCCTAATCTCTAAAATCCTAACCTCAAACCCTAAACTAACCCTAAACCCTAACCTGTAAACCCTAAAAACCTTAAACCTATAGCCTAAACCCTAAACCCTAAACCCTAATCAAACCCTAAACCCTAAAACATACAACTCTAAGCCCTAAGCCCCAAACCCTAAAACTAAACTCTAAACCTAAACCTAAACCTAAACTTAAAAAATAAACTAAAATAAAAAACCTAAATTAAGATAAATAATCCTAAAGTAAATAAACAAAACTAAATAAAAATAAAAAATAAACATAAATAAAAATAAAAAATAAAATATATTAAAATAAATAATAAATAAACTAAATAAATTTAGACCAATCAGTTTACTTTTTTAAAATAAACCATAGACCATAAATCCTAAACCCTAAGCCTTAAACATACAACCCAAAACCCAAAACCCTTAATCAATAAATAACCCTAAACCCTAAACCCAAACTCTAAACCCTAAACCTTAAAAGCATAAGCCCTAAAACTCTAAACCCTAAACTATAAACCTTAAACCCTGAAAGCATAAACCTTAAATCCATGAACCCTAAACACTAAACCCCAAACCCTAACACTAAACCCTAAAACTAAATAAATTAAAAAATAAACCTAAACTGTGAAATCTAATAATACTAAACCTAAACCTAAACCTTAAGAATGTGCAGAACCTTGATGACAGGAACATCACCATCAACTAGGTTCGCCTAGATATGGTATTATCACAAAGGCAAGTGGGGATCTGATGGTGTTGGTGGACATGGAAATAGTGGTCGGAGTAGAGGTGGTTATGGAGGCAGGAAGAGCGACAGAGGTTACAGCCGTGGTAGTGATGGAGAGAGAGATCGGGGATATGATGGTGGATCCCGGTATTTGAGAGGTCGGGGTGTTCTGATGGGAACTTGAGAAACTGAAGAACAAATGATCTGATCTACTGCTTATGGAACTGTGTTTTTACAATAGACACTTCTAGTTATCTAGGGTTTTTAAGTTGCTCTATGCATTCTCATTTTTGATCTATGTCGTCACAAGTGTCTTAAAAAACTTGGTGTGTTACTTGGTTGATGAAATAAAAAATAAGAAATGTTGAATCTAAATTTGTTCTGTGTGAAAAAAAAAACCAAAAACTTTAAACCCTAAACTAAAACCTGAACTATAGACCTAAAACTTAAACCTTAAACCCTAAACCATAAAAAATCTAAACCCTAAACCCAAAAGCTTAAACCCTAAAACACTAAACCCTAAACTCTAAATGCTAAAACCCCAACCCTAATCCTTTGACCCTAAACCCTAAACCTTAAACCCCAAACCCTACACCCTAAACCATAAATTCTAAGCCCTAAAAAACTAAAAACCTAAACATAAACCTAAACCTAAAATGATAAAAATATAACTAAACTAAAATAAAATAAATAAAAACCTAAACTAAACTAGAAATAAAAATCTAAATAAAATAAGAACTAAACCTAAAATAAAAAAACAAATTAAACCTAAATTGAAAAAAAATAAAAAGAAATAAAAATGGAAATAAAAATAAAACTAAATAAAAATAAAAAATAAATTAAATAAAATAAATAAAAATAAACTAAATAAAGTTAAACCTACTAGTTTACTTAATTTAAAAAAAAAATAAAAAAAGGAAAAACCCTACCCTTAAACCCTAAAATTAACCCTAAACCTACAACACTAAACATTAAACCCTAAACCCTAAAACCCTAAACCCTAAACCCTAAACCTTAAACCCTAAAATGTTAAACCCTAAACATTAAAAGCTAAACCATAAACCCTAACCCTAAAGCCCAAAATCTACAACCCTAAACCATAAACCCAAAAAACTTATAAAACTAAACTTAAATTCAGTAAAACATAAAAATAAATTAAATATAAAAATCTAAAACTAAATAAAATAAAATAATTAAAATAAAAACCTAAACTAACACCTAGACCTAAACCTAAACCTAAAAATAAAATAATATAAAAAATTAAAACTAAACTAAAATAAAATAATTTAAAACTTAAACTAAGCTATAAAATAAAATAAACCTAAAATTAAAAAGCCTAAATAAAATAAAATTAAGCCTAAAATAAAAATAAATTAAAATTAAAATAAAATAAAATAAAATAAAAATCAAATAAAAACCTAACCTTAAAAGAAATAAAATAAAATAAACCTAAACCTAAACTAAAATAAACTAAAGTAAAATAAATAAAACCTAAACCTAAAATAAACAAAATCTGCCTAAACTAAATAAAATAAAATAAACTGAAATTAAACCTAAACCTAAACTAAAATATAAAACTGAAAAGTATACCTAGAACCTAAAATTAAAATTTAAAATATAAATTTTAACCTAAAAATAAAAAATAATGCTAAACCTAAAAAATAAAATGAAAATAAAACTAAACTAAAAAAAATAAACCTAAACATAAACTTAAGCCCAAAAAATAAACTAAAATAAAAAAAAACTAATCTAAAATAAATAAACTAAACTAAAGAAAATAAAAAAATAAACCTAAATAAAATTAAAAATTGAAATAAACTAAATTAAATTACAAATAAACTAAATAAACCTAAACCTAACCATTTTTTTTAATTAAAAAAAAACCACCTTAAACCAAAAACCCTAAACCCTAAACTCTAAATCCTAAACCCTAAACCCTAAAACTAACCGTAAACCCTAAACCCTAAACCCTGAACCCTAAACTAACCCTAAACCTTAAACCCTAAACCCTAAACCCTAATCCTAAACCCTAAAACCTACACCCTATACCCTAAACCCTAAAAGCTTAAACCCTAAACCCTAAACTATAAACCCTAAACCCTAAAACCTATAACCCTAAACCCCAAACCCTAAACACTAAAACTAAAACCCTGAAAACCTAGAAACATAAACCTAAATGAAATAAAATATAAAAATAAAATAAATAAAAAACCTGACCCAAATAAAATAAAATAAAATAAAAAGCTAAACTAAAACCTAAACCTAAACCTAAACCTAAACCTAAAATTAAAAATAAATTATAATAAAAAATTAAAACTAAACTAAAATAAATAAATAAAACCTACACTAAACTATAAAAACTAAACCTAAAAAACTAAAATAAAATAAAATTTAACGTAACCAAAAATAAAATAAATAAAAAAAATTAACTAAGTAAACCTAAACCTATCGATTTCTTAATTTTTTTGAAAGAAAATCAAACCCTAAGCCCTAAACCTTGAACCCTAAATCCTAAACCCTAAACCATAAACCTATGCTAAAGTAACTAAATAAATTTAAAACATAATCCTAAAGCCTAAAACCAAATAAACCTAAACCTAAATTGAAACCCTAAGAGTTGGCAGAACTTTAGTGGCAGGAACATCACTATCAACCAGGCTCAATCCATATATGGCGATAGAGGAAAAGGTGGCGGCAAAAATTATAGCAGTGGTGGTGGGGGATCTGAATGTGCTGGTGGATATGGAGGTGGTGGTCAAAGCAGTGGTTGTTATGGTGGTAGGAGGAGCAACGGAGGTTACAACTGTGGTGGTGATAGAGAGAGACATCAGGGATATGATGGTGGATCCCGCTATATGAGATGCCAGGGTGGTTCTGATGGGAACTGGAGAAACTGAAGAACGACCGATCCGTTCTGTTACTTTTGGAATTGTGTCTTTATAGTAGAGATGTTTCTAGTTATCTAGGTTTTTTATTTTTCTATATGTGCTCACTTTTGATCTATGTTGTAACTTGTGTCTTAGACAACTTGGTGTGTTACTTGGTTGATGAAATCACAAAGAGGAGATGTTGAAACTGAATTTGTTCTTTATGAAAATAATAATAATAATAATAATAATAAACCCTAAACCCTAAGCCTTAAAAATGCTAAACCCTAAACCCTAAAACACTAAAACCCTAAACCCTCAACCCTAAGCCCTAAAACCTAAACCTTAAACCATAAACCTACAACCCCAAATCTTAAAACCTAAACCCTAAACCCTAACCCTAACCATAAATCCTAAACCCTAAATCCTAAAACCCTAAACCTTAAACTAACCTTAAACCCTAAACCCAAAACCCTAAAAACCCTAAACCCTGAAACCTAAACTCTAAACCTTAAACCCTCAACCCTAAACTAACCCTAAAATTTATGCTAACCCTAAACCCTAAACCCTAAACCCTAAACCCTAAACCCTAAAAACCCTAAACCCTAACCCCTAACCGTAAACACTAAACCCTAAAGCCTGAAACCCTAAAACCCTAAACCCTAAATGATAAACCCTAAACCCTAAACCCTAAAAACCAAAAAACCTAAACCTAAACTAAATAAAACATAAAAATAAAATAAATAAAAAAACCTAAACCTAAACCATAAAAAAATAAAATAAACTAATTAAATTAAATTAAAATAAAATAAATAAACACCTAAACTAAACTAAAAAAATAAAATAAATCTACAAACAAAAAACCTAAATAAAACTAAAACTAAATGTAAAATAAAAAAAAGCTTAAAATAAACTTATAATTAAATAAAATAAAACCAAATAAAAAAATAAACTTAAATTATAAAATTAAAAATAAATAAAAAATAAAATCTAAACCCTAAACTAAAAAAAACTAAACCTAAAATAAAAATAAAATAAACCTAAACCTAAACTAAAATAAAGTAAACTAAAATAAATAAAACCTATACCTAAACATAAATTAAACTAAACCTAAACCCTAAATTAAATAAAATAATATATAAAATAAACTTAAACTTAAACTAAAAAAAGAAAACCTAAAAATGAAATTAAAATAAATGCCTGAAACCAAAACTAAATAAAACCTAAAAATAAAATAAATAAGAAAACCTAAACCTAAATAAAATAAGAATATAAAATAAAATAAAAACATAAAATACAACATAAACCTAAACCTAAACCCAAAAAGAAAAAAAATTTAAACTAAAATTAAATAAATAAAAACCTAAACTAAACTAGAAAAAATAAGAAAACTAAATAATATAAAAACTAAACCTAAAATAAAAATGAAATAAACCTAAAATAAAATGAAATAAAAACAAAATAAAAACCTAAACCTATAAAAATCTGAAAAATAAATAAATATTAAATATATAAACCCAAACCCTAAACCCTAAACCCAAGCCCTAAACCACAAAACCAACAACCCTAAACCCCGAACCCTAAACCCTGAAAAGCTAAAACCTAATAATAAAATAAATAAATAAACCTAAACCAAAATAAAATAGAAAATAAAATAAAATAAAAACATAATCTAAAAGTTAAACCTAAAAAAAAAGAAAATAAAATAAATTAATTAAATGAAAACTTAAACTAAACTAAAAAAAATTAAAGACCTAAATAAAATAAAAACTTAACCTAGAATAAAAATAAAATAAACATAAAAAAACTAAATAAAACTTAACCCTAAAAAAACCCAAAAGTAAAACCTAAAAATAAATAAAATATAAAAATATAAACTCTAAACTAAAAAAATGTAAACCTAAAATAAAAATAAAATAAACTTAAACCTAAACTAAAATTAATAAAACCTAAACCTAAAACTAAAATAAACTAAACCTAAACCAAACACTAAACAAAATAAAATAAAATAAATTAAAATAAATCTAAACTATAAAATAAAATCTAAAAACAAACCTAAAATAAAACCTAAAACCTAAACCTCAAAAATAAAATAAAACCTAAACCTAAACCTAAAAATAAAAATATAAACTAAACCTAAACAAATAAAATAAAACTAAACTAAAAAATTTAACCTAAACATAAACCTAAACCTAAAAAATAAACAAAATAAAAAACCTAAACTAAAATAAAGAAACATAAAATAAATTAACTAAATTAAATAAAAAATAAAAATAAACCTAAACAAAAATAAAAAATAAATTAAATTTAAATAAATAAACTAAATAAACCTAAACCTACCGGTTTACTTAATTTAAAAAAGAAATCATAAACCCTAAATCATAAACACTAAACCTTAAACCCTAAACCCTATACTTACAACCATATGCCCTAACCCTAAAAACCCCTAAATCCATAACCCTAAGCCCTAAACCCTAAACAGTAAACCCTAAACCCTAAACCCTAAACTTAAACCCTAAACCCTAAACCCCAAATTGTAAACCGAAACCTAAACCTAAAGTAACTTAAAAAATTAAAAAGTAAACCTAAATCCTAAAACCTAATAAACCTAAACCTAAACCCTAAAAATGAGAAGAAACTTGATGACAGGAACATCATCGTCAACTAGGTTCAGTCAAGATCTGGCGGTGGAGGTGAAGGCCAATGCAGTTGTTATCTCAGTGGTGGTGGGGGATCTAGAGGTGGGATGGATATGGAGATGGCGTTGGAGCGTTATGGAGGAGGAGGAGGTTACAAAAGGTGGGTGTATGAGAGAGATCGGGATATGATGGCGTATCCCACTAGAGGCGGTTCTGATGGGAACTAGAGAAATCAAGAACCATTGATTGACCCGATTATAAAACTGTCTTCATAATAGAGAGGGTTCTAGTTATCTAGGGTTTATGATTTTTTCTATGAGTGCTCATTTTTTATTTATGTCTTCACTTTTGCCTTATAAAACTGTCTTTATAATAGAGAGGGTTCTAGTTATCTAGGCCTCATTAAGCAAGAATGAATAATCTCGCAAGCTTCTTGAGCACTGGAGGTGTGATTCGATCAAAGCCAACCTCCAATTCTTCAGTTCATGGCCTTCTGAGCGAACATTGAAGAATTGATCCAATTACTGCTCAATAGGGTTTCATCTCCACAAGATGAAGCTTCCTTAATCGTTTGAGCCGCCTTGAGCTCTGACGAGGTATGCTTCCAAAATTGATCCTTAGGCAAAATAGAGATTTTGAAGAAAACTTGCATCTTGTGTGATCTTGACCATTGGATCCCCTCCGATTGATGTCGTGAAGGTGTGAAATCCTTTTGGAGTTGATCCGAGCTTAAGTCTGCTCAGATTAAGTGAGCAATGGTGGATAGACTCCATTCTCCCTCACCTGCATGACATTAGATCATGCACTGTCCATTCTACATGATCAAAATAGACGGTCATGATTAGATCAGCTAGATCAATTTGATTTAATCCTATTAAGCTGTGGGATTAATCATAGTCATCCGATCTTAATTCGAATGACAGACGAGAAATGCATCCGGTTGACAGGAAAGTGGGTCCACCCCTGCCACATGGCGTTGAGTCAGATAAGTTTTTAGCCATTGCCTCTACGTCACTTGGAAAGTGCACCACATCAACGCGCCATGTGAAAAGCACACCAACATCACTGGTGCCAATAGATTAAGCTCTATTTAGGTTTAATTAATCAATTTTAATGGTCAAACTTCAAAAAATCATAAAAAATCATAGAGAACTAAAAAAATGCAAATAAATGCTCATTTTAAAGTATTTTAGAGGATAATTATTTAAAAATATTCATAACTAATTTTGAATAGTAATTAAGGTTTAATTATAAATTTAATTAGCTTAATTACTCCTTAATTAGTTGAATAATTAATCCTGAATTTTGTGGGTTAGTTTAATGGGATGACCTCTACCTCCCATGATTTTCTTGAAATTTATTGCTCACTTAATTAGGAAAATTTACTAATTAAACCTTAACTACTCTTTTAAGTTAATTAATGATCAATTGATCCCATGAACAGTAATAAATTGGTTAATTAAATTTATTAAACATTGTTAAATAGTAAGTGTACTAAGGAATACCGTTGGAACCCCTTTCACTAAGTTCATTTTAGCATTTTTAAAATGAAATTAATTAATATTTAACTAATTCATTAAATCACTTAATCAAATTAAAATCATAATCACATCATACCTTAATAAATTAAATCATGGGGTATATCTTTGGTGTTTAATAACCTAAAAGAGTTTAATGAAATTATGGTTAGTCCACATGTGGGAAAATTATAAGAGTAATTAATTAAGTCCCTTAATCAAACTAACTATTAATCATGAGCCATTGCATTAGCCCCATTTATTTCTAGGATCATTGCAAGTTTATTTTCTATGCATATCATGTTGGCTGATAATTATTTAGTTAATTACTTTAAGGTGACATAAGTAAGGGTAATTAATTCATCTAATTAAGGGTTCAAATTAATTAACCCATAAAATTAACTTAATTACATTTCCTTAAATTAATTTAAATCACTAATGTGGGAATGGGTTTAAAACAACAAGTGAGGATTTCTCTTCTCCTCTTTAAATAAAATCAAATCCAAAACTTAATTATTAAAGAAGCTTTGGTTTGCTTTAAGTAATCTTATTTCATTTGATTGTCCTTAAGAACTAGTTTGGTTGAATGAATCACATGCCTATATTTGATTGACCTCTTTCCAATCATGTTAAATTTGGTATGTCATTTGAATTAATGCATCCACACTTTCAAAATTAAGTAAAACAAACTGGATTTTTTTTATGTAAGCTTGCATGTGTTGATTTAATTTAATATATGAGTGGCTATTATTACTTTTAAATCCAAATGCATTTTTCAAAGTCTTATAAATGAAAAATAATATGTGTTATGATTCTAGTTATAAATACATAAGAAATGCATGTGCTTATAGCTTAAGTGTATGAATGTTGAGTTCCCTTTCCTCTATTCATATGTTGATTTATATAAGATTGAATGCTAATGGGAATATAGTCTGGACATCCCAAAAACACGAGGCTTTAGCTAGCCCAAAGGAAGTCATTTGATTACCTCACTTTCCTAGTTTGTTACTTGGTTGATGAAATCAGAAAGAAGAAATGTTGAATTTGAATTTGTTCTCTGTTAAAAAAAAGTGGTGCTTATAGAGTTGGGAGGAGCGACAAAGGTCACAGCCGTGGTGGTGGCCGAGGAAGAAATTGGGGATATGATGGTGGATCCCGCAACTCGAGAGGCCAAGGTGGTTCTGATGGAAACTGGAGAAATTGAAGTACGACTGATTCAATATGTTGCTTATGGAACTATGTCTTTACAGTATAGATAGTTCTAGTTATCTAGGGTATTTTATTTTCTCTATGAGAGCTCATTTTTTATTTATGTCTTCTCTTGTGTCTTAAAACCTTGGTTTGTTACTTGGTTGATGAAATCAAAAACAAGAAATGTTGAATATCAATTTATTCTATGTTAAAAAAAAAACCAAAAATTGAAACCCTAAACTAAAACTGGAACCCTAAACCTAAAATGTAAACGTTAAACCCTAAAACCCCTAAATCGTAAACTCTAAATTGTAAACCCTAAAACCTAAACACTAAATAGTAACTAAAACCCTAAACCATAAACCCTAAAAAACCTACAAACCTAATGCTAAACTAAATAAAAGCTAAAATAAAATAAATAAAAACTTCAACCTAAATAAAATAAAAATAAAATAAAATAAACCTAAACCTAAAAAATAAAATAAACTAATAAAATAAACTAAAATAAAAAAATAAAAAACCTAAACTAAACTAAAAAAATAAACCGAAGAATAAAAAACCTAAATAAAATAAAAACTAAACATATAATAAAAATATAATAAACCTAAAATAAAATAAAATAAAAACATATACCTAAAAAAATAAAAGCTAAACCCTAAACTAAAAAAGAAACTTAAACCAAAAAATAAAATAAAACAGACAATAAACTAAACCTATGCCTAAACTAAAATAAAACTAAAATAAATAAAACCTAAACCTAAACCTAAACTAAATAAAATAAAATAAACTAAAATAAATCTAAACCTAAACTAAAAATTAAAACCTAAAATAAACCAAAAAATGAAAACCTAAAATGTAAACCTAAAAAAAATAAAATAAAACCTAAACCTCAAAATATAATAAAATAAAAAATTAAAATTACTCTAAAATAAAAGAAATAAAATCTTAAACTAAACTAAAAAATAAAATGAACCTAAAAGTAAAACCTAAATGTATAATAAAAATAAAATGAACCAAAAATAAAATAAAATAAAATCTAAATAAAACCTAAACTTGAATAATTAACCTTAAATATAACTTAAAAATAAATAAAAAATAAAACCTAAACCCTAAATTAACAAAAAAAACACTTAACCTAAAATAAAGATAAAATAAACCTAAACCTATATTGAAATAAACTAAACTAAACCTAAACCTAAACCTAAACCTAAACCTAAACTAAATAAAATAAATTAAAGTAAAAATAAACCAAAATCTAAACTAAAAAAGAAAACCTAAAATTAAACCTAAAATCTAAACCTAAAAAAAAGTAAAATAAAAGCCTAAACCTACACCTAAAAATAAAAAATAAATCCTAAACCTAAATAATAAAATAAAAATAAAACTAAACTAAAATAAATAAACTTAAACCTAAAAAATAAACTAAAAAAATAACCTAAACTAAATTAAATAAAAAATAAATAAATAAACTAAACTAAATAAAAATAAAAGAAATACCTAAATAAAAATCTAAAGTAAACTAAATAAGTTAAATAAACCTAAACCTTCGAGTTTCTTTAATTAAAAAAACCCCTAAACCCTAAACCCTAAATACTAAATCCTAAACCTTAAACCCTAAACCCTAACTAAACCCAAAACTAAACCCTAAACCTAAAACACCTACACTAACTAAACATAAACCCTAAACTTTAACTTAAACCTAATAACTAAACTAACTTTTAAACCCACTAAACTTAAACCCTAAACTAACCTAAACTAACCCTAAACTCTAAAACTTAAACCTAGGCCTAAACAAACCCTCCCACCAAACCTAAACCTAAATACAACTAAGCCCTAAGCTCAAACCCTAAAACTAAACTCTAAACCTAAACCTAAACCTAAACTTAAAAAATAAACTAAAATAAAAAACCTAAATTAAGATAAATAATCCTAAAGTAAATAAACAAAATTAAATAAAAATAAAAAATAAACATAAATAAAAATAAAAAATAAAATATATTAAAATAAATAATAAATAAACTAAATAAATTTAGACCAACCAATTTACTTAATTTTCTTTTTTAAAAATAAACCATAGACCTTAAATCCTAAACCCTAAGCCTTAAACATACAACCCAAAACCCAAAACCCTTAATCCTATACCCTAAATAACCCTAAACCCTAAACCCAAACTCTAAACCCTAAACCTTAAAAGCATAATCCCTAAAACTCTAAACCCTAAACTATAAACCTTAAACCCTGAAAGCATAAACCTTAAATCCATGAACCCTAAACACTAAACCCCAAACCCTAACACTAAACCCTAAAACTAAATAAATTAAAAAATAAACCTAAACTGTGAAATCTAATAATACTAAACCTAAACCTAAACCTTAAGAATGTGCAGAACCTTGATGACAGGAACATCACCATCAACTAGGTTCAGTCTAGATATGGCTGTGGTTATCACAGTGCAAGTGGGGGATCTGATGGTGTTGGTGGACATGGAAATAGTGGTCGGAGTAGAGGTGGTTATGGAGGCAGGAAGAGCGACAGAGGTTACAGCCGTGGTAGTGATGGAGAGAGAGATCGGGGATATGATGGTGGATCCCGGTATTTGAGAGGTCGGGTGTTCTGATGGGAACTTGAGAAACTGAAGAACAAATGATCTGATCTACTGCTTATGGAACGTGTTTTACACTTAGTTATCTAGGGTTTTAAGTTGTTATGCATTCTCATTTTTGATCTATGTCTCACAAGTGTCTTAAAAAAGTTACTTGGTTGATAAAATCAAAAATAAGAAATGTTGAATCTGAATTTGTTCTGTGTTAAAAAAACCAAAAACTTTAAACCCTAAACTAAAACCTGAACTATAAACCTAAAACTTAAACCTTAAACCCTAAACCATAAAAAATCTAAACCCTAAACCCAAAACCTTAAACCCTAAAACACTAAACCCTAAACTCTAAATGCTAAAACCCCAACCCTAATCCTTTGACCCTAAACCCTAAACCTTAAACCCCAAACCCTACACCCTAAACCATAAATTCTAAGCCCTAAAAACTAAAACCTAAACATAAACCTAAACCTAAAATGATAAAAATATAACTAAACTAAAATAAAATAAATAAAAACCTAAACTAAACTAGAAATAAAATCTAAATAAAATAAGAACTAAACCTAAAATAAAAAACAAATTAAACCTAAAAAAAAATAAAAAAGAAATAAAATGGAAATAAAATAAAACTAAATAAAATAAAAAATAAATTAAATAAAATAAAATAAACTAAATAAAGTTAAACCTACTAGTTTACTTAATTTAAAAAAAATAAAAAAAGGAAAAACACTACCCTTAAACCCTAAAATTAACCCTAAACCTACAACACTAAACATTAAACCCTAAACCCTAAAACCCTAAACCCTAAACCCTAAACCTTAAACCCTAAAATGTTAAACCCTAAACATTAAAAGCTAAACCATAAACCCTAACCCTAAAGCCCAAAATCTACAACCCTAAACCATAAACCCAAAAAACTTATAAAACTAAACTTAAATTCAGTAAAACATAAAAATAAATTAAATATAAAAATCTAAAACTAAATAAAATAAAATAATTAAAATAAAAACCTAAACTAAAACCTAGACCTAAACCTAAACCTAAAAATAAAATAATATAAAAATTAAAACTAAACTAAAATAAAATAATTTAAAACTTAAACTAAGCTATAAAATAAAATAAACCTAAAATTAAAAAGCCTAAATAAAATAAAATTAAACCTAAAATAAAAATAAATTAAAATTAAAATAAAATAAAATAAACTAAAAATCAAATAAAAACCTAACCTTAAAAGAAATAAAATAAAATAAACCTAAACCTAAACTAAAATAAACTAAAGTAAAATAAATAAAACCTAAACCTAAAATAAACAAAATCTGCCTAAACTAAATAAAATAAAATAAACAGAAATTAAACCTAAACCTAAACTAAAATATAAAACTGAAAAGTATACCTAGAACCTAAACTTAAAATTTAAAATATAAATTTTAACCTAAAAATAAAAAATAATGCCAAACCTAAAAAATAAAATGAAAATAAAACTAAACTAAAAAATAAACCTAAACATAAACTTAAGCCCAAAAAATAAACTAAAATAAAAAAAACTAATCTAAAATAAATAAACTAAACTAAATAAAATAAAAAATAAACCTAAATAAAATTAAAAATTAAAATAAACTAAATTAAATAACAAATAAACTAAATAAACCTAAACCTAACCAATTTTTTTAATTTAAAAAAAACCCCCTAAACCCTAAACTCTAAATCCTAAACCCTAAACCCTAAACTAACTCAAAACCCTAAACCCTAAACTCAACCCTAAACTAACTAAACCTTAAACCCTAAACACTAAACCCTAATCCTAAACCCTAAAACCTACACCCTATACCCTAAACCCTAAAAGCTTAAACCCTAAACCCTAAACTCTAAACCCTAAACCCTAAAACCTATAACCCTAAACCCCAAACCCTAAACACTAAATCTAAAACCCTAAAAACCTAGAAACCTAAACCTAAACTAAATAAAAGATAAAATAAATAAATAAAAAACCTAAACCTAAATAAATTAAAATAAAATAAAAACCTAAACTAAAACCTAAACCTAAACCTAAACCTAAACCTAAAATTAAAAATAAATTATAATAAAAAATTAAAACTAAACTAAAATAAATAAATAAAAACCTACACTAAACTATAAAAACTAAACCTAAAAAAACTAAAATAAAATAAAATTTAACGTAACCAAAAATAAAATAAATAAAAAATTAACTAAGTAAACCTAAACCTATCAGATTTCTTAATTTTTTTGAAAGAAAAAATCCCTAAACCCTAAGCCCTAAACCTTGAACCCTAAATCCTAAACCCTAAACCATAAACCTATGCTAAAGTAACTAAATAAATTTAAAACATAATCCTAAAGCCTAAAACCAAATAAACCTAAACCTAAATTGAAACCCTAAGAGTTGGCAGAACTTTAGTGGCATGAACATCACTATCAACCGTGCTCAATCCATATATGGCGATAGAGGAAAAGGTGGCAAAAATTAGTGGTGGTGGGGATAATGTCGGTGGATATGGAGGTGGTGGTCAAAGCAGTGGTTGTTATGGTGGTAGGAGGAGCAACGGAGGTTACAACCGTGGTGGTGACAGAGAGAGACATCAGGGATATGATGGTGGATCCCGCTATATGAGATGCCAGGGTGGTTTTGATGGGAACTGGAGAAACTGAAGAACGACCGATCCGTTCTGTTACTTTTGGAATTGTGTCTTTATAGTAGAGATGTTTCTAGTTATCTAGGTTTTTTTATTTGCTCTATGCGTGCTCACTTTTGATCTATGTTGTAACTTGTGTCTTAGAAAACTTGGTGTGTTACTTGGTTGATGAAATCACAAAGAGGAGATGTTGAAACTGAATTTGTTCTTTATGAAAATAATAATAATAATAATAAACCCTAAACCCTAAGCCTTAAAAATGCTAAACCCTAAACCCTAAAACACTAAAACCCTAAACCTCAACCCTAAGCCCTAAAACCTAAACCTTAAACCATAAACCTACAACCCCAAATCTTAAAACCTAAACCCTAAACCCTAACCCTAACCATAAATCCTAAACCCTAAATCCTAAAACCCTAAACCTTAAACTAACCTTAAACCCTAAACCCAAAACCCTAAAAACCCTAAACCCTGAAACCTAAACTCTAAACCTTAAACCCTCAACCCTAAACTAACCCTAAAATTTATGCTAAGCCTAAACCCTAAACCCTAAACCCTAAACCCTAAACCCTAAAAACCCTAAACCCTAACCCCTAACCGTAAACACTAAACCCTAAAGCCTGAAACCCTAAAACCCTAAACCCTAAATGATAAACCCTAAACCCTAAACCCTAAAAACCAAAAAAACCTAAACCTAAATTAAATAAAAAATAAAAATAAAATAAATAAAAAAACCTAAACCTAAACCATAAAAAATAAAATAAACTAATTAAATTAAAATAAAATAAAATAAATAAAAACCTAAACTAAACTAAAAAAATAAAATAAATCTATAAACAAAAAACCTAAATAAAATAAAACTAAATGTAAAATAAAAAAATAAGCTTAAAATAAACTTATAATTAAATAAAATAAAAACCAAATAAAAAAATAAACTTAAATTATAAAATTAAAAATAAATAAAAAATAAAATCTAAACCCTAAACTAAAAAAAACTAAACCTAAAATAAAAATAAAATAAACCTAAACCTAAACTAAAATAAAGTAAACTAAAATAAATAAAACCTATACCTAAACATAAATTAAACTAAACCTAAACCCTAAATTAAATAAAATAATATAAAATAAAATAAACTTAAACTTAAACTAAAAAAAGAAAACCTAAAAATGAAATTAAAATAAATGCCTGAAACCAAAACTAAATAAAACCTAAAAATAAAATAAATAAGAAAACCTAAACCTAAATAAAATAAGAATATAAAATAAAATAAAAACATAAAATACAACATAAACCTAAACCTAAACCCAAAGAAAAAAATTTAAACTAAAATTAAATAAATAAAACCTAAACTAAACTAGAAAAATAAGAAAACTAAATAATATAAAACTAAACCTAAAATAAAAATGAAATAAACCTAAAATAAAATGAAATAAAAACAAAATAAAAACCTAAACCTATAAAAATCTGAAAAATAAATAAATATTAAATATATAAACCCAAACCCTAAACCCTAAACCCAAGCCCTAAACCACAAAACCAACAACCCTAAACCCCGAACCCTAAACCCTGAAAAGCTAAAACCTAATAATAAAATAAATAAATAAACCTAAACCAAAATAAAATAGAAAATAAAATAAAATAAAAACATAATCTAAAAGTTAAACCTAAACATAAAAAGAAAATAAAATAAATTAATTAAATGAAAACTTAAACTAAACTAAAAAAAAATTAAAAGACCTAAATAAAATAAAAACTTAACCTAGAATAAAAATAAAATAAACATAAAAAAACTAAATAAAACTTAACCCTAAAAAAACCCAAAAGTAAAACCTAAAAATAAATAAAATATAAAAATATAAACTCTAAACTAAAAAAATGTAAACCTAAAATAAAAATAAAATAAACTTAAACCTAAACTAAAATTAATAAAACCTAAACCTAAAACTAAAATAAACTAAACCTAAACCAAACACTAAACAAAATAAAATAAAATAAATTAAAAATAAATCTAAACCAAAACTATAAAATAAAATCTAAAAACAAACCTAAAATAAAAACCTAAAACCTAAACCTCAAAAAATAAAATAAAAACCTAAACCTAAACCTAAAAATAAAAAATATAAACTAAACCTAAACAAATAAAAATAAAACTAAACTAAAAATTTAACCTAAACATAAACCTAAACCTAAAAAATAAACAAAAATAAAAAACCTAAACTAAAATAAAGAAACATAAAATAAATTAACTAAATTAAATAAAAATAAAAAATAAACCTAAACAAAAATAAAAAATAAATTAAATTTAAATAAATAAACTAAATAAACCTAAACCTACCGGTTTACTTAATTTAAAAAAGAAATCATAAACCCTAAATCATAAACACTAAACCTTAAACCCTAAACCCTATACTTACAACCATATGCCCTAACCCTAAAACCCCTAAATCCATAACCCTAAGCCCTAAACCCTAAATAAAACCCTAAACCCTAAACCCTAAACTTAAACCCTAAACCCTAAACCCCAAATTGTAAACCAAACCTAAACCTAAAGTAACTTAAAAATTAAAAAGTAAACCTAAATCCTAAAACCTAATAAACCTAAACCTAAACCCTAAAAATGAGAAGAAACTTGATGACAGGAACATCATCGTCAACTAGGTTCAGTCAAGATCTGGCGGTGGAGGTGAAGGCCAATGCAGTTGTTATCTCAGTGGTGGTGGGGGATCTAGAGGTACTGATGGATATGGAGATGGCAGTTGGAGCAGTAGTGGTTATGGAGGCAGGAGGAGTGACGAAGGTTACAGCTGTGCTGGTGGCAGAAGGAGAGATCGGGGATATGATGGCGTATCCCACTACTCGAGAGGCCAGGGTGGTTCTGATGGGAACTAGAGAAACTGAAGAACGATTGATTCGATCTGCTGATTATAAAACTGTCTTCATAATAGAGAGGGTTCTAGTTATCTAGGGTTTATGATTTTTTCTATGAGTGCTCATTTTTTATTTATGTCTTCACTTTTGCCTTACAAAACTTGGTCTATTACTTGGTTGATGAAATCTAAAAGAAGAAATGATTAATATGAATTTTTTCTCTCTTAAAAAAAATAAAAATCAAAAACCCTTAGCTAAAACCTGAATCCTAAACCTAAAATGTAAATGCTAAACCCTAAACCCTAAACCCTAAACCCTAAATCTTAAAACCTAAACCCTAAACACTAAACCCTAAATCCTAAAACCTACAACCCTAATCCCTAAACCCTAAACCCTAAACCCTAAACCCTAAACCTTAAACTATAAAAACCTAAAAACCTAAAGCTAAACTAAATAAAACCTATAGATAAAATAAATATAAAAACCTAATCCTAAAAAAATTAAAAAAAAAAATAAAATAAAAGCCTAAACTAAAACCTAAAACCTAAACCTAAAAATAAAATAAAATAAGCTAATGATAATAAAGTAAAATAAAATAAATAAAAACCTAAACTAAACTGAAAAATAAAATAAACCAATGAATAAAAAACCTAAATAAAATAAAAATAAAATAAAAATAAAATAAATCTAAAATAAATTAAAATAAAAACATAAGCCTAAAAAATAAACCTTAAAATAAAACCTAAACCCTAAACTAAAAAAACCCTAAACCAAAATTGAAAATAAAAAAACAATATAAAATAAACATAAACCTAAACTAAAATATATTAAACTAAAAAATAAAACCTAAACCTAAACTAGATAAAATAAAATAAAATAAACTAAAAATAAACCTAAACCTAAACTAAAAACCTAAAACCTAAACCTAAGAAAATAAAATAAAAACCTAAACATAAACCTAAAAAAAAAATAAAACCTAAACCTAAAAAATAAAACTCGACGAAAAAATAAAAGTAAACCTAAAAAATAGACTAAAATAAAAACCTAAACTAAAATAAATAAACTAAAGTAAATAAATTAAAATAAATAAAAATAAAAAATTAAACCTAAATAAAAATAAAAAAATAAAATAAACTAATAAAGCTAAACCTATTAGTTTACTTATTATAATATTTTTTTTTTACAAAAAAACCATAATCTCTAAATCCTAGACCCTAAAACCTAAGACCTAAACCCTAAAGCCTAGAACCTACAACCCTAAACCCTAAACCCTAAACACTAAAAAATCCTAAGCTGTAAACCCTAAACCCAAACCTTAATCCCTAAACCCTAAACCCAAACCCTAATCCCTAAACTCTAAAATCAAAACCCTAAAACCATAAACTTTAAACCGTAAACCTTAAACCATAAACCCTAAACACTAAACCCTAAACCCTATCCCTAAATTTTAAACCCTAAATTGTAAACCTTTAACCTAAACATAAAGTAACTAAATAAATTAAAGAATAAACCTAAGCCCTAAAACCTAATAAACCTAAACCTGAACCCTAAGAATGGTATCTCCATTTGATTGAGGTCTAGATTATTTCTAGTTGGTACTACTGTGCTCTAGTTGCCCTCTAGTTTTGGTGGCTCTCTGTTCTTGTTGGTCTCCTGCTATGTTGGCTTTAGGATGGCCTGGTGATAGGCTTTAGAGCTTGCTTGTTTTCCTTTTCCCCTAGCCTCTTCTTTTCCTTGTGAGTGTTTATTGGCTGGTGGTTTCTCGATGGCTATCATATTTTCTAGTCTTTTGCTTTAAGTTTTGGCTATCTGGTGTCGTGATTATTAGTTGAGCTTGGCATTGGCTTTGTTCCTTCTTGGGCTGAGTTACACTCTCTAGAGATGTTAATTTCTATCTAGTTTTCGTTCTCCTTTTTGGTGATTTTTTGAAGTTTTTTTGTGGTGCTTGCCTCTTGGCTGGATGGCCCATTGGCTTGTCATTTCTTTTAATTGTGGGATGATCTTGTTTGTGGTTTTGGCTGTTCTTGGCTATATTACTATATCTGTTGATTCCTGCTGCTATGTTTGGCTAAGTGGCCTTGATAACTGGCTGCAACTGTGCTGTTGGTTGGTGGATCTGCATGAATTTTTTATTTTTTACCTTTGGTCTTTGTTTGTTTTGGGTGGCTTTGATGGTGGCTATTTCTTGGCTAGGGTCTTGTTTCGTTGGTTGCTTTACTATGGATTGGCTAGATGTTTTACTAGTTAGTTGCCTATTTAATCTTGATGATAGATACTGTAACTTGGCTAGCTCTTGTTTGTTAGCTATTTGGTTTAATCAAGGTAAGTTAGCTATGATGGCTGGGATGTTTCCCCTATTATACTTTTGGTTGCATATGTGATTGTAACCTTTTTTCTGAAGTTTGGATGCTCAGATATCCTATAATCTATTGAGATGAATATGACTGAGCCTGAGCCTTATCTAAGATTTTTATCATTTTGTTTCTTTTGTGTACTTAGCTTGTCTTTATTTCTAGATGCTTATCTCTATCTTAAGTTCTTTACCAATTTGTTGCAAGTTTTAGGGCAATAGGTGGTTTGTGCATCTCTCAGAAGATTTCGAGAAATCAATAGATTTTGCAGCCCTTCTTGGATTTCTGTGATGTTTCTTTCTTAGTTTTTGTCTTTTCTTTCTTTTGCTTTGGTTTTCTTGTAATAGGTAGGGGATTTACCTCTTTAGGCTAACTGTAGCTCTATAAATAGCTTTAGAGATTTATCCCCTTTAAGGACCTTGTATCCCTTACTTTTGGCAATTACGCCACTTTTAATTTAAAAAAAGTGGTAGTGGGGGATCTCGAGGTGTTGGAGGATATGGAGGTGGTGGTTGGAGTAGTCGTGGTTATGGAGGTAGGAGGAGCGATGAAGGTTATAGCCATGGTGATGGCAGAGGGAGAGATTGGGGAAATGATGGTGGATCCCGTTACTTGAGAGTCTGGTGTGGTTTTGATCAGAACTGGAGAAATTAAAAAATGGTCGATCCGATCTGCTGCTTATGGAACTCTTTCTTTATTGTATAAACAGTTCTAGTTATCTAGGGTTTTTATTTGTTCTATGCATACTCATTTTTTATCTATGTTGTCACTTATGTCTTAGAAAGCTTCGTGTGTTACATGGTTGATGAATTCAAAATGAAGAAATGTTGAATCTGAATTTCTTCTCTGTTAAAAAATAAACCAAAAATCCTAAACCCTAAACTAAAACTTGAACCATAAACCCTAAACCTTAAACCTAAACCTCAAACCGTAAACCTTAGGCCCTAAACCCTAAAATCCTTAAACCCTATACCGTAAACCTTAAACACTAAACCTTAAACTCTAAAACCTAAACCCTAAACCTTAAACCCTATACCCTAATCCCTAAACCCCAAACCCTAAACCCTAATCCCTAAACCCTAAACTAACCCTAAACCCTAAACCTAAATTGCAGAAAACCTAAACCTAAACAAAATAAAACATTAAAATATTATAATGAAAAAAACCTAAAAAAAATAAAATAAAAAAATAAAAAATGAAAAAAAAAGATAAACTAAAACCTAAACCTAAACTTAAACGTAAAATGAACATAAAATAAAAAATAAAAACTAAACTAAAATAAAATAAATAAAAACCTAAATTAAACTAAAAAATAAAAAACCTAAATAAAATAAAAACTAAACCTAAAATAAAAATAAAATAAACCTAAAATAAAATAAAATAAAAACTAAATAAAAAACTAAACCTAAAAAATAAACTTAAAAATGAATTAAAAATAAAGCCTTAATCCTAAACTAAAAAAAACCTAAACTTGAAATACAAATAAAATAAACCTAAACTTAAAATAAAATAAATAAAACTTCAACCTAAACCTAAAATATAAAATAAAAAAAAATAAACCTAAACCTAAACTAAAAATTAAAACCTAAAAATAATTCTAAAATAAAACCAAAAACCTAAACCTAAAAAAAAACTTAAACATAAACCTAAAAATAAAAAATAAAACCTAAACCTAAAAAATAAAGTAAAAATAAAACTAAACTAAAAAATAAACCTAAACCTAAACCTAAACCTAAACCTAAAAATAAAAGTAAAATAAAATCTAAACTAAAATAAATAAACAAAATTATATAAAAATAAAATAAAAATAGACCTAAATAAAAAATAAAATAAAATAAACTAAAATAAATAAAAAAATAAACTAAATAAACCTAAACCTATCATTTTATTTAACTTAAAAAATAAAATAAATAAATAAATAAACCTAACCCTAAATCTTAAACACTAAACCCTAAACCCTAAACCTGCAACTCTAAACCTACAACCTTAAACCCTAAAACCTTAAACCCTAAACCCTAAACCCTAAAACCTAAACTCTAAAACCTAAACCCTAAACCCTAAATGCTAAACTCAGTTAAAAAAAACCTTAAACCCAAAACCCTAAACCCTAAACTAAAATGTAAACCCTAAACCTAAAACCTAAATCCTAAACCCTAAACCTTAAAAACACTAAACCCTAAACACTAAACTCTAAACACTAAACCCTAAACACTAATCCCTAATAAAACCATAATAAAACTATAAACCATAAACCATAAATCCTAAACCCTAAAACCTAAACTTAAATAACAAAATAAAATAAAACAATAAAAAAAATCCTAAATTAAACCTAAACCTAAACATGAAAATAAAATAAAATAGAAAACAAAAACTAAACTAAAATAAAATAAAGAAAAACCTAAATTAAACCAAAATAAAATAAAATAAAAATTAAACCTAAAATAAAAATAAAATAAACCTAAGATAAAATAAAATAAAAACTAAATATAAACTTAAACCTAAAAAATAAACCTAAAATGGATTTGGGGGATCTAGTGGTGTTGATGGATTTGGAGCTGTTGGTGGATATGAAAGTTGTGGTTATGGAGATGGGTGGAGCGACAGAGGTTACAACCATGGTGGTGGTGGAGGGATAGATCGTGGATTTGATGGTAAATGCCACTACTCGAGAGGTGAGAGTGGTTCTGATGGGAACTAGAGAAAATGTAGAATGATCAATCCGATTTGATGCTTATTGAACTAAAGAGACGGTTCTAATTATCTATGGATTTTGATTTGCTTAATGCGTGTTCATTTTTTATTTATGTTGTCGCTTGTATCTCAAAAAACTTGGTCTACCACTTGGTTGATGAATTCAAAAATAAGAAATTTGTTCTTATTAAAAAACTTTAAACACTAATTTTAATTTAAACTTTAAAACCCAAAACCCAAATTTAAACCCTAAAACTAAACTAAACTAAAAATAAAAAAACCTAAAAAACCTAAACTCAAACCATAAACCTAAACCTAAACTAAAACCCTAAACCCAAAACTTAAACTAAACAAAACCATATAGAACCTAAACTAAACAAAACCCTAAACACTAAACCATAAACCCTAAACCCTAAAACCCTAAACCCTAAACCCTTCAAACCTAAATCCTAAAACCTAAACACTAAAGCCTTACCCTAAACCCTTAACTAACCCTAAACCCTAAAGCCTAAACACTAAACCCCAAATCCTAAAAACCTAAAAACATAAAGCTAAACTAAATAAAACTTATAAATAAAATAAATAAGAAAATCTAAGGCTAAATAAAAAAACAAAATAAAATAAAATAAAATAAAAACCTAAACCTAAGCCTAAACCTAAACCTAAAAAGAAAAATTAAATTAGATTAAAATAAAATAAATAAAAACCTAAACTAAACTAAAAAAATAAAATAAACCTAAAAATAAAAAAATAAAAAAAATAAAAACTAAACCTAAAATAAAGATTAAATAAACCTAAAATAAAATAAAATAAAAACTAAATAAAAATACAAACCTAAAAAATAAACCTTAAAATAAATAAAAAATAAAACCTAAACCTTAAACTAAAAAAAAACTTAAACTTAAAATAAAAAAAATGAAATAAACTAAACTAAAATAAATAAAACTTAAACATAAACCTAAAATAAATTAAACTTAAACCTAAACTTACACTAAATAAAATAAAATAAACTAAAAATAAACTTAACCTAAACCTAAACCTAAACTAAAAAATAAAGCCTAAAAATAAACCTATAATAAAAACCTAGAACCTAAACCCTAAACCTAAAAAATAAAATAAAAAAATAAAATAATAATAAACTAAAATAAATAAACCTAAAATAAATAAACATAAAATAAATAAATCTAAAATAAATAAACTAAACTAAATAATAATAAAAATAAATCTAAATAAAAATAAATAATAAAATAAACTAAAATAAATAAAAAATAAACAGAATAAAATAAATAAAATTAAACCTACCAACTTGCTTAATTTAAAAAAAAATAAATACATAAAACCTTAAACCCTGAACCATAAACCCTAAACCCTAAAAACCCTAAGCCCTAAACCCTAAACCCTAAGCCTTAAACCTTAAACCCTAAGCCCTAAACCCTAAACCCTAAACCCTAAGCTCTAAATCCTAAACCTATAAATAATCCTTAAACCTTAAACTTATAAACCTAAATCCCTAAACTCCTAAACCATCCACCCTTACCCCTAAACCCATCTTAAACTTTAAACCCTAAACTTTAAAACTATAAATTCAATCTTAAATATCTAAAACTAAATCAATTTAAACTTAAATAAAACTATAAACTCTAAAAAATTAAACTAAACCCTAAACCCTAAAACTCTAAAACATAAACCTTAAACCTTAAAACCCTAAATCCAAAACTCTAAACTCTACAACCCTAAACTTTAAACCCTAAACCCTAAACCTTAAACCCTAAACCCTAAACCCTAGACCCTAATCTCTAAAACCAACCAACCTAAAACCCTAAAACCCAAAACCTAAACACTAAACTCACCTTTAAACCCTAAACTAAACTTTAACCTTGTTAACCCTAATCTTTAAACACTAATGCTTAAACCCTAAACCCTAAACTCTATACCTTAACTCTAAACATTAAACCCTAAAACATTAAAACTAAGACCCTAAACCTTTAACTCTAATCCCTAAACCCTAACTCTAATCTCCAAACCCTAAACCAAAACCTAAAGTAACTAAATAAATAAAAAAAACCTAAACCCTAAAAGCTAATAAGACTAAGCCTAAATTTATACACTAAGAATGAGTAGAACCTTTAGTACAGAAACATCACCGCCAACCAGGCTCAGTCTTGATTGGACATTGGAGGCGAAGGAGTAGGGTTAGGAGGGTGTGTTCCATTTTGAGTAGCTTTAGGCATATAAGCAAACTTATTAGTTTTTTCATTTCCTAGAGTGGGATTAGGATCTAACAATTTATTCTTTTTAAGATTAGGTGTAAAAAGCATGAGTGATCATGACCATGGATCTTACAATGTGCAAAAAAATAGGAAATTTTCAAATTCCACTTTCTGATTATACCCAAATTTTTCCAAATCGATCCAAACTTCTTTAGGGTACTTTTTGATAATATCAATCTCAACCAAGATACGTGCAACTGATGGCCGAGATCTCATAGCGGTGGCTTGATTAATTTGAAGGGGCCTATGCAAGAGAGCCCCAACCACAAATAGGATGTGATGGGTAACATAATGTATCCTCATGTTTGGAAAGGCTAGCCATAAAATAACAATAGGGGATTCCTCTTTGACATCAAAAAGAGGTGACCATTTCAAGAGCCTCATTTGACAATTGTACACAAAGCAGGAGTGATGAGCAAAGACTCTTGAGTAGTCTAATTCATTCGATAGCTAAATAAGGATATGACTAGGATCAATCAACCCGATAGTGAAAACTGTCAAAATATTTAGGCTATGAAAGAAGGATCGGATATTATCAAGAGTCGGGCGATGTAAGAAAAATTTTCTAACTAATGAAAATTCAAAGGGCTTTGCCAATTTTTCCACATCAAGATTTGAGCACATTACAGCCAGCATTCCATGGAAGGAAGTTGAGATTAAGTTAACCGAAGCATTAGAGCAAGTGTTCTTACCAGATAATGCATCCATGAAGGACTTAACAGCAGACGCAATAACGGATGAAGTCAGATCCAAATTACCTTCTAGATCGGAAGGCTTAGTCGACGCCTCCAAGTTCGACAAGCTCAGTTGTGCAGAAAGTGGCACCTCTACCATTGTAAGATCAAGGAAAAATCACATAAGCAGCCAAATCGAGAGCAATAAACTAGAAAATACCATCAGGGAAGGCTGAGGAGCAGCCAAACCACAAGAAAAATGAAATGGAACATGAAATCGCCAGAGAGAGCCGTGACCGAATGGAGAGGGCTTATGGTTTAGGGTTTAGGGTTTTTGATTTTTAGGAGAATGAATCTTTTTCTTCAAGGATCAGAAAAAAATTGGTCTGGATCTACTGTGGGAATGAGTTGGAAGATCCCAAACTAAAAATAGTGTTATTTGCTATCAACAATATAATGGAAATAGTCAATCAATATAGATTGATCTGAAATCTGACTCAAATCCAATATAGCACCTATGGGTACATAAGAAATGAATCGAATCGATTCTTTTTAATGAATAGATCCATTCGTAATTTTGAATATGGAATTAAAAGGGATCAGATAATAAATGATACTCTGAATCATATAACTATAATAAAATATGCGATCAACCAACAATTATTGAATTTCAAAAAGAGTCAAAAGAAATGGTTTGATCCTCTTATTTCTCGAACTGAGGCTTAGGATTTAGGGTTAGTTTAGGGTTTAAAGTTTAAGGTTTTGGGTTTAGGCTTTAGGTTTATAGTTTTTAAGGTTTAGGGTTAAGGGTTAAGGGTTTAGGGTTTAGAGTAGGGTGTGGTTTGTGTTTAGGTTAGGTTTAGAGAGAGGATTTAGGGTTTGGGTTCCAAGTTAGTGGTTTTGTAAGGTTTGGGTGGTTTAGGTTGCAGGTCAGGTTATGGTTTAAGGTTTAGGGTTAGTTTTAGGGTTTAGGATTTAGGTTTAGGGTTTAGGGATTAGAATTTAAAGTTTAGGGTTTAGGGTCTTGGATTTTTGGGTTTTTTCTTCTAATTTATGTAATCCAGTAGGTTTAGGTTTATTTATTTTATTTTTTTAATTTTAATTTAGGTCTATTTATTATTTATATTTTATTTAGTTTATTTATTTTAGGTTTAAGTAATTTTAGTTTAAGTTTTTTATTTTAGTTTATTTTCTTAGTTTTTATGTATGTTAATGCTTATTTTTTAATTTAGCTTTATTTTCATTATTTTTAGGTTTAGGTTTTTTTTGTTTAGGTTTAGGTTTTTATTATTATTTTTTTAGGTTTAGGTTTTAGGTTTTTATTTTAGGTCTATTTTGGTTTTAATAGTTTAAGTTTCTTTAGTTTATTTTATTTTATTTAGTTTAGGGTTTAGGTTTAGTTTATTTTAGGTTTAGGTTTAGGTTTTAATTATTTTATTTTAGTTTATTTTAGTTTAGGATTAGGTTTTTTTTGATTATTTTTGGTTTAGGATTTTTTTTAGAAGTTTAGAGTTTATGTTTTTATTTAATTATATTTTGGGTTTATTTATTTTATTTTAAGTTTCTTATATTAGTTTATTTTTTGGGTTTAGGTTTAGGTTTAAGCTTTATTTTTTTAGTTGAGTTTTATTTTTATTTTATTTTTAGGTTTAGGTTTTCTTTTATTTTATGTTCTAGCTTAGGTTTTTTTTATTTTATTTTAGGTTTAGTTTTAAGTTTTATTTTATGTTTATTTTAGGTTTTCTTTAGTTTAGGTTTAGGTTTATATTTAGTTTATTTTATTTTATTTAGTTTAGGTTTAGGGTTAGGTTTAGTTTATTTTAGGTTTAGGATGAGGTATTATTTATTTTAGTTTAGTTTATTTTAGTTTAGGTTTAGGTTTATTTTATTTTATTTATTTTATTTTCATATTAGGTTTATTTCTTTTTTAGTTTGGGGTTGAGGTTTTATTTTTTTTTAATTTAGTTTTAGGTTTTTATTTTATTTTAGGTTTTTTTTAACTTATTATTTTACGTTTAGTTTTAATTTTATTTAGGTTTTTACTCTTAGGTTTATTTTATTTTGTAGTCTAATTTAGGTTTTTATTTATTTTATTTTTACTTTTTATTTTATTTTATTTTTAGTTTTAGGTTTAGGTATTTATTTTATTTTATTTTATGATTTTATTTAGGTTTAAGTTTTTCTTATTTTCTTTTTAGGTTTTATTTAGTCTAAGTTTAGGTTTTTAAGTTTTTAGGGTTTAGGGTTTTATTATTTAGGGTTTTGGGTTAGGGTTTAGAGTTTATGATTTAGCATTAGGATTTAGGGTTTAAGATTTAGGGTTTTGGGTTTGGGTTTTGGGTTAGTTTAGGGTTTAAGATTTAGGGTGTTTTAGGGTTTAAGGTTGTAGGTTGTAGGTTTATGGTTTATGGTTTATGTTTAGTTTTAGGGTTTAGGGTTCAGGGTTTAGGGTTTAGGATTTAGAGTTAATGGTTTAGGGTTTAGGGTGTAGCGTTTCGAGTTTTTTTTCTAATTTATGTAAACCAGTATGTTTAGGTTTATTTAATTTATTTTATTTATTATTTTTATTTAGGTTTATTTTTTTTTTTAGTTTATCTAGTTTATTTATTTTAGTTTAAGTTTTTTATTTTAGTTTATTTTTTTGGTTTATGTGTAGGTTAATGCTGATTTTTAATTTAGTTATTTTTTTTAGGTTTAGACTTTATTTTTTTATTTTTTGGTTTAGGTTTAGGTTTTTATTTTATTTTTTTAGGTTTAGGTTTTAGGATTTTATTTTAGGTTTATTTTAATGTTTTATTTTATAGTTTAGGTTTAGGTTTTCTTCTAGTTTATTCTATTTTATTTAGTTTTGAGTTTAGGTTTAGTTTATTTTAGGTTTAGGTTTTATTTATTTTAGTTTAGGTTTAGGCTTTTTTTGTTTATTTTAGGTTTAGGTTATTTTTTTTAAGTTTAGGGTTTAGGTTTTTATTTTATTTTACTTTAGGTTTATTTATTTTATTTTAGGTTTTTTATATTAGTTTATTTTTTAGGTTAAGGTTTAGGTTTAAGTTTATTTTTTAGTTGAGTTTTATTTTTATTTTATTTTTTAGGTTTAGGTTTTATTTTTTATTTTTAGGTTTTGGTTTAGGTTTTTATTTTATTTTCTTAAGTTTAGGTTTTAGGTTTTTATTTTTTGTTTATTTTTAGGTTTTATTTTTATTTTAGGTTTAGGTTTATTTTTAGTTTATTGTATTTCATTTAGTTTAGGTTTAGTTTATTTTAGGTTAAGGTCGAGGTTTTATTTATTTTAGTTTAAGTTTAGGTTTAGTTTTTTTTTTACTTTAGGGTTGAGGTTTTATTATTATTATTTTTTTAATGTTTTTTTTAGGTTTAGATTTTTATTTTATTTTATTTTAGGTTTATTTTATTTTTATTTTAAGTTTAGTTCTAATTTTATTTAGGTTTTTTATTCTTAGATTTATTTTATTTTTAGTCTAGTTTAGGTTTTTATTTATTATTTTTTTTACTTTTTTATTTTATTTTATTTTTAGGTTTAGTTTTAAGTTTTAGTTTTGGTTTTTATTTTATTTTATTTTATGATTTTATTAAGGTTTAAGTTTTTTTAAGGTTTTATTTAGTTTAGGTTTTTTAGGTTTTTAGGATTTAGGGTTTAGGGTTTAGGGTTTTAGGGTTTAGGATTTTATTATTTAGGATTTAGGGATAGGGTTTAGAGTTTAGGGTTTAGTGTTTAGTGTTTAGGCTTAGGTTTTAGGTTTTAATGTTTTTAGGTTTAGAGTTTAGGGTTTAGGCTTTAAAGTTAGGTTAGGGTTTAGGTTTAGGGTTTTAGTTTTTAGTGTTTAATGTTAGTTTAGGGTTTAGGTTTAGGATTTTAGGGTTTAGGGTTTGGGTTAGGGTTTAGGGTTTAGGGTTAGTTTAGGCTCTAGGGTTTTTTTTGGTTTGGGCTCTAGGGTTTAGGGTTGTAGGGTTTAGGGTTTAAAAGAAATTAAGTAAACAGGTTGGTTTAGGTATATTTAGTTTATTTTTAATTTATTTTAGTTTATTTTATTTTTCTTTTTATTTAGGTTTATTTTTTATTTTTATTTAGTTTAGTTTATTTATTTTAGGTTTATTTATTTTCGTTTAGGTTTTTTATTTATTTTAGGTTTATTTTATTTTATGTCTTTTATTTTAGTTTAGGTTTATTTATTTTAGGTTTAGGTTTATGTTTATTTTTTATTTAGTTTTATTTTTATTTTATTTTATTTTATAAGTTTAGGTATTATTTTTAAATTTTTAGGTTTAAGGTTAGGTTTTTTATTTTATGTTATTATGTTTTTTATTTTTTAATTTATTTTATTTTTTCAGTTTAGTTTAGGTTTTTATTTATTTTATTTTATTTTTACATTTAAGTTTAGGAATATGTTTTTTGTTTAGGTATAGGTTTAAATTTAATTTAATTTTTTTATTTTTAGGTTAAGATGTATAAAAAATGATCTTAGTATACTTGAATTAGATGAGAATTTGACACAATAGGATAATGGAGACCTATGGATTCATAAATGACCCACCCAAGTGGGATTAAGGCTTGTTGTTGTTGTTGTTGTTGTTGTATTTATGTTTAGGTTTTTTAATTTATTTTATTTTTAGGTTTTATTTAGTTTAAGTTTATGTTTTTAGGTTTTTAGGGTTTAGGGTTTAGGGTTTAGTGCTAGTTTTTGAGGTTTAGGGTTTACGGTTTAGGGTTGTAGCTTTTAAGATTTAGGGTTTAGGGTTTTAAGGTTAAGGGTTTAGGGTTTAAGTTTGTTGGTTTAGGATTGAGGCTTTAGGGTTTACGGTTTAGGGTTAGGGGTTTTTTATTTTATTTTTTATTTTAATTTTTTATTTATTTTAAATTAATTAAACTGGTAAGTTTATGTTTATTTAGTTTATCTAGTTTATTTTTTATTTATATTATTTTACTTTTTTTAAATTTTTATTTAGGTTTAGTTTTATTTTTATTTAGTTTAGTTTATTTATTTTAGGCTTATTTATATTATTTTAAGTTTTTTATTTTAATTTATTTTTTAGGATTAGGTTTAGGTTTAGGTTTTAGTTTTTTATTTTTATGTTTAGGTTTAGGTTTTTATTTTATTTTTGTAAGCTTAGATTTTAAGTTTATTTTTAGGTTTTATTTTTTAGTTTAGGTTTAGATTTCATTTTAGTTTATTTTATTTTATTTAAGCTTATGTTTAGTTTATTTTAGGTTTAAGTTTTATTTATTTTAGTTTAGTTAATTTTAGTTTAAGTTTAGGTTTACTTTATTTTTATTTTAGGTTTAGGTTTTTTTTGAGTTTAGGGTTTAGGTTTTATTGTTTATTTTTTTGGTTTTATTTTTAGGTATATTTTTAGGTTTAGGGTTTTATTTAGTTCTTATTTTATTTTATTTTAGGTTTATTTTGCTTTTATTTTTTGTTTGCTTTTATTTTTTTAGTTTAGTTTGGGTTTTTATTTTTTTACTTTAGTTTAGTTCTTATTTTTTTATTTTACTTTCTTTTTTAGGTTTACGTTTAGGTAAAGGTTTTAGTCAAGGTTTTTATTTTATTTTATTTTTGTATTTTATTTTGGTTTAGGTTTTTTTATTTATTTATTTTTAAGTTTTATTTAGTTTAGCTTTAGATTTTTAACTTTTTAGGGTTTAAGGTTTAGAGTTTAGGGGTTTACATTTTAGGGTTTACGGTTTAAGGTTTAGGATTTAGGGTTTAAGGTTTTTAGGGTTTAGAATTTAAGGTTGAGAGTTTAAGTTTTAGGTTTAGGGTTCAAGTTTAAGTTTAGGGTTTAGGGTTTTTAATTTTTTTTAATTTTAATATAGAATAGATTCAGATTCAACATTCATTCTTTTCGATTTCATCAACCAAGTAACACACCAACTTTTCTAAGGCACAAGCGACAACATAGATAAAAAATGAGCACACATAGAGCAAAACAAAGTACATTGTTCTATAAAAAGCAGATCAGATCAGCCATTCTTCAATTTTTCCAGTTCCCATTAGAATCACCATGGCCTCTCGAGTAGCAGGATCCACCATCATATCCTCGATCTCTCCCTCCTCCATGACCATGATTGTAACCTCCGTCGCTCCTCCCGCCTCCATAACTAGCACTACTCTGACCACCACCTCTAAATCCATCAGCACCTCCAGAAACCCCACCACCACTGCAAAAATCACCACCTCTGTCTTTGCCTCCACCGCCAGATCTAGACTGAGCCTAGTTGATGGTGATGTTCCTACTGTCAAGGATTGGCCCATTCTTAAGGTTTAGGTTTAGTTTTTATGTTTATTATGTTTTAGGGTTTACATTTATTTTTTAATTTATTTAGTTACGTTAGGTTTAGGTTTATGGTTTCAGGTTTAGGGTTTAGGGTTTATGGTTAGGGTTTAGGGTTTAGGGTTTAGAGTTTTAGGATTTTAGGATTTATGCTTTTCGAATTTAGGGTTTAGGGTTAGCATTTAGGGTTTAGGGTTTAGGTTTTATGGTTTAGGGTTAAGGGTTTAGGATTTTTTATGGTTTAGGTTTTAGGTTATTTCAGGTTTAAGGTTAAGGGTTTAGGATTATTTAGGGTTTAGGGTTTAGTGTTTAGGGTTAGTTTTAGGGTTTAGGGTTTAACATTTAGGGTTTAGGGCTTAGGAATTTTTTTTTTAATTAAGTAAACTAGTAGGTTTAGGTTTATTTAGTTTCTTTTTTAGTTAGTTTAGTTTATTTTATTTTCTATTTTTATTTAGGTTTATTTTTATTTTTATTTAGTTTATTTACTTTAGGTTTATTTATTTTAGTTTATTTTTTAAGTTTAGGTTTATATTTAGGTTTATTTTTTAATTGAGTTTTGTTTTTAATTTATTTTTTAGGTTTAGGTTTTTATTTTATTTTTTTATGTTTAGATTTTAGGATTTTATTTTAGGTTTATTTTTAGTTTTAATATTTTTACTTTAGGTTAGGTTTATTTTATTTTATTTAGTTTATGGTTTAAGTTTAGTTTATTTTAGGTTTATGCTTATGTTTATTTATTTTTGTTAAGGTTTAGGTTCATTTTATTTTTATTTTAGGTTTAGGTTTTTTTTTACTTTAGGGTTTAAGTTTTATTTATTTTTAGGTTTAATTTTTAAGTTTAGGTTTTTATTTTGTTTTTATTTTTATTTATTTTAGGTTTATTTTACTTTTATTTTATGTTTAGTTTTTATTTTATTTACATTTCTATATTTGTAGGTTTATTTTATTTTTTTAATTTTGTTTTGGTTTTTATTTATTTTATTTTAGTTTATTTTCATTAGTTTATTTTATTTTATTTTTATGTTTAGGTTTAGGTTTCAATTTAGGTTTTTATTTTTATTTTTTATTTAAGCTTAGGTCTTTTTATTTAATTTATTTTTAGGTTTTATTTAGTTTAGGTTAAGGTTTTAAGATTTTTAAGGTTTATGGTTTAGAGTTTAAGATTTTAGGGTTTAGGGTTTAGGGTTTAGGTTTAGGGTTTAGCATTTAGACTTTAGTGTTTGGGCTTTAGGGTTTGTATTTTTTATGGTAGGGTTTGGGGTCTTAGGAGTTTAGTAGAGGTTTAGTTTAGGTAGAGTTTTTGGGGTTTTGGGTTAGTCTGGTTAAAGTGGGTTTAGGGTTTTGGGAGTTTATGGCTAATTTAGGAGTCAGTTGGGTCAGTGGTTAGAGTGGTTATGTGGTGGGAGGCCTGGTTTAGTAATGAGGTTTATGGTTTAGGCACAGGTAGGGTAGTTTAGGGTCACTTTAAAGAGGATCTGGAGTTGGAGGCCTGGGTAGTTTATGATTTAGTTTATGGAGTTTTAAGTTAAGGAGGATCTTAGCATTTAGGTTTTAGGGTTATTTTGTGTTTAAGGTTAAGGGTTTAGGATGATTTAGGATTTAGGGTTTAGTGTTTAGGGTTAGTTTTAGGGTTTAGGGTGTAGCGTTTAGGGTTTAGGGCTTAGGGTTTTTTTTATAATTAAGTAAACTAGTAAGTTTAGATTTATATAGTTTCTTTTTATTTAGTTTAGTTTATTTTATTTTATTATTTTTATTTAGGTTTATTTTTATTTTTATTTAGTTTATTTACTTTAGGTTTCTTTATTTTAGTTTAAATTTTTTATTTTAGTTTATTTTTTAAGTTTAGGTTTATTTTTTAATTGAGTTTTGTTTTTATTTTATTTTTTAGGTTTATGTTTTTCTTTTTAGGATTAGGTTTAGGTTTTTTTTTTTAGGTTTAGGATTAGGTTTTTTTTAGGTTTAGGTTTAGGTTTTTTTTATTTTTTTATGTTTAGATTTTAGGTTTTTATTTTAGGTTTATTTTATTTTTCTTTTATGTTTAGTTTTTATTTTATTTACTTTTTATATTCGTAGGTTTATTTTATTTTTGTTTTAGTTTTTATTTATTTTATTTTAGTTTATTTTTATTAGTTTATTTTATTTTATTTTTATGCTTAGGTTTAGGTTTTAGTTTAGGTTTTTATTTTTTTTAATTTTTATTTTATTTAAGTTTTAGTCATTTTACTTAATTTATTTTTAGGTTTATTTAGTTTAAGTTTCTTTAAGTACAATTTAGAGTTTAAGAGGTCAGGGTCAGTTAAGGTAGGGTTTAATGTCAGGCTTTGAGTTTAGGGTCTTGGAGGGTGGGGAGGTTTAGCTTAATGGGGCAAGTCAGGGTCCCGGGTTTAAGTTTAGAGCTTTAGGTTAGGTTTGTGGTAGATTAGTTTAAGTTTAGTTTGGGTTTTGTTTTAGGTTTGGGTAAGATTTGGGAGGTTTAGGGTTTGGGTCAGGTTTGGGGTTTGGGTATTTATATAGTGTTTAGTGGATTTTTAGGGTCAGGTGGTCAGTTTAGGTTTAGGGTTTAAGGAGTGGTAGATTTAGGGTTTAGAGTAGGGAGTTTAGGTAATAACTATAAGGATTTTAGTTTAAGCCAGGTTAGTTTTTTGGGTTTATGGTTTATAGTTACTAGTTTGGGATGGAGTTTTATGGTTTTAGGGAGTTTATGATTTAGGGTTGTGGTTTAGGATTTTAGGATTTAGGGTTGTGGTTTAGGGTTTATGGTTTAACATTTTATGGTTTAGGATTTGGGTTTAGGTTTAGGGTTTAGTGCAGTAGAAGTTTAAGAGTTTATTGTTTAGGGTTAGTTTTAACGTTTAGGGTTTAGGGTTAAGGTTTTTTTATTTTTTTTATTTACTTTTTTAAAATTAAGTAAACTAGTAGGCTTAGGTTTTTTTAGTTTAATTTCTATTTATTTTAATTTATTTTATTTTCTATTTTGATTTAGGTTTATTTTTTTTATTTTATTTAATTTATTTATTTTAGTTTAAGCTTTTTATTTTAGTTTTTTTGTTTAGGTTTAGGTTTAGGTTTATGTTTTTAGTTCAGTTTTATTTCTATTTTATTTTTTAGGTTTAGGTTTTATTTTTTAATTTTAAGTTAAGTTTAGGTTTTTATTTTAGGTTTTATTGTTTAGTTTAGGTTTCGATTTATTTATAATTTATATTATTTTTTTTAGTTTAGGTTTAGGTTTCGGTTTAGTTTATTTTAGGTTTACTTTATTTTTTATATTAGGTTTAGGTTTCTCTTTTAGTTTTAGTTTGAGTTTTATTTTTTATTTATTTTTAACATTTATTTTTTAGGTTCATTGTTTAGGTTTAGGTTTTTATTTAGTTTTAAATTTATTTTATTTTAAGTTAATTTTATTTTTTTAGGTTTAGTTATTATTTTATTTAAGATTTTTTTGTTTAGTTTAGGTTTTTATTTATTTTATTTTAACTTAGTTTTTATTTTTTATTGTATTTTTTTTTAGGTTTAGGTTTAGGTTTTAGTTTATGTTCTTATGTTATTTTATATTTTTATTTTATTTTGGTTTAGGTTTTTTTATTTAATTTATTTTTATCTCTTATTTAGTTTATGTTTAGGTTTTTATCTTTTTAGAGTTTAGGGTTTAGGGTTTAGGATTTAGGGTTTAGGGTTCAAGTTTTTTTTGGGTATAGCATTTAGGGTTTAAGTTTTAGGATTTAGGGTTTAGGGTTTAATGTTTTAAGGTATAGGGATTAGGGTTTATGGTTTAGGGTTTTTAGGGTTTAGGGTTTAGGGTTTAGTTTTTGGTTTAGGGTTCAAGTTTTAGTTTAAGGTTTATGGTTTCGGGTTTAGGGTTAGGCTTTTATTTTAGTTCATTTTTTAGGTTTAGGTTTAAGTTTATATTTACTTTTTAAGTTTTGTTTTTTTTATTTTATAGGTTTAGTTTTTATTTTTTTTAGGTTTAGGTTTATCTTTTATTTTTTATTTTTTTAGGTTTAGCTTTTAGGTTTTTATATTAGGTTTAATTTTTTAGTTTAGGTTAACGTTTATTTTTAGTTTATTTTATTTTATTTAGTTTATGGTCTAAGTTTAGTTTATTTTATGTTTAGGTTTAGGTTTTATTTATTTTTATTTAGTTTACTTTAATTTAGGTTTAGGTTTATTTTATTTTGATTATTTTATTTTTTATTTTAGGTTTAATTTTTTGTCTTTTTAGTTTATGGTTTAGGTTTTATTATTTATTTATTTTTTTGTTTTATTTTTAGGTTTATTTTTTAGGTTTATGTTTTTATTTATTTTTTATTTTATTTTATTTTAAGATTATTTTATTTTTATTTTGTGGTTAGTTTTATTTTATTTAGGTTATTTATTCTAAGGTTTATTTTATTTTTATTTGAGTTTAGGTTTTCTTTTCTTTTATTTTTGTTTATTTTTATCAGTTTATTTTATTTTATTTTTAGGTTTAGCTTTAAGTTTTAGTTTAGATTTTATTTTATTTTATTTTTTAATTTAATTTAATTTTTTATTTTATTTAGGTTAGGTTTTCTTATTTTTCTTATTTTAGGTTTTATTTAATTTAGGCTTAGGGTTTCTGGTTTTTAGGGTTTTGGGTTTAGGGTTTAGGGTTTAGGGTTTTCAGATTTATGGTTAGGCTTGAGGGTTTAAGGTTTAGTGTTTAGGGTTTTTTTAGCGGTTAGGGTTTAGGTTTTAGGGAATAGGGTTTAGGGTTTAGGGTTTAGGTTTTATGGTTTAGGGTTGTAGGTTTAGGATTTACAGTTTAGGCTTTATGGTTAGTTTTAAAGTTTATGATTTAGGTTTATGGTTATTTTATTTTATTTTATATTTTATATTTTATATATTTTTATTTTTTTTAAATTAAGTAAACTGGTAGGTTTTGGTTTATTTAGTTTATTTTTTTATTTATTTTAGTTTAATTTACTTTTTTATTTAAGTTTATTTTTATTTTTAATTAGTTTTGTTTATTTATTTGTTGTTTATTTATTTTAGTTTATTTTTTAGGTTTAGGTTTTTTTTCATTTTGTTTTATCTTTATTTTATTTTTTAGGTTTAGGTTTTATATTTTATTTTTAGGTTAAGGTTTAGGTTTTATTTTATTTTTATAGGTTTAGGTTTTTAGTTTTTATTTTAGGTTTATTTCTAGGTTTTATTTTTTAGTTTATGTTTAAGTTTTTATTAAGTTTTTATTTAGTATATTTTTGGTTTATCTTTTTTTTTTATTTTAGGTATAGTTCTTATTTTATTTAGGTTTTTTATTTTGTTTAGTTTAGTTTAAGTTTTATTTATTTTATTTTCGTTTAGTTTTTATTATTAATTTTTTAGTTTTTTTAGGTTTAGGATTAGGTGTAAGTTTATGTATTTATTTTATTTTTTAATTTAATTTATTTTGGTTTAGGTTTCTTTATTTATTTATTTTAAGGTTTAATCTAGTTTAGGTTTAGGTTTTTAGCTTTTAGGGTTTAGGGTTTAGGGTTTAAGGTTTAAGGTTTAGGGTTAATTTAGGGCTTAGGGTTTAGGGTTAGGGGTTTTTTATTTTAATTTTCATTTTATCTTTTTTATTTCTTTTAAATTAAGTAAATTGGTAGGTTTAGGTTAATTTTGTTTCTCTAGTTTATTTTATTTATTTTATTTTACTTTATTTTTTATTTTTAGTTAGGCTTATTTTTATTTTGATTTAGTTTAGTTTATTTTTTTTAGGTTTATTTATTTCAATTTAGTTTTTTTTATTTTAGTTTATTTTTTAGGTTTAGGTTTATGTTTATTTTTTAGTTTAGTTTTATTTTTATTTTATTTATTAGGTTTAGGTTTTATTTTTTACTTTTAGGTTTATGTTTAGGTTATTATTCTATTTTTTTAGGTTTATTTTTAGGTTTTATTTATTGGCATACATTTAGGTTTATTTTAAGTTTATTTTATTTTATTTAGTTTTTGGTTTAGGTATAATTTATTTTAGGTTTAGGTTTAGGTTTTATTTATTATAGTTTAGTTTATTTTAGTATAGGTTTAGGTTTATTTTATTTTGTTTACTTTAGGTTTATGATTTTTTTGAGTTTATGGTTTATGTTTTATTTTTTTATTTATTTTTAGGTTTATTTTTTAGGTTTTTTTTTATTTAGTTTTTATTTTTTTAAGTTCATTTTATCTCTATTTTATGTTTAGTTTTTGTTTAATTTAGGGTTTTAATTCTTAGGTTTATTTGTTTTTTTTTTAGATTTAGATTTTTATTTATTTTATTTTAATAATTTAGTTTTTATTTTTATTTTATTTTATTTTAGGTTTATGATTAGGTTTAGGTTTAGGCTAGGGTTTTTATTTTGTTTTATTTAGGTTTAAGCTTTTTTTCTATTTTATTTTAGGTTTTTTTCTTTAGGTTTAGGTTTTTATGTTTTAGGATTTAGAGTTTTGGGTTAAGGGTTAAGGGTTTAGTATTTAGGGTTAACGGTTTAGGGTTTAAGGTCATAGGTTTTAAGGTTTAGGGTTTAGGATTTAGGGTTTAGGGTTTTAGGGTTTAGGGTTTAGGGCTTAGGGTTTACGGCTGTAGCTTTAGGGTTTACGATTTAGGTTAAGCATTAATTTTATGGTTTAGGGTTTAGGGTTAAAGTTTTTTTAATATTTTAATTATTTATTTATTTTTATTTTTTATTTTTTTTAATTATGTAGATTGCTAGGTTTAGGTTTATTTAGTTTATTTTTTATTTATTTAATTTTATTTTATTTATTATTTATTTTTTTATTATATTTTTTATTTTTGTTTAGGTTCATTTTTTTTATTTAGTTTAGTTTATTTATTTTAGGTTTACTTATTTTAGTTTAGGTTTTCTATTTTAGTTTATTTTTTTGGTTTAGGTTTAGGTTTAAGATTATTTTTTAGTTTAGTTTTATTTTTATTTTAGTTTTTTAGGTTTTGCTTTTAACTTTTATTTTTAGGTTTAGGTTTAGCATTTTATGTGAGACACAGACCCAAGAGGGTGAATTGGGTAATATTAAAATTTTCAAAACTTAAATTTTAATAGAAAATTAGATTTTGATTTTATAATGATAAGATATAATTCTAAATGCAACAAAAAAAAATATAATAAAGTAAATAGAGACAAGAGGCACACGATTTTACGTGAAACCCAAAATCTACGCCCACTTAGCCACCCCGCTAGGAATCCACTAAATTAAATGAAAAATGGTTTACAAAAGTACTCTCCTATAATAGAGTACAACCCCTACAACAATATTTTCTTCTAAAAGGGCAGTACAACCCTAAAATAAATTTTACAACACAAAAAAAAATACAAAATAATAAATTTTGATAAAGTAAATCTCTCACAAATATACAAAGCAATCAAATTCAAAAAGTGACCTCACAACTTATAAATGATCACTTTACAACTTAAAAATTTTGGCAAGGCAAAATGCTCACTTAATAAAAATAAATATTTTAAAGTGATCTTACTAGGATGTTTATGTTATTATAATTTGAAGAATAATACAAAATGATTTCAAAATAAATTCACAATATTCTTTTTCATAATAAAATAAATTTCAGCAAGGAGTAATTTATTTTAACCTAAAAGATTCTTTCAATTAATGCTAATGATCACAAAATAAAAAAAATAAGTATATGATAGATCTAAGTTGGCTAGTAAGCTTTCAATTAAAAAGAGAGATCTAACAAATATGAAAATAATTTCAGCACAATAATTTATTTTAAAATGCTTAAAATATACTTCTAAAATAGATCTAAGAATAAATGATCTTTCAAAATAAGACCAAAGAAGAAATATTTCAAGAAACCAAAAGAAATTTGTAAAAATTTAGCAAGTTGAAATAGATCCTACAAATTATCACAAGAGTTTTTCACCAAAAAAAATGATTGAGAAACTTTGATGTGAAAACCAATGTTCAAAGACTAATCCACCAAAAGTATAAATTAGAAAGAAGAAATAGATGGTGAAAATAGCATGAACAACTAAGAAGTATTAAGATCAAAAAAACAAACTCAAGTAATTTAAAAGGCTTGCTTGAAGATGTTGAAGCTTCCAAACCAAGGATTTGATCTTGCAATATTTGGAGAACACTTGGAAGGAACATTTAAGAGATTTTCTTAGATTTGCTAGAGAGATTTTGAATTTTGAATGAGGGATGCTTTCATGAAGAGAATGAGGGCTATTTATAGGCAAGAAGTTCATTTAAAAAATTATTTCAAAGAAATATATTATACAAACCTCATGCTATCATGTGATAATTTAATATTCAATAAAAATATAATTTATATTAAACAAATATTAAATTTAGCAGCAAAAATTCAGCTATTCACATGGGAAAGTCAAAAGTAATCAAATGTAGCTCTTAATATATTCAAAGCATGTAGCATGCATTCATTATTAAAATCAGGTAATGTTTAAAAAATCATAATAAATTCAATTTTAATGCAAAAAAAGTGGGTCATGTCAACCACTTATTTTAAAGGAAAAATCCAAGGAATCGATGGAGATAAAATCAGATATGAATTCTTTGATTAAACAATGACTTTGGCTAAAATACAAAATTTTATATATTTTTGTTAATTTTGACATGTGACATTTAAAAATTATGATATAATTTATATATAATCATAAATATGTTAGTTATCATATAACCAGAAATTAAATTAAAATACCTAATTATATTAAGTAAATAAAATAATTATACTTAATAGTTATGATCATTTATTACTTTGACAATTTTATTGCTATGTAGAAAAACATATAATTGAATGTTAATTAAATAAAGATTTATATAAATTAACCTCATTAAAATAGTATGTTAGGTTGTGAGCAAATTGATTCATGCCAAAGAACTCATATGAATAGTCATATATAAATCATGAAATCTTGAGCTATCACCTTTCATTCTTTTATTCTTGCAATTTCTTCTAACAATTTGTGAGATGTATTGGATATGTAATTAGCAATTGATATATCTGAAACACATAAAAATATTCATTAGAACATCCAAGCATTTATTTGTTGTCATCAAAATTAATCGAATTGAGCATGAGGCTAATTAAGCCAACAATCTCCCCCTTTTTGATGATGACAAACTAATGTTGGGTATAGGTTTTGATGAAGGTGCAAATTGACCTTTCATCATGGTTTTTGAAAAAAAATTCTCTTAAAAAAAATTTATGCATATGAGATGAATAATGTTGAAATGTATGCATGAAATAGACTAACCAATTAATACTAACATTTTACTCTTCTCCCCTTTTGACAACATCAAAAGTGAGAACAAACTACAATTTTAAATATTAGGATCTAACATTCCAAGCATAAAGTACAAAAAATGTTCTTAGTAAGGGTTTTGTAAAAATATCTGCAATTTGTAAATTGGTGCTAATAAAATTAATATTAACATCACCCTTCAAAATGATCCCTAATAAAATGATGTCTAATTTCTATATGCTTGGTTCGAGTCTTTGGATAGGATTTTAGTCAAACTAATAGCACTAGTATTGTCACTACTAGAATGTGATCTTGCTTAATACCAAAATCTTCTAATTGTTGCTTTATCCAAAGGACTGAGCGAGCAACACAAATGAATATACTCAAGTGGATAAAGCTACGAATTTTGTTTCCTAGATGACCAAGACACAAGTGATGATCCTAAAATGACATGTGCCGATGTGCTTTTTTCTATCTACTTTGCATCCTACAAAATCAGCATCGAATAAGCAATCAAATCACATGATAAAGAATTTTAGGATACCATAAATAACCTAAGAGTGCCTATCAAATACCAAAGATACGCTTTGCTATTAAATGAGATTCTTTGGGTTGGCACGAAAATGAGCACAAAACAAATAGCAAACATAATATCGGCCTACTAGCGAAGGTATAAAAGTGAACCTATCATACTTCTATAAAGTTTTTGATCAACAGATTTTCCTAATTCATCTAATTCCAATTTTGTAGATGGGCTCATAGGAGTTTTACTAGATTTAAATATTTTCATGTCAAACCTCTCAATCAATTCATTTGTGTACTTAGTTTGACAGATGAATGTGTCATTTTTTCTTGTTGCTTGAAGACCTAAGAAAAATTAAGTTCTCCCATCATACTCATTTCAAACTCTTTAGACATCAAAGATGAGAACTCATGGCATAAAGATTCATTTATGCTTCCAAATAATATGTCATCTACATACACTTGTACCATAATCAAATCATCATCTATGCTCTTAAGAAATAAAGTGGTATCTACTCTACCTTTTCTTCCATGATCTATCAAAAAGTTACTTAACCTATCATACCAAGCACGAGCCTATTTTAAACCATATAAAGCTTTCTTTAATTTATACACATGATTTGGATAATCAAGGCTTTCAAATCCAGGTGGTTGCTCTACAAATACATCTTGGTCAATAAATCCATTTAAAAATGCACTTTTAACATCCATTTGAAAAAGTTTAAAATCTCTAAAACAAGCATAAGCAAGGAGTAACCTAATAGCTAGTCTTGCTTCAGTGCAAAAGATTCTTCAAAATCTATACCTTCAACTTGTGTACCCTTGTGCAACTAACCTAGCTTTATTTCTAACAATACAACCTGAATCATCTAGCTTATTCCTAAAGATCCATTTTGTTCCAATGACATTTTGATCTTGGGGTCTTGGGACTAATTCCCAAACATCATTTCTTACAAATTGATTCAACTCCTCTTCCATAGCAATAATCCAAAAATTTTCATTTAATGCTTCTTCTAAATTTTTAGGTTCAACCTCGGATAAAAATCAATGATCTACAACTTCTCTACTATGTCTTCTCATAACTCCTTTTGAAGGATCTCCTATAATTAGTTCCTTTGGATGATTTTTTATTATATTTCCATTCTTTAGGAAATGAATCATCCATATTATCTTCTAAAGATATTTTCTTAAAATTATCAATCTCTTCATCAATCACTTCATTTCTAATGGGATCAATTAAATTTTCATCAAAATAACATGTATTGATTCTTCTACAATCATTTTTCTTTTATTGAAAACTCTATAAGCTCTACTAGAAAGAGAGTATCCTAAGAAAATACCATCATCTGATTTGCAATGATCTTTTCCATTATTCAAAATAAAGCATTTACATCCAAATACATGAAAGTGTTCAATCTTAGGCTTCTTTCCAAAGAACAATTCATAGGGTGTCTTCTTCAAAATTGGTCTAAAATAGATCCTATTCATTACATGCAGTATTTAGCTTACGCAAAATATTTTGGCAATTTATACTCATCAAGTATAGATCTACTTAATTCAATTAAAATTCTATTTTTTCTCTCTACTACACCATTTTGTTGGGAAGTTCTAGGTGCAGAAAAATTATGTCTAATCCCATGTTCATCATAATAATCCTCAAATAATTTATTTTCAAATTCTCCACCATGATCAGTTTGAACCCTATTAATCAAAAGGCCTTGCTCTCTTTGAATATATTTAGAAAACTTTCTAAACTTAGCAAAAACATCATCCTTGTAAGTTACAAATAAAACCCAAGTATATCTAGAGAAATCATCAATAATCACAAAACCATAATTTTTTCCACCTAAGCTAGTGGTGCTAATAGGACCGAATAAATCCATGTGCCATAATTCTAGAGGTCTAGAAGTAGAAACAATATTTTTACTTTTAAATGAGCTTCTAGAATGCTTACCATGAATACATGCATCACAAACATAGTTTGAATGAAAATTTAATTTAGGCAATCCAACTACTAAATCAAGTTTGGCAATTTTATTAAGTGTGTGCATGTTAATATGACATAGTCTCCTATGCCATAACCATATATCATCATGAGTGCTTTTAAAACAAAGTAAGTTTAAATTTACATCATGAAAGCTATCTAAATCAATGACATAAATATTTTTGTATCTTTTCCCTACTAGCAAAACATTTACATTATTTTTTATAATGCAATATGATGCATGGAATACTACATTCAAACCTTTATCACATAATTGACTAATAGAAATTAAACTATGTTTTAATCCTTCTACTAGAAAAACTTTATCTAAAGTGATAGAATTCTTACAAATAGAACCAATGCCAATGATCTTTCCCTTTGCATTATCTCCATATGTATCAAATCCTCCATCACTTGATTCTAAAGTTGTGAATTTATCTTTATCTCCTGTCATATGCCTTGAACATCCACTGTCCAAGTACCACATGCCTTCTTTGATTTTGCTTTGAAGGCATTCATACAAAAGAAACTCACAGGTTAACTTTTGGAACCCAAACATGTTTGGGTCCACATTCTACATTTGAAGAAAGATATCTATCATGCGTAGTTTGTGTAGTGTTTGTACCTTTTGGTACCCATACATAAGATGATTGCTTAGTATTTTGTAACTTACGTGCATAGCAATCAAATGAAATATGCCCTTTTCTATCACAATAGTTGCACCAAACATTAGTGTTTGCATATGACTTTATAATTATAAGGTATATGAGTGGGATGTGTATGATGCAAATAATTTCTATTAAATGTTTTTCTTGATGAAGTATTATAATGAACTTGTGATTTCAAACATAATTCTAATCTTGCTTTTAACAAGATATTCTCTCTTTCAAGTTTACATACAAGTAAGGAACAATTTAATAAAGAAGTATTTTTACTTTTAAATTATAACATTCATTTTAAATCACAAAAATGCATATCTAAATTTTTATGTTCTTTTCTAAAGTTTTGTATTTTCTTTTTAATTTTTATATTCAATAACTAAATCATTAAAAGCATCATCTAATTCATCATAAGATATATCATTACATACCTCTTGAGAATCTAAGTCATTCTCCATTTGCCATAAGACATATGTTGACCTCTTCTTCCGATGAGCTAGTACTTGATTCATTTGAATCTGGATTGGCCCATAAAGTTGTCTTCTTCTTCTTATGGTACTTTTTCTCCTTCATATTTTTTCTTTTGTTTACATCAATTTCTTTTTTCTTTGATTCAACAAGTTCTCGACAGTCACCTCTTATGTGTCCAGGCTTTTTACAATGATAGCAAATGATCCCTTCACGGAAATTTCTTAGTTTGAAGTTTATAATTTTAGATTTTTATACCTTTGATTCTTCTTCCTTATCAAGTTCCCAAGCCTTTTGGAAAGCATGACCACCTCATCACAATCACCATCCGAGCTTGAGGTGTTATGCTCATCACTATCATCAACTTGTAGTGCAATGGCTTTTCCTTTCTCCTTCTTTTTTTCTTGAGTTATCCATCTTATCCCTTTGAGCAATAACTGCTTGTTGCTATCAAAGAACCCAAAAGCTGATCAAGTGGATAAGTAGATAAATCTTTAGCTTCACTAATAGTACTTTAGCTTCCCATTCTTTTGGAAGACATCTAACAATCTTATAAACTAAGTCTTGATTCCTATATGTTTTTCCAAGAGAATGTAATGTGTTAATTATTTTCATAAATCTAGTATACATATCAGAAATAGATTCAGAAGGAGACATATGAAATAACTCATAATCATGAACAAGTCTATTTATGTGAGCATCTCTAACTTCACTAGTTCCTTCATAAGTTATAATAAGTTTATCCCATATTTCTTTTGTTGTACTTAACATAGAAATTTTCATGTAATCATCAGGTAATAAAGCACATGAGTGTATGATATTGATGTGATATTGATGTGTCAACATATACCACATGAGTGCATCTTGACCACTTAAAAATGTACTAATTCTATTTTTCCAATAGTCAAATGGTACACTATCTAAAAGTGGAGGTCTATGAGTGGATTGTCCCTTTGGTAGTGAACCCTTTGGGAAACCATAGTGAAAAGATCAACTCTTGGATGTTAAATAAAAAGAGCCTAGGCTCGATACCAATGTGAGACACTATAGCACCCAATTGGGTAATATTAAAATTTTCAAAACTTAAATTTTAATTTTTAAATAGAAAATTAGATTTTGATTTTATAATGATAATATATAATTCTAAATGCGCAAAATAAAAATACAATAAAGTAAATAGAGACAAGAGGCACACGATTTTTTTTATGTGGTTACCCCAAAACCGCCTCGTCCACTTAGCCACCCCGCTAGGAATCTACTAAATGAAAAATGGTTTACAAAAGTACTCTCCTATAGGGGCAGTACAACCCCTACAATAATATGTACTCTCCTAAAGGCAGTACAACCCCAAAATAAATTTTACAACACAAAAAAAAAAATAATAAATTTTGATAAAGTAAATCTCTCACAAATATACCAAGCAATCAAATTCAAAAAGTGATCTCACAACTTATAAATGATCACTTTACAACTTAAAAATTTGGCAAGGCAAAATGCTCACTTAATAAAAATAAATATCTTAAAGTGATCTTTAGGATGTTTATGTTATTATAATTTGTAGAATAATACAAAATGATTTCAAAATAAATTCACAATATTCTTTTTCATAATAAAATAAATTTCAGAAAGGAGTAATTTATTTTATCCAAAAAGATTCTTTTAATTAATGCTAATGATCACAAAATAAAAAAAATAAGTATATGATATATCTAAGTTGGCTAGTAAGCTTTCAATTAAAAAAGGGATCTAGCAAATATGGAAATAATTTCAGCACAATAATTTATTTTAAAATGCTTAAAATATACTTCTAAAATAGATCTAAGAATAAATGATCTTTCAAAATAAGACCAAAGAAGAAATATTTCAAGAAACCAAAAGAAATTTGTAGGAAGCTAAAAATTTCAGCAAGTTGAAATAGATCCTACAAATTATCACAAGAGTTTTTCACCAAAAAAAATGATTGAGAAACTTTGATGTGAAAACCAATGTTCAAAGACTAATCAACCAAAAAGTATAAATTAGAAAGAAGAAATTGATGGTGAAAATAGCATGAACAACTAAGAAGTATTAAGATCAAGAAAACAAACTCAAGTAATTTAAAAAGGCTTGCTTCGTTGAAGATGTTGAAGCTTCCAAACCAAGGATTTGATCTTGCAATATTTGGAGAACACTTGGAAGTAACATTTAAGAGATTTTCTCTTAGATTTGCTGGAGAGATTTTGAATTTTGAATGAGGGATGCTTTCATGAAGAGAATGAGGGCTATTTATAGGCAAAAGTTCATTTAAAAAATTATTTCAAAGAAATATATTATACAAACCTCATGCTATCATGTGATAATTTAATATTCAATAAAAATATAATTTATATTAAACAAATATTAAATTTAGCAGCAAAAATTCAGCTATTCACATGGGAAAGTCAAAAGTAATCAAATGTAGCTCTTAATATATTCAAAGCATGTAGCATGCATCCATTATTAAAATCAGGTAATGTTTAAAAAATCATAATAAATTCAATTTTAATGCAAAGTGGGTCATGTAACCACTTATTTTAATGGAACAAATCCAAGGAATCCGATGGAGATAAAATCAGATATGAATTCTTTGATTAAATAATGACTTTGGCTAAAATACAAAGTTTTATATATTTTTGTTAATTTTGACATGTGACATTTAAAAATTATGATATAATTTATATATAATCATAAATATGTTTGTTATAATATAATCAGCAAAATAAATTAAAATACCTAATTATATTAAGTAAATAAAATAATTATACTTAATAGTTATGATCATTTATTACTTTGACAATTTTATTGCTATGTAGAAAAAACATATAATTAAATGTTAATTAAATAAAGATTTATATAAATTAACCTCATTAAAATAGTATGTTAGGTTGTGAGCAAATTGATTCATGCCAAAGAACTCATATGAATAGTCATATAACCTAAAATCATGAGCTTCACATTATCCCTTTCATTCTTTTATTCTTGCAATTTCTTCTAACAATTTGTGAGATGTATTGGATATGTAATTAGCAATTGATATATCTGAAACACATAAAAATATTCATTAGAACATCCAAACATTTGTTTGTTATCATCAAAATTAATCGAATTGAGCATGAGGCTAATTAAGCCAACATTTTATTTTTATTTTTCTAAGTTTAGGTTTTAGGTTTATTTTTGGATTTTAATTTTTACTTAGGTTTAGGTTTATTTTTTATTTATTTTATTTTATTTAGATTAGGTTTAAGCTTAGGTTTTATTTATTTTAGTTTAGTTTATTTTAGTTTAGGTTTCTGTTTATTTTAAGTGTAGTTTCTTTTTAGTTTAGGGTTTAGGTTTTATTTTTTATTCATTTTTAGATTTTATCTTTATTTTTATTTATTAGGTTTTGGTTTCTATTTAGTTTTTATTTTATTTTATTTTATTTTAGAATTATTTTAATTTTTTTATGTTCAATTTTTATTTTATTTATGTTTTTTTAGTTTAGTTTATTTTTTATTTATTCTTTAATTTATTTCCTTTTTAGGTTTAAGTTTAGGTTTTAGTTTTAGTTTTAGTTTTTATTATATTTTATTTTGGTTTAGGTTTATTTATTTATTTTATTTTTTTGTTTTATTTAGTTTAGGTTTAGGTTTTAAGCTTTTTAGGGTTTAGGGTTTAGGGTTTATTTATTTTAGGGTTTAGGGTTTAGGGTTTTGGGTTTAGGGTTTAGGGTTTTTATGATTTACAATTTAATTTTTGGTTTAAAGTTATAGTTTTATTTAAGGATTAGGGTTTTTGGTTTTTTTAAATGGAGAACAAATTCAGATTCAACATTTCTTTTTTTTGATTTCATCAACAAAATAACACACTAAGTTTTATATGACACAAGTGGTGACATAGTTCAAAAATGAGCACGAATAGAGCAAATCAAAAACTCTAGGTAATTAGAATCGTCTATACTATAAAGACACAGTCCCATAAGTAGTAGATCGAATCAGCTATTCTTAAGTTTCTCTAGTTCCCATCAGAACCACCATGACCTCTTGAGCAGTGGGATCCACCATCATATCCTCGATCTCTCCCTCCACCACCACCACGGCTGTAACCTCCATCGCTCTTCCCGCCTCCATAACCACCACTACTCCGACCACCACCTCCATATCCACCAGTACCTCCAGATCCCCCACCACCACTACGATAACTGCCACCTCCATCTTTGCCCCACAGCCAAATCTAAACTGAGCCTGGTTGATGGTGATGTTCCTGCAATCAAGGTTCTGCCCATACTTAGGGTTTATGTTTATTAGGTTTTAGGGTTTAGGTTTATTTTATGTTTAGGTTTAGGTTTTATTTATTTTAGTTTAGGGTTAAGTTTAATTTATTTTGTTTATTTTATTTTTTATTTTAGGTTTATGTTTTTTTTAGTTTAGGGTTTATGTTTTAATTTTTATTTACCTTTAGGTTTTTTTTTTAGGTTTATTTTTTAGGTTTAGCTTTTTATTTAGTTTTTATTTTACTTTATTTTAGGTTTACAGTTTAGGGTTTAGGGTTTAGGATTTAGTGTTTAGGGTTTAAGGTTTAAGGTTTATGGTTTTTTTTTAACATTAGGTAAACTTGTAGGTTTTGGTTTATTCAGTTTATTTAGTTTATTTTATATTTTTATTTAGGTTTATATTTTATTTTAATTTAGTTTAGTTTATTTATTTTATGTTTATTTAATTTAGTTTAGGTATTTTTTTTAGTTTTGGTTTAGGTTTATGTTTATTTTTTAGTATAGTTTTAGTTTTATGTCATATTTTAGGTTTAGGTTTAGCATTATTTTAATTTTAGATTTTAGGTTTTTATTTTATTTTTTTTAGGTTTAGGTTTTTTTATTATAAGTTTATTTTTAGGTTTTATTTTTTCATTTAGGTTTAGATTTATTTTTAGTTTATTTTATTTTATTTTGTCTAAGGTTAAGTTAATTTTAGGTATAGGTTTAAGTTTTATTTATTGTAGTTTATTTAATTTTAGTTTAGGTTTATTTTATTTTTATTTTAGGTTTAGGTTTTGTTTAGTTTAGGGTTTATGTTTTATTTTTCGGTTTATTATTTAGGTTTAGGTTTTTATTTTATTTATAATTTATTTTATTTGAGGTTAATTTTATTTAGGGTTGTATGTTAAGGGTAAGGTTTAGAGCAAGTTAGTTTTTAGGGTTAATTTAGGGTTAGGGTTTAGGGTTTAAGTTTAGGTTTTGGATTTAGGGTAGATTTAGGGTTTAGAGTTTAAGGTTTGTGGGGTTTAGTGCTAGGGTTTAGGGTCAGTTTTAGTTTTAGAATTTAGGTTTAGGTTAGGGTTTTTTATTCTTATTTTTATTATTTTAATTTTTTAATTTTTTTAAATTAAGTAAACTGGTATGTTTAACTTTATTTAGTTTATTTTTTTATTTATTTTAGTTCATTTTATTTTATTTTTATTTTGGTTCATTTTTATTTTTATTTAGTATAGTTTATATATTTTAGGTTTATTTATTTTAGTTTAGGTTTTTATTTCAGTTTATTTTTTATGTTTAGGTTTAGGTATATTTTTTAGTTTAGTTTTATTTTTATTTTTATTATTAGGGTTAGGTTTTTTTTTAGATTTTCTTATCGTTTAGGTTTTTTTTTTTTTTTTTTTTCTTTTTATTTAGTTTAGTGTTTAGGGTTAGATTTAGGTTTTATTTATTTTATTTTAGTTTATTTTAGTATAGGTTTAGGTTTATTTTATTTTATTTATTTTAGGTTTAGGTTTTTTTTCTAGTTTAGGGTTTAGAGTTTATTTTTAGGTTTATTTTTTAGGTTTATGTTTTTATTTAGCTTTTATTTCATTATATTTTAGGTTTATTTTAACTTTATTTTATATTTATTTTTAATTTATTTAGTTTTTTATTTTTAGGTATATTTTATTTTTTTAGTTTTGTATAGGTTTTTATTTATTTTATTTTAGTTAATTCTTTTTAATTTATTTAATTTTCATGTTTTGGTTTAGGTTTTAGTTTAGGTTTTTATTTTAGTTTTTATGTTTTATTTACTTTAAGTTTAGGTTTCTAAGTTTTTATGGTTTAAGGTTTAGGGTTTAGGGTTTAGGGTTTAGGGTTTAAGGTTTTGGTTTAGGATTAATTTTTGGGTTTAGGGTTTAGGGTAAAGGTTTTTTTTATTATTTTTTTAAGATATGAAAATTGCTAGGTTTAGGCTAATTTAGTTTATTTTATATTTATTTGAGTTTATTTTATTTTTTTAATTTATATAGGTTCATTTTTATTTTTATTAAGTTTAGTTTATTTATTTTATGTTTATTTATTTTATTTAGGTTTTTTATTTTAGTTCATTTTTTAGGTTTAGGTTTAGATTTATGTTTATTTTTTAGTTTTGTTTTATTTTTATTTTATTTTTTTAGGTTTAAGCTTTACTTTTTATTTATAGGATAAGGTTTAGGTTTTTTATTTTTTTTTTATTTTTTTACATTTTGTTTTTAGGTTTTTATTTCAGGTTTATTTTGAGGTTTTATTTTTTGTTTAGGTGCAGGTTTATTTTTAATTTATTTTATTTTATTTAGTTTAGGTTTAGGTTCAAGTTTAGTTTATTTTAGGTTTAGGTTTATTATTTATTTATTTTAGTTTAGATTTAGGTTTAATTTATTTTTATTATACTTTTAGGTTTTTTTTTTAGTTTAGGGTTTAGGTTTTATTTTTCATTTATTGTTAGGCTCAATTATTAGGTTTAGGTTTTTATTTAGTTTTTATTTTATTTTATTTTTATTTTAGGTTTAGTTTTTATTTTATTTAGGTTTTTTATTTTTTAGTTTAGTTTAGGTTTTTATTTATTTTTTGTTTTATTTTATTTTGGTTTAGATTTTGGTTTATATTTTTATTTTATTTTATTTTTTATTTTATTTTAGTTTATATTTTTTATTTTTTTATTTTTACATTTTATTTAGTTTGGGTTTAGGTTTTCAGCTTTTCAGGGTTTAGGGTTTAGGGTTTATTTAATATTTAGGGTTTGAGGTTTGGTATTTAGGGTTTAGGGTTTAGTGTTTAGGGTTTACGGTTTAGGGTTTAGGATTTAGGGTTTAGGTATCACGATTTAGGGTTTAGGTTTTAAGGTTTTAGGGTTTTATGTTTAGGGTTTATGGTTTAGGGTTTAGGATTTTTTGGGTTTAGGGTTCAGAGTTTAGGTTTTAGGTTTAGGGTTTAGGGTTTAGTTAAGGATTTACAATTTTTGATTTTTTTAAGCAGAGAACAAATTCAAATTCAACATTTCTTCTTTCGGATTTCATCAACTAAGTAGCACACCATATCTTCTAAGACACAAGTGGCGACATAGTTCAAAAATTAGCACACATATAGAAAATCAAAACCCTTACATAACTAGAACTGTCCCTACTATAATGACACAGTTTCAAAAGTAGTAGTTCGAATCAGCCATTCTTATGTTTCTCTAGTTCCCATCGGAACCACCCCGGCCTATTAAGTAGCAGGAACCACCATCATAGCCCTGATCTCTCCCTCTACCACCACCACGGGTGTAACCTCCATTGCTCTTCACTCCGCCAACCATCGCTGCTCCAACCACCAACTCCAAATCCCCCACCACCACTATGATAACGGTCGCCACCACCTTCGCCTCTACCACAAGATCTAGACTAAGCCTAGTTGATGGTGGTATTCTTATTATCATAGTTCTGCCCATTCTTAGGGCTTAGGATTATTTTTTAATTTATTTAGTTACTTTAGGTTTAGGTTTAGTGCTTGGTGTTTAAGGTTTAGGGTTTCTGCTTAAGGTTTAGGGTTTAGGGTTTAGGTTTTAGGGTTTAGGGTTTTAGGGTGTATGCTTTTAGGGTTTAAAGTTTAGGGTTAGGGTTCAAGGTTTTGGGTTTAGGATTTCTTAGGGTTGTTGGTTTAGGGTTTAGGGTTTAAGGTTTACGGTTTAGGGTTTAGGATTTAGGGTTTAAGGTTTTAATTTTTTTTTTTAAATTAAGCAAACCAATATGTTTAGGTTTATATAGCATAATTAGTTTATTTTTTTATTTATTTTAGTTTACTTTATTTTTTTTTGTTTTTATTTAGTTTATATTATATTTTAATTTAATTTAGTTTATTTATTTTAGGCTTATTTATCTTAGTTTAGGTTTTTTATTTTAGTTTATTTTTTAGGTTTAGGTTTAGGTTTATGTTTATTTTTTAGTTGAGTTTTATTTTTATTTTACTTTTTAAGTTTAGGTTTTTTTTTATTTTTTATTTTTAGATTTAGGTTTAAGTTTTTATTTTATTTTTTTAGGCTTAGGTTATCGATATTTATTTTATGTTTATTTTTATGTTTAGGTTAATTTTTTGATAATTTTATTTTATTTAGTTTAGATTTAGTTTTAGGTTTAGTTTATTTGGGGTTTAGGTTTAGGTTTTATTTATTTTAGTTAGTTTATTTTAGTTTAGGTTTATTTTATTTTTATTTAGATTTAGGGTTTTTTAGTTAAAGGTTTATGCTTTATTTTTTATTTACTTTTAGGTTTTATTTTTAGGTTTATTTTTTTTAGGTTTATGGTTTAGGGTTTAGTGTTTTGTATTTAGTGTTTAGGGTTAAGGGTTTACGATTTAGGATTTTTTTTAAATTAAGTAAACTGGAAGGTTTAGGTTTATTCAGTTTATTTTATATTTTTGTTTAGGTTTATATTTTATTTTTGTTTAGTTTACTTTATTTATTTTCTGTTTATATATTTTAGTTTTGCTTTTTTTATTTTAGTTTATTTTTTAGGTTTAGGTTTTGATTTATGTTTATTTTTCTATTTAGTTTTATTTTTAAATTTCAGGTTTAGGTTTAAGTTTTTATTTATTATTTTCAGGTTTAGGTTTTAGGTTTTGATTTTTTTTAATTTTTAGGTTTTATTTTTTGGTTTAGGTTTAGGTTTATTTTTAGTTTATTTTATTTTATGTTAGTTAGTTTAAGGTTTAGGTTTAGTTTATTTTAGCATTAGGTGTAGGTTCTATTTATTTTAGGTTAGTTTATTTTTGTTTAGGTTTAAGTTTATTTTATTTTATTTATTTTATTTTAATTTTAGGTTTAACTCTTCAAGTAAATTAATGGAATTAATAGATATTATGGTTCATAGAATAATAAATATTTTATGTGTTCAAGAAACTAAATGGGTTGGGTAGAAGGCCAAGGAGATTGATAGTTTAGATTTTAAACTTTAGTATTTAGGTAGAAGTTGAACTAGAAATGATGTAGTTGTGATTATAGATAAAAGTTTGAAGGATAATGTTATAAATATTAATAGATGTGGAGATAGAATTATAGCTTTAAAGATTATTGTTGATACTAAGATTCTAAATGTTATAAGTGTTTATGCACCTCAACTAGGTTTGGATGTAAGCTCAAAAGAAATTTTTTGGACTGAATTAGAGGGATTAATACAAAAGATACCTCTTGAAGAAAAGATTTATTGGAGGAGATTTAAATGGACATGTTGGTAGAGTGGTAGAAGATTTTAAAAGTATTCATGGTGGTTATTGATTTGGAGTGACTAATGAAGAAGGTAGGACTATATTAGATTTTGCTTATGATTTTGTAGTTGCTAATACTTTACTTAAGAAAAGAGATGAACATATTATTACTTATAAAAATGGATCTAGTAAAATACAAAATTATTTTCTGATAAGAAAAATAGATCGTTTAGATTGTAAAGATTGTAAGGTCATTCCAAGTGAAAGTTCAAGTACCAACATCGATTGTTAGTTTTAGATTTTAAGATGAAAGATTGTAAGAGGAAAAATAAATCAAATTATTATCCTAGGATTAGATGGGGACACTTAAAAGAACACAAATAAAATATTTTTAAGAGCAAGCTACAAGAGCTTAGAATTTGGGATGTTCATAAGGAAGCTAATGTTATGTGAAAAAAAGTAGCAAGTAAAATTAAGCAAGTTGCTAAAAAAGTGCTTGGAGAATCAAAGGAAAAGCTTCTTTTTAATAAAATAGTTGGTGGTGGAGTCGAGTTTGCAAGAAAATATAAGAAATAAGAAGCATTGTTGTAAAATTTGGTTTAGATGTAAAAACTCAAAAAATTGGGAAAGATATAAAGTGGCCTGTAGAGATTCTAAGAAAGCAATATATGATTCAAAAAATTTAACTTTTAGTGATTTATACAATAAATTAAATACCAAAGAAGGTAAAAGATTTATGTATAAGTTAACCAACCAAAGAGATAGGAAAAGTAAAGACCTAGTTCAAGTGAGGTCTGTTAAGGATGAAAATAATAAAGTGCTTTTCTTAGAAAGGATATTGAAAATAGGTGGATGAGATATTTTGAAAAACTTTTCAATAAAGGATCTGAAAGTATGATTGATTTTATCTATCTTAATACCCAAAACCAAAATAGAGAATTTTATTTTTATTATTATTTTAGTAAATCTGAAGTTAGAGAAGCTTTAAAGAAAATGAAATGTGGAAAAATAGTAGGATGATATTCTAATAGAAGTGTGGAAATGTTTAGGAGATCAAGGAATTTCTTGGCTTACAAATTTTTTAATGTTATTTTAAAGACTAAAGAGATGCTTAGAGTGGAGGAAGAGTTTGTTGGTTCCCATATTTAAGAATAAAGGTGATGCACAAGAGTGTGCAAATTATAGAGGAATTAAGTTAATGTGTCATACATTAAAATTATGGGAGAGAGTAATTGAGCATAGGTTACAATGTGATACAAAGTTTCTCACAATCAGTTTGGTTTCATGCTAAGTAGATTTACTATGGATGCTATACATTTGTTAAGAGGTTTGATGGAGAAGTATAGAGAAAGTAAGTAGGATCTACATATGATATTTATTGATTTAGAGGAATATTTTAATGAAGTTTCAAGAGATATTCTTTGGAGAGTTCTAGAAGAGAAAGGAGTTAATATTTGTTATATTCAAGTCATTAAGGATATGTATACTAGAGCTATTATTTGTCCAAACACAAGGAGGATTGATAAAATATTTTCCTATTTTTAGTTGGATTACATCAAGGATCAACTTTAAGCCCTTATCCTTTTGCTTTAGTTATGGATGTTCTTAAGGCATTTATGAAGATGTACCTTGGTATATGCTTTTCGATGACATTCTTCTTCTCATTGATAAAACTAGAGAGGAGTCCAAGAGAAACTTGAATTATGGAGGTCAACATTAGAGTCTAAAGGTTTTCATTTAAGTAGATCTAAAATTGAATATATAGAGTGTAATTTTAGTTGTAGAAGTTCTAGTGGTAGTGTTGTGACATTAGGTGAACAAGTCATTAATAAGAGTGGGTGATTCAGATATTTAGGCTCTATTATTCAAAATGATGGTGACATAGATGAAGATGTTATTAGTAGAATTCAAGTTAGATGGTTGAAGTGGAGGAATGCATTTGGCTTGTTGTGTGATAGAAAAGTTCCACTTAAACTTAAGGAAAATTTTTATAAGATGGTGGTAAGACCTGCAATGACTTATGGTGCAGAATGTTGGCCAATAAAAGAAAGCATAAGACTAAGTTAATGTTAAGATGAGGATGCTCAGTGGATGAGTGGCTTTACTCTTAGAGATAAAATGTGAAATGAGTATGTTAAAAGTTGGAGTAGCTCAGTGGAAGATAAGATTAGAGAGTTTCTTAGATGGTTTGGCCACATAAAGCATCTGTCGATGACTTTAGGAGAGTAGATGCATTAGATTTTCCTTATGTTAAGAAAGGTAGAGGTAGGCCTAAAAAGACTTGGTTAAGATGTATAAAAAAATACCTTAGTATACTTGAATTAAATGAGAATTTGAAACATAATAGGACACAATGGAGATGAAGGATTCATGTAGCCAACCCCACTTAGTGGGATAAAGGCTTATTGTTGTTGTATTTTTATTTTAGGTTTAGGTTTTTTTTTAGTTTAGGGTTTATGTTTTATTTTTTATTTACTTTAGGTTTTATTTTTAGGTTTATTTTTTAGGTTTAAGTTTTTATTTTATTTTATTTTAGTTTTAGGGTTTAGGTTTTAGGATTTAGTGTTTAGGGTTTAGGGTTTACGGTTTAGGATTCTTTTTTAAAGTTAAGTAAACAGGTAGGTTTAGGTTTATTTATCTTTTATTTAGTTTAAATTTTATTTTATTTACTTACTTTATTTATTTTATGATTATTTATTTTAGTTTAAGTTTTTATTTTAGTTTATTTTTTAGGTTTAGGTTTAGGTTTATGTTTTTTTTTTAGTTTAGTTTTATTTTATTTTATTTTTTTAGTTTTAATTTATTTTTTATTTTTATGTTTAGGTTATGTTTTTAATTTATTTTTTTAGGTTTAGGTTTTAGGTTTATTTTTAGGTTTTATTTTTTAGTTTATGTTTAAGTTTATTTTTAGTTCATTTTATTTTATTTAGTTTAGGTTTAGGTTTAGTTTATTTTAGGTTTAAATGTAGGTTTTATTTTTTTAGTTTAGTTTATTTTATTTTAGGTTTAGGTTTATTTTATTCTCATTTTAGGTTTAGGTTTTTTTAGTTTAGGGTTTAGGTTTTATTTTTTTTTATTTTTGCTTTATTTTTAGTTTTATTCTTTAGGTTTAGAATTTTATTTAGCTCATAATTTATTTTATTTTAGGTTTAATTTATTTAGGTTTAGTTTAGGGTTTAGGGTTTAGGGTTGGGTTTAGGGTTTAGTTTATTTTAGAGATTAGGGTTTAGGTTTTTTTTTAAATTAAGTAAATGTAGGTTTAGGTTTATTTATTTATTATTATTTTATTTTATTTTATTTTTTTATTTAGGTTTATTTTTCATTTTTTATTTAGTTTATTAATTTTAGATTTATTTATTGTATTTAAGTTTTTTATTTTAGTTTATTTTATAGGTTTATGTTTAGGTAATGTTTATTTTCTAGTTTAGTTTTATATTTATTTTATTTTGTATATTTAGGATTTTCTTTTTTTAGGTTTAGGTTTAGAGTTTTATTCTATTTTTTAAGTTTAGGTATTTTTATTTTACTTTAGGTTTATTTTATTGTTATTTTTACCTTAGATTTTACTTTATTTAGGTTTTTTTACTTTTACGATTATTTTATTTTTTAGTTTAGTTTAGGATTTTTAAATTTATTTTAACTTAGTTTTTTATTTTTATTATTTTTGTGTTTAGGTTTAAGTTTTTGTTTAAGTTTTTATTTATTTATTTTTATTTTATTTTTTAGGTTTAGGTTTAGGCCTATGTTTATTTTGTAGTATAGTTTTATTTTTATTTTATTTTTTATGTTTAGGTTTTGTTTTTAATTTGTAGTTTTAGATTCAGGTTTTAATTATATTTTTATGTTTAGGTTTATGGTTTATATTTTAGGTTTATTTTTAGGTTTTATTTTTTAGTTTTAAGTTTTTTTAGTTTATTTTATTTTATTTTGTTTAAACTTTAGGTTTATTTTTAGGATTTATTTATTTTATTATATTTAGTTTAAAGTTTAGGTGTAGGTTTTGTTTATTTTAGTTTAGTTTATATATTTTAGGATTATGTTTATTTTATTTTATTTATTTTATTTCTATTTGTGGTTTATGTTTTTTTTTTAGTTTAGGGTTTATGTTTTCTTTTTTATTTACTTTTAGGTTCTATTTTTAGGTTTATTTTCTAGTTTTAAGTTTTTATTTAATTTAATTTTAGGTTTAGTGTTTAAGGTTTATGATTTAATGTTTAGGGTTTAGGGTTTACGGTTTAGCATTTTTCTTAAATTAAGTAAACCGATTGGTTTAGGTTTATTTAGTTCATTTTAGATTTTAATTTAAGTTTATATTTTAGTTTATTTAGTTTAGTTTATTTATTTTAGTAGTAATTTTATTATAGATTATTTTTTAGGATTAGGTTTAGGTTTATGTTTATTTTTTAGTTTAGTTTGATTTTTATTTTTATTTTTTTGGTTTAGGTTTTATTTCTAATTTTTAGGTTTAGGTTTAGGTTTTTATTTTATTTTTTTAGGTTTAGGTTTTAGGTTTTTATTTTAGGTTTATATTTAAGTTTTATTTTTTAGTTTAGGTTTTAATTTATTTTTAGTTTATTTTATTTTATTTAGTTTAAGGTTTAGGTTTAGTTTATTTTATGTTTAGGTGTAGGCTTTATTTATTTTAGTTTAGCTTATTTTAGTTTAGATTTAGGTTTATTTTATTTTTATTTTAAGTTTAGTTTTTTTTTAGTTTAAGATTTTGGTTTTATTTTTTATAATTTTTTAGGTTAATTATTTATGTTTATATTTATTTTATTTTAGGTTTATTTTATTTAGGGTTTATGGTTTAGGATTATGATTTAGGGTTAGGGTTTACAGTTTAAGGTTTTTCAAGGTTTATGGCTGTAGATTTAGGATTTAGGTTTTTTTTTTAAATTAAGTAAACTGATAGGTTTAGGTTTATTTAATTTATTTAGTTTATTTTTTATTTATTTTATTTTATTTTATTTTATATTTTTATTTATAATTCTCTAGTTTGTTTTCATTCCAAGTGTTATTATGCTAGAATGAGTTAACTTTGATAAAAGTAGTGGGTAAATAAAAGGGAGTCAATAGAACCATTGCCAATCCAATTGTCTTTCCAAATGAGAGAAGAACTTGAATGAATACCCCATGATATTAAGGGTTCAACAACCCATTTAATGGAGCAAAGGCATTTCCAAACTAGAGAGTCACCAACTTTATAAGCACAAATAAGAGGGTGTTTACCTTAGCAATATTTTTACATCATAAAATTAGCCCAAAGGCCACCATACTTTCTAAAATTCCATTAGAGCTTATGAGAGAAGACAATAATAGCTTCACGAATTGGTTTGCATCCGAGACCACCATCACCCAAAGGACCACAACATTTACACTAGAAGTCCAATGCATTCTTTTAGTATATTATTGGATCCACAAAATATTAAGTAGATCAATTCGATAAGAGTAGCATTAGTGGGGATAATAGTTTGAATCAAATAAAGAGGCATTGAATTGAGAGTGCTTTTAAGAATAGTGAGCACACCAAAGGAAAGTAAATGAAATTCCCAAATAGAAATTTTATTTAAAACTTTTGAATTAACTCATCAAAAAATGGGATCATTTTGGACCTTTAAAAGAGGAGCACCCAAGTACTAAAGAGGAAGGTGTTGATGTTTAAAGTTAGTCATATGTTGGATTTGATTAATTTTTTATTATTGATGCTTGAAGAAGTAATAAAACAACTTTGTTATCATTGATAGATAGACCACTTTCCAAATTTATTTAAAAAATCTTGAGATTCTTGATATGATGAATATAAGCATTGCAAAAAATAATGAAATCATCTACAAAGCTTAAATGAGAAATAAGAAGACCACCACAAGTTCTATAATACATTTTAGTATAGTTTAAGAATAGATCTTTGATGCTCCTAGATAAGTACTCATCAATAATAAATAATGAAGTAGATAGAGGATCTCCTTGTCTTTGGCCATGGGAAGAAGGAAAGAAGCCCAAGGCATCCCATTAAGCAAAATAGAAAACCATTATTAATACAATTTTAATAAGAAAGATAAATTTATCAGTAAACCCAAATAAATTCAAAATATGGATAAGGAAATCCCAAGATATATTGTCAAAAGCTTTGGTAATATCTAATTTGAATGATGTTGCCACCTCTAGTCTTAGCATCTAAATCATGAATTAAATGGTGAGCAAGAGAATATTATCAAATAGATCTATCTCTAACAAAACCAATTTGGTTTAGAGATAATCCTATGAAGTAAGGACTGAGCATTGGTTAGAAATTTGGAAATCAGCTTATTGAAGAAGGTATAAAGACTAATAGGTCTAAAATTACTCCAATAGTTTGGATTATCTTTCTTAGGCATGAGAACAATAAAAGTGCTAGAAAAATATCTAGGAAAAAGATTACCATTAGAAAAATCAGCCATTGCTTCAACCAAATCATTTTTAATAATAGACCAGCATTTTTGAAAAAAAATTAGGTAATGAAACCCTTTGGACCAGTAACAAAATATATGTTCATGCTATTAAGAACTTTAAAAATTTCCTCTTCATTAGGTACAATAGTAAGCAAATCATTGTCATTATTGGTTATAATAGAAGGAATCAAGTGCGATTTAGAGATAACTTCATAAGGGAAACTCTTATTAAGTTTCTAAAGTAATTAATGGCCGAATCCTTAATATCATTATTCTCCATAATCCATTCTACATTGTCACCATTAATTTTTTGAATATTATTTAAAGCTCTCTTTTTATTAACTAAAGCATTGAAATATCTAGTATTTATCACCATCCATAATATGTTTGCTAGTAGCTTTTTGGCCAATAAGTCTCTTCCATATTTTGAAAATTAATAAGTTTATCTTTCACCCCATTCAATCTTAATCTTAGATTAGACTAATAGAGACTTCAAGATCACAAACCAATTTTTTCCATTTCTTTGATATTAGCAAAATGGTTTTAAAATAATGCTTGTTCCAACCCATTTTGTTTAAGTCTTTTGCTTAAACCAATCATCCTATAACAATTGTTAGGATGTAAGCTTTCCAATTGTTAGCCATGGCATTAAGGAAATCAATATGTTGAATCCACATGTTAAAATCTAAAATGAGAGAAATTTTTAATCTTTTAGAGTTATCTTTAATAGAAACCAAAAAGGAGCATGATTTAATAAGGTTTTTTTCTTAAATGATCGATAGTAATAATAAGTAATTCAATGATTGTAAAGAATCTGGTCCATCCTTTGCCAAAGTCTAGAGTTTTGCTAAGTAAAATTTGAACCCTTAAAGCCAATATCAATCAAATTACAATGAGGGATCATATTGGAAAATTCTTCCATGGAATGAATATTAAGAGGCAACTGCTTCATTTAGAGAATAAAATAGTGTTGAAATCCCCAAACAAACCAACATTTATTAAATGAGGTAGCTAACATTTATTAAATGAGGTAGCCAAATTCCTTAAATTTTCCCAAAGAAGATTTCTACCATATATTACAAGATGCATAGTAAAAGCCCAATGCAAAATAGTCACCATAAGATATTTGAGCATTGAAAACTTGTTGGAAATCATCAGGAATAGAAACCTCTACATAATTATTCCAAAAACACCAAGTTTTATTACTAACATTAGAGAAAAATTTATTGAAGATCATTCTATCAACATGGTTAATTTTGTTTGCATGAATAAAAGGCTCCAAAATAATAAGTAAAGAAATATTATCAATATCGAAAAAGTTTCTAATATGGTTACAAATAGAGAATGCGATCCCTCTAACATTCTAAATATGAAAATTAAACATAAGGAAATAAAAAAGGGGTTAAGAAAAGGTTAATTTAGGGAGGAGAGGGAGGTTGCAATAGATCTATTGTTTTTGGACAATTTGGGAGGGAATTGTTTAACATTTATTTTCTTTTTACATTAAAAGTTTGGAAACCATTTCCTTTTCCCATAGAATCATCATCAAAGAAGGATTTAGCAACATTAGTCATATATTTAGGGGAAGTCTCTTGTATAGAAGTGAGTTCTCCTTCTTCCAAGCCATTAGAATTCATTAAAGGAAAATGAGCATTGGGTATAGCAAGCGAGGGAGCCGAAATAGATTTATTAAGAAGGCAAGTGTGAACATTTTAGCCCTTCTTCTTTGATACCCAGATTATTAGACAAAACCAAATCTTGTTGAGGATTTAAATCATCTTGAACTAAATTAAAGTCAAGTTTTTAAAATTGAATATCATGAGAAACCAAAGCCATATTCTCCATTGAATTCAAATGATGCATAACATTGATATCATCATTAATATTTTTAATTAAAGCTTCATTTTTGTCAATCAAAATTAGTAAGGATGCGGGATCGACTTAGTGGAAAAAATCATCATTCAAAAGTTTAGAGAAATTATTGTTTTCCACATTAGAAACCTTCAATTGCATAAAAGAAATAAGAGGTAAAATAGCCTTATTAGAACTTTCAATGAATCCTTTTTTTTGAATTAACTTTTGATATTTAATGATGGTGACCTAGGGTTAGGAAACAATAGTCTCTTTAGTAGGAATTTTCTTTTTTAGGTGAGCATGCAGAATGATACATTCAAAATTATCATGCCCATGGATTTTACAATGAGAATAAAAGATAGGAAAATTTTCAAAGTCCACTTTCAGCATATAACCATAATTTTCAAATCCCAATCAGATTTCTTTGAGGAGCTTCTGCGCAATGTCCAATACAATAAGGTTTCTAGGAATAGAATGTCAAGATTTCATAATAGTTTCCTGATCAATTTGCAATGGCCAAATAAATAAAACATAGTAAAAGGAACTCGATGATTAATGAATTTGCATATTAGGGAGAGAAATCCAAACCATAATGATTGGGGATTCTTCTCTAATATAAAATAGTGGAGTCCATTTCAGCAACCTCATTTAGAAATTAAAAACAAAATAAGAATGACGAACAACAATATGTGAGTAATCCAAATCATTTGTTAACTGAATAAAAATGTTGTGGGGATTAATTAAACCAATCAAAAAAGTACCTGAATGTTTCAGACTATGAAAGAAAGAGTGAATTTTTTCTAGATTTAGCCAACAAAGTGTAAACTTTCCAACTAAAGTGAATTCAAATGGCTTAGCAAGCTTTTCCATAATCATATCAGAGCACATAACCACAAGAAAAAAGAAGTCAAAATAAGTTTCAAGGACTCACTTGAACAATTTTTGTAACTAGTGAGGACGTCTTTGAATGATTTCAAAGTAGCGAAGCCAAGGTAGTTGATGCCCTACTAGGATCCATTGGATCCATCAGTTTCACTCATGGAATCATCAGGGAAGATGCCAGGCCTCAACATCACTCCAAGTAAAATATGAAAGTGGCCAGTGGCCATCGATTCCAGAAAGAATCCAGTGAGAATCACACCAAACAACTATCAAGTAGTGACCAAAATGCCAAAAATGAGAGGGGAAAAGGGGAATCACCAGAGCATGAGGTCGATGGCTCGGGCGGCAAGTGGGTTTGGCGGTGTGTACAAAAGGGCAGGGACATAGTCAACGTGAGCCGAGGTCTCACGTTTACTAGGAATTTAGGTTTAGGTTTAGTTTTATTAGGTTTTAGGGTTTAGGTTTATTTTTTAGTTTACTTTAGGGTAAGGGTTTAGGGTTTAGGTTTTAGGGTTTATGCTTTTAGTGTTTAGGGTTTAGGGTTAGGTTTTTGGGTTTAGGGTTTAGAGTTTAGGGAGTAGGGTTTAGGGTTTAGAGTTTTTCTTGGTTTAGGGTTTAGGATTTAGGATTTAGGGTAGTAGGTTTAGTGTAGTAGGTTTAGGTTTGAGAGTTTAGGGTTAGTTTTAGGGTTTTAGGTTTAGGTTTTATTCTTAAGATTTAGGTTTAAGTTTAAGGCTTAGGGTTTTTGATATTTTTTTTAATAGAGAATAAATTTAGATTCAACATTTCTTCTTTTTGATTTCATCAATCAAGTAACACACCAAGTTTTGTAACACACAAGCGATAAAATAGATCAAGAATGAGCACACATAGAGCAAATCAAAAACCTTAGATAACTAGAATCATCTCTACTATAAAGACACAATTCCAGAAGCAGCATATTAGATTGGTCATTCTTTAGTTTCTCTATTCCCCATCAAAACCACCTCGACCTTTCGAGTAGTTGGATCCAACATCATATCCATGATCTCTCCCTATGCCTCCACCACAACTGTAACCTCCATCACTCCCCTCACCTCCATTACCACCACTGCTCCCACTACCACCTCCATATACACTAGCACCTTTAGATCCCCCACCACCATTACAATAATTGCTGACTATGCCTTCGCATCCACCGTTGGATCTTGCCGGAGCCTAATTGATGGCGATGTTCCTATTGTCAAGGTTTTGCCCATTCTTAGGGTTTAAGTTTAGGTTTAGGTTTATTAAGTTTTAGGGCTTAGGTTAATTTTCTAATTTATTTAGTTACTTTAGGTTTAGGTTTAGGGTTTATGGTTTAAGGCTTAGGGTTTAGGATTTAGGGTTTTATTTAGGATATTAGGTTTTATGCTTTTAGGGTTTAAGGTTTAAGATTAGGGTTTAGGGTTTACGTTATAGGGTTTACATTTTAGGGTATAGGGTTTTTTAGGGTATAGGGTTTAGGGTTGTATGTTTAGTGTTGTATGGTTAGGGTTAGTTTTAGGGTTTAGGGTTTAGGATTTTTTTAAAATTAACTAAATTAGTAATTTTAAGTTTATTTAGTTTACTTTATGATTTAGGTTTTAAGGTTTAGGGTTTTAAGGTTTATGCTCTAGTGTTTAGGGTTTAGGGTTAGGTTTTTGGGTTTAGGGTTTTGGGTTTACGGAGTAAGGTTTAGGATTTAGGGTTTTTCTTGGTTTAGGGTTTAGGGTAGTAGGTTTAGTGTAGTAGGTTTACATTTGAGAGTTTAGGGTTAGTTTTATGGTTTAGGGTTTAGGTTTAAGTTTAGGGCTTAGGGTTTTTGGTATTTTTTTAATAGTTTAGGATCAACATTTCTTTTTTGATTTATGGTAACTATGTTTTAAGGTTGGTGATCAAGAATGGAGTTTTACTAGTTTTATAGTTAGTTTAGTTTCTTCTTTAGTTTTTATTTATATTTTAGTTATATCATATATGATCTTTATTTTATTTTACTTAGTTTTTATTTATTTAGTTTATTTTTTTATGCCTTTATTATCTTTTTTTTATTTTTTTATTTATTTTAGGTTTATTTAGGTTTATTATTTTGGCTTATTTAATTTTTTTTTATTTTTATTTTTAGGTTTAGGTTTAGGTTTATTTTAGGTTTATTTTAGATTTATTTTATTTAGGATATTATTTTTTTTTTATTTTAGGTTTAGGAGTTTAGGTTTAGGTTTGTTTATTTTTTAGGTTTATTTTAGGGTTTAGGTTTAGTTTATTTTAGTTTTTTTAGTTTAGGTTTAGGTTTTTTTTTTTTTTTTTATTTAGTTTATGATTTAGGTTTAGTTTATTTAGAGTGGCTTTAGGAGTTAGCCTTTAGGTAAGGCTCAGGGGTTATTTTGTTTTGTTTTGCCTTTATTAACTCAGGGTTTAAGATTAAGTAGGGCACACCATTCAGGCCTTAGGGCCTTTAGGAACAGCTCTTTGTGGCTCTAGGGTTTAGGCCTTAGTGATCAGTGGCCTTTGTTTTAAGGTCAGTGGTTTAGGTTCAGGGTTTGGTTTTAGTTCAGTTTATTTTTTAAATTAAGCAAACTGTATGTTTTAGGTTCTTTTAACTTTATTTGGTTATTTTATTTTTAGTTTATTTTAAATTTTATTTCATTTTTTATTTTTTTTAGTTTTATTAAGTTTCTTTTATTTTTTAAGTTTATTTATTTTAGTTTAGTTTTCTATTTTATTTTACTTTTTAGGTTTAGGTTTAAGTTTATGTTTATTTTTTAATTCAATTTTATTTTTCTTTTATTTTTTAGGTTTAAGTTTTAATTTTTTTATTTTTAGGTTTAGGTTTAGGTTTTTATTTTGTTTTTTTAGGTTTAGATTTTAGGTTTATATTTTAATTTTATTTTTAGATTTTATTTATTTACTTTATGTTTAGGTTTATTTTTAGTTTATTTTATTTTATTTAATTTAAGGTTTAGGTTTAGTTTATGTTAGGTTTAAGCTTAGGTTTTATTTATTTTAGTTTAATTTAGGTTTAGGTGTTTTTTTAGTTTAAGGTTTACGTTTTATTTTTATTTAATTTTAGGTTTATTTTTTAGGTTTAGGTTTTTAATTAGTTTTTATTTTATTTATTTTAGTTTGGATTTATTTTTATTTTTTTCTTAGTTTTTATTTTATTTAAGTTTTTTATTTTATTTTGTTTATTTTATTATTTAGTTTATTTTAAGTTTTCATTTATTCTATTTTAGTTTAGTTTTTATTTCTTATTTTTATTTATTTTTAGGTTTAAGTTTTAGTTTTGGTTCTTATTTTATTTTATTACTTTATTTTAATTAAGTTTATTTTATTTGTTTATTTTATTTTTAGGTTTTATTTAGTTTAGGTTTAGGTTTTTAGATTTTTAGGGATTTGGATTTTAGGGTTTTTAGGTTTTTAGGGTTTTATCAATGTTTTATTTTTGGGTTTTAGGTTTTTGAATTTTTTTTAACAGAGAATAAATTTAGCTTCAACATTTCTTCTTTTCGATTTCATCAACCATGTAACACACAAAGTTACCTAAGACACAAGCAACGACATAGATAAAAAATGATCACATAGAGAGCAAATCAAAAAACTTAGATAACTAAAATCATCTCTACTATAAAGACATAGTTCCATATGCAGTAGATCGGATCAGCCATTCTTCGATTTCTCCAGTTCCCATCAGAGCCACCTCAGCCTCTCGAGTAGTGGGATCCACCATCATATCTTCGATCTCTTCCTCCGCTGCCACCACGGCTATAACCTTCATCGCTCCTCCCACCTCCATAACCACCACTATTCTGACTACAACCTCTATAACCCTCAAGACCTCTGGGAGCCCCACCATCACTATGATAATCCACCTGGCCTTCTCCACCACTGATCTAAATTGAGCCTAGTTGGTGATATTCCTATCGCCAAGGTTCTTCCCATTCTTAAGTTGCTTAGCTTTAGGATTAAGTTTATTAGTATTTAGGTTTAGGGTTTAATTTTAATATTTAATATACTTTTTGGGCTTTAATTTAGTTTAGTGTTTGGGGTTTAGTGTTTAAGGTCTCTGCGGTTCCTGCTTTAGGGTAGTTTAGGATTTCATGCGCAGTTTAGGTTGTAGGATTATTATTATTTTGCAAGTGTGGTTGCTTTAATGTTTAGGTTTCTGTTAGGTTTTTATTTTTTCATTTTTATATATTTTAAGTTAAAAAGTGTAAGTTTAGTTTTATTTAGTTTATTTTTATTTATTATATAGTATTTTTTTTCATTTTATTTTCATATTTATTTTATTTATTTATTATTTATTTAGTTTATTTATTTATTTTAGTAATTTATTTTATTTTTTTTAGGTTTAGGCTTAGTTTATGCTTATTTTCTTCTTAATTTACCCATTTCAATTTATTTTTAGTGTAGGTATTATTTTTTTTTATCTTAAGTCTGTGCTCATTTTATTTTTTTTCTAAGCTCTGTGCCCTTTAGGCCTTTATCTTTGAAGTCGGAATTTTTAGCTGCATCTTATTTAGTTCCAGTTTAGGCATTTAGGTTAGTGGTTTATTTCCCTTTAGTTTAGGGTTAGTTTCTTAATTAGGGCAAATATTTTATTTTTAGCCCAGTTTCAGTTTATTTTATTTTTGTCTATTTTATTTTTTATTTTAGTTTAGTTTTATTTTTATTAGGGTTCACAATTTATTTTTATTTATCTTAAGGTTTCTTTTTAAGTTTAGATTCATTTAGTTTTTTTAATTATTTTAGGTTTTGCCTCTTTTATTCCACATTTTAGTTTTATCAGTTTGTTTTATTCCCAGTGTTTATTTTACTTTCTCTTCACATAATGTGTCATTTATTTTATTTTAATTTATTTTCCCTTCATCTTTTAGTGATTAGGTTTCATTTTGTCTTTCATTTTTCTATTTAAGCTTCAGTGGCTATTTACATTTATTTATGCTCATAGTTTCCCCTTAAGCCTTTAGCCCAAGACTCAGGGTTTGGGTGTCAGGCTTCAGGGGTATTTAGCCTGCAGCTCTAGGGTTTCCAGCTTAGCCCAGGGGCCCAGGCCCAGTGGTCCTGCTGGCTCTAAGATGGCTTTTATGGTTTAATGCTTTCAGGGAATGTGGGCTGTGGATTTAAGGTTTAAGGGGTTTATGGGCTCAGGGGTAGCACTGCATCCAGGTTCTAGGCCCAGCGTGTAGGTTTACGCTCAGCTAGTCCCAGGGTCTGTGTTTGCTAAGGATCATGGTTAGTTTTTTTGTGGGGAACAAATTCATATTAAACATTTCTTTTTTTTCAATTTCATAAACAAAGTAACACACCAAGTTATCCAAGACACAAGCGACAACATGGATAAAAAATGAGCTCGCATTGAGAAAATCAAAAACCATAGCAATAGATTGGATCTATCACCAAGTTTTTAGAATCATCTTTACTATAAAGACATAGTTCCAAAAGCAATAGATTGGATTCTCCTGCCAGTAATCCACCTACTTTCTCGAAAGATGATCCACCATCACCATCATATCTAGGGATCTTCCTCACCACCACCATGGTCAGAATCTCCTATCGCTTCCTCCCTCCCACCTCCATAACCACCATCTCCATATCCACCAGCACCTTTAGATCCCCTACAACCACTACGATAACCGCCGCCTCCACCTTCTCCTCCACCGGAGAGGTCAGACCGAGCTTGTCCGGACATTGATTTTTTCTATCGCCGCGTTTTTTCCCATTCTTAAGTTTTAGGTTTTATTGCATAAAGGCATACCTTTCTAACCCATTACTGGACTCAGGCCTAGGCCTATTGGGGTCTAGGGCCCAGTGGCTGAGCCAGGGAGAGCTAAGTTTATGGCTTTAGTGTTAGCCTCCTTTGTGGCTCTGTAGGCTTTTAGTGGGCTGTGGGACAAAGGCCCAGGGGAGGCCTGGCTAGGGTCTTGTTAGGGTCCTGTTTACTTGAGGTTTGCCGCTGCCCTGAAGAAGGGGTTTCCACTGCTCAAGGTCACTTTAGGAAGGTGTCCTGGGCCAGGTTTAGAGTTTTGAGGGCCCAGTGGCGCTGAAAGCCTAGAGCCCAGGGTCAGGCCTGTAGGGCAGTGGCTCAGGGCTCCCAGGGTGGTCCAGGGTTTCCTAAAGCCTTTAGGGCCTGTGGATCTCAGGCCTGAGCTCAGGCACGGGCCTTAGGCCCAGGCCTGTGACTCAGGAGATCTGCTAAGGCCCAAGATCTAGGATCAGGGCTTAAGGTAAACCTCAAAGTGGCTGGCGCCATCTAGCCTTAATCCTTATTTAATTTAGTCTGAATTTTATTTTATTTTATTTAGGTTTTTTTATCCTATATAATATATTTTATTTAGGTATTTATATCTTAGGTTTTTATTTTAATTTTTAGGTTTTAAGGTTCTAGTTTTTATGCTTTGTTTATTTATTTTAATTTTAATCTTTATTTTTTGTGTTTAGGTTTTATTATTATTTATTTTAAAGGTTGTTGTTTCATTTCATTTTCATTTTAGTTTTAGTTTGTTTATTTTTAAGTTATTTTTATGCCTATCTCTTTAGGTCTTTGAATCCATTTAGGTTTCAGTTTATTTATTTAGGTTTAAGTTTAGATTTTATTTATTTTTTGTTTTATTTTAGAATCAGGTTTAGGGTTTATTTTATTTGTTTATTTTATTTTATTCTAAGTTCAACTTTTTTTTTTTTAATTTAGGGTTGGTCTTTAGATTTCTTAGTTTTAGCCTTTATTTTCTTGAGGTTTTATGTCTTTTATCTAGCTTTTATTTTATTCTTCTAGCTCATTTTTGTGCATCTTACTCTAGTTTTATTTTATTTAGTTTTATCTAGATCATTTTCTTTAGCTAGGCCTTATTTATTACCACCTGAATTTTCATCTCTAATCTCCAGGTTTAGGCTCAGTTTTGTTTATGTTTAGTCACTTTTATTTTATCACTTTTGTTTTGGCCCAGGCCTTATTTATTTATCTATTTCTCATCTACTGCCCAGTCTCAGCCTGAGCCTTGGGTCTCCCAGTGATTTCAGCCATGTTTCACGCCAGAGCCACAATGCCTGTGTGGTCTGCATGGCCCAGGTCCATTTTGTGGCCTAGTGGGTAGCCTAGGTATCAGTGGCCTGGAGGTCATCTTGCGGATCCAGTAATTGTGATCAGGGATTCAGGGCTCAGGCTCTCAAGGGCTTGGCCAGTGAGTCAGTACTCAGTCATAGCTCAGCAGCCAGCCCAGTCAGGGTTTTAAATCTTTTCTTTTATCCTTTTTTATTTTATAACCCTTTAATCTTTAAAATCAAGGTGCTTAGGTTCTATTTATATTCATTTTATTATCTATTGACTATTTTATTTTATTTATTTTTTTTATATACGTGTATTTAACGCCTAATTGTTTAATCCTAGTTTATTTTATGTTTCCTTTTACTTTTAGTAGTCTTGGTTTTAGTTTGGTTTAGTTTTAGTTTAGCTTCACTATTTTATCTTCAGCTCAGTTTAGGTCTTTAATCCATTCTTCCTGGCCTAGTTTGTGTCTAGGTTTTATTTTAGCTCACTAGGCCTTTCTTTTAGCTTTGGTTTAGTTTATCTTTTACAGTTTATTTTATCTTATCAGGCTTTAACAGGTTTAGGTCTTAGTTTCTTAGCTAGGGCCTGAGGTTTATCTTTAATTCCTTTATTTTGTTTAATTTTATCTATCTTAGGGGTTGGGGTTAGTTTTATTTGACCTAATCAGGCTCTATTTTAAGCTTCATCTTTATTTAGTTTTATTTAGTTTTATTTTATTTTATTTTCTTTTTATTTTATTTATTTTGTTTAGTTTTTTATTTTATTTATGTTTTTTTATTTTTAGTTAGTTTTATTTTATTTATTTTATCATTAGCTTTCTTTATTTTGATTTTCTTTTTAGGTTTAGGATTATGTTTTAGTTTAGGTTTTCTTTAAAAAGATTTAAATTTTATTTTAGTTTAGGTTTATATTTTATTTTATTTAGATTAGGTTTAGTTTTAGCTTTTCGTGGTTTATGCTAGTGTTCACTTTTACTGGTTTAGGACTTTTTTTTTGGGTTTAGGGTTTTAGTTTTTTTTAGTTGAGAACTAGTTCAAATTCAACATTTCTTCTTTTCAATTTCATTAACCAAGTAACAAGCCCAGTTTTCTAAGACACAAGAGATGACATAAATAAAAAATGAGCTTGCATAAATCAAATCAAAACCATAGAACTGCCTTTCCGTAGACGCACAGTAAGCAGTGCAAATTGATCATTTAGTCAATTTAAGTTTCCATAACAAACCACCCAGTCTCTCGAGTAATCGCCATCATATCCTCGATCTCTCCGCCCCACCATCATCGCTTACGAAATCTACCCATCGCCTTCTACCACCAACCGCCTCCACTCACACCTCCATTCACCCACAAGACTCAGTAATTCTACCACTCATAATATCTCCGCTTTCACCCCATTGTATATATCTAGATTGAAGCCCTGCTGGATCGTGGATGTTCCCCGCTCGTGTTCTCACCATTCTAAGGTTTAGGTTCTTATCTTTTAAGAAAATTAAGGGAATTTAATTGCCATAAAGAAAAGTACAAAGTCTTTAACGGGGGTAAATTTCTAAACAAATTCTCAAAGAGCTACAATAAGTCCAAAAGAGATTAACCCCCTAAGTATTACAATAATATAAGAAAAAAACAACAAAGAAAAAAATCACCAAGAATAACCACATATCCATGTGCAATAACAACATATCACGTAGGTCCTTTGAGACTAGCTAGATCCACCTACAAGATTCTCCCAACCTTATAAAAGAAATCTACAACATAAAAAAAAGATGAGCAAAAGGGAGCTAAGTAAAGAAAAAGGCTCGTGCTCTATTAATCATTCGTGAGCAACACTATATGTAAGCATCCAAACATGGATGTGGGGTTACAATTACATATAAGGTGTTCTAGCCAAAAAAGAATATAAAGAGGGAAACATCTGCCATCATTGCCAAAGATACCTCTTGTAGCCCATCATCCCAAGTCCATCATCCTTCATACAAACTCCTCCAAGCAGAAATAGAGATACCAACCACAAAGCTACCAAAACAAATAAGCCCAATAAGGTAGAAAATCAACCAACCATCAAGGACAAGAGGGAACACCATCAAAGCCACCACTAAAGCCACCACCAAAGAGGAACAACAACATCTATGGGAAGCATTATGATCCTTAATAACAACAAGAAAAACAAAAAAAAGAAAAAGAAAATACATAAGAATCATGTCCTCCACAAGCAAACATGAAAAGCTAAAGGCTTATCTCACCAAACCAAAAAAAGGAATAACAACCAAGAGAGGAGAACCATACAGAGTACCAACCAACATGTCACTAATGTAGAAAGAAAGGCCAAAATAACACCCATCCAACCAACCTAGTCAAACATAGCCTCCCACCCAACCACCAAGAGCGTAAAAATCCAAATCAAAGGCCAACACATCCATCATGCCAAAGACCATCAAAAGGGTTGAAGGAAATAACATCATCCACCAAACCCAACCAAAGTAGAAAATTATGATCCGTGAGGTGAATAGCCAAAAATAAAAAATGAAAAGATAAGTAAGAGACAAACTAAATCCATCCATCAAGAGTAGAAATATAATAGGAACATCACCAAAGCCAATAAAAAAGTAGGAGAAATATCAATGAGTGCAAGCATCATAACCACAACCAAGCACCAATACACCAAACCAAGTCACTAGATCTCAAAGCAAAATAATAGCTAAATAGTTTTAACAGCCCAACCAAAATGACAATATAAATAAAAGCTACAACCAATAGAGGAAGACCATTATAGGAAGAGGTAAAACAACCAAAAAGAAACAAACCCAAAAAAAAACCAAAAAACCCAATCCACAAAAAAAAAAAGAAATAATAGTCAACAAATAACCTCCACCTTGCCAAATTCAATCCAAAGTTAAACTACTAGTAGCCCTTTTGATCTGCCAGTAACAAAAGTAGATAAACTAGCTAACCCGCCAAATAACCAACGCCAACCAAAGCCACCCACCAACCACCATCAGAGTAGAAAATCTAACTCAATTAAGGAAGAAACCAGCCCAAAGACATGGCAAACCCCATATAGAAAATAGAAGGCAAAGCCACCACCCAAATGAAGGTCACCAAAAATAACCAAGCAATAATAATCACCCATCCAAAACAACAAGACTAAACCAAAACCAAAACAACCTGGCAAAAAATAGAACCACTAGTAGCAACCACTGTGCCAACCCAAAAGCAAGAGCTCAAAAATAACCAAAGATAGAAAATAAGCAATGTCCACAACCCAAAGAGGGTTTAACAAAGGGGAACCAAAAGAAATGACTCATCAAAAACCAACTCAAAAAAACCAAGCCAAGAAAATTATAATATGAGATAAGGTAATCCATTGTTATCTAGATTGACCAAACCCCTTAAAAGTTTAGGCAAATTTTTATTGTCAAATAAAGTGAAATCAGTTAAGTTGGCACCAAAAGTAGCCAAGAAATTTGCACAAGCATTACCTTCATGAAGGATATGGGAAATTTTATAACAAACTTGGGAAAGAAGATGTTTAGTATGATTAAGAAGATAAAATAGATCGGTATTTTCTATTATATTAGAGTTTAGCATGTCAAGAAGTAAGAGCGCATCAACTTTAATCCATATGTTGAGGAAACCTTTATTCAAACAATTTTCAATAGCTTTATTGATTCATACAATAGATAATAGGCTTTGAGAGGATAGCAAAAGCACAAATGATAGTACCTTTAGAATCCCTAAGAATACCACCACAACCATATTTATTAGAAGCAATAGAACCATCAGTATTCACTTTAATCAAATTTTCTTTAGGTTTAATCCAATGGTTAATCATAGCTCTTTTATAACAGTAAAATCAGACCAAATGATGCCCAATTTTTTAGCCACAAATTTATAGCCTCTAAAATGAATGTAACTAACAAGATTGGCATAAAATAAAGCATGAATTTTTTACTTTGGTTCTAGCAAGGATGCTTTTATGGTTTAGAGGAATACCATGATATTTAGCATCATTTATGTCCATCAAGATGAACTAGATAAGGGTAATAGCAACTAAAACTTTGATATGACCTTTCACAATTTTTTAGAAACAGACTTGAATAAGTTGATATATGGAAAGAGAGCCATGAAAGTAGTTGGTATTAAATAAATCATCTTACCATAACCATAATTTAGAAGAAATAACACCATTTACAAAATCATGATTAACATTTTCAATATAAAAGTAACAGTATCAATTTGAAGGAAAATAATACCCTTTATTCTCGAGCAAAGAGTCCTCAAGAATAAAGTTATTCAAAATCCTCCAAGCTAAAATTGAATAAGAAATGGGAATGATATTGTTCCAAAGTTTAATGAAAGCATTAGAGGAGTTTTACTTATCTCTAATAAAATTCCAAACCTCTTTAAGAACAAAATCACCATTGTAAGAAAGCTTAAAGAGAATTTGGTCGTTAGTTAGAGAAAATAGGGATATTTCTAAAGTTATCTAAAAGAGAAATAGGGATATAATTCTCAACTTTGTTTTCATTCCAAGTGTCATTATGCTAGAAAGAACTTTGATAGTGTAGTAGGGTAGATAAAAGGGAGCAATAGAGCCATTGCCAATCCAATTATTCTTTCCAAAAAAAAAGAACTGAATGAATACCCCAAGATATTAAGGGTTCAACAACCCATTTAATGGAGCAAAGCCTTTTCCAAACCAGAGAGTCACCAAGTTTATAAGCATAGATAAGAGGGTGTTTACCTTGGCAATTTTTTTCATCATAAAATTAGCCCAAAGGCTATCATACTTTCTAAAATTCCACTAGAGCTTATAGAGAAGGCAGTAATAGCTTCACGAATCAATTTACAAATGAGACCACCTTCACCCAAGGGACCACAACATTTATGCCAAGAAGTCAAATGCATTATTTTATTAGAATTATTGGATCCCCAAAAAAATTTGTTAAGCAAGTGATCAATTCTAATAAGAGTAGCATTAGTGGGGATAATAGTTTGAATCAAATAAAGAGGCATTGAATTGAGAGTGATTTTAAGAATAGTGAGCCTGCCTCTAAAGGAAAGTAAATGAAATTCCCAAACATAAATTTTATTTAAATTTTTTTGAATTAATTCATCAAAAAGATGGGATTATTTTGGACCTTTAAAAAGAAGAGCACCCAGGCACTAAAGAGGAAGGTGTTGATGTTTAAAGTTAGTGATATGTAGGATTTGATTAATTTTATTATTGGAGATGCTTGAAGAAATAATAAAAACAACTTTTGTTATCCTTGATAGATAGACCACTTGCTCTACCAAATTTATTTAAAAATATCTTGAGATTCTTTATATGATGAATAGAAGCATTGCAGAAAATAATGAAATCATCTACAAAGCTTAAATGAGAAACTAGAAGACCACCAAGAGTTCTATAATACATACTAGGATTATTTTAGAATAAATCATTGATGCTGCTAGATAAGTACTCAACAACAATAATAAATAACGTAGGAGATAGAAGATCCCTTTTTCTTTGGCCATGGAAAGATGGAAAGAAGCCCAAGGCATCCCCATTAAGCAAATCGAAAACCAGGAATTATTAATACAATTTTTAATAAGAAAGATAAATTTATCAGAATACCCAAAAACATTTAGAATATGGATAAAAAATCACAAGAGATATTGTCAAAAGCTTTGGTAATATCTAATTTGAACATAATGTTTCCACCTCTAGTCTTTGCATCTAGATCATAAATTAATTGGTGAGCAAGCAAAATATTATTAGAAATAGATATACCTAACAAAACTAATTTGGTTTAGAGAGATAATCCTATGAAGTAAAGGATTGAGCCTGTTGGTTAGAATTTTGAAAATCAGCTTATTGAAGAAGGTGCAAAGACTAATAGGTCTAAAATCACTGATAGTCCGATTATCTTTCTTAGGTATGAAATAATAAAAGTGCTAGAAAATATCTAGAAATGGATTACCATTAAAAAAATCAACAAATGCCTCAACCAAATCATTTTTAATAAAATTTTGAAAAAATTGGGTAGTGAAACCACTAGTAATAGAATCTATGTGCATGATATTAAGAACTTTAAAAATTTCCTCTTTATTAGGTACAATAGTAAGAAAATCATTGTCATTATAGGTTATAATAAAAGGAATCAAGTGCGATTTAGAAATAACTTCATAATAGTAACTCTTATTATGCATATTTCTAAAGTATTTAATGGTTGAATCTTTAATAACATTATTCTCCATAATCCATTCTCCATTGTCATCATTAAGGTTCTGAATATTATGTAAAGCTCTCTTTTTTTAATTAAAGCATGGAAATATCTAGTATTTTTCACCATCCACAATATGTTTGCTAGTAGGTTTTTTGTGCCAATAAAACTCTTTCATATTTTGAAAATTAACAAGTTTATCTGTTGCCTCAGTCAAGTCCATAATCTTAGTAAGATCAGACATAATAGAGACTTCAAAATGATAAACCAATTTTTTCATTTCTTTGATATTAGCAAAAAGGTTTTTAAAATAATGCTTGTTCCACCAACCCTTTAATTTCTTTTTTTTAAGCTTATACCAATCATCCCCATAATCAATTGTCGGATGTAAGGGAGCTTTCCAATTGTTAGCCACAATAATGAAGAATCAACATGCTGAATCCACATGTTCTGAAATCTAAAATGAGAGAAATTTTTTAATCTTTTAGAGTTATCTTTAATAGAAACCAAAGAGGAGCCTGATCCAATAAGGTTATTCTTAAATGATCGACAAAAGTAATAGGTCATTGAGTAATCTAGTGAGTATTAAAAACAATCTAGTCCAACCTTTGCCAAAGTCTAGAGTTTTCCAAGTAAAATTTGGACCCTTAAAGCCAATATCAATCAAATTGCAATCAACGATCATATTGGAAAATTCTTCCATGGAATGAATATTAGGAGAGAAACCACCACTTCATTTAGAAGAGAATAAAATGGTATTGAAATCCCCACCAACCAACTAATATTTATTAACAGAGGTAGCAAAATTCATCAAATTTACCCAAAGAAGATTTCTATCAGATCTATTACAAGATGCATAACAAAAGAGCCCAGAGAAAAATAGTCACCATAAGATATTTGAACATTGACAACTTATTGAATATCATTAAGAATAGAAACCTCAACAAAATTATTGCAAAAATACCAAATTTTATTACTATCATTAGAGAAAAATTTATTGAAATTGATTATTCTAGCAACATGGTTAATTTTGTTTGCATGAATAAAATGCTCCAAAATAATAAGTAACAAAATATTATTAATACAACAAAGGTTTATAATAAGGATACAAATAGAGAGGGTACCAATCCCTCTAACATTCCAAATAAGAAAATTAAACATAAGGAAATAAATAAAGGGTTAAGAAAAGATTAATTAAAAGAGGAGAGGGAGGTCATAGTAGATCTAGTGTTTTTGGACAATTTGGGAGGGAAGTTTTTAACATTTTTTTTCTTTTTAGCATGATACATTTGGAAACCACTTCCTTTTCTCATAGAATCATCATCCGAGAAGGATTTAGAAACATTAGTCATAGATTAAGGGGAAGTCTCCAGTATAGAAGTGAGTTCTCCTTATTCCAAGCCATTAAAATTTATTAAAGGCAAATGAGCATTAGGTATAATAAGCGAGGGAGCCAAAATAGATTTATTAAGAAGGCAAGTGTGAACACCAGCCCTTCTTCTTCAATATGCAGATTAGTACACAATAAAAAATCTTTTTAAGAATTTAAATCATTCTGAACTAAAGTAAAGTCAGGTTTTTAAAATTGAATATCATGAGAAACTAAAGCCATAATCTCCATTGAATTCAAATGATGCATAACATTGATATCCTCATTAATATTTTCTATTAAAGCTTCATTTTCATCAATCAAAACTGGTAAGGATGTGATCGAGGAAAAAATCATCATCCAAAAGTTTAGAGAAATTATTATTTTCCACATTAGAAACCTTCAATTGCATAGAAAAAATAAGAGGTAAAATGGCCTTATTAGGAGCATTCAATGAATCCTTTTTTCTGAATTAACATTTTGATATTTAACAATGGTCTGCCTAGGGTTTGGAACAATAGTTTCCTTAACAGGAATTTTCTTTTTTAGGTCGGCATGTAGAATGAAACATTCATAATTATCGTGCCCAAGAATTTTACAGTGAGAACAAAAGATAGGAAAATTTTCAAAATTAGCTTATTGCAAATAACCATAATTTTTAAATCCCAAGCAGATTTCTTTGGGGTGTTTCTTGGTAATGTCTAATTTAACAAGGATTTTAGGCATAAAAGGTCAATATTTTATAGTTGTTGCATGATTAATTTGCAACGTCCAACCAAATAAAGCATCCACAGCAAAAAGGAACTGATGATTAATGAAATAAATTTTTATATTGGGGAGAGACCAAACTAAAATGAATGGGGATTATTCTCTAATATCAAATAGTGGAGTCCATTTCAGCAACCTCATTTGATAATTGAAAACCAAATAAGAACGATGAGCAAAAACATGCGAGCAATCCAAATCATTCATTAACTGAATCAAAATGTGGTGGGGATCAATTAAACTAATCAGAGAAGCACTTGAAAGTTTTAGACTATGAAAGAAAGAGTGAATCTTTATGGTAAGATGAAAGAAAGATAAGAGATTAACATGAGAAGTCTCATGCTTATAGGAATTTAGGTTTTTTAGTTTATTAGGTTTTGTGGTTTAGGTTTATTTTTTTAGTTTACTTTAGGTAAGGGTTAAGGGTTTAGGGTTTAGGGTTTAGGTTTTAGGGTTTATGCTATTAGGGTTTAGGGTTTAGAGTTTAGGGTTATTTTAAGGTTTAGGGTTTAGGGTTTAGGTTTTAGGTTTAGGGTTTAGGTTTAAGTTTAATTTTTAGGGTTTTTGATTTTTTTTAACAGAGAACAAATTCAAATTCAATATTACTTCTTTTCAATTTCACCGACCAAGTAACACACCAAGTTTTGTAAGGTACAAGAGACAACATAGATCAAGAATGAGCACACATAGAGAAAATCAATAAACAAAGTTAACTAAAATCATCACTACTATAAAGACACAATTCCACAAGCAGTAGATCGGATTGGCCATTCTTTAATTTCTCTAGTTCCCATCAGAAGCACCCAGGCCTCTCGAGTAGTTGAATCCACCATCATATCATTGATCTCTCCATACGCCACCACCGTAGTTGTAACCTCTATCACTCTTCCTGCCTCCATTACCACCACAACTCCAACCACCACCTCCATGTCCACCAACACCTCTAAATCCCCCACCATTATTGTGATAATCACTGCCTCCATCTTCACCTCCACCGTCAGATCTAAACTGAGCCTAGTTGACGATGATGTTCCTATTGTCAAGGTTCTGTCCATTCCTAGTGTTTAGGTTTAGGTTTATTATGTTTTAGGGTTTAAATTTATTTTTTAATTTATTTAATTTCTCTACATTTAGGTTTAGGGTTTAGGGTTTATGGTTTAGGGTTTTAGGGTTCTTCTAGGGTTTTGTGGGTTTGTAGGTTGGGGGGTTTTGGGGTTTAGGTGTGTAAGAGTTTAGGTTTAGGTGTTAGTTTGTGGGGTTTAGGAATTATGGTTTATGTTTTTTTAACAAATTACAAACCAGTTTAGTAGGTTTATTTAGTTTACTTTAGATCTTTAGTTTAGGGTTGGGGTCATTTGTGGATTTAGGATTAGGGTTTAGGCCCAGGGCTTTAGGGGCCTAGGCCTAGGGTTACTGCAGGTTTAGTGCTGTAGGTTTAAGGTTTAGGGTTTAGGGCTTTTTAGGTTTAGTTAGGCCTGATTTATCATTTTATTTATTTTATTAGTTTAGGGTTTAGGTTTTGGCCTGAGGGATTTAGGCCTAGGTAGCTTCAGATTTTAGGGTTTGGGTTGTGGGTTTAGGTTAAGGTTTAGGTTAAGAGTTTTATTTATTTATTTTATTTTTAAGGTTCAAGGTTTAAGATCTGTTTTAGTTTAGGTTTATTTTAAATTATGTAAACCGTATATTTAAGTTTTCTTTAAATTATTTTATTTATTTTTATTTATTTTAGTTTATTTTATATTTTTTTTTTTATTTAGTTTTATTTCTTTATTAGTTTCTTTTATTTCTTTTAGGTTTATTTATTATTTTAGTTTATTTTTTAGGTTTAGGTTAAGGTTTTATGTTCATTTTAGTTTAGTTTTATTTTTATTTTTTATTTTTTTTATTTTTTGTTTAGGTTTTTTTTTTATTTTTTTTAGTTAGGTTTTTTTAATTTGTTTTTTTTTTTTTGGTTTATTTTTTATTTTTTTATGTTTATTTTAGTTTTAGTTTATTTTTTAATTTTATTTTATTTAGTTTAGGGTTTAGGTTTAATTTATTTTAGGTTTAGGTTTAGGTTTTATAAATTTTAGTTTAGTATATTTTAGTTTAGGTTTAGGTTTTTTAGTTTAAGGTTTTATTTATTATTTATTTTTTTAGCTTTATTTTTAAGTTTAGATTTTAATTAGTTTTATTTTATTTTATTTTAGTTTGGATTTATTTTTTTCATTTAACTTTTATTTTATTTAGGTTTTTATTTTTTTATTTTTTTTTTTTTAGTTTAGTTTTAATTTTATTTATTTTTATTTTATTTTAATATATTTTTAGGTTTAGGTTTTAGTTTAGGTTTTATTTTATTTTATTATTTTATTTTATTTAGGTTTAAGTTTTTTATTTATTTTATTTTAGGTTTTATTTAGTTTAGGTTCAGTTTTGGGGTTGTGGGTTTAGGTTGTAGGTTTTAGGGTTTAGGGTTAGGTTTTTTTATTTTTCTATATTTTTTATTTTTTTTATTTTTTATTTTTAGGGTTTAGAATTTAGGGTTTAGGGTTTAGGTTTTAGGTTTAGTTCAAGTTCTAGCTGGTTTAGGGTTTTGATATTTTTTTAATAGAGAACAAATTTAGATTCAACATTTATTCTTTGATTTCATCAACCATGTAACACACCAAGTTTTCTAAGACACAAATGATAGATTAGCATGATAGAGCAAATCAAAACCCTAGATCTAAAATTATCTCAACTATAAAGACATAGTTCCATATGCAGATCGATTAGTTCTTCGCTTTCAGTTCCCATCGTAACCACCCCCTCTCAAGCAGGGATCCACCATCATATCCTCGATCTCCCCTCCGCCACCACCACGCTATAACCTCCATCGCCCTCCTCCATAAACCACCATGCCCAACAACCTCCTCTATATCCACCACATCAAGATCCCCATCCACCGTGATAACGCTACCTCCTCTCACCTCACCACATCTAGATGAGCTTAGTTGACTGTGATGTTCTTGACATGTTCTGACATTCTAAGGTTTAGGTTTAGATTAGGTTCTAGGGTTTAGTTTTTTTTTTTTATTTAGTTACTTAGGTTTAGGTGGTTTAGTTTAGGGTTTAGTGGGTTTAGGGTTTAGGTTTAGGTTTAGGGTTTAGGGTTTTAATGTTTAGGGTTTAGGATTTATGGTTTAGGTTTTAGGGTTTATAATTTCAAGGTTTAGGTTTAGGTTTAGGTTTAGGTTAGGGTTTTTTTAGTTAGGGTTTTAAAATTTTAAATTTCTATTTTAATTTTTTAAATTAAAATGTAGTTTATTTAGTTTATTTTTATTTTTTATTTAGGTTTATTTTATTTTATTTAGTTTATTTTATTTATTTATTTATTTTAGTTTATATTTTAACTTTAGGTTTAGGTTTAGTTTAGTTATTTTATTTTATTTTATTTACATTTAGGTTTATTTATTTTATGTTTAGGTTTAGGTTTTTATCTTCTTTTTTGAAGTTTTGGTTTTAGGATTTTTTTTGGGATTAATTTTATGTTTTTTTTTTTTTTAGTTTAGGTTTATGTTTGGGTTTATGTTTATGTTTTAGTTTGGGTTTTTATTTAATTTAATTTTATTTATTTTACTTAGTTTAGGTTTAGGTTTTAGGTTTTTAGAGTTTAGGGTTTAGGGTTTAGGGTTTATAGTTTAGGGTTTGGGTTTTAAGATTATAGGTTTTAGGATTTAAGGGTTAAAGGTTTAGGGTTTAGGGTTTATGGTTAGGGTTTTTATATTTTATTTTTATTTTTAGGGTTTAGGTTTATGGTTTAGGGTTAAAGTTTTAGTTTAAGGTTTAGGGTTTTTGGTTTTTTTTAATAGATAATAAATTCAGATTCAACATTTCTTATTTTTGATTTCATCAACCAAGTAACACACCAAGTTTTCTAAGACACAAGCGATGCCATAGATAAAAAATGAGCATTCATAGAGAAAATAAAAAACCCTAGATAATTAGAACCATCTCTACTATAAAGACACTATTCCATATGCAGTAGATCAGATCGGCCGTTCTTTAGTTTCTCCAGTTTCCATCAAAGCCACCACGGCCTCTCGAGTAGCGGGATCCACCATTATATGCCTGATCACACCCTCTGCCTCCACCACGGATGTACCCTCCGTCGCACCTCCTGCCTCCATAACCACTGCTCACCACACCACCTATATCCACCAACCTCCGATCCCCCACAGGATAACCACCTCCTCCAATCCTCACCTAGATCTAGACCCAGCCTGCTGACGTGATGTTCATGTCTCGCCCATTCTTAGGGTTTAGGTTTAGTTTATTAAGTTTTAGGGTTTAGGTTTCTTTTAATTTATTTAGTTAATTTAGTTTAGGTTTAGGGTTTGGGGTTTAGGATTTAACGCTAGGTTTAGGGTATGGTGGGTTTTGTGGGTTTATACTTTAGGGTTTAGTTTAGGTTTAACATTCAAGGTTTAGATTTTAGGATTTGTTTGGCTTTAATGTTCATGGTTTAGGGTTAGTTTTAGGGTTTAGCATTTAGTGTTAGGGGTTTTTTTAAATTTTTTAAATTAAGTAAACTTGTAGGTTTAGGTTTATTTAGTTTTTTATTTATTTATTTTTTTCATTTTATTTTTTAATTATTTATTTTATTTTATTTATTTAGTTTAGTTTATTTATTTTAGTTTTATTTACTTTAGTTTAGATTTTTTAGTTTATATTTTAGAATTAGATTTAGTTTCTTTTTTTTATTTTGTTTTAGGTTTAGGTTTATTTTTATTTTAAGTTTAGGTTTAGGTTTTATTTTATATTTTAGGTCTAGGTTTTAGGTTTTATTTTAGGTTTATTTTAGTTTAATTTATTTTATTTAGTTTTATGTTTAAGTTTAGCTTAGTTTATTTTAGGTTTAGGTTTAGGTTTAGGTTTTACTTATTTTAGTTTATTTTATTTTAGTTTTGATTTAGGTTTAAGTTTTTTTTAGTTTAGGGTTTCGATTATTTTTTATGTTTTATTTTTGGGTTTAATTTTTAGGTTTAGGTATTTATTTAGTTTTAATTTTTTTATTTTAAGTTTATTTTATTTTTATTTTATTTATGTTTTTTATTTTTTAGTTTAGTTTAGGTTTTAATTTAATTTATTTTAGTTTAGTTTTTATTTTTTATTTTATTATCTCTTTGGTTTAGGTTTAAGTTTACATTAGTTTAGGTTTTAGTTTATGTTTTTTATCTTTTTATCTTTTATTTTGTAAGTTTTATTATTTAGTTTAGGTTTAGAGGTTTAGTTATGGCCCATGGTAGTATTGTTATAGGGTTTGGTGTATTTTGTGGCCTGGGGTTAGTGGGTTTAGCTCAGGGCCTAGGGTTTTAGGGCCAGGATCTATGGCCTAGGGTTAGTGGATTTGGACTCATGACAGGGTCAGGTATTTATTTTTTTAATTTTAATCTTAAAATCAAGCAAACCAAGGTTTAGGTTTATTTTGTTTATTTTCTTTTTATTGTTTATTTTATTTATTATATTTTTTGGTTTATTTTATTTTATTATGCTTTTATATAGTTTTATTTTATTTAATTTTAGGTTTATTTTATTTTATTTTAGGTTTAGTTTTTATTTTATTTTTTTTGTTTTTTAGTTTAGTTTTTTTATTTATTTTATTTTGTTTAGTTTTATTTTTTATTTTATATTCTTTTTTTAGGTTTAGGTTTAGGTTTATGTTTTTATTTTATTTTATTTTTAGGTTTTGTTTAGTTTAAGTCTAGTGTTTTTTTTAGGGTTTAGGGTTAGTTTAGGGTTTTTTTTAGGAAATTAGGTAAATATTTATTGCCACAAAGAAAAGTACAAAGTCCTGAGGGGTAAATCTCTCTAATGCTCAAAGTGCTACAATAAATCCTAAAGAGATAAACCTAACTTATAATAATGAAGGAAAGAAAGCAAAAGAAAAACAATAAAACCAATGTGAGCACCAGCAAACTTCATTTGGTCCTTCTGATACCAGCAAGATCCACCTACAAGACTATCCTTACTTATAAAAGAAATATGTAACATACTTTTGAAAGGATGAGTATAATTAAGCCAACATAAAAAGTAAGAGCAAATAGAAGAGTAAAGGCTCGTGCTTAGTTCTAATCATCTCAGAGGAGTAATTATATGTATGCAGCCAAACTTCAGGAGAAGGGTTACAATTACATATAACGCTACCACCCAAAAGAACAAAGAGTGGGAAACATCAAGACAATCAAAGCTAGCATACCTCATGTAGCCCATCATCCAAAGTCTTTCATCCAACAAGGCTGCAAAATCCTTCAAACAGCAAACATAATAGCCAACTACCAAGCCACCAGAACAACCAAGCCCAATAAAGAAGATAATCAAGGAACCATCAGGGATAGTAGTAGTATAGTAGAAGCACCACCAAAGTCACCACCAAAGTCACCACCAAAAAGGAATAACAAAATCCAAAAGAGCAAGCATCATGATAGGGGTAACATCACAAACAAGAGATAAATAAGAGCAAAATAGAAAAATGCAAGTGCTCATATCCTCCACTAAAAAGGAGAAAAATGAGTGAAAGTAGGGGGGCTATCACTCAAATAGAAAAAAGGGGGGTTTGCTGTAGCCAAGAGAGAGAAAACAAACCAAGAGGAAACTAGAAATATAGGTCACTGAATGAACACTAGCAAATTCCCAAAAAATTCACCAAAGGAGCAGGAAAAATTGGCCAAAATAGCCACCCCTCCAACCAACCCAACCAACCAATACAACCAACCAAACTAGCCAGCCAAAATATCCTCCTAGCCAACCACCACAACAGTATAAAACCCATGTTAGTGCAAAGACCAACAATAGTCATCAAACCAAAATCATGCAAGACAGCTAGGGAAAGGGTAGAAGTAGATAGCAATTGCGAAACCCAACCAAGGAAAAAGAAAATCAAATCCAAGTAGAAAAGCTAGCCAAAGATGAAAAGGTACAATGCCTAGTAAGATAGACTACAAGCCAACTAACATGAACAGAATAAATAACTAGTAGCCATAAAACAATCTTCAACTAGCCAATCCAAGAAAATACCCAAACCCAAAGCCGTTGCAGCCAAATGAGGAAGGCCAATATAAGAGGAGGTTAAAACCATAAGAAAAAAAAACAAAATAAAATCAACAAAAATGACCACCAATCCCCAGTAAACAAAATAGAGAAAATAAAAGCCAACTAATAACCTCCATGATGCCAAAATCAAACCAGAGATAAACCACCAACAACCCCCCTAATCAGTCACCAATAAAAAAATGAAGAAAATAGCCAAAATAGCGAGCCATCCAAATAACCCAACTAGCCAAAACTGTCAACCAACCCAGCTAACCAACAAAGCCACCTTGTGAACCACCACAGTAGCCTAGAAAAGAGGTAAAACCCACATAGAAAGAAAAAACTATATCAGCCATAGCCACAACCCAAAAGGAGGATATAAAAAATACCCAAGGGAAAATTGTGTTAACCACCCAGCCAGACAGTTAGATGCAGCCAAGCTAAAAAACCAAAACAACCTAGGCTGCACTTACAATAACCACCAGATAGCAAAAACTAGGCTAATCCAAAAGTAAGAGATCAAAAACATAACCCAGCTTAGGCCAATAGGAGAAAATAAGTTGATAACCATAACCCAAAGAGGGTTTAACAAAGGGAAAACAAAAGCAAAGACTCATCAAAAACCAACACAAAAGAAACTAAGCTAAGAAATTATAATCTAAGATAAGGCAATCTAGTATTATTTAGATTAACCAAGCCTCTTAATAGTCTAGGAAATGTTTGGTTGTCAAGTAAAGTGAACTCAGTTAGCTTGGAACCTAAATTATCCAGGAAATCAGCACAAGCATTACCTTCATGAAGGATGTGGGAAATTTTAAAACAAATTTGAAAAAGAATATTTTTTGTATGATTAAGGAGATAAAATAATTTAGCATTCCAATTTCTATTGGAATTAAGCATGTAAAGAAGTAAGAGAGCATCAACTTCAAACCAGATGTTGACAAAACCTCTAGTCAAACAAGTTTCAATAGCTTTATTAGCAACCATAAGCTCAACAAAATAAGAATAGATGATAGGAAAAAGCACAAATGATAACACCTTTAGAATCCCTAAGGATACCATAGCCATATTTATTGGAAGCTACAAAACCATCAATATTCACTTTAATCAAGTTGTCTTTAGGTTTGATCCAATGGATAATCCGCACTTTTATGAGGCCAAGTCGAATGATACTCAATTTTTTAGCCACAAATTTATAGCCTATAAATTGAATGTTACTAATACGATTGGCATTAAACAAAGCATGAATTTTATCTTTAGTTCTTGCTAGGATCCTTTTATGGTTCATAGAAGTGCCACGATATTTAGCATCATTTCTATCCATCTAAAAAAAATTAGAGAAGGGTAATACCGATTAAAACTTTGATATGACATTTCACAATTTCTTTGAAACAAACTTCAAGAAGTTGATATGAAGAAAAAGAACCACAAAAATAATTGGTATTAAATAAATCATCATACAAAAGCCATAATTTAGAAGCAAAAACACCATTGACAAAAACATGATTTACATTTTCAATATGAAAGCAGCAATAACATTTTGATGGTCAATAACCCTTTGTCAAAAGAGTCCTTAGAATAATGTTATTCAAAGTCCTCTAAGCTAAAATAAAATAGGAAATTAGAATGATATTGTTTCAAAGTTTAATAAAGACATTGGAGGGGTTCTGGTTAACTATAATAAAATTTCAAACCTCTTTAAGAACAAAATCACAATTATAAGAAAACATAAAAAGAATTTGATCAGGTTAATTAGAAGAAATGAGGATATTTCTAAAATTGTTAAAAAGTGAAATAAGGATATAATTCTTAAGTTTACTTTCATTCCAATTATTATTAAGCCAAAAAGAGTTAACTTTGGTAGCAGTAGTAGAGTGGGTAGATAAAAGGGTGTCAATGGAGCCATTGCTAGTCCAATTGTCTTGCCAAAAGAAAGTGCACCAATGAATACCAAGATATTAAGGATTTGGCCATTTAATGAAAGCAAAGCCTTTTCCAAATTGGAGAGTCACCAACTTTATAAGCACAGATAAGAGGGTGTTTACCTTAGCAATATTTTTCCATTATAAAATTAAGCCAAAGGCTATCATTTTTACTATAATTCCACTAGAGCTTATGAGAGAAAGCGGTGATAGCTTCACGAATAGGTTTGCAACCTTTAGAACCTTCACCCAAAGGACCACAACATTTATGCCAAGATGCATTCTTTTGGTAGAGTTATTAGAGCCCCAAAAAATTTATTAAATAAGCGATCAATTCTGATGAGAGTAACATTAGTGGGGATAATAGTTTGAATCAAATAGAGAGGCATTGAATTGAGAGTGCTTTTAAGAAATGTGAGCCCACCACCAAAGGAAAGTAAATGGAATTCCCAAACATAAATTTAATTTAAATTTTTTTAAATTAACTCGAGAGATGGGATCATCACCCAAGTACTTTAGAGGTAAGTGTTGATGCTTAAAATTAGTGATATGCAGGATTTGATTGATTTTATTATTGGAGATATGAGAGGAAGTGATAAAATAGCTTTTATTATCATTGATAGAAAGGCCACTTTCTCTACTAAATTTATTTAGAAATTACTTGAGATGCTTGATGTGATGAATAGAAGCATTGCAAAAAATAATGAAATCATCTACAAAGCTTAAATGGGAAATAGGAAGACCACCAAGAGTTCTGTAGTATATATTAGGATTGTTAAAGAATAAATCATTGATGCTCCTAGATAAGTTCTCAACAATGATAATAAATAAATCAGGAGATAAAGGATCCTTGTCTTAAGCCATAGGAAAGAAACCCAAGGCTTCCCATTGAGCATTATCAAAACCAAGCATTATTAATACAATTTTAATTAAAAAATAAATTTATCATCCAAATAAATTCAGAATATGGTAAAGAAAGTCACAAGAAATGTTATCAAAGGCTTTGGTAATATCTAATTTGAAAGAATGTTTCTCTAGTCTTGGCATCAATATCATGAATTAATTCTTGGTTTAGTAAAATATTATCGAATAGATCTACCTCTAACAAAAACTAGTTTGGTTGAGAGAGATAATTTATTAAGTAAAGGACTAAGCATTGGTTAGAATTTTGGAAATCAACTTATTGAAGAAAGTGCAAATATGAATAAGTCTAAAATCACTTCAATAGTTTGAATTATCTTTCTTAGGTATGAGAACGATGTAAGTACCATAAAAATATCTAGGAAGAGGATTACCATTAAAAAAATCAACCACAACCTCAATCAAATCATTTTTATTGAACCAACATTTTTGAAAAAATTTAGTAGTGAAATCCTCCAGACCGATATTCATGCTATTAAGGACTTGCAACGTTTTCATCTTCATTAGGCACAATGGTTAGCAAATCATTATCATCATTAGTAATAATAGAAGGAATCAAATGCGTTTAGAAATAGCTTCATTAGACAACTCTTTAAGCATATTTCTAAAGTAATTTGATTGATTCCTTAATATCATTATTCTTCATAATCCAAACACCATTGTCATCTTTAATTTTTGAATATTATTTGAAGCTCTCTTTTTTATTAACTAAAGCATGAAAATACCTAGTATTCCTATCACCATCCATATATGCTTACTTTAGCTTTTGGCACAAGTAAGTCTCTTCCATATTTTGAAGTTAACAAGTTTGCCGTTCACCTCAGTCAAGTCCTTAATCTTAGAAGGATCAGACATAATAGAGGTTCAAGATCACAAACCAATTTTTCCATATCTTTAATATTAGCAGAAAGGTTATTAAAATAATGCTTATTCCACCAACCCAAATTTTGTTTAAGTCTTTAAGTTTAAACCAAAGTCTATTCATCCCCATAATCAAATTATCAGGATATGAAGGAGCTTTCCAATTATTAGCCACAACATCAAAAGATTCAATATGCTGAATTCACATGTTCTGAAATCTAAAAGGAATGGATTTATGTAATCTATTAGAATTATCCTTAATAGAAACCAAGAGGAACATGATCGACAAGGTTCTACTTAAAGGATCAACAGTAATAGGCCATTGAGTAATCCAATGAGTATTAAAAGAATCGATCCAACCTTTCCCAAATTCTAGAGTTTTGCCAAGTATAATTAGAACCCTTAAAGCCAATATCAATCAAATTACAATCAAAGATCATATTGGAAAAATCTTCCATGGAATGAATATTGGGAGAGCAGCCACAACTTCATTCAGATGAGAATAAAATAGTGTTAAAATCACCACCCATAAAAAAATGTTTGTTGACTGAAGTAGTAAAATTCCTCAAATTATCCCAAATAAGATTTCTACCAGATCTATAGTAGGATGCATTAACAACCAAAACATAATAGTCACCAAAAGAGATTTGAACATTGACAACTTGTTGAAATTCATCAATAATAGAAACCTCAACGAAATTATTCCAAAAATACAAAATCTTATTACTAACATTATAGAAAATTTAATTAAAGCCGGTCATTCTAGCAACATGGTTAATTTTTTTGCATGAATAAGAGACTTCAGAATAATAAGTAAATAAATATTATGAATGTGACAAAGATTTCTAATATGATTATGAATAGACAGGGTACCGATCCCTCTAATATTACAAATTAGAAAATTAAACATAAGTAAAATAAAAGGGAGTTAAGCAAAGGTTAATTAAGAGAGGAGTGAGAGGTCGCAGCAGATCTAGTGTTTTGGACAATTTAGAGAGTAATTTTAACACTTTTTTTCTTTTAGCATGATAAGTTTGAAAACCATTTTTTCCCCTAGAGTCTTCATCCAAGTGAGATTTAGTAACATTGGTCACAAATTTAGCAAAATTCTCCAAGTGTTTGGAGGGGAGTTCACCCTCTTCCAAATCCATATTAAGTTGAAAAGTATGATTAACATGAATATCAAGATTAGAAATGAGATATGATGATTTAGAATCATTTAAAGCACAAGCGATTAAATCCGGATCAAAATATTTTAGCATGTTCGACATCATTTAAATCTTCATTAAAAGCTTCATTTTCATCGATCAAAGCTAGCATAGATGCAGAATAGAATCAAAGGAAATAGAATCCTCTTCCAATAACTTTGAAAATTTATTATTCTCCATTAGAAATTTTCAAATTTCAAAGAAGGAAAAGAGGTAAATCATCCTTCCCATTTTGAAAATCAATCTCTATATAATAGGAGCCAAAACTTGTTCAATGGGTTAACCCGATATCCAAGGAATCAACCTCAATAATAGCCTTCTTACCATTCTTAAGAGGCCAATTTTGAACATAAGTAGGGATCGGCTTATGGGTAGGAGCAACATTCTCTTTAGGAGGATTTCATTTTTTTAAGTGGGGGATAGAGAATAAAACATTACAAATTGTGATGATCGTGAATTTTACAATGGGAACAAAAAATTGGAAGGTTCTCCAATTCAACCTTTTATGAATACCCATATTTTTAGAGCCAATCCAAACTTCCTTAGAGTACTTTTTTTGTTATGTCTAATTCCACGGATTCAGGATACAAAAGGGTGAGATCATCAGCCGCCTTAATCTACAATGGCCGACCAAATAAAGCCCCAATAACAAAAAGTTCATGATGGGTAACAAAATGAATGCACATTTTAGGAAGAGATAACCACACAGGGACAATAGGAGATTCTTCCTTAATGTCAAAGAGGGATGACCACTTCAACAAATGCATTTGACAATTAAAGACATAATAAGAATGACGTGAAAAAACACATGAATAATCTAGATCATTAGAAAGTTGAATTAGGATATGTCGAGGGTCAATAAGACCAATCAAAAAAAAAAGCTTGAGATTATGAAAAAAGCGGATCTTATCCAAATTTGGATGACACAAAGCAAATTTATCGACAAAAAATTCAAATGGTTTTGCCAACTTTTCAACATTCACATCATTACATTATGTCAAATCTCTAAAAGAAATCAAAATGAAATTAACCGAGGGAGAAGTCTTACAGAGCTTCCTTAAAAGATTTAGTAGAAGAAGTAGCATTAGGGCGTTCCAAAGTGTCGGATGCCCTAGCTGAAGCATCAATAATTTGAGATGGAGCTTAAGGAATAGAACACACCATAACCATGATCAATGATGAAGCATCCTGCAAACGTTGAGATGTCATTCAAGCCTTTGAATTTGGTTAAAAATAAGGCCAAAAGCCAACAATCCCAATCGGGATGCCACCAAGAGGGATTCAAAATCTCAGAAACGAGAGAAGAGAGTTTAGGTTTGGGTTTAGGGCTTAGGGTTTAGGGTAGTTTAGGTTTAGGGTTAGTTTAAGGTTTTTTAGGGTTTAAGGTTTTGGGTTAACGGTTTAGGGTTTAATGTTTAGGGTTTAGGGTTTAGGGTTTTAGGGTTTAGGATTTATGGCTTATTGTTTAGGGTTTTAAGATTTAAGGATGTAGGTTTAGGGTTAAGAGTTTCAATTTTAGAGTTAGTTTTAGGGTTTAAGATTTAGGGTTAGGATTTTTTTTAAAATTAAGTAAACTCGTAGGTTTAGGTTTATTTAGTTTACTTTTTATTTATTTTAGTTTATTTTATTTTTTATTTATATTAAGGTTTGTTTTTGTTTTTATTTAGTTTAATTAATTTATTTTAGGTTTATTTATTTTAGTTTAGGTTTTTTATTTTAATTTATTTTTTAGGTTTAGGTTTAGGTTTAAGTTTATTTTTTAGTTTAGTTTTAGTTTTATTATATTTTTTAGGTTTAAGTTTTATTTTTATTTTTATGGTTTAGGGTTTATGGTTTCGGGTTTAAGGTTTAGGGTTTAGCATTTCATGGTTTAGGGTTTAGGGTTTAGGGTTAGGATTTTTTAAATTTTTTTTATTTTTTTCAATTTTTTATTTTTTTAAAATTAAGTAAACTAGTAGGTTTAGGTTTATTTAATTTATTTAGTTAATTTTTTATTTATTTTATTTTTTATTTTTATTTAGGTTTACTTTTATTTACTTTAGTTTATTTTTTTTAGGTTTATGTATTTTCGTTTAGGCTTTTTATTTTAGTTTATTTTTTTAGTTTAGTTTTATTTTTTATTTTATTTTTAGGTTTGTTTTATTTTTATTTTTAGGTTTAAGTTTAGGTTTTATTTTATTTTTTTAGGTTTAGGATTTTGCTTTTTATTTTAGGTTTATTTTTAGGTTTTATTTTTTTAGTTTAGGTTTAGGTTTATTTTGAGTTTATTTTAATTTATTTAGGATTTAGGTTTAGGTTTTATTTATTTTAGTTTAGTTTATTTGAGTTTAGGTTTAAGTTTATTATATTTTTATTTTAGGTTTAGGTTTTTTTTTAGGGTTTAGTTTTTTTTTAAATCATTTTATGTTTTATTCTAAGGTTTATTTTTTGATTTAGGTTTTAATTTAGTTTTATTGAATTTTATTTTAACTTTTTTTAAGTTTAGTTCTTATTTTATTTAAGTTTTTTATTTTTTTAGTTTAGTATAAGTTTTTATTTAAATTTATTTTCTTTTTAGGTTTAGATTTAGGTTTAGGTTCTAGTTTAGGTTTTTATTTTATTTTATTTTATTTATTTTATTTTCATTTAGGTTTATTTATTTTTTTTAGGTTTTATTTATGATTTTGGTTTAGCTTTTAGGTTTAGGTTTTTGTTTAGGGTTAGGGTTTATTTTAATTTAGGGTTTAGGGTTTAGGGTTTAGGGTTTAGGTTTTAGGGTGTGGGGTTTAGGGTGTAGGGTTTTACGATTTAAGGTTTAGGGTTTAGGGTTTAGTTTTATGGTTTAGGATTTTGGGTTTTGGGTTTTGGGTTTTGGGTTTAGGGTTTAGGTTTAAGGGCTAGGGTTCATGTTTTAGTTTAGGGTTTAGGGTTTTTGGGTTTTTTTAATAGAGAATAAATTCAGATTCAACATCTCTTCTTTTTGATTTCATCAACCAAATAACACACCATGTTTTCTAAAACATAAGCGCAAATAAAAAATGAGCTCACATAGAGCAAATCAAAACCCTAGAATTAGTCTATCTATAAAGTTCCATAGCCAATTTGGATGGCCATTCTTGATTCTCCAGTTCTATGAACCACCGACCACTGAGTAGCATGATCCATCATATCCTCCATCTCTCCCTTTGCTTTTGTAACCTCCGCTCCTCCGCCTCCATAACCACCAGCCATCACCTCCATCCCCACCACCACACCATCACCGCCTCCTTCTTTCCGCTAGATCTAGATTAGTTGGCTGATGATGTTCCTCCATCAAGGTTTACCCATTCTTAGGGTTTAGGTTTTTTTTAAGGAAAAGGGAATTTTATTGCCATAAAGAAAAGTATAAAGTCCTTAGGGGTAAATTTCTAAACAAATGCTCAAAGATCCATAATAGGCCTAAGAGATAAATAACTATTACAATAATATAAGGAAAAAAACAAAGCAAAAGCAAAACCAAATCAGCAACAATAATAGATCCATGTGCGCAACAGCAACATCCACTAGGTCCTTTGTTACCAACATCCACCTGCAAGATTCTCCCAACCTAAAAAAGGAATCTACAACATACTAATGAAAGGATTAGTACAATTAAGCAAGCATAAAGAGTATAAGAAAAGAAAAGGAGAAAATTAAAGAAAAGGCTCATGCTCGGTTACAATCATCTCAAGGAGAAACACTATATGTAAGCATCCAAACTTCTGAAGACAGGTTACCATTACATATAATGCTACTAGCCAAAAGAAGATTGGGAGGGAAACATCAGGGCCATCATTTCCAGCATACCTTTTGTACATCATCTTGCAAGGCTGTGAACTCCTCCAAGCAACAGACATAATAGCCAACCACAAAGCCACCAAAACAAATAAGCCTAATAAGGCAAAAAATCAACCAACCATCAAGGACAATAGAAGTACAATAGGAACACCACCAAAGCCACCACCAAAGAGGAATAGGAAAATCAAAGGGAGTAAGCATCATGGCGTTAGTTGGTATTAAATAAATCATCATACCAAAAAAAAGTAACCAACAAAAAAATATGATTAACACAATATGAAAGCAACAATAGCACTTTGAAGGAAAAATAAAACCCAAAAACCAAAGAGTCCATAAGAATAAAAGAAATCCTCCAAAAGCAAAATGGGGATATTGCAAAATTTAATGAAAAAATTAAGGAGTTTTCTTGCTCACAATAAAATTCCAACCCTCTTTATAAATGAAATCACCATTGTAAGAAAGCTTAATGAAAATTTGGTTAGGTTTATTATTGAAAATAGGGATATTTCTAAAGTTATCTAAAGAAATAGAATTCTTAAGTTATCATTGATTTTATTACAAAAGAAGTTAACTTTGATGTAGTAGAGTTGGTAGATAAATCAAAGATAATCCAATTGTATTGCCAAAAAAAAGAACCAATATAAGATATTAAGGGTTCAAAACCTATTAATGGAGCAAAGACTTTTCCAAATGGAGAATCACCAACTTTATAAGCATAGAAGAGGGTGTTTACCTTGGCAATATTTTTCATCATAAAAATTAGCACAAGGTTATCATTCTTTATAAAATTTAGCAGAGCTTATGAGAGAATAGTAATAAACAAATTAGTTTGCCAAGACCACCTTTTAGGGACCACAACATTTATAGAATTCAATGCATTATTTTACATAGTTCGGATCCCAAAAAGAATTTCTTAAACAAAGCAATCAATTTTATAAAGTAGCATTAATAATAGTTTGAATAAAATAAAGTTGAATTGAGAGTGCTTTAAGAATAGTGAGCTTGCCACCAAAGGAAAGTAAATGAAATCTCCAAATAGAAATTTTTTAAAATTTTTTTTAATTAACTCATCAAAAAGGTGGGATTGTTTCAGACTTGTAAAAAGAGGAGCACCCAAGTACTTAAGAGGAAGGTGTTGATGTTTATAGTTTACATGATTTGATTATTTTTTATTATTAGATGCTTGTAATAAAATAGTTATCATTGGAGAGATATACCACTTTCTCTAACAAATTTATTTAAAAAAATTGAGATTCTTGATATGATGAATAGAAACATTAAAAAAAATAATTAAATCATCTACAAAGCTTAAATGAGAAATAGGAAGACCACCAAGAATTATAAACATATTAGAATTATTTAGAAGATCATTGATACTCAAAACTCAACAATAATAATAAATAAGGCAAGAGATGAGGATCCCTTTATCTTAAAAGAAGGAAAGAAGCACAAGGGCTCCCCAGAAAAATAGAAAAGCATTATTAATACAATTTTAATAAAAAGATAAATTTGAAGAAACCCAAATAAATTATATGGGAAATCCAAAGAGAGATATTGTTAAAAGCTTTGGTAATATCTAATTTGAATAGAATGTTGCACTTCTTGTTAAATCAGAATTAATTAGTGAGCAAGTAGAATATTATCAAAAAAATCTAAACAAGATTAGTTTGGTTTAGAGATATAATTCTATGAAGCAAAAGGGATTTGTTGGTTAGATTTGGAAATCGCTTATTGAAGAATGTGCAAGACTAATAGCTCTAAAATTATTTATTATCTTTCTTAGTAGTACAGTGCTAAAACAATATCTAGAAAAAACCATTAAAACAATATCTGAATCAATTTTAATAATTAAGCATTTTTATGTGAAACCTAATAGCAATAAATCTATGTTCATGCTATTAGAACTATAAAAATGTCACTAAGAAAAATTAAAATCAATCATTTGTTTTTTATTTATAATAGAAATCAATGCAATTTAGATAAGCTTATTACCACTCTTATAAGCATATTTCTAAAGTAATTTTAATTTTCATTTTCTCCATAATATTGTCCATTGTTAAATCTTTAATTTCTTGAATATTTTTAGCTTTTTTTATTAACTAAATATCTAGAATTTTTGTCACCATTTGCAATATATTTGCTAGTAGCTTTATAAGCCAAAATCTTCCAAATTTTAAAAATTACAAAGTTTATCTTTGGCTGGTAAGTCCTTAATCTTAGTAAATGCATATGAGAATTCTATATCACACAATTTTTCCATTTCTTTGATATTATTTAAAAGGTTTTAACAATGCTTATTCCACCAACCCAAATTTAGTTTAAATCTTTTAAGAAACCAAAATCTATTCATCCACGATACTCAAATTTATAGATGTAGGGAGGTTTCCAATTGTTAGCCCATTAAAATCAATATTTGAATCCCTCTCAAATCTAAAATGAGAGAATATTAGAGTTATCTTCAATAGAAACCAAAATAGTAGCATTGATAAGGTTATGCTTAAATGATTCAAAATTAATAGGCCATTAGTAATCAGGTATTAAAAGAATCAACCTTTCCATCTAGAGTTTTGCAAAGTAAAATTTTAATCGTTAAAGCCAATATCAATCAAATTGTAATCAAGGATCATATTGGAAAATTCTTCCATTGAATGAATATTAGGAGAGAAACACCACTTCATTCAGTTTCTTGGATATTGGGAGATGATTCATTCTTGATAAGGTGCGAGCAAATTTAATTTGAGTTTGATGGAGAAATGAGGAAGTTAGGCCATAAATGGGAGTGTCATGTTTCGGGATCGACGGGAATGGAATTTTTCGATCGAGGAACGAGCTTGGGATCTTAAGGATTGGATTTAACAGATCATCTTAGGTAGCTAGGACTCTGAGGAATAATTTTTTTATGTGTGTTTGAGTTGAAATGAGGGGGTTTATAACCCCCTTCATCTTGATCGGACGTGGGATCAGTTTTGGCACCATCTCAGAGAGTCATAGGTGGAAGGTGGAGTTAGCAGCTTGGTTAGTTGAAGGTGAGGTGGCTTCAAGATGGAATCATGGGTGTCTTATGGGTTTTAAATGTTGTAATGGGAGGTGTGTGATTTCACCTCCCATGGGTCATTCAACCACCCAAGGTAAGGTTGGGTAGTGTCCTAGATGCTTAGGTGGACCATTGGGAAATTACCAAGTGGTCAAAGAATGGCTGATTTATCCCATGTGATTCCCTTGACCCAAGGTTAGAATGATCATTTGTCATTAGATTTTATTTGGGTCGATTAGAAATGATCCAAAAGTGGGTTAGCCAAAATTTCAAGTCAATTGGAGTTGATTTGGTTAGGTTTGGCTCAATTTGACTCATTTAGATCAAATTGGTTGTTAGTCAATTGGCCAATTAGTCAATGATGATGGGAGGTTTTAATAGGTTTCAATCCAATTTAGGTAGGAGAACTTGGCTAAAATATTAATTTGGTCAGTGAATTAATCAATTTGTTTACTTGATTTTGGGTTGAGTTTGATTTAGTTAGTTTATATATGGATTTGGGATTGATATGATTCAATTACAATTGGCCAAATGGTTTTGGTTCATTTATCAGTTCAAATCAAAAGGTTAAGTTGGGACTTGGTTGATTTGGTTTTGCTTGATGGTAGAATTCATTTATTTATGATCAAGGTATGATTGATTCATGAAAATTAATTGATTTTAGAATGAAAAATTTGGCTAAGTCCATCGAGTTAGGTCATGGCAGGTTTGCATTTTAATTTATTTTGATTTATTTTGATGATTTAAATGTATAGTTCATTTAAATTTGTGAAAATGATTGAAAATATGATTGATTTGTGAGAACATCATTGAGTTTGACATTTGGATTAAGATTTGGCTAAGTCCATGGACATGTCAATATGGTTTAGGAAGGGTTTGATTTGATTTGGTTTGATTTAGTTTTTTGTGAATGTAGATTTGATTTATATTTAGTAATATGATTGAAGAATAAATTGATTGAGAAAATTAATTTATTTTGGATTGATTTGGATTATGATTTGCTAAGTCCATGATAGGTCATGGCTTGGAAGGGTTTCAAGTTTGGATTTGATCAAGGGCTTCCATCATTTGATTTTGGAATTTGAGTTTGGATTTGAATTTGAATTTGATGTTTGAATTAAACTTGAGATTTGGTTTGAGTAGTGAACTTAGATTGGATTTGGGTTGTTGGGTAAAATTATCAATCCTTAGGCATAACTATCATATGGTTAACCATTTTAGTTGAAGCTTATTATTTAATTATTTGAAGTATCTTGATGAAACTCTTAGTGTCTAGAAGACTCTTGGTCCTTAAAGATTGAAACTACACTCCAAAAGTGAAATGAGCCTTGCTCCATAGTGTTCAAGAGATAGATGATTGGAAGATCAGCCAAGTTTCACATTATAGACTTAGACATCTTTAACTCTTTGCTTGGGAGAATATGGATGCATGAGAACATAGTTCCATTTCTACATCAATATAAAGTTTGTGAGAGGTGGGATCATCACCATGTCAAAGGAGATCAATCCATTTATAGTTCAATGGTTATATGAGATGCGCACTAACTCCCTCAAAATCAACAAGTCTATTCCTGTGAACTTGTCCAAAGTTTAAAAAAAAAGAAAATGAAAAAGAAAAAGGAAAAGAAAGAGAAAAAGAAAAAGAAAAGAAAAGAAATGAAATAAATAGACTTGAGAAGTGGTGGTGATTTGATTCACCCATAGTTTGTTACTCATTTGGTTGAATAGATGACCACCTCCAAAACAGAGGAAGAAGGTTTGAGGCGGTCAGTGGTGGAAAACCTCATTATTGGCCATCCAATAGAAGATATGTCCTTTGAGTGCACTTGCTATCCATATAGAAATAAAATCTAGTTCATAGGATGAGTCATATGGTTAACACTAGTCTTCTCCAGATTCCAGAGGTCATACTTGAGCAGATAGCGATGAAGATGCTCAAAAGCAAAGCATAACTATCCAAGTATATGTGAAATAGTTAGGCATCGGGAACCTTAGTTCTAACCACATTCTCTCTCAAAAACAGAGGGTTTGGTAGTTAAAAGCCCTGTCATCCACATGTGAAGACTCAGAGGTTCTTTTTGGAAGCATCATCCTCAAGTCAATAAGTTGATATATAACTTTAGGATGATTAATATAAAGATTTAATAGAATTACCTTTTGATTGGTACTTGCCTTGTGTTCATAATTTAGTAAAGAAAGGGTTAATCCCACATACTTGATCAAAGCACAGGTGAGACTACTTCGAAAGAATATGTATGAACAAATGCAAAAGTTCTCAATCAAGATTGGGACTAGGATTCGGTATAGTGGGTTTGATGATGATTTAGTCATCACTCATTTGGAATGATAGGTTCTTTTAAAATCACATTAACTCATAGAGGGTGTGCTTAGAAAATTCATATGATTTAGGGTTTGAAGACAATGAAGAAGTTCAAAGAAGAGATCAAGTCAACCATCGACGAGCTCAAGGAAATCAACTTAAGAACTGAAGAATATCCACACTCTCGGCATACTCTAGTTCTTTGTTGAATCAAATTGAAACCAATAACGTAGTTAGACTATTAATTGAGTTTAAAGACTTCTTTGCATGGAGTTATGAAGACATGCATGGATTGGCTCTTGACGTAGTGATCCATAAACTAGCAATAGAGCCTACTGTTAATCCTGTCAAGTAAGCTCCTAGATGCATGCGATTAGACATAGAATAATAGGTCATTTATGAAGTAAAAAAACTGATCGATGTTGGCTTCATTCAGGAAGAAAAATATCCTACGTGGTTAGTTATCATCATCCTAGTCAAGAAAAATATTGGCCAAATTCACATATGCGTTTGTTTTAAGGATTTAAATAAGGCATGTCCAAGATGAATTTTACTAAATCCCGAGTGATGGTGGATATTGCCTCATCTCATCGCTTCTCTTTCATAGATGGCTCATGATATAACCAAATAAAGATGGTTAATAAAGATGAAAGAAACACTACTTTTAGAACCCCAATCAGAATATATTGCTATAAGATCATGCCTTTCAGCCTTAGAAATGCCGTTGCTACATACCAATGGGCTATGACTCAAATATTTGATGAAATCATTCATCATCAAGTCGAGTGCTATGTTGTTGATCTCATGGTCAAAAGTAGAGAAAAGGAAGATCATCTCTTTTACTTGAGAGTAGTTTTCAAATATTTAAGATAATTTAACCTCAAAATGAACCCCCAAAAGTATGCACTTAGAGTATCTTCAAAGAAATTCCTTGGGGTTATTGTCCGACACCAGAGAATCAAAATTGATCCGAAGAAGATCAAAATGATATTAGAAATGCAACCCCTAAAAGTTTAACTCAACTCAGATCATTCCAAGGGTTGCTGGCGTACCTAAGATGCTTTATATCCAACCTATCTGGAAGATATCAACCATTCTCGACACTTATTAAAAAGGATGCCAAGTTCAAGTGGGATGACATGTGTGAGCATGAGAATCAATTATCGATGATCTTAGTCTAGCCCATCTAGCCTCTCATACTTTACTTGTTGTGTTGATGACACCATTAGTGCTTTGTTGGCCCAAGCCAATGACAAATGGATGGAAAATGCACTACCTCAACCATCATCTAATCCCAAAGGATAATTATAGCCATTGAGAAGCATTACCTAATTTTCATCTTTGCATCCCAAAAGCTATAGTACTACATGCTTTCTCATAAGGTAAACTTAATCTCTAAAATCAATCTACTATAATATCTCATGACATGGATGACACTATCCAAATGGTTAGCATGATGGTCCATGATCCTCTCATTGTTTGACATTACCTTCGTACCCCTCTGTGCAGTGAAAGGATAAGTGCTAGTGGATTTCTTAGTAGCACACCTACTTCCTGCTGACTCTTTGCTTAGTGATGATCTCCCTGATGAACAAATCATGAACTTAGAGGACAACATTCCAGGGAGATTTATTTGATGGTGTGGCTTCTTCAAAGAGAGAGAATCACAATCTACTATTCCATGAAAAATAAGTTAGGAATAGTTCTCTTAACTCTGGACCGCAATGTGATAAGATTATCATATCATTTGTCCAATCCTTGCACCAACAATGAAGCTAAATATAAGGTACTAATTTCAAGTCTAGAGTTATCCCTTACTCTATGTATCCAGAACATCAACATATTCAAGGATACTCAACTAGTTATCAACCAAATAGTTATAAGCTATACCACAAGTACACCATGGGTTGTTAAATCCCAAGTTTACCATTTATAAGATTCCTCGAGGAGAATCAAAGCATTTGCTTTAGCCAAGCTTACCAAGGAGTTGGAATGTTCAGAAGATGAGTCCATATCAATAAAGATCCAAAATAGACAAGTCTTGACCTTTATTAATATTGAAATCATCAAAAATTACTCTCTTGAAGGGGAGCTTGCCATTGTCAAAAAGGTTAAGGAGCTAGATTGGAGACAACCATTAATGGGTTACCTAAATAAAGGCAAACTACCTTAAGAGAAGTCTCAAGCCCATTAGAAGAAGTAGAGAGTACTTTCATACACTCTCGTGGATGGTGTCTTATCTTGGCGCCTTCTATCATATGTGGTTACATTGTTTTACAAGCATAAAGACCATAAGATCATGATGAGGGTCATTGATTCATCTTAGCTACTTTTCCAAATGGGGGAAGGTGATTCCGCTCATGGAGGTCCCATCTCAATATATATTAGAGATATTCTACCATTAACTACCCGAGGGTAAAAGGCTTAGCAGAAGCTTTCAATAAATCTCTCATCCAAATATTGAAGAAGACACTCGATAACAACAAGGGACAGTGGCATGAGCATTTAGTTGAAGCCTTGTGGGCCTACCGTATGACATATAGAACTCAACTCAATCTACTAATTTTCCTTAATGTATGGGTAAGCATTCATTAGAAGTCCAACTCCCACCAAGAATATATGGGTAGCAAGATAATGAGAATAGAATGCCAAGTTGTAGTTAGAACAGTTCGAAGGTTTGGAGGAGAGACACCAACGGGCATGCCAAAATCTCAAGTTGTACAAAGCTAAAATGATTCAAGTTCAAAACAAATTGGTCTATCCTAGAGCTTTTCGAGTAAGAGAGCTTATTTTAGTTCAAAGGAGATCGATTGTTTTTCATCGTAAGATGGGAGGCAAGTTTGAACCACTTGGGAAGGCCCTTTTGCCATAGAGAAGGCCTACCAAAGAGGATTTCATCAGTTTATTAATCATAAGGGAGAGCACCCAATGCTTCCAAGCAATGGGCTCTACCTAAAGAAATATTATAAATTATGTATGAAAATAATTATCATCAATAAAAATTCCATTTCGAATTCAATCTCTTCCATGTTGAAAGTATTCTTATTTGTGAATCTGTCGTGATGTTTTTAGGGTAGGTGTATGGAAGTTGAGCAACATCCTATCCTTCATTGACACAACACAAACATATAAAACAAACACATATCTTTTCAGTCCCTCGGTTGAGATATCACCCCAATGACACTCACTCAGTTGCTGTCGACCAACATGCTACCCTACTAGTGTGTCACCCAACGGTCTTCTTTCTTTGAAGATGTAAGTCTACATTTTCTTTTCTTACTTGGCCACTACATGCATCTTAGTTTGGTAGGCCTTACTATTGGTAAGCTACCTCATGTTAGCTTCATTTAAAGGATGTGAGCCTATGCTTTTCTTGGATTATTAATTACCATCATTGAGTATATTTGAGGTTTAGGATAAGTCACCTAACTCCTTCCAGTCTAGTCCTTCCCAGTCCACAGTGTCTAGGTTAGACTTCATCTCCACCAATGACTATCCGATGATCAATTCAAAGTTGTAAGCCTACATGCTTTCTTTCCGATTGATCATTCACACGCACCTTATGGTTCTCACTATCGATGGATACACCACTCATGCTACGGATATAGGTTGGTTGGTTTGCATCTTGGATACACCACTCATGGCGATCTAAGTTTATGCTTTCCATTGAGTTGGCCTATTTATAGGCTTTTTTCTGGGGCTCGAATAACACCCCTATCTCCCTAGGAGCACTATATTTGGATCACTCCTTTAAATATTTGGACATTATCCAGTTACTTGTCATTTTCATTCCTTTCTAGTAGCCACCCTTATGGTTGGAGAATCTATCCTATGGATGTGCCAATTCTCCCTTGGTCTAGTAAATATGAGATAGTTCAAGGATGACATTACCCCTTCTCAGTGTGGTCCCTTACACACCACTAAGGTCCACACAAACAAATAAATAAAATATATATTCACTTATGGATTAGGAGGACCTTAGTGGTAACTTTTCCCAAGCTGGCATCCTATCTTTAGGGCAGTCTCAACAAAACTCCCTATGGAATCACCTAACTACTCTTGAGTTGATATAAGTCCCCTAGCATTCTTAGTCATCCTAAGTCGGGTTCTATTGTTGTGCTACCAATAGGTCACCCTGTTTGTTCCGCTAGAAGATGTAAGTGGATGCTTTTGTTGACCTCATTTTTTGGGATGAGCTCTCAACCCCTCTATCTTGGACATAAGACTTCTCTTGACTTTAAGAGTTCCTTACTCTTAAGACACATCTAGTGATTAGGTGGACACTCACTGCAAGACCTAGAAGAGTTAGCCATAAGAATAGGTCATGCCTTAGGTGTGTTAGGAAAATTTCTTACCCTTAGCTTAAATCATTCCTCAGTTTCCTTTATTCAAGTCAAACTCTAAATCAATTCTATTTGATTTCCTTCAAATCAAAATGAACTCCATATAATTGAAAACCCCTGATCAAAATCCATCAAAAAATTCCTAAGTCTAAATTTTGCTTAAGTCCTTAATCCTTCCATTAAGGAATTAACCAAAATCATGATTCAAACCTATTCAAACCATTGACATTTTCTCATAATTCATTTATATTCACATATATAAATGAAATATAAATTCAAATCAATCAAACTAAACTAAAAACTCCAAATCAATTCATGAAAATTTCTTAAGTCCCTTTAATTTTCTATTAAAGGACTTAGCCAAAATCAATCCTAAACCTTGATCAAACCTATTCAAATTCATGGGATTTTCTTAAAACATCCTTATATTCTCATATATAAATGAAATATAAATATAAATCAATAAAATCAAACCCATAAATTAAATTCCAAATTTAAAATCCTTTAAATTCCCTTTAATAGATTTAACCTAAATCATGATCAAACCATTTCAAATTCATGGGATTTCTTCAAAACTTATTTATATCCTCATTTATATTCTCATATATAAATGAAACATAAATATAAATCAATCAAATCCAATTCAAAAATTAAATTTCAATTTAAAAATTCCCTTAAATCCATTAAATTCCCTTCAAATTTAACCTTAATCATGATTAAACCACTTCAAATCCTTAAAATTTTCTCATGATCAATTTATATTCTCATTTATATTCACATATATAAATGAAAAAAATTGAAAAAATCAAAATCAATTCCAAAAATCAAACTCAAGTCTACTCAAAATCAAATCTATGCCTTTCAAGCCAAAATCTTGAACTTAGTCAAATCACTTTCAAATCAAGACAAACTATTGATTTTCTCTCATGGTTCAATCAATCCTATAATCATGAGCTCATATGTAAATCCAAACTTCATTCATTCAATCAAAACCTAATTAAAATCAAAGACCCTTTCATATCCTTCCTTTGAATATGAAATTTTCAAATGGATCTAAATCCATTTGACTTCAAACCACTTGTAAATGGATTTATATTTCAATCATAAGTCCATATACAAGATCAATCAACTTCAAATCAAGCTTTGATGAAGCATTTGATCCACTTAGCTCACTTGACCCAAAGTGACCTAAAGTACCTTATGAGCAACTTTTGATCCTAACCAAATTGGATTGAACCAAACTCATATATCCCTCTCCATGATCAACAATCATCATGGGATGATCAATCAACTAAATTGGGTCAAACCAAGTCAAACCTAAGGGTTGACCAAGTAAACAGTTAACCTAAAATGAAACCTTACATAACCAAATTCCACCATAGGACAAATTGATTGAAACAATTGATCTAAGTTCACTCATGACCTATGTTTGAACTTGAAAAATCCAACATTTGAGCCTAACCTAGCCTTTGACCCAAGTTGTTTGACCTAAAGGGTCAAAATGTGTCAAAACTTGATCTAAGCCAAATTGATTGGAACCAATGGGTCAAGTCTATCCCAAATCACTTATGTAACTTGACCAAAGCCTCAATTGGCCAACTAGACCCAACCCCCAATTGACCTTAGACCATGACCTAAAGGGGTCATGTTGAGCCAAAATTGAACTTAACCCAAATTGATTGGAAATAAGATACAAATCCACTCCATATGACTAACCTAACCTAAACCTACCCTTGACCTACCTCAAATAGGTCAAATGGGTCAAATAGGTCAACTTGACCCATTTGACCTAAGTGAAGTCATATGAGCCAAAACCAAATATATGGCAAATTGAATCAAACCAAAGCCACCGAAACATTTCGAATGGTCATATGAACTTGACCCAACCCTTGGTTTAACTCAATTTGACCTATTGGTCAACTTGACCATCGTTGACTCATTTTGACCTAAATGGGTCAACATGAGCCAAACCCTATCAAATGGATTTCAAATCCATTGTAACTTGACCAAACCTAGTTTCTCCACATGCTAACATGTCCAAAGTGAAAAAAAAAATAGCAAAATTGCTATCCTACCCTAGGCCATAGAACAAATTTTGGCCTAACCCATGGGTAATTTGGTCATACCCTCTTCACAATCACTTGAGGCTTTCCTAAAAGCTCAAGGGGACTTAGTGATGAGTGGTGCACCAACCCAATGGGTTTGGGTCGCCATTTGGTCCCCAAACCAAACCCCCAAGCTTAAAATTGAAATTTCAAACTCCCTCTTAAGCTCAAATTCACATGGGAAGTTGGCAACCCATTCCTTGGATCAAACCCACACTCAAAATAGATCAAACAACTTTCCCAATCTCATCAATTGATCAAAATAGCAAGACCATATGCCATCCGATTCTTCAAGGGGGATATACTCCCCTAATTCACTTCTATTTTCACACACAAGGTCGATTGAAGAATAGGAGGAGAGGAGATTGATCCTAAGCCTCCTAGAGCTCTTCCCATTTTCTTCTTCTCAGATTTTGAATAGTGAAAAGTAAGGGAGGTATATTGAATTGCCAACTTCTTCTATGCTTGATTTCCTCCCAATTGCTCCTACACACTTCTTCTAATGACCAATCTGAGATCACTCAAGCTTCCATTGGAGTTCCCATAGCAAGGAAGGAGCAATTGGATCAAACATGATCTTTTAAGTGGTGTTGGTCCATAGAGCAAGCTCAATCCCAAGGCCTAAGAATTTCACAGCTTCATCTCCACTAGAAGAAGCTACCTCATGATCTCGAGCACCTGATCACCTGATGAGGTATGAAATTTTTCGATCACTAAACTCAGTGTGGTGTGGAGCTTTGTGAAAGAAATTTTCACCTCATCAAATTTTGATCGTTGAATTTGCCTCTCTCTATCTCTAGATGGTGTGGGTTGATTTTGGTTTGATTCCATCCTAGATCAAGCTTGGATCTTCTTCTTGATCATGGAGGGTCTGTGTTGATCAAGGGAAAGAACTTGGTTCATCTCACCATCCATTGCATTTTAGATGGACATAAGATTATTTAGCAGTTTAGTTATATGTTTATCTTTATAAAAACGGTGAATCCTTAGTCGTCGATCTTTGATCGATGATCGAATATAAGCGTGCCGCGCCACCACCATTTGGGATGTGACATTTAAGCTACCTCATGTGATGCATGTAAAGGCACTGCTCCACCATCGCATGGGCTAGGGATTACTTAGGGATAATTAAAAATTCTTAATTAATTCTAATTAATCCATGGATATTCAAAAAAGCATAAATCTTAATACAAAATTTATAAAAAACATAAAATTAAATTCTAAAGATAGATAATTAAACCTAGAACATTTTAAAATTAATTTTGATGAGTTTTGAATTAGGATTTTCTCAAAATTTGGGTTTTATTATAAAGTTTATTTTGCTAATTACTCTTTGATTAGGCCTTTTATTAATCCCAAATTTCTTGGGTATGTTTTAGGATGACTCTCTCTAATTTTCTTGGGATTTATTGAAGGCTTGATTAGAGTAATTTGCATGTGGTTTCCTTAATTACCCTTCTCATGTAATTAAGCATAATTAGGTATGATGGTTTACCTTTGATTAGGGTTGATTAAGGTTCAGATCCAAAGTAGAGGTTTATGGAATAATTTTGGGGCATTTCCCCTAAGCTATTCCCTAAACCCTCTCTTCTCTCTTTAATCTCCTCATATATTTATCCCCTTAATCAATTTTCTAAAAATTCTAAAAAGTTCCAAAACTTAATTAATCTACCTTGGGTTGATGCTTAGGTGTTTAATAGCATAAGTTAAATCAAAGAAATGAAAACATAATTCATAAGTATGAAATGGTGTTTTAAAATTACTTAAGCTAACCCCTTAGCTTAATTAACTTTTAATTATGAGCCAAATTGCATTAGGCCTTTTCATTATTAGGTGCATTGAAATTTAAATTCTTGTGGATTTTATGTCATCTCATTAGCTCATAATTATTTAGTTAATTCTTCTAAGGTGGTGTAGGTAAGGGTTAATTAAGTTGCTTAATTCATACCTTAACCTAATCAATGCATACATAAAAATGGATCTAATTATTTAATAATTAAACAAAAATATAAAAAATGTGTGGAATGTGTTAGGAACAATAAACTCATATCACCTTTTCAAAATTAAATCAAACTTCAAACTAAACAAAAACAAAAAATCACTTTGAAATTATTCCTTTATTTTATTTTTTCTTTATGAAATTCACTTTGATTTATTCTAAATTCTAGAATGTTTGATTTAAGTGAAGTGAGTTTGTTTACATGCTTTCATTACTTTGAATCTTTCCAACATGTTAAGTTGTATGCCATGTGATTTCATCATTCATAATTTCATGTTTCAAATTTTAAAATGAAATTGTTTACTTTATGTCAAATGTGCATGTGTTGGCTAAAATAAAATATGAGTGGCTATTATCACTACTAAATCCAAATTATTTTCAAAACTTATAAATGAAATATCAAATCTAAAAAGTATGCTACTATATACTTTAATTATAAGCATGTGAAATATTATAAAGGTATGCTTAGTATAGGTTTCTTTCTCTCTATGTTGGTATAGTTTTGAATAGAATTTGGTGAGATATAAGGTTCATTTGAAAAGGACCTAAACTCACCTAATTCATATCCTATTCATCCCTATGCTACCATCTAAGAAGGGTTACCTACTTACAAACATAAATTGCATAAACAAAATAAATCTATTAAACAACTTTTGCATCTTCCTTTTCTATTTCATTTCTTTTTTATATATGTTTGTATTTATGGAAAGTGGTATATTAGTCTATACAACCCAGGTTGTGAGGCTTTAAAGTAAGTAGGTCTTGTACCTTACACCTGTTAACAATGGCACTTTACTCACTTATGCCTTTCTTACTTTCATGTATGTATGTGAAATTTTGGATAAGGAAAACCTTTTCTACTTAAGAAAAATCATGCATTCAACTTCTAAATTTTCTTAAATGGATTACCTAGCATCATAAAGTATGTTACTCTCATTTGCTGTATATATATGTTAAGGTCCATCCATATGCATGTTATATATATATATATATATATATATATATATATATATATATATATATATATATATATATATATATGAAGTAATGTGTGTATGTGAATTTTGATTCATTTTATTTAATCTTAAAATGCCTTTCTCTTTGAATAGGTTTGTTTAGGGTTTATCTAAACTGAGGATTGATTAAAAGATGTAATCAAAACATTCACCAAATGAAACTAAAATATGAACCCACTTTAGAAAATTACTTAAGGTTAGGGAAGGAAGAGAAGTTCTCTTCTTTCCTCTCTTCATAACTTAGTAATTAATTATAGGTTTCAGTTAAACCAAATTAAAACATGAAATAAAATCAACCCAAAACACTTAAACAACTTAAATGAAACCCTCTCTATGTTGAACATGTCCTTCACACTTAGAAAATTTGAACCTAAAGCCATAGCTAAGCATACCACACAAACCTTCAAAGACACACATTAGCCTAAGTCACCTCTAGGTTAGTGGCATGGTTTGATGTTATGTTTTATTTTGTGATATATTTTTTAGAATGGATGTTAGGGTGTATGCTCATAGAATGAATGGTAGGAGTCTAACTATTCTTTTCTGCAGGGGATTGTGCTTAAGGGGTGCTATCATAAATAAAAATATAAATGCTTTTGCTTGTAGATGCACTATACCCCTAAGCATAATATATAGGTTAGGTGAACTTTGTCACCCATGTGTGGGGTGATAAGTATAATTTACATTCTTGGGATTGGTGTGGTGTGTTTTAGGTAATATTTATTTATTTTGCGGTGTTGTTAGATTTCCAGCTTTTCCTTTTCATGTAAAAATTTGTATAATTATGATTTTGGAATGATTTGTTATGTGGATTAGGATGAGCATTGGTCATAAGATCTTATCTTATGCACCATATGAAGCATAGAGAATCTGCCATCCAACCATCCAAAGAATGAACCAAAGAAGAAAAGAAAAGAAGAAAGAAAAATAATGCTTGAAGACTCCCATAACAATGAATTCCTTTGCTTAATTATAATTTAATTCATTTGTAATCTAGGTTGTATAAGGGTAGAGCTCGACTACCCCTATTTTATATTTTTTGGTTTGTACAGTGGTGCCCGACCACAACAATCATTTATTCTTTTTACAATTAGATATATAAATTGCTTGATGATTTGTTTAGCTTTTGCATTAAGTGGCATGATTTTCCTAGATTCTTCCTTGCTTTATGTATGGCCTGGATGTGATTAGGCTCTTTAGGGAAAATAAATCTTTTACCCAACTTAACAATTCAAATTCAAATTAAGCAACTCATAACCTCACCTAAAGCTTAGTTTTAAAATCAAGATAAAAGAATTAGCAACCCCTTAGCTAGATGAGCATTTATTTATAATATCATTCACAAATGCATATTATTTCACTCTTGATTGGAGGGCTTCCACTTTAACAAGAGAACTTGACTTGACCTTTGAGAGCCATGGTGGAAACTCACATCATCCCTTCTCACTGATTTTGGCCAATAATCTTCTTTCTCATGCATTAGTCATAAAAATCCTATTAGCTTGAGTCAAAATATTTTTCCAAAATAAAAATAAAATAAAATTTGAATTGCATTAGATTTATGTCATTTGAAGCATGTCCCTTTACATGATCTAGTCTCTTTAGGGAGTGAGTTTAAGGACTTAGTCTCTTTCTAAATAATAATAGCCTAGCTATCTTGCGTAAGCATAAAGACTTGCCTGCATGAATTTAAAATCATAGGAGGAGTTAGTTGGTGGCCACCCCGAGGTAGTTGTAAGTCCAAGCCATCGGGTGGTTTGACCTCTCTTGTGGAGGCAAAAAAATTACCCATTTTTCACTTTAGATTTAGGTTTGCTTTAGGCCCTCATCAAAGCTCCCTAGATTTAGGTTTTGAGGTTGCTTCTCCCCTTTGCAGGCCATAAACATAATTCCTCACTTCCTAGGCATTTCCTTAATCTTTTGTTAAGGAATCTTAAGTCCTAAAATTCTAATGAAAAATTTAATGTAAATAATCTAAATCAATTTCAAAAATTTATAGCCCAATTATAGATAGTCTGAGATGCTCACTTGGTTTCCTAGCATCGTGGGCATCTCCTACTTATCTTCCATTATGGCTTTAATATAAAAATCCCTCTTTTGATCAATCCCATTTTGATCTTCAAACATAAACCAATCGATTGATAGTCTTTTATTATTGGAATCTTCAAAGACAATGATCATTTACCTTAATCGAGAGTTTGCCTAAGGGATCCCATCCTTTAAGATGTAATTAACTATGAAGGCTTGCCCTTTTAGGGAATTTAATGAACTTGGTTTAAAATAAACCCTACTTAACTTTTCCATATAAAGTAGGGGAAGAATCTCTGGTACATATGCAACCCATCATCCTTAGGAGTCCTTATTGAGGTGATTAGGTCTGTTAAAGGGTAGTACTTTCTATCTTTCGAGATAGTACACTATTTTCTTGATGACATACCTGATCACCTGAATAAGTACATCTCCGAATCTACGTGGCATCTTACCAAGATGAATTTCTATAGGTCTCTTCTTTTCTTTCTCCTAGATTTGAAGGTGACTCCCAATAAGAATTTATTCACCAATAAATTTTTTCGACTCCACTGGGATGGTTCCTCTCTCCATCTTTGGTAAATGATCATTATCTTTGAGTATCAATAGTGGGTTTGTACTTTGGTATGAATCCAAGACTATCCTTCTTTTCATTGGCACTTAGCTCATTTCATTCTTGAGTTAAGTTAGCCAACATCTTTAGGTTTTAGGACCACATTCCTTGTTGGTCTTCAAACCCCCATTGGTTCCTCCAATGGGTAAAATGAAGAAGATCTAAATAAATAAAAAGAAAACATCTTTAAGACTTCTTGATTATCATTTTCATGATAAACAAAGGTTCATCCTAAAATAATAAATCTTCCACAAAGAACTTTACCTTTCCAAAATTGCACTTAATAAAATATTTTTCACAAAATTTCTTCACCATAATTTACCAATTGACATAATTGTTACATGTTCCAAAAGCACAAATGAACATCTTCTTTCTTTAATAAAGATTTCATTTTCAAAATAAAAATGAACAATCATTTTTTCCAAAAAATCATAATCATAATCATAAAGTTTTCAAAAGCACACATGAATCTTTCTATTTGCATACATTCACACTTATTGAATGGAAAGTTCATTTGTAAACAAAAAAAAAATTTTTTTAAAAAGAAACATACATGAATACCTTCATTTAATATACTCCAATTTATTAAATGAAGATTTCATTCCCAACTAAAAATAAAATATCATTTAGGAAATCCCACTTAAACATATCCCACATATGTTTTAAGTTGGAATTCCTCCCTTTTCAAAAAAAAAAAAAAAAAAGAAAAAAACAAAATTTCATACTTCAAAAATAAAATTGATCTCCATTCTACATACCTAAATTTGTTGAATGGAGGCCCTCTTTTCAAAACATTAAAATCATCAATCATATTTCAAAAAAAAAATTTTAAAAATATTTGGAACTTCATTTAACATATCCAAATTTATCGAGTGAAGTCTCCAAATTTTAAATCCAAAAATTTTCTAAACACATTTTGGAACCTCAGTTAACATAATCTAATTTGCTAAGTAAAGTTTCCAAATCCAAAATCAAAATCAACAATAATATTTCAAAAATATTTCAAAATATATTTGAAATTTGATTTAGCATAATCAAATTTTCTAAGTAAAGTTTCCAAATCAAAAATCAAAATCAATAATCATAACTCAAAAAATTTTCAAAACCCATTTGGAATTTCATTTAACATAATCAAATTTGCTAAGTAAAGTTTCGAAATCCAAAATCAAAATCAACAATTATATTTCAAAAATATTTCAAAATACATTTGGAATTTCATTTAGCATAATCAAATTTGCTAAGTAAAGTTTCCAAATCTAGAATCAAAATCAATAACCATATTTCAAAAAATTTCAAAACACATTTGGAATTTTACTTAGCATAATCAAATTTGCTAAGTGAAGTTTCTAAATCCAAAACCAAAATCAACAATCATATTTCAAAAAAATTTCAAACATACATTTGGAACCTCACATAGCATAATCAAATTTTTTTAGGTGAAGTTTCCAAATCCAAAATCAAAATCAACAATTATATTTCAAAAAAATTTCAAACATACATTTGGAACCTCACTTAGCATAATCAAATTTGCTAAGTAAAGTTTCCAAATTGAAAATCAAAATCAACAATCATATTTCAAAATTTGCTAAACACATTTGGAACCTCCTTAACATACCCAAATTTGTTAAGTGACTCAAATCCCAAAATTCAAAATTTTTCAAAAACATTTGAATTTCACTTTATATAATCAAATTTAAGTAAAGTTTCCAAATCCAAAATCAAAATCGACAATCATATCTCAAAATTTTCAAAAAATTTGGAACTTTATTTAACATATTTGTTAAGTAAAGCTTCCAAATCAAAATCAAAATTTTCAAACACCTTTTGGAACTTCTTCCCTTAGCATACCAAATTTCTTAAAGAGAAGTTTCCATTTTTCATAATCAAAATTGAAATCAAAATTTTTAACACAACATTTGGAATTTCATTTAGCATACTCAAATTTGCTAAGTGAAATTTTCATTTCATAAAACCAAGTGGGACTTCATCTTTAGCATACCAAATTTACTAAAGTTGAATCTCTACTTTCAAAACACTTCAAATAAAACAAAACACTTAGAATTCCCTTATAACAAATTTGCTAAGGATCCTACCCTTTTAAAAATAAAAAATTTCAAAAAATGAAACACTTAGGATTTTCTTAGCATACTTAAATTTGCTAAGAATCCTATTTTCAAAAATTAAACAAAACACACTTAGATTCTTCACTAAGCATACTTAAATTTGCTAAGTAATAATTCTAAATTTTTCCAAAATAATCAAACACAAACAAAATCATTTTGACCCTTACTTTAACATACCCAAATTTGTTAAAGGAAAGGGTCCTCAAAATCACAAAATTCAAATTCAAAACATAAATGAACCCATGAAAGCATCCTATCAAAAAATTTGAATCCATATTTCAACATACCTAAATTTTTTGAAGTTTGGATTCATATTAAAATTCTTCTTTCAATCAATCTCTTCAAATCTATTTGAACCCCACTTAACGTTTCCAAGTTGTTGGATGTGGGTTCAAATTTTTAAAATTCAAAATTCAAAATCTATGGAGACAAAAAACTGATACAAGTTCATTTCTCATTGCAGATTCTTTTAGTTAATGCAATTATTGGTCTATAGTTGTGCAAATGGCTAGTTCTCAAAATTTGTCTTTACTTTCCCTCATGGTATGGATCTAGCTTTAGAAGTGACTTCCCTCATTTGGACCATACTTGATCCACTTTGGTGGATTTGGGGGATCACTTGTGAGGGCATTCCCTCACCTCAACAAGAAGAAGGTGATCGGCAGTTGATCATCGATAGATTTACCATCTAATTGATGTCTCTCCTCAAGAGGAAAGCTATGGTAGTACCATAGACTTATTCTATTCAGTAGTGCAGAGTTCCATTTGCAGTTCATCCTAGAGTTACCCTTGTTGCACTAGTGTAGGCTTGCACCCTACCATCTGTACCCTCCAGGGGTAAGGCTCCTTTAAATTTAGGGCTTGCCTCCCTGACATTTGAGTATGGGTCTAGCTCACACTCCTCCCATCTTACCTGTACACAGTGGAGGAACAAGAACCATATGGTCAAATGGTTCCACACTCAAATAGCCAGAGAGCTAGTGGTAGCAGCTCAATTAGCCATGGACGAGTCTCCCATGATCACTTCACCACTTTGAAAACTATTTCATCCTCTCTGGATCAGACAGAGATGCAGGAGGATCGTTCATCATCTCCTCCAATGGTGCACTTGTAACCAGAAGTTTCTAGGAGTAGGAGGTCCACATCGGCCTCCATTTTACTATGCGGTGGTGAGCATACTGACACTCAAGTATGGTACCTTCAACCTTGATCCCATTATCCCCACACGTAGAGGATTTTCAAGAGGCCCGTGAGGCCCATCACACATTACTAGAGAGCGATGGAGGTTCATTGTTAGTTTACTTTGGTTGATTTTCATTTCGACCATACGATATTTTCCTCACGGGACCACCACCATAGGAGGGGTATGCAGTGAGAGTGGTGAGTCTCCACCCCATTTCTACCCCCCTGTCATCGGTGTAGGTTTCAGCATCTCCCATTCCATCTAAGGCCATGAAGGCTGCACGGGGAAAAATGTACCCCATTGGTGATTTAGCTATGGCCAAGGGATCCTACCCCTCCTACACCACCCATTATCATAGAAAGCTCTCTCCTTCGACCTTAGTGGTGTGTGAAGGAGTGGCACCCAGCATCATGGTTCCTTCACCAACTCTGCATACAACAGATATGAAAATGGTGGCATCAGATATTCCAGATGATAGTTTAGTTACCGCAATAGTAGAGGATCATCCTAGGATTATTACCCTTATTACATCTAGTATTAGTCAGGAGTATCATTCTTCTAGTGAGTACAATTTGCACAGGATTGACTCCCCAATTATAGGTAAGGTCCGGTGCCTCTCAATGCATGATAGCGATCACACTGGTAAGCCCAAACTATTTGTACCTATTGAGTTAGATCAATCCTTAGATGAGATAGTTGAACACTATGTTATGGAGAAGAAAAAGATCGTAGGGTATGCTTGGTTCAATGAAGAGAGAGTTAGCTTCGATCCTAATAAAGATGACTTGATGGGGGATTCAGCTAGGATATGTATGGTTGATATTAGAGGATCTCTTCTTAGGGATCAATAGGCCATGGAAGATGATGAGATTGATTAAGGAGATAGCGCAGAATTAGCCCATCACCTTCGACAGTAGTTAAGGTAGAAAGATGAGCAAATTGATAAGATGGCACAACAGTTACAGGACTTGTTAGCAACAGTGCCAGTGCTTCAGAAATAAGCCCCTCTAGTTCATCCTAGTACAGTCGATTTCAGTTAGCCTAATCTAGTGCATGTCTTAGGCCTAGTTAAGACTCTACCTCTTATTGAGAAAGGTAGCATTAGCCTGTATCAGAAGGTAGTGGATAGTATGTCCATACATGAAACTGATCTAAAATCCATGGTTAAGTAAGAGGTGAAGGAAGCTTTGGCTCAAGCCCAGGGAGGGTCAGTAGTTTCAAAGGGTAGACTCTGCCTAGAGGAATTTGATGCTATCCTATATCCCAAGGGTTTCATGCCTCCTTCCTTCAAGAGCTTCGATGGCAGTGGTAACCTGAGGTAGCATATAGCTCACTTCAGGGCCAGTTATTGCAATGCAGGTGGCAGTGATGCTTTACTCTTTAGACTCTTTGTAAGTAGCCTAGCTAGTATTGCTTTTGATTGGTATGTTAAATTTCCCAATGGTTCAATAAAGACATTTGCTGAGATAGAGCAGCTCTGCATCAAGAGATTTGCTAGAGCTCAAGAAAGGGTTACTGTAGGTGATCTCGTTATATCCCAACAGCACTGCTGTGAGTCACTTATTGACTATATTCTTTGATGGCATAACCTGGGTATGAAGTGTGAACCTTAGCTGTCTGAACAACATGCCATTGAGATTCTCTTGAAGAATATCCATGGCCCAGTCACCTTCATGCTTAAGGGCTTCACTATCAAGACATTTGAGAAGCTAATCAACAAGGTGGCTAGTCTACAAGGAGAGGCCAAACAGCTGCCTTTTCTAGATTAGTTGCTTAAGCATAAATCCCAAAAGGATTATAAGGGGAGCGACCCAGAGATTAGTTTAGAGACCTCGAGCCTCCACCTCCTTTGCCACCACCGAGGTAGCCATACCCACCATAGCCTCCATGGCTAGCATACCATCCCTTACCACTAACCCTGACATATCCATTGCTAGGTAGCTATGGTCCACCTACTCTTCTGGATAAGTTAAACAAACCTTAACATTTTAAGAGGGAGGTAATTAAGAAATTCTTTATGAATATCTTAAGGAAACATGATTTTCAGCTACCTGAGCTTAGGAGACCGAAAGAAGTAGGTAAAAGTTATGATCCAAACTTTTTCCCTTACCACCGTATGCTAGGCCAAGTTTTGAAGGATTGCTTGACATTCAAGGATTCGCTTGAACATAGCTTCAAGACCGGTGTTGTAGTTATCCCAAAGGAATACCTTGTAGAACAACCTTCTAGTTCCATTAGGGTAATCCTTGGGGATACAAGTGATCCTACAAAAACTAAAGAAGGTTGGGACATTTCTTTGTCCAAATTCTATAAGAAAATAAATCAAATGATCAAGAAGCTTTCCTTACAAATGTCTGAGTAAAATCAAACCTTCAACACTAAAGAAGGTTTGCAAGTTGCCAGTGCCAACTCTAGGAAAGTGGTAGCTCAGCAGCATGTGTCAGCCTGAGATAGCCCTTTAGCTCAGCCACTGACCGTGTCTAGCCTTCAGCCTTCAATTATAGCTTCCACACCAATGACTTCTTCCATTTTAGGTAGCTCTTCTATTTTTTCTACTAGTAGAACTCTTGTATCAATGGATAAGGGCATCAAATCCCTTACTGCACTCACTCTACTTGACTTCTACTTTGTACCCACAAATAATTTCAAGAAATTGAAAAATAAAGCTGATTTAAATTACATCTGTGTCTCATCTAATGAGTTTCCTTCTTCTATTCTTAAAAATAACTCTTCAAGTTTGATTAACTATAATAATTTTGATCTTCCTCTTTCTAATTTAGAGTTTCACTTTCCAACTCTAAATACTGTGGGTACACCTCTTAAGATAGACATGGAATCAGCTGATTTTGAGAATCCCATAGGAGAAGCTGTAGGTGAGCCTAAAGTGCAGGTAGAACTTGGCACCACCTTGCCTCAAGAGATTACCGAAGTCAACCTCCACAATGGGAAGGTTCTACCTCCAAGGGTAGCACCTCTAGATAGAGGGAAATAAGTCATTGGTATTAAAGATCAAAAAGCCCTTTCACAAGATGCTCCACTCTTGGTTATGCTTGTGGAAGACCAGCCAAAAGTGGACTACAATGTCCTTTATCATCTAATAAAGTTGACATCTAAGCTAAGCATATATGATGTCCTCATCTTATGCAATGAGATGAGGGAATCAATAATCAAGGCTCTCCTTGATCCTGAAAGATGCTTAGCTCAGCTGATCGCTATAGGTGAGGAAGCACATTATGCAAAAGAAGCACAATGGATCACCTTCATGATGAAAACTTCTCTTGGGGACTTGGAGCACAACCCTTTACATCATGACATGGACATGTTCAGACTCACTAGGTTCTCATGGATTGGCATGTCGTATTATGAGTTTAATGACCCTTGCTTACTTGAAGATAGACATCTCTGCACTCTGAGGAGATAAGATGATGTTGAGAGGATTCAATGATCAAGGTGAGCGTGCTTTAGGTTCTATAGTGATACCATTAGAGATCAGTGATTGGAAGACTGAAGCAAAGTTCTACATCATTGATTCAAATACTTCATTCACTGCTTTTCTTGGTAGGTCTGGGATACATTAGAATAAGATCATTCCATCCTTCCTTCATCAGTGCATCAAGTTTAGAAAAGATGGAATTGAGTACCGTGTCCATAGGGATGAAAAGCCATTTTCAATTAGAAAGGTTGAGATCTATGAAGATGTTCCTTACTATCTTCCTCAAAATACCCTTTTTTATGAACTTGGAAAAAATTTAAATGCAAATGCAAAATCAAAAGAAAATGAAGTAAAAGAAAAGATAAAAGAAAAAGAAAAGAAAAAGAAAAGTCCTAGCACACAAGTAAGGGGAAATGAAGAAGAAGAGGATCCGTATATCATATTCCACCCACAGTTCATTCCATCATATGGACATGTGGGCAAAATGGCTCAACTTCCACCAGGTAGAGGCATAGGTAGAAATAGAGACAGTTCTAGAGGTGGGAGACCCCCTTGTTGGCCTTCAGCCAATAGAGGTCGTGTTCCAGTTCATAAGAGTACCCTTACTATTCACATAGACTTGGAATTTAGCTTAGAGGATGAATATAATGTGATTAGTATACCAGCCAACCCCTCTCAATGGGTTCCATTGGAGGTGACTTTTGATCCAGCCAGAGACAAAGACCATGCCTCCAAGAAAAGCAAAGTATTCAAATTTGGTTTATGTGAAACTATCAGGTGAGTTGGGAACCTTAGCTCTAACCTCACTTACATCTCAGAAAGTTGAAGGTTTAGTAGTTAAGGAAGTCATTAAGTCTTCCAGTGACATGAAGTAGAAGGGGTTCTTTTGGGGTTCATCATCCTCAAGTCTAGAGCTCAATGTAGGACTTGAGGAAGATACTTTTAAAGAATTAATGGAATTACCTTTTGGCTTTTACTCACCTTGTGTTCAAAATCTTATACATAAAGGTTTAGTTCCTCACACTTGGTCCAAGCATAGGTCAGAATACTTTAAAGCTATGGAACAATATAAGGAAGCATAATCAAGAAGGGACTAGGATTGGCATAGTGGGTCCGATGATGAAGATTATTGCCTAGTTGTTACCACCTATTTGGAGTCTGATAGGTTCTTCTTACACATCCCCAACTCTTATTAGAGTGTGTGTTTAGAAACTTTAGATGATCTAGATAATCTCCAAGTCAATGAGGCACCACCAAAATTTGAAGAGGAGATTCATTCAATAATCGACAAGCTTAAAGAAATCAACCTTGGGATAGAAGAAAACCCTCGCCCTACATACATCAGTTCATTGCTTCATGAAGAAGAAACTAATGACTTGGTTAGTCTATTGACTTATTTTAAAGACTGCTTCATATGGAGTTATGAGGAAATGCCCAGATTATCTCCTGACATAGTAGTCCACATGTTAGCAATAGATCCTATCGTTACCCCTATTAAGCAAGCACCTAATGATTAGAAGTTGAACAACATGTCATTTGAAGTCAAGAAATTGATCGATGCTGGTTTCATCAGGGAAGAAAAATATCCTACCTGGTTAGCTAGTGTCATCCCAATTAAGAAGAAGAATGGCCAAATTTGCATTTGCATCAATTTTAGATACTTAAATAAGGCATGTCCTAAGGATGAGTTTCCACTTCCTATACCAGAATTAATGGTGGACATTGCTCATCTCATGCAGTCTTCTCTTGCATGGATGGGTCATCTGGCTATAACCAAATTAAGATGTCTTCTGAAGATGAAAGAAACACTGCTTTTCGAACCCTAATTAGAATTTTCTATTATAGGGTCATGCCTTTCAGCCTTGAAAATATTGGTGCTACATACATACGGGACATGACTCAGATCTTCAATAAGCTCATCCATCATCAGGTTGAGTTCTATGTTGATGATTTAGTAGTTAAGAGTTTAGAAAAGGAAGACCATCTCTTTGACTTGAGAGTAGTTTTGAATGGTTAAGATAATATAACCTCAGATGAATCCACGAGTGTGCATTGATCTTGGAAATTCTTGGGTTTATTGTTCAACATCCGGGAATAGAAATAGATCCTAAAAGGATTAAAGCTATCTTAGAAATGGCACCTCTTAAGATTTTAATTTAACTCAGATCCTTTCAAAGTGGCTGGCATATCTAAGATTCTTTATCTCAAACCAATCTGGGAGATGCAAGCCATTATCAGCACTCATCAAAAGGATGCCAAGTTCAAGTGGGATGATAAGTGTTAGCATGCCTTCAAAGACATCAAAGAGTACTTGGTGAAGTCCCTCTAGCGCCCTATCCGGGTAGCCACGATCCTTTATACTTGCATTGGATGACTCTCTCGACACTTTGGCCCAAGCCAATGATGATGAAGGAAGAGTCTACTACCTCATCATCATCCCCTCGAACTATCACAAGAAAATATTGCCTAGCTTTGATCTCTTTGCATATCGGTTACACTACATGCTTTCTCATAAGGTGAACTTGATCTCTCAAACCAATCCACTGTACCTCATGACATGGCCAATACTTTAGACATTTGGCTCGGTCCATGATACTCTTGCGGTTGATAAATACATGCTTTCTCATAAGGTGAACTTGATCTCTCAAACCAATCCATTACAGTATCTCATGACATGGCCAATACTTTCTAGACATTTGGCTCACTGGTCCATTATACTCTTGCAGTTTGATATCACATTTCTACCCTGACATGCAGTAAATGAACAGAAACTAGCAAATTTCTTAGCAACATACCCACTTCCTACTTATTCTTCACTTAGTGATGATCTCCCCGATGAACAAATCATGAACTTATGGGAGGCCGACAACCACCGATGGGAGATATATTTTGATGGTGCTACTTTTTTTTCTTAAAGGTAAAGCACCATGATCTATTCCAAAGAAAGGCAAGGGTAGGAATAGTTCTTCTAACTCTAAACCATGATGTGATGAGATTCTCATACTATCTTTCCAACCCCTGCACCAACAATGAAGTCGAGTATGAGGCTTTGATTGTCAATTTGGAGTTAGCCATCACTATCAATGTCAAGAGCATCAACATCTTTGGGGATTCTCTATTGGTCATCAACTAGTGTCCTACCAGGTTCTCAAACCCAAGCTTCGTCATTACTATGAGTATACCATGAAGCTGTTATACTAGATTCTTGAAGTCACCATCTATAAGGTTCCCCGAGTAGAGAATGTAGTAGTAGATGCTTTGGAAAAACTTGCCAAAGAACTGGCATGTCCGGAAGATGAGTTCATTTCAATAAGAGGTCCAAAATAGACAGGTTCTATCCCTTATGGATGCTAAACTCATTGAGAGAATTTCTCTTGAAGAGGAGGTTATCATTGCCAAAATGGACAAGTAGCTAGATTGGAGGCAACCATTCATAGATTACTTGAACACTGGCAAATTACCTCAAGAGAAATCACAAGCCCATCAGGTAAAACAGAGAGCACTTTCCTACGCTCTTGTTGATGGCACCTTATACCGATGGTTCATTGACCAAATGTGGTTATGTTATTTAAACAAACATGAAGCCCATGGCATTATAACCAATGTACATTTAGGTCTATATGGAGCACATCAATCCGGTCTGAAGATGAAGATGAAGATTAAAAGACTTGGATACTACTGGCCTTCTATGATTACAGATTGCATGGATGTAGCTAGGAGGTGGTATCGGTCTTCGTACGGTGTGGTCCTCCACCAACCACCCAACATTTTACACCCTACATTGGTTTCATGGCCATTTGTGTGTTGGGGTACCGATATTGTAGGTTCGATCGATCCTCCTTCTTCCAAGGGTCATCGATTCATCTTAGCTATTATTGGCTACTTTTCCAAGTGGGCGAAAGCCATCCCACTCAGAGAAGTCACAACTCACCATGTGCTTCAATTTTTAAGGAACCATATCGTATATAGGTTCGGGGTGCCTCGATGTATTATATCCGATAATGATATTGCATTTAAAAGCACTAACATCAATAACTTCACTAGAAGACATGGTATAGATTGGAGATACTCCATCATCTACTACCCTAGTGCTAATGGTTCAGTAGAAGAATTCAACAAAACTCTCATCCAGATACTGAAGAAAACTCTTGAAGATAACAAATGACAGTGGAATGAGCAGTTGGTTGAAGTCTTGTGAACGCACCATATACCAAACTCAACTCTACCCCATTTTCCTTAGTGTATGGGTCCAAAGCCATTCTTCCTTTAAAAGTTTAACTCCCATCACTAAGGATAGGATTAGGTACCAAAATCACTACAGAGCAAAATGCAAAGTTACAGTTAAAAGAGCTCGAAGCTTTGGAGGAGAGTCACCTACGGGCCTGCCAAAACCTTGAGTTGTACAAGGCCAAAATGATTCAAGCTCACAACAAGCTGGTTTGCCCTAGGTCTTTCTAAGTAGGAGAACTTGTGTTAGTCCTAAGGAGACCAATTGTTGCCCATCAAAAGATGGGAGGCAAGTTTGAACCCACTTGGGAAGGCCCTATGTCATAGAGAAGGCCTACCAAGGAGGATCTTATCAACTTATTGATTGTAAAGGAGAACACTCAATGCTTCCAATTAATGGGCTCTATCTAAAGAAATATTACCCATGAAATAAATCTTGTTTGAAAATAATTATTAATAAAAAGAACAAAAATGATTCCATTCATCAAATCTTCTCTTCTTTCAAAGTGTTGTTTGCTTGTCTTTCGAATCCACCATGACGTGTTTAGGGTAGGTGTAAGAGTCCCCTAGTGGCATCCTATACCTCTTTCACAACACAAACACAATCTCTTGATGCTAATAGAATAGGTGTAAGAAAAATTGAGAGGCATCCTATTTTGATTAGCATAACTAAGTCAGGTGTGAGAGAACCCAAGTGGCATCCTTTCTTAGTGGGAATTCTTGTTGCCATCCGTGGCATAATTGCATAATTCCTAAGCATGTTTTAAGGTAGGTGTAAGAGTCCCCCAGAGGCATCCTATTCCTTTTAGCACATGCATAACAACAAACATAAATCCTTTATCTTGAGCTATTCTGATATGGGAGCAAGCCCTCTATGACACTCATTCATTAGCTGCTCTAGGTCGGGTTTACATGCTACTTTGCTAGTATGTCACCCTAGTGGTCATTTGTTAGAAGATGTGAGTCCCAGTACTTTCTTCCTAACTTGATCATTGTAAACCAATGAGTGCCTTATTAATATGGTATGCATGATTGCCTAGCCTGTAAGCTACCTAATGGTTGACTTCGTTTAAGAAGATGTGAGTCCCCATGCTTTCTTCTTGAACTAACCATCATGTTCTAACTAGGTTGAGTATTTCTGAGGCTTAGGATAAGTCCCCTAGAGGCTCCTTTCCTCTTGACTACTTTTGAACTGATATAAGTCCCCTAGTGGCATTCACTCAGTAGTAGCCCTAAGTCGGATAGCACCCATCGAGCCGAAGATAGACTATCCCGCAATGTTAGCTATAGAAGATGTGAGTCCCTAGCTTTCTTTCTAGGGCGATTGTTGCAAACGGGCACCTTAGGTTGGTTGATGTTTGTTATCTTGTGGTGACTCACCGTGTGTACACCACTCTTGGAAAGAAATGAGTCTCTGATTTCTCTTTGGGTTGGACACGAATACATTGGATATATGAGCCATGTCATCTTCTCCAGGGTGTTGGATTAATCCCTTACCACCCCCATCCCTTATGGGCACTCTATTTAGATCAAGTCTTTTGTGACCCCATTTAGACATTACCAGGTTACTTTTGGATTGGATAGTTCCCCTTTCCTAGTAGTCACCCCTGTGGTTGGAAAATTTGTTTAGCGGATGCACAAATTCTCCCTTGGTTCAGTATATCTGAGATAGGTCTAGGCTAATATAAGCTATTTATCAGTTTCATCCCTTGTAAACTAATAGGGTCCATGATAAACAAACAAACTAAAAAAACAAATAAAAAGTAATTCGGTTGTGAATTGGGAATTTAAGCTCCCAAGCAGGCATCCTATCTTTAAGACGGTGCCAACAAAACTCCCTATAGGAATTGCCTGACTACATGAGTTGAGATAAATCTTTAGGTTGGTACTCACTCCGTAGTCACCCTTAGGTCGGGTTCAATCAGTTTTGCCACAAGCAGGTTACCCTGGCAATCATTCTGCTTAAGTCTATGACATATTTTTTCAAGCATGATTGATTGTAATAGGCGACCTAGGTCGGGTTCGATTTGTTGCCTAAAAACAGCGATCACCCGTGGTCTTTTCTAGTGGAAGATGTGAGTCCCCAAGCTTTCTTCACTAAAATTGATCATTACTTACCAAAAGGCACTCCTTTGGTCGGATAATACTCCCATCAGTTGGGATGCTACTCCTTTTTGGTTCAGTAAATCTAAGATAGGTCTAAGCTTCTATAAGCTCCTTCTCAGTGTGACCCATTACAAACTAATGGAATCCAAAAAACAAATTTGGAAAAATGAAATCAATCTTGACTATCTTTGAGTTAATTTAAGCCCTCCAGTGGCATTCACTCAATAGTCAACCCTAGGTTGGGTTCAATGCTAGATTACCCTAGAAAGGATCCTTGGAGGATGTAAGTGCAGCGTAATGCTTTCTTCTTTCTATACAACACAAAGGCATCCCTTTGGTTTCTTAGTCCTACTATGCACTTAGTTTACTATCCCTTTGGATTGGTAAATCTGAGTTAGGTCTTAGCCTCTATGGCTCCTATTCAATATAACCCATTGCAAACCAATAGGGTTTATTCTAAAAATTCAAACCTAACAAAATTAGAATAAAATCAAACCTCTCATCCCCTTGTGGATGACTTGAACCTGCTTCCCTAGTGGAAGGTTCACACTCTATCCCTTAGTGGGGTTCTTCCCTCTCTCTTATGTCTTAGACATAAGTAGAGCCACATTGCACTAAGCTCTGGATTGTTTCTTTTCCTTGGGTTATGGATAGATTGTTTCTATTAGTGCTTGTGATCTCTCGGTGTTGTTGATCATTTCGGTCAACACCAATACATGCGGTGTTCCTTGTCTCTCACACCACACCTATTGGATGCCCTTTGTTGACCTCATTTTTAGGATGAGCCCTCAACCCCTCTATTTAAGACATAGGACTTCTCTTAGACTTTAAGAGTTTCTTAGTCTTATGACACATCTAGTGATTATGTGGACACTCAACCTAGCCCTAGAAGACTTGAAAGAGTTAGCCATAGGAATAGGTCATCCCTTAAGGGTGTTAGGAAAACTTCCTACCCTTAGCTTAAACTATTCCTCACTTTCCTTCCTTCAAGTTAAACTCCAAATCAATTCAATTTGATTTCCTTCAAATCCAAATCAACTCCATATGATTGAAATTCATGATTGAAATCTATGATTGAAAACCCATGATCAAAATCCATCAAAAAATTTCTAAGTCCAAATTTTGCCTAAGTCCTTAATTCTTCTCTTAAGGACTTAACCAAAATCTTCATTCAAACATATTCAAACCTATGATATTTTCTCATAATCCATTTATATTCTCATTTATATTCATATATATAAATGAAATATAAATTCAAATCAATTGAACTAAACTCAAAACTCCAAATCAATCCCTGAAAATTTTCTTAAGTCCCTTTAATTTTCCATTAAAAGACTTAGCAAAAATCAATCTTAAACCTTGATCAAACCTATTCAAATTCATGATATTTTCTCAAAAATTATTCATATTCTCATTTATATTCTCATATATAAATGGAATATAAATATAAATCAATCAAATCAAACCCACAAATTAAATTCCAAATTTAAAATCCTTGAAATTCCCTCAAATCCTTTAAATTCCCTTTAGTAGATTTAACCTAAATCATGATCAAACCATTTCAAATTCATAGGATTTTCTCAAAACTTTTTTTATATCCTCATTTATATTCTCATATATAAATGAAATATAAAAATAAATTAATCAAATCCAATTCAAAAACTAAATTTCAATTTAAAAATTCCCAAAAATCCTTTAAATTCCTTTTAATGGATTTAACTTAAATCATGATTAAACAACTTCAAATCCTTCTAATTTTCTCATTATCAATTTATATTCTCATTTATATTCATATATATAAATGAAATATAAATTCAAACAATCAAAATCAATTCCAAATATCAAACTTAAATCCACTCAAAATCAAATCTAAGCCTTTCAAGCCAAAATCTTAAACTTAGTCAAATCACTTTCAAGTCAAGCCAAACTCTTGATTTTCTCTCAAGGTTAAATCAATCCTACAATCATGAGCTCATATGTAAAACCAAAATTCAATCACTCAATCAAAACCTAATTCAAAAATCAAACCCAAGACCCTTTCATATCCTTCCTTTGAATATGAAAGTTGGATCTAAATCCATCTGACTTCAAAACACTTATAAATGGATTTATATTTCAATCATAAGTCCATATACAAGATCAATCAACTTCAAATCATGCTTTGACCAAGCCATTTGAACCACTTTGGCTCACTTGACCCAAAGTGACCTAAAGTAACTTATGAGCCAACTTTTGATCCTAAGCAAATTGGATTGAACCAAACTCATATATCCCTCTCATCATGATCAACAATCATCATAGGATGATCAATCAACCAAATTAGGTCAAACCAAGTCAAACCTAAGGGTTGACCAAGTCAACACTAACTAAAATAAAACCTTACATAACAAATTCCACCATAGGCCAAATTGATTGAAACCATTGATCTAAGTTCACTCATAACCTATGTTTGAACTTGACCAAGCCAACATTTGAGCTAACCTAGCCCAATTGGCCCTTGATCAAGTTGACCCATTTTGACCTAAAGGGTCAAAATGTGTCAAAATCTAAGCCAAATAGATTGGAACCACTGGGTCAAGTCCATCCCAAATCACTTATGGAACTTGACCAAAGCCTCAATTGGCCAACTAGACCTAACCTAGCCCAATTGACCATAGACCCAACATGACCTAAAGGGGTCCAAAATTGAACTTAACCTAAATTGATTGGAAACAATGATACAAATCCACTCCATATAACTAACCTAACCTAAACCTACCCTTGACCTACCTTAAATATGTTAAATAGGTCAAATAGGTCAACTTGACTCATTTGACCTAAGTGAAGTCAAATGAGCCAAAACCAAATATATACCAAATTGAATCAAACCAAAGCCACCAAGACATTTCAAATGGTCATATGAACTTGAACCAACCCTTGGTTTGACCCAATTTGACCTATTGGTCAACTTGACCTAAGTTGACTCATTTTGAGCTAAATGGGTCACCATGAGCTAAACCCTATCAAATGGATTCCAAATCCAATGAAACTTGGCCAAACCTACTTTCGCCACATACCCAACATGTCCGAAGTAAAAAATAGCAAAATGACCATTCTACCCTTAGGCCATAGATAAATTTTGGCCTAATTCATAGGTAATTTAGTCATACCCTCTTCACAATCACTTAAGGCTTTCCTAAAAGCTCAAGGGGACTTAATGATGAGTGGTGCACCCAACCCAATGGGTTTGGGTCAGCCCATTTGGTCCCTATACCAAACCTGACCCCCTAGCTTAAAATTGAAATTTCAAACTCCCTCTTAAGCTCAAATTCAGCACATGGGAAGTTGGCAATCCATTCCTTAGATCAAACTGACCATGTGCACACTCAAAATAGATCAAACAACCCTCCCAATCTGATTAATTGGATAAAAATAGCAAGACCATTATTGATCATCCGATCCTTCAAGGGGGAGATAAACTCCCCCTAATTCACTTATGTTTCCACACACTCAAGGTCAATTGAAGAATAGGAAGCCAGAGGATCCATTAGGGATTGATCCTAAGCCTCCTAGAGCTCTTCTTAGCTTCTTCTTCTTGGCTTTTAATAGTGAAAAATAGGGGAGGTAGAGTGAATTGCCAACTTCTTTTACACTTGATTTCCTCCCAATTCCTCCTACACACTTCTTCTAAAGACCAATACAAGATCAATCAAGGTTCCGTTGGAGTTCCCATAGTAAGGAGAGGAGCAATTAGATTAAAACTACAATGATCTTCAAGTGGTGTTGGTCCATAGAGCAACACACTCAATCCTAAGGCCTAGGAATTTCAACAAGGCTTCATCTCCCAGGGCTACCTCAATGATCTGAGCAGCAGATCACCTAGTGAGGTATGGAATTTTTTGATCACTAAACTCAATGTGGTGTGGAGCTTTGTGAAAAAGAAATTTTACCTCATCAAATTTTGATTTGGATTTGTGCTCTGTCTCTAGATGGTGTGGGTTAATTTTGGTTTGATTTAATGCTAGATCGAACTTAGATCTTCTCCTTGATCATGAACGGTCTCTGTTGATCAAGGGTAAGAACTTGGTACATCTCAACAATCCATTCGCGTATTTTAGATGGAAATATGAGATTATTTAGCACATTTAGTTAACTGTTTATCGTTTATAAATTGTGGGTAAATCCTTAGCTGCCTTATCTTTGATCGGATGGCATAGAATATAAGCGCGTTCACTACCGCTGCCATTTGGGATGTGACATTTATGTTTCCCCCTCATGGCATGATGTGTAGTGTCGCCATGATACGCATCGCATGAGCTAGGGATTACTTAGGGTTAATTAAAAATGCTTAATTAATTTCTGATTAATCCATGAATCTTCAAAAATGCATAACTCTTCATAAAAATTTAGAAAAAACATGAAATAAAATACTTTGGATAGATAATTAAACCTAGAACATTTTAGAATTAATTTTGATGAGTTTTGAATTATGATTTTCTCTGAATTTGGGTTTTATTATAAAGTGTATTTTACTAATTACTCTTTGATTAGGCTTTTGATTAATCTCAAATTTCTTGGATAGTCCTGAAATAGGACATTCCCATTTTTGACCTAACTTCTCTATTTCTCCATCAAACTCAAATTAACTTTGCACGTACCTTCCCTAGGCCTCATCGAGCAAGAATGAATCATCTCCCAATATTTTTGAGCACTAGAGGTGGGATTTTGATCAAAGCCAATCTATAAATCATTGATTCATGACCTCTGTCTCCCCTAAGTTTATTAGGATTTATTGAAAGCTTGATTAGTGTAATATCATGTGGTTTCCATAATTACCCTTCTCATATAATTAAGCTTAATTAGGGTATAATCAATGGTTTTACCATATGATTAGGGTTGATTAAGGTTAGATCAAGTAAGTAGGAGGTTTATGGAATAATTTTGGGGCATTTACTCTAAGCTTTTCCCTAAACCTGCTCTTCTCTCCTTAATCTCATCTTAATTAAGGGTTAATTCATTAATTATTCTCCATCATATCCCTGATCTCTTTTTCTGCCACCATGACAACTTTAACCTCCATCGCTCCTCTCGCCTCCATAACCACCACTACTCTAACCACCACATCCATATCCACAAGCACCTCCAGATCCCCCACCACCACTGTGATAACTACCACCCTACCTTCACCTCCATTGGTAGATCTAGACTTAGTATAGTTGACGGTGATGTTCTTGCCATCATGGTTCTGCCCATTCTTAGGGTTTAAAGTTTAGGATTTAGGGTTTAGGGTATGTGGTTTAGGGTTTAAGTTTTAGTTTAGGGTTTACAGTTTAGGGTTTAGGGTTTAAGGTTTAAAGTTTTTTTCAATAGAGAACAAATTCAGATTCAATATTTCTTCATTTCAATTTCATTAAGCAAGTAGCACCCCAAGTTTTCTAAGACATAAGCGACGACATAGATAAAAATGGAGCCCCCATAAGGCAAATCAAAAAACACAAGATAAGTAGAATCATATCTACCGTAAAGACAGTTCCATAAGTAGCAGATCAGATCAATCATTATTCAATTTCTCAACTTCCCATCAAAACCACCCTCACCTCTTGAGTAGTAGCATCTGCCATCATATCCCCGATCTCTCCCTCCGCAACCACCATGGCTGTAACCTCCGTCGCTCCTCCCACCCCTATATCCAACACAGCTCTGGCCACCACCAACATATCCACCACCACTGTGATAATCGCCGCCTCCGCCTTCACCTCCACCAGCAAATCCAGACAGAGCCTAGTTGGTAATGATGTTTCTATAATCAAGGTTTGTCTATTTTTAGGGTTTAGGGTTTAGGGTTAGTTTAGGGTTTAATGTTTAGAGTTTTAGGGTTTAGTGTTTAGGGTTTAGGGTTTAGGGTTAGGGTTTAAGGTTTAGGGTCTAGGGTTTACCATTAGTTTAATGTTTAAGGTTTAGAGTTTTTTAGGACTTAGGGTTTAGGATTTAGGGTATAGGGTATAAAGGTTAGAATAATTGGTTTAGGGTTAGTTATATGGTTTAGGGTTTAGGGTATAATATTTAGGTTTTAAGGTTTTTTTTTTAATTAAGTAAAATAGTAGGTTTAGTTTATTTAGTTAATTTTTTATCTATTTGAGTTTATTTTATTTTTTATTTTTATTTAGGTTTATTTTTTATTTTTATTTAGTTTAGTTTATTTATTTTAGTTTATTTTTTTTATTTATGTTTTAGTTTATTTAGCATTATTTTTAGTTGAGTTTTATTTTTATTTTAGTTTTTGGGTTTAGTTTTATTTTTTATTTTTAGGTTAAAGTTTATGTTTTTATTTTATTTTTTTTAAGTTTAGGTTTTAGGTTTTTATTATAGGTTTATTTTTAGGTCTTATTTTATTATTTAGGTTTAGGTTTATTTTTAGTTTATTTTATTTTATTTAGTTTAGGTTTTGGTTTATGTTTTAGTTAGGTTTTTATTTTATTTTATTTAGGTTTAGGTATTTTAATTTATTTTATTTTTAGGTTTTATTTAGTTTAGGTTTGGGTTTTTAGGTTTTTAGGGTGTAGGGATTAAGGTTTTGGGTTTAATGTTTCAGGGTTTAGGGTTTAGGGTTTAGGGTTAGGGTTTAGGGTTTAGTGTTTAAGGTTTAGGGTTTAGGGTTTAGGTTAGTGGTTTTAGTTTTTAAGGTTGGTTATTTAGGGTTTTAGTAGTTTGTTTTTAAAATAAAGTTTAGTTTATTTATTTATTTTTATTTATTTAATTTATTTATTTTATATTTTTATTTTTTAGTTTAAGTTTTTTTATTTTTTGTTTATTTTTTTTTAGGTTTATGTTTGTTTTTTTAGTTGAGTTTATTTTATTTTATTTTTTTGGGTTTAGGTTTAGGTTTGGTTTGTATTTTATTTTTAGGTTTAGGTTTTAAGTTTTTATTTTAGGTTTATTTTTAGGTTTTATTTTTTTAGATTTTGTTTAGGTTTATTTTTAGTTTATTTTATTTTATTTAGTTTAGGTTTAGGTTTAGTTTTTTATTTTAGTATTCAGTTTATTTTGTTTTATTTATTTTATTTTATTTTTAAGTTTAGGTTTTTTTTCTTAGTTTAGGGTTTATGTCTTATTTTTTATTTATTTTTAGGTTTATTTTTTAGGTTGAGGTTTTTAATTTATTTTATTTTAGGTTCATTTTATTTTTAATTTTTATTTTATTTAGGTTTTTTTTTTTTTAGTTTAGTTTAAGTTTTTTTATTTTATTTTAGCTTATTTTTATTTTATATTTTATTTAATTTTTAGGTTTAGGTTTAGGTTTTAGTTTATTTAGGTTTAGATTTTTTATTTATTTTATTTTTAAGTTTTATTTAGCTTAGGTTTAGGTTTTTATGTTTTAAAGGTGTAGGGTTTAGTGTTTAGTGTTTAGGGTTTAGAGTTTAGTGTTTTATTATTTAGGGTTTTAAGGTTTAGGATTTAGGGTTTAGGGTTTAGGGTTTAAGGTTTAAGGTTCAGTGTTTAGGATTTAGGGTTTAGGGTTTAGGGTTTTGAGGGTTTAAACTTTAGGGTTTAGGGATTAGGGTTAGTTTAGAGTTTATGGTTTAGGGTTTTTAGAGTTTAAGGTTAGTTTAGGGTTTAGGGTTTAGGTTTAAGGTTTAGGGTTTATTTATGGTAGTTAGGTTAGGGTTTAGGTTTAGGGTTTAGTTTAGTTATTAGAAACCGGTTAAAATTTATTTTATTTATTTTAGTTTATTTTATTTTATTTTTAGGTTTGTTTTTTATTATTTTATTTATTTATTATTTAAGTTTAGGTTTTTTCTTTTAGTTATTTTTTAAGTTTAAGTTAAGGTTTAAACTTATTTTTTAGTTTAGTTTAATTTTTATTTTATTTTTTAGGTTTAAGTTTTTTTTATATTAATTTTTTAAGTTTAGGTTTTAAGTTTTTATTTTAGTTTTATTTTTAGGTATTATTTTTTAGTTTAGTTCTAAGTTTATTTTTAGTTTTTCCTATATTATTGATTTTGGGGTTTAGGTTTTGTTTTTTTTAGGTTTAGGTTTATGTTTTACTTAATTTTAGTTTAGTTTTAAGTTTATTTTATTTTATTTATTTTTGGTGTAGTTTTTTTTAATTTAGGGTTTAGGTTTTGTTTATTTATTGTTAGGTTTTGTTTTAGGTTATTTCTTAGGTTTCATCTTTTATTTAGGTTTTATTTTATTTTATCTTAAGTTTATTTTTTTATTTTACATTAAGCTTTTATATTATTTATGTTTTTTAGTTTTTTTGGCTTATTTTATTTTTTTAGTTTAGTTAAGGTTTTTATTTAGTTTATTTTATTTTAGTTTTTATTTTTTATTTTATTTTATTTTTACATTTATGTTTATGTTTAGGTTTAGGTTTAAGTTTAAGTTTTAGATTAGGTTTTTATTTTATTTTATTCTATTATTTTATTTAGGTTTAGGTTTTTTTATTTTTTTTATTTTAGAATTTATTTAGTTTAGGCTTAGGTTTTTAGGTTTTTAGGTTTTAGGGTTTAGTGTTTAGGGTTGTAGGCTTTAGGGTTTAAAGTTTATGGTTTAGTGTTTTAGGTTTTAGGGTTAAAGGTTTAAGGTTTAGGGTTTTAAGGTTTAGGGTTGTAGGTTTTGGGTTCAGGGTTTAGGTTCATTTTATTTTAAGTTTATGTTTAGGTTTTATTATTTTTAATTTAGTTTATTTTAATTTAGGCTCAAGTTTATTTTATTTTGTTTATCTTAGGTTTATGTTTTTTTAGTTTAGTTTTTTATTTATTTTATTTTTAAGTTTTATTTAGTTTAGGTTTAGGTTTTTAGGTTTTCAGGGTTTAGGGTTTAGGGTTTAGGGTTTAAGGTTTAGGGTTTTTGGTTTACAATTTAGGGTTTGGGGTTTAGGGTTTAGGGTTTAGGGTTAGGGTTTTATGGTTTAGGGTTTAGGGTTTATGGTTTTAGTGTTTTAGGGTTTATGTATTAGTGTTTAGGCTTTAGAGTTTAGGGTTTGTAGGGTTTAGGGTTTAGGATTAGCTTAGGGTTTAGGATTAGTTTAGGGTTTAAAGTTTAGGGTTTTGGGTTTTAGGGTTTATAGTTTAAGGTTTAGGGTTAGCTTAAAGTTTAGGGTTTAGGATTTTAGAGTTAAGGGTTTAGGGTTTAGGGTTAGTTTTGGGGTTAGGGTTTAGGGTTAGTTAGGGTTTTATTTAGTTTAGTTAGGTTTATATTATTTATTAGGTTTAGGTTTAGGGTTATTAATATTTTAGTTTAGAGTTTAGTTTTATTTAGATTTAGGTTTAGTTTAGGTTTTTATTTATGTTTTGTTGGTTTAGGGTTTAAGGTTTAGGGTTATTTCTAGGGTTTAGGGTTTAGGGTTTATGGTTTAGGATTTAGGGTTTAGATTTTAGGTTTTATGGTTTAGGGTTTGAGTTTAGAGGTTAAAAAAAATTATTGAAGTAAACTGTTATGTTTAGGTTTGTTTAGTTTATTTTTTATTTATTTTAGAATTTTTTAAATTAAATATAATCAAAGGTTTAAGTTTATTTAGTTTATTTTTTATATATTTTCTTTATTTTTATTTTTTATTACTATTTAGTTTATTTATTTTAGGTTTCTTTATTTTAGTTTAATTTTTTAATTATTTATTTTAGTTTATTTTTATTATTTTTTATATTTTATTTTTAGGTCTTGGTTTAGGTTTTAGCTTAGGTTTTTATTTTAGTTTATTTCAAATTTTATTTAGGTTTAAGTTTTTTTATTTATTTTATTTTATGTTTATGGTTTTTTAGTTTATTTTTAGGTTTAGAGTTTATTTTATTCATGGATTTTAGGGTTTAGGGTTTTTTGGGTTTTAGGTTTAGGGTTTAGGTTAGGGTTTAGGGTTTAGGGTTTAGGGTTTAGGGTTTAGTGTAGAGGTTTAGGTTAGTTAGGTTTAGGCTTTATTTAGTTTAATAGTTAGTTTAAGATTAGGTTTAGGGTTTAAGTTTAGAGTTTAGTTAGTTAGGATGGTTTAGGCTTATTTATTTAGGGTTTAAGGTTTAGGATTTTAAGGTTTTTGAGGGTTTTGGGTTTAGGTTTGTAGGTTTAGGGTTTAGGGTTTAAGGTTTAGCGTTTAGGATTTAATGTTTTGCATTTAGGGTTAAGGCTTTAGGCGAATTTTTTTTAATTTAGTAAATCGATAGGTTTTGGTTGATTTAGTTTATCTTTTATTTATTTTAGTTTATTTTATTTTTTATTTATATTTATTTTAGTTTATTTATTTAAGTTCATGTTCTTTATTTGAGTTTATTATTTAGGTTTAGGTTCAGATTTATATTTATTTTTTAGTTTAATTTTATTTTAATTTTATTTTTTAGGTTTAGGTTTTTTTATGTTTTTATTTTATTTAGGTTTAAGTTTTTAGGTTTTTAGGATTTAGGGTATAGTGTTTTTGAGTTTAGGGTTTTAGGGTTTAGGGTTTTAGGGTTTATGATTTAGGGTTAGGGTTTAGGGTTTAGGATTAGCTTAGGGTTTTTAGTTAATTTAGGGTTAAGAGTTTAAGGTATAGGGTTTAGGCTTTAAGGTTTAGGGTTTTTGTGATTTAGGGTTTATGGTTAATGGATAGTTTAGGGTTTAGGGTTTAGGGTTTAGGTTAGGGTTTATTTTAGTTTGGGGTTTTAGGTTTTATTTAGGTTGTAGGTTTAGGTTAGTATATGGTTTAGTGTTTAGGGTTGTAGGTTTATGGTTTTGAGTTTAGGGTTTAGAGTTAGTTTAAGGTATAGGGTTTGGTGAACATATTGGGATTTATTAAATTAAAACATACTGCTAAACAAAAATCTATTAGATAGGAATAGAGAGCTGGGAAGATTGGGATTAGAATAAATTTTTACATGGTTGAAATTGAATTGCTTTTAAAAAAATTACTTGTATTTATCCTAGTAAGATCAATTGTTTAGAGTTTTTCTCGCTAAAGCAAAAAACCTAAATTATAAATGAGTACATGAACAAATTTGAAGTATTGTTATTATCTTCTAAAATTAGGGAAAGATTAAGCTAATGTTGTGTAGGTTTAGATGACTTGAGCCTAAACTTAAAAGAGACACATTACACAAAATTAATTTGCATGTGGCTTTTCAACAAACTTTAGATTTCAAATAACATCAAAATTTTTGCACCTAAAAGAATGTAAATGTGGAATTATTCTTTCCACCATTAAATCAAATTCAAATGAATACATCTAAATGAACAAACTATTAATAAAAATAATAGAAAAGATGATAAATACTATGTTGGGATCCAAAATCTATCTTAAATCATTTTTTTGATGTCAGCATAAAATCTATGAGTGTCTTAAATCTCTCACAAAACTATGCCATCTACTTCTAAGCATTGACTTAGGAGCTTTACTTGAGGTTTCTTGCTTTTGTGTTGAAGCAAATTATTTGTTACATTATGTTGCCACGTTGAGTCTCAAAGTAGGAGAGCTATAGTTTTGGAAATCCCTATGTAGAGATATTGAGTTTGGATTATTCTGGTTATGCACTACTTATTAAGAGTTTTTCAGATACAATCATTATTATAAAAATCTCATTCAGCAATACTTCGCATCAAGTCTCCCTAATTCGCCAAGATCTCGAGCACACATTGAAATCCTACTAGAGAGGGCTTTTTAAAGCATAGATTTAGCTCCATGACATATCTGCTAAATTGAAAGAGGTGTAGTTGAGAAGATAATATCTATTAGAGAGGAGTTTTATGATTAGATAGGCTATCTCAGCTACAGAAGAGGATTGCTCACAAATGGACACTTAGGTGTCTAAACTTAAGTAGATTATTTCTTCATTTGTCTTGAAAGGAAGCTACCCTTTTATCTCTATGAAACTTGAGAGAGGAGTCTCTTATGGCATACAAGCTCATACAATTTTTTTTTATATTAGAAATTCTAATCATTTGTAAATCTCTTTTATTTAGTTTAGGTTTAGGTTTTAGGTTTTAGGTTTAGGGTTTAGGATTTAGGGTTTGTTTAGGTTTAGGTTTAGGGTTTAGGTTTAGGGTTTTATAGTTTTAGGTTTTAGGTTATGGTTTAGGGTTTAAGTTTAGGGTTTAGGATTTATGGTTTAGGGTTTTAGGGTTTGGGTTTTAGGGTTTAGGGTTTAGGGTTTAAGGTTTAGGGTGTTAGGTTTAGGGTTTAGAGTTACTTTTAGGGTTAAGGGCTTAGCGTAAGTTTTTTTTATTTATTTTTTATTTATTTATATTTTAAATTAAGTAAACTGGTAGGTTTCGATTATTTAGTTTATTTAGTTTATTTTATTTTCTATTTTTATTTAGGTTTATTTTTTATTTAGTTTAGTTTATTTATTTTATTTTAAGTTCTTTATTTTAATTTATTTTTTAGGTTTAGGTTTAGTTTTAGGTTCATTTTTAGTTTAGTTTTATTTTTATTTTATTTTTTAGGATTAAGTTTTATTTTTTATTTTTAGGTTAAGGTTAAGGTTTTTATTTTAATTTTTTTGGCTTAGGTTTTAGGATTTTATTTTATGTTTATTTTTAGGTTTTATTTTTAAGTTTAGGTTTAGGTTTATTTTTATTTTATTTTATTTTATTTAGTTTATGTTTAGGTTTACGCTTTGTTTATTTTAGGTTGATGTTTAGATTTTATTTATTTTAATTTAGTTTATTTTAGTTTAAGTTTTTTTTTAGTTTAGGGTTTAGGTTTCATTTTTTATTTATTTTTTAGGTTTAAGTTTTTATTTTATTCTATTTTAGGTTAATTTTATTTTTATTTTAGGTTTAGTTTTTATTTTATTTAGGTTTTTTATTTTTTAGTTTAGTTTAGCTTTTATTTATTTTATTCTAGTTTAGTTTTTATTTTTTATTTTATTTTCATTTTAGGTTTCAGTTTTGGTTTAGGTTATAGTTAATGTTCTTTTTATTGTTTTGGTTTTGTTACTTATTTTATTTTTTGGTTTTATTTAGTTTATGTTTAGCTTTTTAGCTTTTTTGGGTTTAGGGTCTAGGTTTAAGATTATCGGTTAGGGTTTAGGGTCTTTTATGATTTAGGATTTAGGGTTAAGGATTTAGGGTTTAAAGTTTTTCTTTAATAATTAAATAAACCAAAAGGTTTAGGTTTATTTAGCATATTTAGTTTATTTTATATTTATTTTAATTTACCTTATTTTTTATTTTTATTTAGGTTTATTTTTTATTTTTATTTAGTGTATTTATTTTAGGTTTATTTATTTTAGCTTAGGTTTTTTATTTTAGTTTATTCTTTTAGGTTTAGGTTTACTTTTTAGTTGAGTTTTATTCTTATTTTATTTTTAGGTTTAAGTTTTCTTTTTTATTTTTAGGTTTAGGTTTAGGTTTTTATTTTATTTTTTTAGGTTTAGGTTCTAGGTTTTTTTAGGTTTATTTTTAGGTTTTAGTTTTTAGTTTAGGTTTAGGTTCATTTTTAGTTTATTATATTTTATTTAGTTTAAGTTTAGGTTTAGGTTCAATTTATTTTAAGTTTTATTTAATTTAGTTTAAGTTTATTTTATTTTGTTTATTTTATTTTTATTTTTGGTTTAGGTTTTATTTTATTTATTTTTAGGTTTATTTTATTTTGTTTATTTTATTTTTATTTTAGATTTAGGCTTTGTTTTAGTTTAGGTTTAATTTTTATTTATTTTTAGTTTTGTTTTAAGATTTATTTTTTAGTTTTTGGTTTTTATTTAGTTTTTATTTTATTTTATTTTTGGTTTATATTACTTTTATTATTATTTTTATTCTTTGGTTTATTTTATTTTTGAGTTTACTTTAGTTTTAATTTTTTATTTTTTTACTTTTATTTTATTTTATTTTATGTTTACGTTTAGGTTTTAGTTTAGGTTTTTATTTTATCATATTTTTTTATTTTATTTAAGTTTAGGTTTTTTATTTATTTTATTTTAGGTTTATTTAGTTTAGGTTTAGGCTTTTAGGTTTTAGTTAGGGTTTAGGGTTTAGGGTTTAGGGTTTAGGGTTTATTTTATGGTTAGAGTTTAGGTTAGGGGTTTTAGTTTAGGTTTAGGTTGATTTTAGCTTTAGATTCTTGTAGTTTAGGGTTTAGTTTAGGTTTAGGGTTTAGTTAGTTAGTTTGGGTTTAGGGTTTTAGGGTCTGATCTTGGTGACGAAAGTTTTAGGTTTTTTGGGTTTAGGGTTTGGCTCTGGTAGGGTTTGTGGTTTAAGATTTGTGGTTAGGTCTAGGGGTATTTAGGGTTTAGGATTTTTTAGGGTTTTTTGCTGGGGAACCCATAGGGGGAATTTTATTGCCAATAAAAAAGGTTATAAGGTCCCAAGAGGATAAACTCAAGAATTACCTCAAAGAGCTACAAACAGCCCAGAGTAACCCGTCTAAGCACAATCAAAACAAAGCAAAAGGATAAAAGCAACATATATAAATTGATAAAAATAAAAGCCATTGGACCATCTTCATCAAAAGCTCTTGGATGAGAGAGAAGCCTATGCTTCCATAGAAGAAACCAACAAGAAAACAACACGACCAGAAAACATCTAAGAAAGAGTTAGCACAATTAAAGTGATACAAATCAAAATAAAAGTAAAAGTAGAATAACATGAGAGAATTATAGAAGTGTGTGTGAGAACAGGCTCAATCTCAATCACACAAAATTGGGGCAGCCACAAACATGAGCATCCAAACTTCCAATGAAGGGTTAGATCACAAGTGCTACTACCAGTAAGATGATGAGTGAAATCATTACAGCCTTCATAGCCTACATACCTGATGTGGAACAGCTACCATTGGGAGGAATTCATATGGTCTTTAGTACCTGCATACCCAAAAAATAGCCACATACACTATAGAAAAGAAGGCAACATAGATCTGCATGGTAAAGGGATGGAACCCATCCCTTATAAGATAAGTATGACCAACTAATGCCAACAAAGCATGAGAATGCACAGCCAACAACATCCTAACCCAGATGAAAATCTTGGCCACATCCACCATAATAATAATATGACCACAACAATAAATATACATGTCTAGAAGAGGCAAGAGTAAACACAACCAGTAGGTAAATCCAAATAGCAAATCCATAGAAAATGGGGCTAGGCAGGAAACAAAAATAATATTCTACCTCCTGGACAAAGTAATCCAAAAAAAAAAACATTCATCATATAAGCAGGACCATCCTTACCCAGATAAGAGCTCTTGTCCAGGTAAACAACCCGTAAAGAGGAGAGCCATTCAGGATCAGCAATACAGATGTTAACAATCACCTTGATAATAGTATGATCATAATAGTAATTACACAAGTATAAAAGATCCAAGGGAGAAATGAAACCACAAATAGACCCATACAACAAAGGCACATATATTATGGTTATCCATATAGCAAACAACAAAAAACAAGAAACCAAATAAAACCAAAATAAATAAATAGCTCAGAAAAAAACTAGAAAGACCATCAAGAACCAAAATGGAAAACAAATATGAACCCGACATAGATATTGTAGGCACATTATCAATGAACCAAAACTTAAAATTGAAAAAATAACAATAGTAAAATCCTACAATTCAAGGGAAAACAGACCAGCTACTAAGCAAACAACATCAGAAAAGACAGCAGGAGAGGGAGTCAAGAAACAATCCTAATCATGCAAAGAAACAACAATGATGGCAAGCAAACTAAACATTATTTCTTTGCAGGTTGGGAAAAGGGGCAGCACATACCAGTAGGTTAGCAAATCAGGAGACCCAAAACTAAAGAGCAAATTAAAAAATACCCAACATGTAGCAGAACAACAAATAGCTAACCAACAACTAGGAGAACATAGGAAAGAACCTCCAATACTAGATATCCATAAAAATGATAAAGGGAAATGTATCAGAAACCAATTATTCCATAAACAATAATCAGCCTGGTGGACATAGTAATCCAAAAGACCATTCAGTATATAAGCAAAACGCCTTTCATGGCCACCCAAATAGATGTTAATAATCACCTTGATAATAGCATGATCATAATAGTAATTGCACAAGTCTAAAAGATCCAAGAGATGAATGTAAAGGTAGATAGACCCATTCCTCAAAGTCATTGATAATCTGGTTAATCACAAAATAAATAATAGAACATAAGACTAGTCAGAAAGCCAACCATAATAGTTAGCCTGCTAAAGATACAAACCCTTAAGACCATTCACCCAGTAGCCAAAATAGCAGACCAAATACTAAGCGACAGATAATATAAAATATAATTATCGCATTGAAATAAAAGAAGAATCAAAGAAAATAATAGCACTAAATTCTTTAAATCAAGGAGAAACATACCATCATCTAAGCAAATAGTATCAGTAGAGACAGCTAGAAAGAAGGGCAAAAAATAGTTCTAATTGTTCAAAGAAACAAATAGAAAGCAGTCCAAATCGTGCTGTAAGATAGTAGTGATGGCAAGCAAAATACATAATATGTCCCTATAGATTAGGAAAAGGGACATCACAAACAAGTAGATTGGGGGAATAGGTTACACAAGCCCCTTCAATAAGGGAAATAATAAGTACAATAATACCCAATAAGTAGGTGGACAATTAACAGTAAACCATTAGCTGAGGCTACAGAGGCAAGAGCCTCCAACACAAGAAATCCAGGTAATAGTTTCAGGGAAATGCATCGGAAAAAACTAAGTAGTAACATAAATTAAAAAAAGTATTGAACATATAGTTTAGGTAAACCATTAATAGATCAAAAACATAAAATTGAGACTAATTTCTAATATAGGGTAATCCAGTATTGTCCAAATTAACTAATCCACACAAGTGTTTAGGAAGATTAAGCTGATCAAAGAGAGTTATGTCTTCTAATCTAGAACCAGATTAGCAAGATAATCAGCACATGCATTACCTTCATGCAATACATGAGCAATTTTGAAAAAAAAAACTTGAGATAGAAGAGCTCTAGTTTGATTAAGGATGTGATACAAATCTGTATTACCCACCTTAGTGGAGGTCAACATATCAATCAGTAAGAGAGAATCCACCTCAATCCAGATGTTAAGCCAACTTTTTTGTTAATAAATCCCAATAGCTTTGTTAACAGCCATTAATTCAGCAAAGATAACAGAACATGCAGTAAGAGGATAGGCAAAAGCACAAGTTATATTACCTTTAAAGTTTCTAAAAAAGCCACCACAGCCAAAAGCATTTTGAGAGACGGAGCTGTCAGTATTAATTTTGATAATATTATTATGAGGCTTTATTGAATAGACAATCTTATCTTCTTTATAGGATAATCGTAAAAGACCTAGTTTGTTACAAATTTATAGCCTTTAAATTGAGTGTTGGTAATTAAACTGACATTAAATAATGCATGAATTTTATCTTTAATTCTAGTGATAATCCTTTTATGATTCATAGGAATCCAATTATGTTTGGCATCATTTCTATCCATCCATATGAGCCATATAAGAGTGATGGTAGTTATCACTTTAATGTGACCTTTTACAGTTCTTTGAAAATAAACATCAAGAAGTTGATATAAGGATAAGGAGCAATTGAAATAGTCAATATTGAAAAGATCATCATACCAAATCCATAGTTTAGAGGCAACTGCTCCATTAATTAATACATGGTTCACATTCTCAATGTGAAAATAGCAGTAGCATTTTGAAGGTAAATAAAAGCCTTTACCCCACATCAAAGAATCAATAGGGATGAAAGTTTTCAAAATTCTCCAAGTAAGAATAGAATAAGAAATAGGGATAGTGTTATTCCAAAGTTTGAAAAACACGTTAGAGAAATCATGAGCTTCTCTAATATGAATCCAGGCATCTTTAAGGTTAAAATCACCATTTTGAGACAACTTAAAGAGAATCTGATCAGGATGGTTAAAAAAATTAGAGATGTTAGTAAATTTATGTAAAAGAGAGGTAGGAATTTATTTAGTAAGCTTTGTATCATTCCATTTATTATTTAGCCAGAACGAGTTTACTTTAATAGGAACAGTGGGTGAGTAGATAATAAATCATCAATGGATCCACTACTAGTCCAGTTGTCTTGACAAAAGAAAGAAGATCTCGAGTTGACCCCTCAAGAAATAAGGGATTTAGCTTCTCATTTAATGGAACAAAGTATTTTCCATACATGAGAATCACCCACCTTGTAAGGACAAATGAGAGGATGCTTACCCTGGCAGTACTTGGTAGTCATGAATTTAGCCCAAAGACTATTTTTGCTCCTAAAGTTCCACCAAACTTTATGAGAGAATGCAATAATTGCTTCACGGATTGGCTTACAACCAAGCCCACCTTTAGCAAGGATGCCACAGCTTTTATACCAGGAAGTCAAATGCATCCTTTTAGTAGAGTTGTTTGATCCTTAGAAGAATTTATTAAGGAGGCGCTCTATTCTATTTAAGGTAGAATTATTAGGAATAATTGTTTGAATAAGATATAAAGCCATGGAGTTAAGGGCACTCTTAAGCAAAGTGAGTCTTCCACCAAATGATAGTAAATGAAATTCCCAAACATAAATTTTATTTGAAATTTTTTGGATTAACTCATCAAAGAGATGTGATCTTTTCTGACCTTTATATAGAGGAGCTCAAAGATATTTAATTGGAAGGTGCTATTGCTGAAAATTGGTGATTCTTAAGATTTGATTGATTTTGTTATTAAAGATTTTAGAGGAAGGAATGAAACAACTTTTTCCTTTATTAATAGAAAGATCACTTTCCTTCCCAAATTTATTTAAAAAGTTTTTAATTTTTTTAATGTGATGAATGGAAGCATTATAAAAGATAATGAAATCATTAGCAAAACTAAGATGGGAGACAAGAATACCACCCAAAGATCTAAAAAACATGCTTGGATTATTGTTGAAGAGGTCATTAAGGATCCTAGAAAGATATTCCACAACAATAATAAAAAGAGAGGGAGATAAGGGATCCCCTTATCTCAAACCATGTGAAAAAGAGAAGAAACCTAAGGCCTCACCATTCAGAATAATAGAGAACCAAGTATTACAAATAGAATTTTTAATGAGGGAGATGAAATTATCAGAGAAGCCAAACAAATGAAGAATTTGAAAAAGGAAGGTCCAAGAGATGTTATCAAAAGCTTTAGAGATATCAAATTTGAAAAGGATGTTACCACCTCTATTAGAGGCATCCAAATTGTGAATCAGCTCTTAGGCGAGAAGAACATTATCAGATATAACTCTACCTCTAACAAAACTAGTTTGGTTGAGAGAAATAATTTTTTGAAGCAAAGGACTAATTCTGTTGGCAATCAATTTAGCAATTAGTTTATGAAAAAGGAGCATAGATTGATATGTCTGAAATCACCCCAGCACTCAATTTTGGGTATAAGGATAATGGAAGTGCTATAGAAATATCTAGGTAAAGGATTACCATTAAAAAAATCAACCATAGTGTCAACTAAATCATTCTTAATAACAGGCCAACAATGCCAAAAAATTGAGTAGTATAGCCTTTCGGACCAACAGTAGAATCAACTTTCATGTTATTAAGAATTTTACCAATCTCTACTTCAGTAGGAACCATAGTAAACAAGTGATTGTCATCACTGGTAATTGTTAAGAAAATAAAATCAGAGTTAGAGATAGCCTCTGAAGTATGGCTCTTGTTCAGCAAATTTCTAAAATGATTAGTTACAAAGACTTTTATCTCATTATTATCAGTGATCCAGTTACCATTGCCACTTTTAATTTTTTGGACAAAGTTTAAAGCTCTCTTTTTTTTAAAAGAGCTTGGAAATATTTGATATTTCTGTCCCCATCAGTAATATATTTACTAGCAGCATTTTACCATCAGTAAGTTTCTTCCATATTCTGATAGGTAACCAAGTTTTCTTTGGCTTCATTTAAATCCCTCAGTTTAGAAGAATTAATCAAAACTATATTTTCAAGATACCAAACCAATTGTTCCATGTTTTTGATATTAGCAAAGAAATTTTTAAAACAATGCTTGTTCCACCAAGCAAGGTTTTGTTTAAGTCTTTTAAGCTTAAACTAAAGATGAATCATGCCCTTAATAAATTTATCAAGGTGAAGGGGGGCCATCCAGTTGGTGGAGACAATAATTAAGAAATCAATGTGCTAAATCCACATATTTTGGAATCTGAAAGAGGTAGAGGAGGAGAGTCTACTAGATGGATTTTTAATGGATATCAAAAGAGGAGCATGGTTGGACAAAGTTCTACTCAAATGCTCAATAGAGGTATGAGGCCATTGATTAATCTAAAGAGAGTTAAAGAGAGTACTATCAAGGCATTTTTAGAGTCTAGAGTTATGCCAAGTGTAATCTGAACCCGAGTAGCCAATCTCAATATGGTTGCAATTAAGAATCATATTGGAAAAATCTTCCATGGAATGAATGTTAGGAGAACAACCACCCCTTCTTTCAGAGGATGAGAGGATAGTATTGAAATCACCACCAACCAACCAAGGTTTGTTGAGAGTAGAAGCAAAAGTTCTTAAATTGTCCCAAAGGATGTTCCTACCAGCCTTGTTACAAGAAGCATAAACAAAGAGAGAGAAATCACCCAAAGATATATGGACATTGACAACTCAATATCATCAAGGATAGATACATTGACTAAATTATTCCAAAAACACCAAATTTTATTGCTAATATTATAGAAGAAGTTATTAAAACCTAGCATTCTAGCAACATGGTTGATCTTAGAAGAATGTATGAGAGGTTCAATAAGAACTATAAAGTAATATTATTATTACAACTGAGACTTCTAACACGGTTATGGACAATGAGGGTCCCAATCCCTCAAACATTCCAAATAAGTGAGTTAAACATAGAGGAAAATTATAATAAGTTAAGGAAAAAATAGGTAACAGGGGGATTAGAAGGAAAATGAAACATTTATTTATGAGATGAAGAACCAGATCTAGTAGATCTACTTGAGTTATTAGGAAACATTTTTGGTTTTAGTGATTTCTTTTTAAAAATAGTTTGAAATGGTCTATTTTTGTCCAAACAATCACCATCTGAGATAGACTGATTAGTTGTATTAAGAATGGGGTCAGAATTAGTCAAAGCATTTCTAATGATAACTTTCCCTTCCTCAATTTTAGTATTAAGTTGAAAGGTCATTATGCATGTCAATCTCGGATTAGAGAAGGAGATGTTGTAAAACCATTTAGATCACAAATTTCGTGATCTTTTAATTTTAGATTTTCCTCCATCATCAGGTTTCCATTCAAATTATATCCTCATGTTCATCAATCAAGAGAGGCGAGGTAGTCTGAATAAAGGTAATATCTTGAGGAGGCAAATTATTATGTAAAGTAGGACTAATATCTAAACCATCATATTCAACATTTTGGTCAACATTACCAATATCTTTGACCTACTCAGATTGAAATTTTGGAGTATCATCATTGAGCACTTCATTAAGCAAAGTATTTTTGTAGAAATAGGATTCCTATTTTGATTAACCTTAGGCACATAAATAGATTTACCCACTTTATTAGTTAGTGGATTAGGATTATTATCAATCAAGTTTTTATTTTTAAGTTGTGGGTGCAGTACCAAACATTCTGAATTATCATGTTAATGAATTTTGCAATGCGAGCAGAAAATAGAAAAACTTTCAAATTCAACTTTTTTATTGTAACCAAACTTTTTAGAACCTATCCAAACTTCTTTAGGGTGCTTTTAGAGATATCAATTTCCACCAAAATGCGAGCAATAGAAGGTCAGGATCTCATAGTGGTGGCCTGATCAATTTGAAGAGACTGACCAAAAAGAGCGCCAACAGCGAAAAGAACTTGATGCTTAATATAATGAATTCTCATATTAGGAAAAGCCAACCATATAGGAACAATCAATGATTCCTCTTTTATATCAAAAAGGGAGACCACTTTAAAAGGCACATTTGATAATTAAAAACAAAATAAGAACATCATGAGAAAACCCTTGAATAAACTAGATCATTAGTAAGTTGAATTAAAAAGTGTCTCGGATCATTCAAACCAATAGAAAATGCACCTGAAAGCTTAAGATTATGAAAAAATTAGCAGATATTGTCCAGATTAGGCCTTCACAAAGTAAATTTACCAACTAAAGTTAATTCGTAAGGCTTAGCTAGCTTCTCAACATCATTATCCGAGCACATAATCGCAGGGATGCCACGAAATGAGATCTATATCTAATTCATCGAATCAGTAGAGGAAAGGCTCTTACTAGAGAGAGCATCCTTAAAGGATTGAATCACAGGGAAAATAAAAGGAGCTTTTAGATCCATAAATCCCATAGAATCTGATGCCCTAGTTGCCACCTCCATGAAGGAACCACTCAGCTGCATGGCCAAAGAAACCACAAGCATCAACAAGGCAATGAGAACATCATGCACATGGCCAAATAGAGGAAAACAAATAAAGATCCAATCGAGAATGGAAGAAAATCAACCAAACTATAAGGAGAAAAAGATTCAAAAAGAGGGAAAATTGTCGAGAGCTCATGAGAGGAGGAGAAGGGTTTAGGTTTAGGGTTTTAGGTTTATTTTAGGATTTAGGGTTTATTAATGTGTAGGGTTTAGCATTTTTAGTTTTTTAAGCATAGATTTAGATTAATTAGTATAGTTAGTTTATTTTAGATTTATTTTTATTTTATTTAGGTTTATTTTTTATTTTTATTTAGTTTAGTTTATTTATTTTGGTTTATTTATTATAAGTTATTTATTTTAGTTTATTTTTAGGTTTAGGTTTAGCTTTAGGTTTGTTTTTAGTTGAGTTTTATTTTTATTTTATATTTTATGTTTAATTTTATTTTTATTCTAGTTTAGGTTTAGATTTTTTATTTTTTCAGGTTTAGGTTTTAGGTTTATTTTTTAGTTAGGTTTATTTTAAGTTTATTTTATTTTATTTAATATAGGTTTAGTTTAAGGTTTAGTGTATTTTAGGTCTTATTTATTTTAGCTTAGTTTATTTTAGTTTATGTTTAAGTTTATTTTATTTTGTTCATTTAATTTATATTTTAAGTTTAGGTTTTTTTTAATTTAGGATTTAGGTTTTATTTATTATTTATTTTTAAGTTTTGTTTTTGTATTTAATTTTTTGGTTTATGTTTTAATTATGTTTTATTTATTTTATTTAGGTTTATTTTATTTTATTTTACTTTTAGGTTTTTTATTTTTAGGTTTATTTTTTTAGTTTTTTTTAGGTTTTTATTTATTTTATTTTTAGTTTAGTTTGTATTTTTTATTTTTTTTAGGTTTAGGTTTAGGTTAAGGTTTAGGTTTTAGCTTTGGTTTCTATTTTATTTTATTTTCTTTAGGTTTAGGTTTCCTATTTATTTTATTTTTAGGTTTTGTTTAGTTTAAGTTTAGGTTTTTAGGTTTTTAGGGTTTAGGGTTTAGGATTTAAGGTTTGGGGTTTAGGGCTTAGGGTTTAGGGTTGTAGGTTTTAAAGTTTAGGGTTTTGTGTTTAGGGTTTAGCATTTAGGGCTTTAGGGTTTACGGTTTATGATTTTGGGTTTAGAGTTTAGAGTTTTAGAATTTAGCGTTTAGGGTTCAGGTTTAGGATTGTAGATTTAGGGTTGTAAGTTTAGGGTTTATTTAAGGATTAGGGTTATAATTTTATTAAAAAAATTTTATTTAGGATTTATGGTTTTGAGTTTAAGGTTTAGGGTTAGTTTAGGGTTTAGGGTTTAGTGTTTAGGGTTTAGGATTTAGGGTTTAGAGTTTAGGGTTTAGGGTTTTTGATTTATGGTTTTTTTTAAAAAATTAAGAAAATTGATAAGTTTAGGTTTATTTAATTTATTTTTTATTTACTTTAGTTTATTTTATTTTATTATTTTTTTAGGTTTACATTTTTTTATTTAGTTTAGTTAATTTATTTTAGTTAATGTTTTTTATTTCAGTTTATATTTTAGGTTTAGGTTTAGGATTAAGTTTATGTTTTAGTTTAGTTTTATTTTTATTTTATTTCTTAGGTTTAGGTTTTATTTTTTATTTTTAGGTTTAAGTTTAGGTTTTTATTTTATTTTTTTATGTTTAGGATTTAGGTCTTCATTTTAGGCTTATTTTTAAGTCTTATTTTTTTAGTTTAGTTTTAGGTTTATTTTTAGTTTATTTTATTATATTTAGTTTAGTGTTTTTGTTTAGTTTAATTTAGGTATAGGTTTAACTTTTATTTATTTTAGTTCAATTTATTTTTGTTTACGGTTAGATTTATTTTAGTTTTTTTTATTTTATGCTTAAGTTCTTTTTAAGTTTATAGTTTAGGTTTTATTTTTTATTTATTTTTAGGTTTATTTTTAATTTTTAATTTTTAAGTTTATTTTATTTTTAGTTTATTTTATGTTTATATTTATTTTATTTTAGTTTAGTCTTTATTTTTTATTTTATTTTATATTTAAGTTTAGGTTTAGGTTTAGATTTTAGTTTAGGTTTTTATTTTTTTTATTTTAATTTATTTAGGTTTTGTTTTTTTTTTTTTTATTTATTAGTAGGTTTAGGTTTAGTAGGTTTTTTTATAGTTGGGTTTTTTTGGATGGGGTTTTAGAGTTTATGGTTGTAAGTTTAGTTTCGATGGGTTTAGGGTTAGGTTTATGGTTTGTGTTTATGGTTAGGGTTTAGAGTTGGTTTAGGTTTTAGGTTTGGGTCCAGGTAGGTTAGGTTTTTTTTATTTATTTTTATTTTGGTTTTTTTTAAATTAAGTAAATTAGTAGTTTTAGGTTTATTTAGTTTAATATTTATTTTTATTTTTGTTTATTTTTTCTTTTTATTTAAGTTTATTTTTATTTAGTTTTTATTTTAATTTCTTTTAGGTTTCCTTTATTTTAATTTTAGGTTTAGTTTTTATTTTATTTAGGTTTTCTATTTTTTAGTTTAGTATAGGTTTTTATTTATTTTATTTTATTTTAATTTTAATTTTATTTTAATTTTATTTTTAGGATTAGGTTTAATTTTCTCTTTAGGTTTAGGGTTAAGGGTCAGGTGTTTAGTTTAAGGTTTGGATAGGGTTTAGGTTTAGGGTTTAGTGGTTTAGGAGTTTAGGTTTGTGGCTATGTTAGGGTTTTATTTAGGGTTTAGGGGGTGTTTAGGGTCATGGTGTGGAGGTTTGGGTTGGTTTGGTGGTTAGGGTTTTGGGATTAGTGTGAGTGTGGAGTCAGAGTGGTTTAGGGTTTAGGGTTTAGTTTATTTTTAATTAAGAAAACCACTAGGTTTATTTAGTTTATTTTTTATTTATTTTAGTTTATTTTATATTTTATTTTTATTTACTTTCATTTTTTTTATTTAGCTTAGTTGATTTATTTTAGTTTAAGTATTTTATTTTGGTTTATTTTTGAGGTTTAGTTTTAGGTTTATGTTTATTTTTAAGTTTAGTTTTTTTTTAATTTTAATTGTTAGGCTTTGGAATTATTTTTTATTTTTAGGTTTAAGTTTTTATTTTATTTTTTTAGATTTAGGTTTTAGGTTTTTATTTTAAGTTTTATTTTTAAGTTTATGTTTAAGTTTATTTTTAGTTTATTTATTTTATTATGTCTAGGGTTTAGGTTTAGTTAGTTTAGGTTTAGTATTAGGTTTTATTTATTTTAGTTTATTTTATTTTAGTTTAGGTCTAAGTTTATTTTATTTTGTCTATTTTAGGTTTAGGTTTGTTTTTTATAGTGGTTTAGGTTTTATTTTTTATAGATTTTTAGGTTTATTTCTTAGGTTTAGGTTTTTATTTAGTTTTTATTTTATTCTATTTTAGGTTTATTTTATTTTAATTTTAAATTTTGTTTTTTATTTAGGTTTTTTATTTTTCCAATTATTTTATTTTTTTTAGTTTAGATTAGGTTTTTATTTATTTTATTTTAGTTTATTCTTTATTTTTTATATTATTTTCCTTTTAGGTTTAGGTTTAGACTTTCGTTTAGGTAATTATTTTATTTTATTTAGGTTTTGCATTTTTTTCTTTGTTTTATTTTAAGGTTTTATTTAGTTTAAGTTTAGATTTTAGAATTTAGGGTTTAGGGATTAGGGCTTAGGTTTTAGGGTTTAGGGTTTGGGGTTTAGAGTTCATGGTTTAGGGTTGTAGGTTTTAGGGTTTAGGGTTTTAAATTTAGGGTTTAGGGTTTAGGATTTTGGGTTTTAGGGTTTAGGGGGTTTAGGGTTAGGTTTAGGTTGTGGGTGTTTTAGGGTGGGGCCTGGGTTTGTTTTGTTTTAAAAGTAAACTTATAGGTTTTGGTTTATTTAGTTTATTTTTTATTTATTTTAGTTTATTTATTATTTAATTTATTTCATTTTATTTTTTATTTTTATTTAGGTTTTTATTTAGCCTTTATTTTATTTAGTTTTAGGTTTATTTTATTTTTATTTAAGGTTTGGTTTTTATATTATTTAGGTTTTTTATTTTTTAGTTTAGTTTAGGTTTCTATTTATTTTATTTTACTTTAGTTCTTATTTTTGATTTTATTTTCTTTTTAATTTTAGGTTTAGGATTTATTTTATGTTTTTAATTTAATTTATTTTTATATTTTATTTTGGTTTTGGTTTTTTTATTTCTTTTATTTTTTATATCTTTTTAGTTTTGGTTTAGGTTTTTAGCTTTTTAGGATTTAGTGTTTTGCGATAGTTTAGGGTTTTTTAGGGAAATTAGGGAATTTTTTATTGCCATAAAAAAGTTCAAATTCCTTAGATGGGCTAAATCTCTAAGCTAATGCTCAACAAGCTATATTAAGTCCTAAAGAGATAAACCCCTAACTATTACAATACTCAAGGAAAGAAAGCAAAAGAAAAACCAAAAAATCAATAGTAGAAAATCCATGTGAGCAATAGAAAGCTTCATTTGGTCCTTCTGGTACCAACAAGATCCACCTGCAATACTCCCCTTTCCTATAAAAGAAATCTGTAACATAATTTTGAAAGGATGAGTACAATTAAGCAAGCATAGAAAGTAAGTGGAAACAGGAGGAGTAAAGTAAAGAAAAGGCTCAAGCTCAGTTACAATCATCTCAAGGAGCAACACTATATGTAAGAAACCAAACATCTAGAGAAGGTTACAATTACATATCGCGCTACCAACCAAAAGAAGAAAGAGTGGGAAACATCAATGCCATCATAGCCATCATACCTCATGTAGCCTTTAGCTTTTTACAGTTTAGGGCTTAGGGTTAGTATAGGGTTTAAGGTTTAGACTTTAGGGTTTAGGGTTATGGTTAAGGGTTTAGTGTTTAGGGTTTAGGGTTTAGGGTTTTAGGGTTTAAGGTTTAGGGTTTAGGGTTTAGGGTTTTAGGGTTTAAGGTTGTAGGTTTAGTATTTATGATTTATGGTTTAGGGTAAGTTTTAGGGTTTAGGGTTCAAGGTTAGGGTTTTTATTTTATTTTATTTTATTTTATTTTATTTATTTAAGGTTTAGGGTTGTAGGTTTTGGATTTTGTGTTTTGGGTTACTTTTAGTGTTTAGGGTTTAGGTTTATTTAGTTTATTTAGTTTATTTTTAATTTATTTTAGTTTATTTTATTTTTTATTTTTATTTAGGTTTATTTTTAATTTTTATTTAATTTATTTTTAATTTTAGTATTTTGCATTTAGGTTTTTTATTTTAGTTTAATTTTTAGGTTTAGGCTTAGGTTTAAGTTTATTTTTTTGTTAAGTTTTATTTTTATTTTATTCTTAAGTTTTAGGTTTTATTTTTTATTTTTAGGTTTAAGTTTTAGGTTTTTATTTTTGGTTTATTTTTAGGTTATTTTATGTTTAGGTTTATTTTATTTTTAATTTTATTTTTATTAAGTTTAGGTTTATTTTTTTTTTATGGTTTAGGTTTTATTTTGTATTTTAGGTTTTATTTTTTAGGTTTATTTTTTTAGGTTTAGGTTTTATTTAGTTTTATTCTATTTTATTTTATTTATTTTATTTTTTATTTTAGTTTTTATTTTATATAGGTTTCTATTTTGGATTATTTTATTTTTTTTAGTTTAGCTTAGGTTTTTATTTATTTTAATTTTTTTATATTTTTATTTTTTATATATTTTATTTTTAGGTTGTCGTTTAGGTTTAGGATTTTGTTTAGAATTTTATTTTATTTTATAGTTTATTTAGGTGTCAATTTTTTAATTTATTTTAATTTTTGGTTTTATTTAGTTTGGGTTTATGTTTTTTTAGGGTTCTGATAGGGTTAAGGTTATTAGTCAAGGTTTATGATTTAGGGTTTAGTGAGGGTTTTTTGGGTTTAGGGTTTAGGATTTAGGGTTTAAGGTTTAGTTTTGTGGTTCAGGGTTAGATTTTAGGATTTAATTGGGTTTTTGGTTTTAAATTTTTTAATTTTCTTTATTATCTTTTCTTTTAAATTAAGTAAACATGTAGGTTTTTTAGTTTATTTTATTTATTTTAGTTTCTTTTATTTTATTTTATATTTAGATTTATTTTATTTTATTTTTATATAAGTTTATTTTTAGTTTTATTTTATTTTTATTTTATTTTTAAGTTTATTTTATTTTATTTTAGGATTAGTTTTATTTATAGGTTATTTAGTTTAAGGTTTTATTTATTTTATTTTTTGATTTTTTTATTTTCTTTAGGTTTAGATTTAGGTTTAGGTTTTAGTTTATGTTATTTTATTTTGGTAAGTTTTATTAACTTATTTTAGGATTTACTTTAAGATTTGGTGTGGTAGTAGTGGTGTGATTTAAGGTCAGGGTGGATGATTTAGGGTTTGTGCATGGGAGGGATAGGTGAGTAGAGAGTTTATGGTTTAGGGTTAAGGGTTTATGTTTATGTTTGGGTTTATGGTAGAGGTCATTTTAGTGGTTTAGGGTTGAGTTTATGGTTTAAAGAGCATTTAGTGTTAATGTGGGTAGAGTTTAGGGTTATGGTAGGGTCAGTTTTAATATTTTTTTATTTAGGGTTTATTGTCAGTCAGGGTGTGGTAGGTCATTTCACTAGCTCATTTTAGGGTTTAGATTTTGGTTTAGAATTAGGGTTTTTCTTTTAATTAAGAAAACCAATATGTTTTAGGTTTATTAAGTTTATTTAGTTTATTTTTATTTATTTTAGTTTATTAATTTTATTTTTATTTATATATATTATTTATTTTATTTTATTTTAGTTATTTATTTTATTTTAGGTTATTTATTTTAGTTTATTTTTAGGTATAAGTTTATTTTAATTTAATTTATTTAGTTTAGGGTTTAGGTTTAGTTTTTATGTTTAGGTTTAGGTTTTATTTATTTAGTTTACTTTATTTTAGTTTAGGTTTAGGTATTTTATTTTGTTATTTTTAGGTTTAATTATTTTAGTTTATTTGGTTTTATTTATTTTATTTTTTTCAATTTTGTTTTAGATTTATTTTTAAGATTTAGTTTATTTTTAGGTTTTATTTTAAGTTTATTTTGTAGATTTAGGTTTTTATTTAGTTTTTATTTTATTTTATTTTAGGTTTATTTTATTTTTATTTTAGATTTAGTTTTTATTTTATTTGAGCTTTTTATTTTTACATTTATTTTATTTTTTTAGTGTAGTTTAAGTTTTTATGTATTTTATTTTATATTTATTTATATTTTTTGTATTATTTTGATTTTAGTTTTAACTATAGGTTTAGGTTTAGGTTTTAATTTATATTTTCATTTTATATTATTTTTTATTATTTAGCTTTAGGTTTTCATTTATTTTATTTTAGGTATAGTTTTAGTTTGTGGTTTTGGGTTTAGAGGGTTATAGTGTGTGTAGGTTTAGTAGTTTAGGTAGGTGTGGGTGTGGAGGGTTTAGCATTTAGGGTAGGTTTAGGGTTTAGGGTCGTTTAGGTTAGTTTAATGTGGTAAGTGTTTTATATTTTGATTTTGATTTTGATTATTTTAAATTAAAACTATTAGGTTTCGATTTATTTAGTTTATTTTTTATTTATTTTAGTTTATTTTATTTTTTATTTTTATTTGCATTTAATTTTATTAATATTTTTATTCAAGTTTTTATTTAATTTTTATTTTATTTTATTTTATGTTTTTTTAGTTTAGTTTTTATTTTATTTAGTTTTTTTATTTTTTAGTTTAGTTTAGGTTTTTCTTAGTTTAATTTTAATTTTTAATTTATTCACTTTTTAGGTTTAGGTTTAGGTTTAGGTTTTAGTTTATGTTTTTATTTTATTTTATTTTATCTTTTAAATTTTTTTCATTTATTTATTTTGTTTATTTAGTTTAGCCAGTTTTAGCTTTTGTGGTTTAAGGTTTTTTTAGTTTAGGGTTTAGTTATATGTAGGGGTCAGTGGGCTCAGGGTTTGGGTGTGGTGGGGTAGTGGTGGGCCTGTTTTAGGTCAGTAGGTTTAGGCTCAGGGTTTTTTTTAAAATTAAGTAAACCAGTAGGTTTAGGTTTATTTAGTTTATTTTATTTTATTTATTTAGGATTATTTTTTTATTTAGCTTAATTTATTTATTTTATTTTTATTTATTTTAATTTTGGTTTTTTAGTTTAATTTATTTTTTAGGTTTAAGTTTAAGTTTATATTTTATTTTTTAGCTTAGTTTTATTTTTATTTAATTTTTCAGGTTTAATTTTTATTTTTTATTTTTAGGTTTAGGTTTCAATTTTTATTTTATTTTTTAGGTTTGGGTTTTAAGTTTTTATTTCAGGTTTAATTTTAGGATTTATTTTATAGCTTATGTTTTGGTTTATTTTTAGATTGTATTATTTTATTTAGTTTAGGTTTAGGTTTTATTTATTTTATTTTAGTTTATTTTAGTTTAGTTTTTGGTTTAGTTTTTTTTAGTTTAGGGTTTAGGTTTTATTTTTTATTTATTTTTATGTTTTATTTTTAGGTTTATTATTTAGGTTCAGGTTTTTATTTAGTTTTTATTTTATTTTATTTTAGGTTTTTTTTTATTTACTAGGTTTTATTATATTTAGGCTTTTTTTTTAAGTTTATTTAAGTTTATTTTGGTGTTTATTTATTTTATTTTAGTTTAGTTTTATTTTATTTTATTTAGGTCAATTAGTGCTATTTTATTTTATTTAATTTAGGTTTAGCTCTATTTATTTTATTTTACATTTATTTAGTTTAGTCAGGTAGGTTTTAAGGTTTAGGGTCAGGGTGGCTAGGCCCAGGTTTAGGGCCCAGGTTTAGGGCCTGGGGTCAGGCTCAGGGTCAGTGGGTGGGTGTTGTGGCTCAGGGTTTTTTAGGGCCTGGGTTTACTGGTAGGGTTTTAAAGTTCTAGGGTTTAGGGCTTATGATTTAGAGTTTATGATTTAAGGTTTAAGGTTTAGGTTTTAGGGTTTCAACTTAGTTTAGGGTTGAGGGTTTGGGGTTTGTGGGTTTGTGAGTTTTAGGTTTAGGGTTTGTGGGTTGTGGTGTGGTTTGAGTTTTTAGTGTTTAGTGTTTAGGTTTTTGGTTTAGGGTTCGGGTTTTATGTTTACATTTTATGTTTTAGTTTAGGGTTTAGGGTTTAAAGTTTTTTTTGAACAGAGAACAAATTTAGAGTCAACATTTCTTCTTTTTGATTTCATCAACCAAGTAACACACCAAGTTTTCTAAGAGACAAGCGATGACATAGATCAAAAAGAGCAAGCATAGAGCAAATCAAAAACCCAGGATAACTAAAAATGTCTCTACTATAAAGACACAATTCCATAAGCAGTAGATTGGATTGGTCAGTCTTCAGTTTCTCTGGTTCCCATCAAAACCATCCCAGCCTCTCGAGTAGAGGGATCCACCATCATATCCCCGATCTCTCCATTTGCCACCACCACGGCTATAACCTCCATTGTTCCTCCCGCCTTCATAACCACCACTACTCCGACCACCACCTCTGTGGCCCCTAGAACCTCCAAATCCCCCACCTCCACTGTGATAATCGCCGCATCCACCTTCATCACCACCGACAGATCTAGACTAAGCTTGGTTGATGCTGATATTACTACCTTCAAGGTTCTACCCATTCTTAGGGTTTAGGTTTAGGTTTATTAGGTTTTAGGGTTTAGGTTTATTTTTTAATTTATTTAGTTACTTTAGGTTTAGGATTTGGGGTTTAGGGTTTAGGGTTAAGCTTTAAGGTTTAGGGTTTAGGATTTAGTGTTTATATTTTTAAGGTTTATGATTTAGGGTTAGGGTTTAGGGTTTAGGGTTTATGCTTTTTTAGGGTTAGGGTTTAGTGTTTAGGGTTAAGGGTTGTAAGTTTAGGGTTTAGAGTTTAGGATTTAATGTTTATGGGCTTTTTTTCAATTACTAAATCAATAAATTTAGGTTTATTTAGTTTATTTAGTTTATTTTTAATTTTATTTAGTTCAGTTTATATATTTTAGTTTAGGTTTTTTATTTTAGTTTATTTTCTAGGTTTAGGTTAATTTTTTAGTTTAGTTTCATTTTTATTTGTTTTTTAAGTTTAGGTTTTATTTTTTATTTTTTAAGTTTAGGTTTAGGATTAGGATTTTATTTTATTTTTTTAGCTTTTGGTTTCAATTTTAGGTTTATTTTTAGGTTTTATTTTTTAGTTTAGGTTTTCATTTACTTTTATTTTATTTTATTTTATTTAGTTTAGGTTTAGGTGTAGGTTTAGTTTACTTTAGGTTTAGGTTGGTGTATTTATTTTGGTTTAGTTTATTTTAGTTTAGGTTTAGTTTATCATTTTATTTTAGTAGTTTAGGTTTTTTTTTAGGGTTAGTTTAGTTTTATTTTAGGTTTAAGTTTTATTTAGTTTTATTTAATTTTATAGGTTTATTTATTTTATTTTAGGTTTTTTATTTTATTTACATTTTATTTTTTTAGTTTAGGTATTTATTCATTTTAGTTTAATTTTATTTTATTTTATTTTCTTTAGTTTAGGTTTAGTTTAAGTTTTGGTTTAGGTTTTAGTTTATTTTATTATTTTGGTTTAGGTTTTGTTTAGGTTTATTTTGAGTTTTAGCTTTTGGGTTAGTTAGTTTAGGGTTTAGTAGGTGTGGGAAGGAGGTTAGGTGTGGTTTAGGGTTTAGGGTTTAGGGTTTAGGTTTTGGGTAGGGTTTAGATTTAAGGAGAGTGGGGTTAGGGTTTAGGGTTTGGTAGGATTTAGCATTTAGGGTTTAGGTTTTAGGTTTATGGTTCACATTTTAGTTTAGTGTTTAGGGTTTTTGGTTTTTTTAATAGAGAACAATTTCAAATTAAACATTTCTTATTTTAATTTCATCAACCAAGTAATAAACCATGTTTTCTAAGACATAAGCAATGACATATATAAAAATCACCACGCATTGAGCAAATGAAAAACCCGAGATAACTAGAATCGTCTCTACTGTAAAGATAGAGTTCTATAAGTAGCAAATCAAATTGGTTGTTCTTCAATTTCTCTAGTTCCCATCCGAACCACCTTGTCCTCTCGAGTAGCGGGATCCACCATCATATCCTCGATCTCTCCTCTCACCCACCGGCCAGAACCTCCGCCGCTCCTCCCCTTTCATAACCAACGCGCTCGACCACCACCTCCATATCCACTAGCACCTCATCCCCACCACCATTGATAATTGCTCCACCTTCACCTCCACCAGATCTAAACCAGCCGGTTGATAGATGTTCCGCCATCAACGTTCTACCCATTCTTTGAATTAGGTTTAGGTTTAGGTTTTAGGGTTTAGGTTTATTAGGTTATTTAGTTTCTAGTTAGGGTTTGCTGAGTTTTAGTGGTTTAGTGGCCCAGGGTTTAGGCTAGAGGGTTTATGGATTAGGCCAGGGTCAGCCTCAGGCTAGGAGGTTTGCCTATGGTTTTAGGGTAGAGCCGAGGTGTGCTCAGGGCCCAGGCCTAGGGTTTAGACTGTGGCTCAGGTGTCAGGGCCCATGTTGTGGCCTTAGTGGCCAAGGGTTTAGAGCCCAGGGCCCAGTCTGGGGCCTAGGGCCCAGGGCCCAAGGTCAGGCCTAGGGTCAGGGCCTGTGGCCCAGGCTCAGTGGCCCAGTGGCCTGTGAGCTCAGTTAGTGGCCTGTGGCCTGTGGCTAGGAGGTTAGGCTTAGATCAGGTCAGATTTAAGTTTAGTATTTAGGATTGTAGTTTATGGTTTTATTTTATATTTTATTTTATTTTAATTTTTTAAGCTGATAGTTTAGTTTATTTTAGTTTTATTATATATTTTATTAATATTTGGTTTATTTTATTTTATTTAGTTTATTTTATTTTATTCATGTTTGTTTATTTTAGTTTATTTTTAGGTTTAGGTTTAGATTTATGTATTTTTAGTTTAGTTTTATTTATATTTTATTTTTAGGTTGAGGTTTTATTTTAAATTTTTTTAGGTTTACATTTTTTATTTTATTTTAGGTTTAGGTTTTAGGTTATTATTTTATTTATTTTTAGGTTTTATTTTTTAGTTTAGGTTTATATTTATTTTCAGTTTATTTTATTTTATTTAGTTTAGGTTTACGTTTAGGTTTTATTTATTTTAGTTTAGTTTATTTTAGTTTAGCTTTTGATTTATTTTACTTTTATTTTAGGTTTAGTTTTTTTTCAAGGGTTTATGTTTTATTTTTATTTATTTTTAGGTTTATGTTTTTATTTTATTTTATTTTAGGTTTATTATATTTTTATTTTAGGTTTAGCTTTTATTTTATTTAGGTTTTTTATTTTTTAGTTTAGTTTATGTTTTATTTATTTTATTATAGTTTAGTTTTTATTTTTTATTTTTATTTTTTTAGGTTTAGGTTTAGGTTTTAGTTTTTATTTAATTAATTAATTAATTTATTTTATTTTTATGTTTTATTTAGTTTAAGTTTAGGTTTTTAAGGTTTAGGGTTTTTTAGGGAAATTAGGGGAATTTCATTGCCATAAAGAAAAAGTACAAAGTCCTTAGAGGGCGTAAATCTCTAAACTAATGCCCAAAGAGCTGCAATAAGTCCTAAAGAGATAAACCCCCTAACTATTACAATAATATAAGGAAAAAAATAAATGAAAAAGCAAAACCAAATCAGCAATAACAACTGATCCATGTACACAACAACAACATCCACAAGGTCTTTTCTATACCTGCAAGATTCTTCCTACCTAGAAGAGAAATCTGCAACATAATAATGAAAGGATGAGTATAATTAAGCAAGCATAAAGATTATGAGCAAAGAAAAGGAGCAAAGAAAAGAAAAGGCTCAGGCTCAGTTACAATCATCTCATGGAGCAACACTATATGTAAGCATCCAAATTTCCGAAGAAGGGTTACGATTACATATAGTGCTAATAGCCAAAAGAAGATAGAAAGTGAAACATCAAGGCCATTATTGCCAGCATACCTCTTGTAGACCATCATCCCATGTCCATCATCTTGGAAGGCTACAAACTCTTCCAGGCATTAGACATAATAGCCAACCACAAAGCCACCAAAATAAATAAGCCCAATAAGGCAGAAAGTCAACCAACCATCAGGGATAGCAGCAGTACAGTAGGAACACCACCAAACCCACCACCAAAGAGGAATAATAGCATCAAAGGGAGCAAGCATCATGACATTAACAACACAAACTAGAAAAAACCAAGACCAAAAAGAAAAAAACACAAGAGCTCATGTCCTCCACAAGCAACAAGAAAGGTAGCAAGACTGTCACCCAAACCATAAAAAGGGAAGCTGCAGCAGCCATGAGAGGAGAACCATAGTAAGAGCTGGCCAACCTGTATGTCACCAATAGAGCAAGAAAGAAAGGCCAAAATAGGCACCCAGCCAGCAAAAATAGCCAACAAACCTAGTTAGCCAACTTAGCCTACCAGCTATCCACCACAGTAGTAGAAAATCCAAATCAGTGAAAAGACCAACAACATCCATCATGCCAAAGCCACCCAAGATAACTAGGAAAAGTGTAGAAGCAAAAGAAATAAACCTAAACTAGAAAAACTAATAACCAAAACCTAATTCACAAGAAAGAAGAAAGAAGAGTCAACAAATAACCTCCACCTTGCCAAATCCAATCAAAAATTAGACCACCAACAACCCTCCAATCTGCCACCAACAGAAGCAGATAAACTAGCCAACCAACCCAGCCAGCCAACATAGCCAACCCACCCGGCTAACCACCATAGCAGTAGAAAATCCAACTTAGTTAAAAAAGAAATTAGCTCTGAGATATGGCAAACCACATATAGAAAATAGCAGGCAAAGCCACCACCCAAATGAAAGTCAGCAAAAATAACCAAGCAAAAATAATCATCCAGCCAGGCAAACAACAACCACTAGGTTGAAAAAATCAAAATAACCTAGGCAGAAAAAATAGGAACAACCAGGTAGCAACCCCTTGGCTAACCCAAAAGCAATAGCTCAAAAATAAAACCCAGCACAGGGCCAAGCATAAAAATAAGCAAATGGCCACAACCTAAAGAGAGTTTAACAAAGGGGAACCAAAAGCAAAAGCTCATCAAAAACCAACAGAAAAAACCAAACCAAGAAAATTATAATCTGAGATAAGATAATCCAAGGTTATCCATCAAAAACCCCTTAAAAGTTTAGGCAAATTTTGATTATAAAATAAAATGAAATCAGTTAAGTTGGCACCTAAAGTAGCCAAGAAATCAGAAAAAGCATTACCTTCATGAAGGATATGAGAAAGTTTATAACAAACTTGAGAAAGAAGATTTTCAGAATGATTGAGAAGATATAATAAATTAGCATTTATTATTCTATTAGAGTTTAGCCTGTCAAAAAGCAAGAGCACATCAACTTCAATCCAAATGTTGAGGAAACTTTTATTCAAACCAATTTCAATAGCTTTATTGACAACCATAAGCTCAGCATAGATAATAGAACATGCTCTAAGAGGATAGGCAAAAACACAAATGACATTTCCTTTAGAATTCTTAAGAATACCACAATAGCCATATTTATTGGGAGTAATAGAACCATCAGTATTCACTTTAATCAAATTTTCTTTTGGGTTGATCCAATGGATAATCCTAGCTTTTTTACAAGAGTGAACATGAGGCTGAATGATACCCAATTTTTTATCCACAAATTTATAGCCTCTAAAATGAATGTTACTAATAAGATTGGCATTAAACAGAGCTTGAATTTTTTATTTGGTTCTTGCCGGATCCTTTTATGGCTTATAGGAATACCATGATATTTAGCATTTTTTGTCCATCCAGATGAACCAGATAAGGGTAATAACAACTAGAACTTTATTATGACCTTTTGCATTTTTTTTGGAAATAGACTTCAAGAAGTTGATATATGGAATGATTTCCATGAAAGTAGTTGGTATTAAATAAATCATAATGCCATAACCATAATTTAGAAGAAATAGCACCATTGACAAACACATGATTAACATTTTAAATATGAAAGCAACAATAGCACTTTGAAGGAAAATAAAACCCTTTATTATAGAACAAAAAGTCCACAGGGATAAAGTTATTCAAAATCCAAGCTAAAATCGAATGAGAAATGGGAATGATATTGTTCCAAAGTTTAATGAAAATATTAGAGGAGTTTTGCTTATCTCTAATAAAATTTTGAACCTCTTTAAGAACAAAATCACCATTGTAAGAAAGCTTAAAGAGAATTTGGTCAAGTTTGTTAGAGAAAATAAGGATATTTCTAAAGTTATCTAAAAGAGAAATACATATATAATTCTCAAGTTTGTTTTCATTCCAAGTGTTATTATGCTAAAAAAGAGTTAACTTTGATAGCCGTAGAGTGGGTAGATAAAGAGAGATTCAATAGAGCCATTTCCAATACAATTGTCTTGCCAAAAGAAAGAAGAATCAGAATGAATACCCCAAGATATTAAGGGTTCAACAACTCATTTAATGAAGCAAAGCCTTTTCCAAACTAGAGAGTCACCAAATTTATAAGCATAGATAAGAGGGTGTTTACCTTGGCAATATTTTTTCATCATAAAATTAGCCCAAAGGCTATCATTCTTTCTAAAATTCCACTAGAGCTTATGAGAGAAGCTAGTAATAGCTTAACGAATCAGTTTGCAACCGAGACCACCTTCACCCAAGGGACCACAACATTTATGTCAAGAAGTCCAATGCATTCTTTTAGTAAAATTATTGGATCACCAAAAAAAATTATTAAGCAAGCGATCAATTTTGATAAGAGTCGCATTAGTGGGGATAATAGTTTGAATCAAATAAAGAGGCTTTGAATTGAGAGTGCTTTTAAAAATAGTGACCCTACCACCAAAGGAAAGTAAATGAAATTTCTAAACATATATTTTTTTAAAATTTTTTTGAATTAACACATCAAAAAATGGGATCATTTTGGACATTTAAAAAAAGGAGCACCTAAGTACTTAAGAGGAAGGTGTTGATGTTTAAAGTTAGTGATATGCAAGATTTGATTAATTTTATTATTGGAGATGCTTGAAGAAGTATTAAAATAGCTTCTGTTATCATTGCTAGATAGACCACTTTCTCTACCAAATTTATTTAAAAAAAATCTTGAGATTCTTGATATGATGAATAGAAGCATGGTAGAAAGTAATAACCATCTACAAAGCTTAAATGAGAAAGAAGAAGACCACCAAGAGTTCTATAATACATATAAGGATTGTTTAAGAATAGATCATTGATGTTTCTATGTTTAGCAACAATAATAAATAAGTCAGGAGATAGAGATTCCCTTATCTTAGGCCATGGGAAGTAGGAATGAAGCTCAAGGCTTCCACATGAAGCAAAATAGAAAACCAAGCATTATTAATATAATTTTTAATAAGAAAGATAAATTTATCAGAAAACCCAAATAAATTTAGAATATGGATAAGGAAATCCCAAGAGATATTTTCAAAAGCTTTGGTAATATCTAATTTGAACAGAATGTTGCCACCTCTAGTCTTAGCATCTAAATCATGAATTAATTCTTAAGCAAGTAGAATATTATTAGAAATAGATCTATCTCAAATAAAACCAATTTGGTTTAGTGAAATAATCCTATGAAGTAAAGGACTAGGCATGTTGGTTAGAAATTTGGAAATCAGCTTATTGAAGAAGGTGCAAAGACTAATAGGTCTTAAATCACTACAATAGTCTAGATTATGTTTCTTAGGTATGAGAGAAATAGAAGTTCTAGAAAAATATCTAAGAAAGGATTACCAAGAATAAAAATTTCTTTGAATTGACTAAAGGAGATGACTAAAAATTTAGAACCTCTTTACCATTCTCTTGGTGAGGCAAGGTTCATTTCAAACTTAAAAAAATAAACTCTTTGTAAGAAAATATATACTTTCCAAAAGCACTTCTCAAATTAAAATTCACATGATAAAAGATCTACATTTAAAGATAACCAAATCTCATGAACCAATATCCATGATTGTTGCATGGAGGTTCTTTTCAAAATTTGAAATCAAATGATTTTAAAATCCATTTTTCAAAAGCACATATTTCAAAATAGTAATCTCCATTTAACACACCTAAGCTTGTTGAATGAAGATTTTCAAATAAGATCGTGACATAAAATTGAAATTTCATTTAGCACATCCTACATGTGCTAAGTTGGAATTTCTCTTTTCAAAAGCAACATCACACACAAATATCCCATCTTTGAAAATCAGAAAGAAAAATATAATTGATTTCCATTTAACATACCTAAATTTGTTAAATGGAAGTCCCCTTTCAAAATCACTAAAAATTAAAACATATTTGAATTCCATTTGACATACCCAAATTTGTCAAATGAGAATTCACTTTTCAAAATCAAAAGCAAATTGGATTCTACTTAACATACCCATATTTTTCTAAGTAGAGTTTCCTTTTAAAATCACAAATAAATCAAACACACTTGAACTCCATTTGACATACCCAAATTTGTCAAATGAGAGTCCCTACCTTTTCAAAATTGAAAACAAATTGAACTTTATTTAACATACCACATTTGTTAAATAGAAGTTCTCCTCTTTCAAAACAAAATAAAACAAACTCATCAAACACACTTGATCCCTACTTAATATGCCAAATTTATTAAGGGTCTCATTTTTCAAAATCAGATCAAAATACATATAACACATTGGGCTTCACTTAGCATACTTAAATTTGCTAAAGGTCTCATTTTTCAAAATCAAATCAAAATACATCAAACATAATGGACTTCACTTAGCATACCTAATTTTGCAAAGTAAGGATCCCATTTTCAAATCAAATTCAACAAATCAAATGCATGACATACATCATCGAAAATAATAAAAATGCTTTTAAAAGTTGTTTTCAAACATGCACTTGAATCTCATTTAGCATAGATAAATTTGCTAAGTGAAGATTCCAAAATTAAATCCAAAATAAAGTTAATTGACCCTCTATTTAACGTACCCAAATTTGTTAAATGAGGGTCCCAAACATAAAATTAAATTCAAATATGATCACATGGAAGCATTAATTAAGTGCCTCACCAAAACAATTGAACCCCATTCAACATACCCAAATTTGTTGAATGTGGGTACTAAATTTAAATGAAATTCAAAGTCTCTTCTCCAAAAAAAAAAAACAAAAACAAAATTTAAAATCTCTGTAATATTTCAACCCCATTTAGCATACCTAAATTTGTTAAATGAGGGTTCCAATTCAACAATCAAATCAAGCTAACAATTCAAGTGAATAAAATTCATGCGAAGGTCTGATTTTGTTCTCATTCTAGTAATGCAAAGATTGTTTCCCTCATGACCATCAATAGAGAGGATGTGGCAGACAAGAAGCCACATCTTCAATTTGACCTTCAGTATGATTTTGAGTTTCCCTAACCAGAGGAGAAAGACCATAAAAGTTCCATCAAGGGCCAAAAATAAGATCAATAAGGATTTTTTTAGTATGTTATATCCATTCTAGATAAGTATTACTCAAATGATTTGAATCTTAATTTATAAAGGAAGACAACTCTCAAAATGACAATCAAAATAACAATTATAATCCATAAAATAGCAATACTGATGTACTTGATGTCTTTAAGGATTCAACTTTGAGATACCCCATTCTAAACTTTTGATCTCATGAGTTTGAATCATCATCTATATTATTGGAGGTTTCCACTTTGATCAACACCATAGGAAGAAGCAAAATCATTGAAAATAATCAAATTATATCATTCTTAAGATACACCTCACAATCAAAAATAAGGCATCAAACTATTAGAAGGTTAATCTTAAGGTCCTAAACTATCTTGGAAGGTTACCCACTAAGCTAAGAAGATAGAAGTTTGATTGGAACTTAACCTAATTCTTCCTTGCTAGTTAGTGACAACCTCCTCAAGTCATACTCAATATAGAATATCCTATGGAAAGGAAAGATAGAAATCCCCTCAAAGAACAATATAAACAAAGACTAAAAAAAAGTAGAGAAAGAAAAATGAAACATAAAGAAAGAAAGAAAGAAAAAATGAAAAAAATGAATGAAAAAAAAAAGAGAGAAGAAAGAAGAAAAGAGAAAAGAAAAGTAAAGCACAAATAATACACATTGATTTGGAATCCAAAGGATATATCATGTGAGTGTAAATTTTAAGAAAAGGAGATTATCTATATATATATATATATATATATATATATATTAGTGTGAAATAAATTTTGAGTCTACTTTGACAAGTCTTTGGAGTAGAAAATAATAAACAAAAAGTTCTAAAAGGATAATTCATGAATGATATGACTAGAAACTTAGTGGGTATGTGAGCACATTGACTCCAATTTTACTATCTCATGATATTATTATAGAATTGGAAGTTAAGAGTTGCTCCTAATATATATATATATATATATATATATATATATATATATATATTATGAAAATCAAATTTCCACTTCTCTCTTTCTTCAAGCTCAAAAGGATTCAAGTTGTAGATAAACCTTCAAATGAAGTAATTAAATCATCTTGCCTAGTCTACCAACTTTGCTTAAGAATTTAGAAGAGTTTCAAGTAGAGGATACACTCCGTGAAGTTGAGAAGAAAATATAGATCATCAACCAATGAGTTTTAAGGGATTAACCTCAGAACATTAAGGTAGTCCACCCACCCTCCCAACATCCATACATGATAAGTTAGAAAGAAAATGCCAATGACTTGGTTAGGTTACTTTTGTAGTTTAAAGGCTAGTTTACCTAAGACCATAATGAAGTGCCCAATACATCTCTAAAGGTAGCAGTCTACAAACTCAAAATTGAACTTATTGCTATTCCTACTTTGCAAACTATTGATGCAAACATTTGCGCCAAGAAGAAGATCTTTGAAGTCAACCTTATTGAAGATGAAACATGATTGCCCAACACTATGCCCATTCAAATGGAAGGACATTCAAATCCGCACATATGTCAATTCTGAAGATTTCAGTTATGCATGTCTTGAAGATGAATCCACATTACCTATTTCAAATTTGTTAGTAGACATAGCCTCTTTACATGCAGTCTTCTCATTCAAGGATGGGTTGAATGATGCTAAAGGATGAGAGGTCGTTTACACTTACAATTTCAATTGGAATTTATCGCTATAAGGTCATGCCTTTCTTTGGTCACCAGGGTTTAATAAAAAGGAAGACCATCTTTATGATTTGAGTAGTTATCTTTGATTGGTTATGACACTACAGCTTGAAGTTGAATCCCCTAAAGTATATAATTAGGATGACTTTAGGGGAGTTTCTAAGGCTTGTAGTAAAGCATCATGGGATAATAAGGATTGATCTAAAAAGAGATTAAAGAGACATTAGAGATACATCCTCCAAGATTCTACTTAATAGGGGAGAGATTTCAATTAGCGATGAATATTGATGGTTTAAACTCTTTCAAAGTTAGTCTATCTCAAAACTTTTCAACTCAATATTCTACTTCCGATGGTTGAAAGGCCTACCTTGGGGCTTCAAAGGATGGAAAGTAGTTTAAACCACTATGGTAAGGGAGCGTCCGATGCTTCCAAACAACGAGCTCTATTTAAAGAAATACTATCCTAAAAATAATGTTTGAAAATAATTATCGTCTATAAAAATCCTATCTTTCCATTCATCAAATCCCTTCTTCATTGCAAGCATTATTTGCTTATTTTATGAATCCACCATGACTTGTTTAGGATAGGTGTAAGAGAACCCAAGTGGCATCCTATCCATCATCAACATAAACACAAACTACATATGATTCTCTGGTGCTATTATGATAGGTGTATAAGAACCCAAGAGCCATCATTTTTGAACTAGTACAACTAAGTTAGTTGTAAGAGAACTTGAGCGACATCATTTCTTGGTGGAGTCATATTTCCTTTGTGGCACCATTTCATCCACTCTTTGATGTGTTTAAGGTAGGTGTAAGGAACCCAATCGGCATCTTATCCTACATTAACACAACACAAACACATTAACAAATACACATCTTTTGTCTCGGTCAACTTTGATGTGGGATAACGCCCCCCACGACCCTCACTCATTAGCTGCTCTATGTCGGGCTGATGTGTTATCCTGCTAGTTTGTCACCCTAGTGATCCCTTGTTTAGGAGGATGTAAATATGCTATGCTTTCCTTCTTAACTTGACTGCTGCACACCGATGAGTGCCTTCTTCGCATGGTAGGTCTTACTGTCCGATCAGTGCCTTCTTCTTAAACTAGCCATCATGAATTGACTTGGTTAAGTATATCTGATAAACTCACATATACATTTTTTGTCACAGGCTACTTTGATGTGGGATAATGCCCCATATGGCACTCACTCATTAGCTGCTCTAGGTTGGGCTAATGTGGTACCCCGCTAGTGCATCACCGTAATGGTCCCTTATTTAGAAGGATGTAAATCTACTACGCTTTCTTTCCTAACTTAACCATTGCACACAAACAAGCACCGTGTTAGCATGGTAGGCCTTATGACATGGTCGGTAAGCTACCTCCATGTTGGCTTCATTTAAGAGGATACAAATCTACTATATGATTTATTCTTAGACTACCGATCATGAACTGACTTGGTTGAGTAGAGGATTAGGGTAAGGCCCCCAGCAGCACCTTTCATCTTGACTACTTGAAGTCTGAGGCTAGTCCTTCTTTATGACTCCCTACTTAGTAGTCACCCTTAGGTTGGGTTATACTAATTATGCCAATAATGGGTCACCCAAGTGGTTATTCCTCACTTCAAAAGATGTAAGTCTGCTATGCTTTCTTCCTAAGTACAACCGTTGCACACTGATGGGCAGCCCAGGTCGATAGCTCAGATGACACTATCTCGATCGGTTCAACTTTAGGGGATATAAGTCTACATGCCTTCTTCCTAGACTAATTGTTGCACACCAAGAACCTTAGGTTGGTTGGTGTTATTATGCGTGACCCACCCAATGGATACACCACTCATGGTAGATGTAAGTCTACTGCTTTCCCCAGTTGGCTAATACACTACATAGGCTTTCTTATTTACAGGGTCCAAGATAATGCCCCTAGTGGTACCTCCCTTGTGGGCACTCTATTTGGTTCACATCCTTTATGACCTCATTTAGACACAACCCGGGTTACTACTGGATTGGATAGTCCCCATTTCCTATTAACTACCCCTGTGGTTAGAGATCTATTCTGTGGATGCGTAGATTTTCCCTTGGTCTAGTAAATCTAAGATAGCTCTAGTCCAACAAATAATATATATATATATATATATATATATATATATATATATATATATATATATATATATATATATATATATATATATATATATATATATATATATATATATATTTCTTGTTATTAGGAATAATGCCCGCTATGGCACCTTTCCTAAGTAGGCATCCTATCTTTTGGGCAGTGTCAGTAAAACTCGCTATTGGAATCTCCTGACTACTCATGAGTTGAGATAAGTCCCCCACAACACTTTCTCAATAGTCACCCTTAGGTCAGGTTCAATCTGTTCTACCAACAATATGTTACCTCGGTGATCATCTCTGCTTTGGAAGATGTAAGTCTACTATGCATTCTTTTCAACACGATCGTTGCACACTGATGGGAGGCCCTAAGTCTGTTTAATTTATTGCGCATCCAATGGGTCACCCCAACAGTTATTCTTTACTTTGGAGATGTAAGTCTATAACACTTTGTTTAGCAAAGTCATTCCACACTAAAAGGAACCCCTTAAGTTGGATTGTCCTACCCTTCAGCTAGTAGACTAGCCCTTTGGATCGATAAATCTAAGATAGGCCAAGGCCGACATAGCCCCTTCTCAGTGCGGTCCATCACAGAGCGATGGGATCCATCAAATAAAATTAAAACAAATGAAAATAAACCAATTCAAATTTAAAACAATCATTGAAATTAATGAAATTAATCATAACTACTTTTGAGTTGACATAAGTCCCCTAGTGGCATTCACTTAGTAGTCTCCACTAGGTCAGGTTCAATTTATTATGGATCCAACAGATCACCCAAGCAGTTGATCCTTGCTTTGAAAGATGTAAGTCTACTATGCTTTCTTCCTAAATACATCCATTGCAATCCAATAGGCAACTACTTAGGTCGGATAGTCCTACTTTATGCCTAGTAGACTATCCCTTTGGATTTGTAAATCTGAGATAGGTCAAGGCCGACATAGCCTCTTCTAAGTGGGTCCATCGCAAATCGATAGGGTCCATAATAAACTAAATTTTAAACCAACCTTCCAAGTGGATTCAAATTAAACCATATTGAACAAACCAAACTTCTCTTTAGTGAGGCATAAATCAAATTAATATTTGCAGTGGAGCCATAAGAAATACCATCAAACTCTTATCCCAATGGATAGCCCGAACCTGCTTCCTTAGTGGAATGTTCACATTCCCAACCAATATCAGATTATAGATTCTAATCCCCAGTGGATACACACCCAAATAAATCATATTCATAATCAAACTCAAATCCATATCCTCAGTGGATAGCTTGAACTTTCTTCCCTAATGGAAGGTTAACATACTCAATCCCCCCTGGATTCCATATGGCTCTCTTATGCCCTTGGGATAAAGATAGAGACTTTGCACTTAAATCATGATTCTATCTACCTTTCGGGTTCAGGTATAAATAATTTTTATTAGTGTTTGCAGTCTTTTTGATGTTGTTGATCACCTCGGTCAACAGTAATACATGCGGTGTGCCTTGTTAGTTACACCATGCCTATTGGGGTGGTCCTTTTGTTGACCTCACTTTTGGAGTGAGTTTTCAACCTCCTCTTCTTAGACCAAGGAACCTTATAAACACTAAGATTTCCTTAGTCATAAGATAGTTCTAGAGAGTGGGTGAACACTTTACCTAAGCCTAGAGAATTAGAAGGGTTAATCTTAGGATTAGGCCATGCCTTAGAGACTTAGAAAAATCACCTACCTTATAGCCTAAACCCAATCCATGTACACCTTTTAAATTCAATTCAATCCAAATTTCCAACCAAACCTCAAACTCAATTTCAAATCCAAATCCAAGTCCAAACTCAATTCCAAATGATAGAAACCCAAGATCAAATCTAAACTTGAAATCCTTCCCAAGCTCATTAATCAACCTTCACGAACTTAGCAAAATTTCCATCCAATTCAAACCAAACTCAGTTGATTTTTTTTATAAATCAATTCTACCTTCAATTCTCTTCTCAAATATAAATGAAATATAAATTCAAATAGCCAAAACCAAATCCAAAATCAAATCAAAACCCAATTTAAACCCATTAAGCCATTTCCTTGAACTTGGCCAAATCCCATCTAAATTAAGCCAAAATTAATGGATTTTCTCTTGAATCAATCATTCCTTCAATCATCTATTGAAATATATATGAAAACCACAATCATCCAGTTAAAACAAAATCAACCCAAGTCAAACCCAACCTAGCCCTTTTGACTTGAAATATTCAAACAAACAAAAACTCATTTGAATCTGAACCAATTGTAGTTAAATTTATATATAAATCTTAAATCTATATATAAACTCAACTAAATCAAGCCAACTAAATCCAATTGGTTCACTTGACCCAAAGTGTCCAATTTGACCTACATGAACCAAAATCCAATTCAATCCAAATCAAAGTGAATTAAGCCAATCCAAACTTCATGTCATGATTGTTGATCACCTTAGGATGATCAATTGATATAAATTGGGTCAAACCAAGTCAAACCTTTAGCCTATATAAACTAAAACTAGCCAAATTGCAATCTAAGCCAAATTCATTGAAGCCAATGATTTAAATCAACCTAGAATCAATATTTAAACTTGACTTGACCTTCAAATGAGCAAAACCTAGCCTAGTTGGTCCTCTTGACCCAAGTTAACCTAAATTGACATAAAGGGTCAGATTAAACTAAACCAAGGTTAAATCAAACTGAAGCATACAATCCTCTCCAAATAGTAATATGAGCTTGACCTAATCCTTAGTTTGACCCAATTTCACCAATTGGTCATCCTAACCCATTTTGACCCAATATGACCCAAATGGGCCAAATTGAGCCAAACCTAACCAAATGAACTCCAAATGAAATGAAATTTGGTCTCACTCACTTTTAACTCATTTCAAATCTACCTAAATTAAATTCAATATAAAATGACCACTCTACCTTTGGGCTAAGGGTATCACATAAGACAAAATACCCATATAAATGGTCATTTCTCTTCCGTAGCCACTTGACACTCATCGATTGGTCCACCTAGGTTCCAAGGACACTGTGCAACCTAACCCAAGAGGTGGTTGGGTCAGCCATGACTTATGGGGAGGTGAAATTACCTCTCCTTCATCATTAGAACACTTGGAATGAAGGACCTCCACTCGCTTTTGGACACACCCATCCTTCCTTCATAGCCACCTCCTATTCTTTGGGCAACCAAATTAAGCCACCTAAGGAGAATCCCAACCACCTCAAGAAAAGGACACCCACTTGGAGCCAAAAATCACCATGAATGAGGTGATTTTAGGCCATTGAAAGGAGATAGAAAATACAGAGGAAAAAACTCTTTCTCATACACTCATTTCACTCTCTTAGAGCTTCTAAACTAACTAGCAACCTTTCCCACTTGGTTTTTGAGTAAAAGCCATCAAAATCAACTGGATTCTAGTGAGGAAGTGGTGGCCATTGGTGGATACTTTATTCTAAAGTGAAGTAAGAGCCCAAACCCATTCTAAAGCTTCTTCATCCACTCAAGAACATGCTAGGAACATCACCACCACCAGAAATCAATCCTGGTGAGATAATTTTCAAAAATTGTAGTCAGCCTTAGGTTCTTTTGTTTGTAATGGTTTTTACTTAATTTTAGGATTTTTCTTTATATTACCCTTGCATTATTTTTAGTTTACATCATCCCCATGCATTTGGAGTGATTTTTGGAGTAGATCGCTAGAAAATTGAGCCTAAAATGAAGTTTTTCGTTCAATTTCTTTACAACAATCACAAAAGTCCTACCTAGAATAGTGTTCCATCCATTTCTTATGCTAGATCACCTGATAACCATCCGATCTCCTATTCAGGGAGATGAACAGTTCAGATTGTGCGGATCTCACCGCTCTAATTAATGGATCACGTGGCTCAGATCATGTGGATTGTGCATATCGATCTGGACCATCCGATCCACGATAAGATGGTCGGATCTGATTTGTGAATCCCTATTCACATTCCCACCCATCTTCTGAGGTGACATCACTCTAGCTAGTCGCATAGTGCCATGTGGCCTTTGTGAGTCGGTCGACCTTACGCGACAAGGTTAAGTAAGAAATTAGGGATTTTATGCATTTTAAAAATTAATTAAAAATAGCTGAAACTTCAAAAATTCATAAAAAATAAAATACTTAACTAAAAAATAAAAAGATGAACTCATTGGATTTATCTTTTCGAGATGAATCCAATGAATCTAAAAGCCCTAAAATTTACAGAATATTATGAGCTTAATTTAAGCTTTAGGGAAAATAAAATTTCATTAATTAAACTATTAAGACACATCAAATTGATTTGAAATTCTCTAAGATAAAAATTGAACATAAAATTTACCTTCCATCTAAATTTCAAGTCAAAAGGATTTATGAATTGGGAGATATAGTATTATGAAGTTCAAATAGTTAAAATAAATTAATAGACTTTATAAAAATCATAGAAAATCATTTAAATCAAGTGAAACTTTGGAAAATTATAACAAATCATAGAAAAATCATAAAAATGCAAGTAATAATTTATTTTAAAGGTATTTAAGTGGAGATTCAACTAAAATTGATCCCAATTAATTTTGAATAATAATTAAGGCTTAATTTAAGTTTAATTAAAAGTATAATTAACTTAATTACTATCTAATTAACTAAGTAATTAATCCCAAACTTTTTGAGGTTGATTAATGGGATGACCTTTGTGTCCCATAATTTTCTTGGTATTTATTGCTTTGTTAATTAGGAAAATTGGTTATCTTAACCTTAATTACTTTCCTAATGCAATTAATTAATATTCTAAATAGTAAGAAAATCATTAATTAAGCTTGCTAATCATTGTTAAATAGTGAATGGGCATGGAGAATGAGATTGGGACCTCTTTCCCAATCTTTTCCCTAAGTCCATTTAACTTGAATGGAAATTAATTAATTTGGGATTGATTGATGGTTTAATTCATTAATTAAATTTCTTGATTAATCAATTTGAAACTATAATCACATGGAATCTTAATTAATCAATTCATTGGTAGATCTTTAGGTGTTCAATATCCTAAAGACATTTAAGGAAATTATGGTTAGCCCACTTGTGTGGGAAAACCATGAAAGTACTTAATTAAGTTTCTTAACTTAAATAATCACTAATTGTGAGCCAATTGCATTAGGACTTTCATTTCTTAGGTTCATTATTGATTTAATTTCCAATGTACATACATATCATGTTGGATCAAAATTACTTGGTTAATTAAATTAAGGCAATATAGGTAAGGATTAATTAATGTATTTAATGCATAGTACAACCTAATTAACCAATAAAATCAACTAAATTACTTTTCATTAAACAAAATTAAATCACAAACATGGGAATGGGTTAGGATCAACAAATTTTCACTCATTTCTTCAAACCAAATCAAATATGAAATTGAAAGTGATAACTAAAAAGTGTTGGTTTTCTTTAAATGCTTTTATTTGATTTGATTATCCTTAGGAATTAATTTAATTGAATGAAATCACATGTTTATGCTCATTCATTCCTTTTCAATCATGTACAATAATGTATGTCATTTGAAATCACACATTCATCTTTTCAAGATTAATTAAGTCAAATGGGTTTCCTTTATGTCAAGCTTGGATGTGTTGATTTAATTTATAATATGTGTGGCTATTATCATAATTAAATCCAAGCATATTTTCCAAAGCTTATAAATGAATGGTTACATATGCTATGAATGCAAGTTATAAATACATAGGAGATGCATGTGATTATAGCTTAAATGTATGAAGTGAAGCTCCTTTCAGTTTATTCATGTACTGATTTATGTAAATGAAAATGTTAATGGGTATATAGTCTGGACATCCCAAAAATATGAGGCTTTAGTTAGCCCCAAGGTGGTTATTTGATTAGCTCACTTCCCTAGTTTAACAATGGCGCATACTCCATTTGATTTCATTCTTATGTATTTCAATACTAAATTTTGGATGAGGCTTTAATTCATATACATAAATGAATCAATCAAATTAAATATCATTTTTTTGCATGATTTTCATTCTCCAAATTATGAATACATGTGTATGTATCTAAGAAATGTGGTATATAGTCTGGACATTATGAGACTATGAGGCTTTAGCTAGCCCTAAGGAGGTTATTTGATTACCTCACTTCTCAAGTTTAACAAAGGCACGTACTTGCTTATGTCTTTTATACATACATGTGTGTATTTAATTAGAGAATGGTAATCCTTCCTTTTTATTAAAAATACATGCATTTGCAATTGTTCATGTGATTGAATTAATTAATCATGAGATTTGGAGCTCTCTTTCTTATATTCATGCATGTAAATTTGCATCTAGTTTGACTGTAATGGTATATAGTTTGGATATCCCGGGAATATGAGGCTTTAGCTACACCCAAGGAGGTCATTTGATTACCTCACTTCCTTGGTTAAAAATGACATGTACTTGTTCAATTCCATCCCTATGTTTTTTTTTTTCATAATAATTTAGATGGAGCATTAAATTAATATGAAAAAAATAATTCAATTAGAGAAGAAATATAAAGCTTCAAATGTACATACTCACATCCATCATTCAAGTATTATAAAACATATTGTATGTGTAGGTATACTTAAGAATTAATCATATGCATGTTAAATGTGATGGAGAGAAATGATTTAGCATGTCATGTGATAGTATTTCAATTAGATTAATCTTAAGAAGTATTTCACCTTGAAGAGAATTATTTAAAGAGAACCTAAACTTAGGATTAATCTAAAATGTGTAATAAGCCATTCACGAAAGAGAACTAAATCATATTAATAGGCTTTAGAAAGTGGTTTAAGGTAGGGATGAAAAAGGCCAACCTCTTTTCTATTCTTTACAACACTTAGTTGCTAAGTGTAGGTTATATGAAACAAAAGAAAACACAAATGAAAACTAGCAAATTAATTAAAGAACTTGAAGTGAAACCACCCTTTAAGTTGAATCTTTCTACACTCAAAAAATCTTAACTCTAAAGCCTAGTTAGGACATACCACACAAGCCTTAATACACACATATTAGATTAAGTCACCACTTGTAGCCTTATGTTAGGACAGTGCATGGTGTGATGTATGTTATATTTTGTTATGTATTATTTTAGACTGGATGTTAGGGTGTATGTTTTATAGACTAGATGGTAGGTCGTGATTAGCCTAATCATATTTTGTGTAAGGGATTATGTTTAAGGGATTAAAAATAAATATAAATGCTCTATTTGCATGTTGCTTAAGCCCCTAAGCATAGTCCATGTTAGGACAGATGGGCTTGGTTACCCATATGTAGGGTGTTAAGTCCAAATTATAAATATAATTGCATGGGTTGTATGTGTCTTTAGCTGACACTTATCTTATAGGTGTAGTTAGATTTACTTTTCTTATTTTTATTGTAATTTTACATTAGGAATTAGGATTAGTGCTATGGGGGGATAAGGATCAGCATTGGATAGAAGGCTTTATCATGGGAGGCCATGTGAAGCCTTTTAGGTGGAGCAAACCAAGTCAAACAAGAAGGAAGATACATGAAGACATGAAAACCCTCGATAGCATTTATCATTTGTAAATTATAAATTATTCTTTTATGTACTAGTTGTATAAGGGTAGAGCTCGGCTACCTATTTTTCTTTTCGGCTTGTATGGTGGCACCCAATCACATTGGCATGTTATTAATTTACATTAGCTATAAAATTTGTTTAATGTTGTGTTTAAAGTGCACAATTAAGATGGCATGCTTTTCTTAGTTTCTTTATTTGTTTGATGTTTGAATGTGTGGCCTTTAATGCGATTAGGTTCTTAGAAAAAAAAATTAACCTTGCTACCTAACTAGAACTCATAACTAAAGTTTTAAATAATTCATAACCTTACATAAAGCCTATGAAATGAATCAAGATAATTAAAAAAATTTAGTAACCCCTTAGCTAAATGTTGAATGGCCAACAACATGCACATCGTATTATTTTACTCTTAAAAAAGGGATTTCCATCCTTACAAGATAAGGGAATGCTTGACCTATGAGGGCATCCTTTGTGTTGGAAAACACCCATTTCTTATTGATTTAGACAACAATCTTATTTTCTCATGCATCTAGGTATCATAAATTGAAAGCCTTTACCAAAATGAAGTGTAAAAATAAATAAAATATGAAAAGATGTTACATTAAACTAAGTCATATGCTCATACCACTCATGCTCTAGTCTCTTAGGGAGTGGGTTTAATGACTTTAGTTTCCTTCTAATTAAATAATAACCTAACTAATCATGCAAATCATATGACCAAACTTCTTAGATTTAAAGCAAAAGGGCTGTTAGCTGACTGCCACTCCAGATGGTTGTAAGTTTATCCTCTCTTATAGAGTTAAACCATATGCCTACTTTCACTTAGATTTAGGTTACTCTTTGGCTTATGCTAAAGCTCCTTATATTTAGGATCCAAGGTGGTTGTTTCTTTCAGGGTACAAGCATAAATCCTTACCTCTTAGGCATCTCCACAATCTTGTGTTGTTGGATTGCAAGTCCTAGCTTTCTAATGAAATGTCAACTTTAACAAAATTGATCTTCTTTTCAATTTCAAAATTCTAAAGTCCAATTATAGGATAGGTTGAAATTCTCACTAGGTTTCCTAGTATCAAGGGCATTCCCTACTCATTTCCTTTGGCTTCAATAATAAGTCTTCTCATTGAGTTTTCCCACTTAATTTTCTAATCCAAATAATCCTTTGATAGTCTAGCCTTGAAATCTTTTGAGACTTTGATTACTACTTTAATCGAGAGTATTCTTAAAGGATTCACATCCCTTAGGATGTAATTAAATATGGAGGCTTTCCTCCATAAGAAACTTAACAAACTTGGCTTAATATAAATGCTACTTTACTTTTCCATGTAAAGCAGGGGAAAGATCTCTGGTACATTCGAAGACCCATCAAGCTTTACGAGTCCTTATTAGGTGATTATATCCATTATAAGGTAATGATTTCTATCTTTTGAGATAGTGCATCTTTTCTTAATGTCATACCCGATCATTTTAATAAGTACCCCCTAAGATTTGTATGGTGTCCCACATCTCAAAAATAAACACCATACACACTAAATTTTTTGAGACACAAGTGACGACATAGATAAAAAAGTGCATGCATAGAGAAAATCAAAAACCTTAGATAACTAGAACTATCTCCATTATAAAGACACAGTTTTATAAGTGGTAGATCAGATCGATCGTTCTTCAATTTCTCCAATTCCCATTAGAACCACCTCAGCCTCTCAAGTAGCGGGATCAACCATTATATCCTTGATCTCTCCCTTCGCCACCACCACGACTGTAACCTTCTTTTCTCCTCCCACTTCCATAACTACCACTGCTCTGACCACCACCTCCATATACACTAGCACCTATAGATCCCCCACCACCATTGTGATAACTGCCACCTCCACCTTCGCCTCCACTACTAGATCTAGACTGAGACTTGTTGACAGTGATGTTCTTGTCATCAAGGTTCTGCCCATTCTTAGGGTTTAGGTTTATTAAGTTTTCAAGTTTAGGTTAATTTCTTAATTTATTTAGTTTCTTTAGGTTTAGGTTTAGGGTTTGGGGTTTACGGTTTTGGGTTAGGGTTTAGGGTTTAGGGTTTAGGGTTTAAGATTTTAGGTTTTATGCTTTTAGGGTTTAGGGTTTAGGGTTTAGTGTTTAGGCTTTAAAATTTAGGATTAGTTTAGGGTTTAGAGTTTTAGGGTTTATTGTTTAGGGTTTAGGGTTTACGGTTTAGGTTTTATAGTTTGTGTTTAGGGTTTAGGGTATAGGGATTAAGGTTTTAGGGTTTAGGGTTGTTTAAGGTTGATTATGGTTTAAGGTTTAGGGTTTAGGGTTTTTTATGGGGGAATGTTAGAATTTTATTATCATAAAAGGAAAAGATACCATGTCCTTAAAAGGGGTAAAGCTATAAGATTCAAATACTCTCAGAGATATAAGGAACCTAAAGAGCTAAACCCCCATCTAAGTACATTAGAAAAAGAAAACAAAATAAAAGAGCAAATAAAATAGCTAAAAATCATAAGAGAAGAAGACACATGGTAAGACTAAAACAAATACATAAAATAGTAAAAGGATGAGTCAGCAGCAGTTCATGATTCCTTTGAGAAAGCAAGATAAGTAAGATCCACAACTATAACACTTAGGTTGACTGAGTAATGACCATTCCCTCTACAAAGTTCCAACCTATAAAAGAAATCTGCAAAATACTACAAAGGCAAAAGTCATAGCTAAAAAGGATAAGGATGGAGAGAGGAAAAGGATAAAGCTGAGAAAGAGAAGGCTCGGGCTCAATTCAGATCATCCCAAGGGGCAACAATACATATGAACATCCAAACTTAAAAAAAAGGATTACAATCATATGAAATGCTACCAACTAGAGAAGAGGTGAGTAACATCAAAGCCATCATAGCCAACATACCTGTAACAAGTAAACATCCAAGACTAGGAGTCCGTAGAGTTCCAGATCATGTACCATTAAACAAAGAGCAATGGACCAGCAATTAGCTAGCAGCCAAACCACCAAAAAAAACCACAATATACTAATCATAATAACCTAGAGAGAGGCTAAAATAAAGTCAGAACACCAACAACAGCCATTATCCAAATACCCATCCAAGCTCCAAACCAAGGAAAACCAAAAGCAGCCATCAACAAGCATGAGACCCTTACCTATTAATAGAGAAATAACCTAAAAACTATGATAGGAGCCCTCAAAACAAAGTACCAACTAGTAGTAGTCACCAAGACAAACTAGGGTGAGCAACCACAAATGACTAAATAGGTCATAAATTAAACCATAAACTGAAGGAAACATAAGATGCAACTAGTGAAAATAACTAGAAGATAAAATAGCCACAGAAAAGAAGGCCAAAGGCTGCCACCAACAACCTGATACCAAAAAGTACAATCCAAAAGGATCAACAAAGGATCAATCAGCATAGCAAATAACTCCAACAAATTTTCCAAGAAGAAGGAAAAAACCAATAAGAAAAAAAATTAACCAACCAAGATTCCAAGGTTAACTAAAAGTCCTCCAACTAAACTAGCTAGGTAAAATAGCCATAAGACAACCACCAGAGAACAACCCATCATAAGTAGCCAACAAAGGAAGCATCCCCAACAGCCAAGGAAAAGTAGAAAACCAACAAAGCACCACACAATAGAGGTCCAAAAGAAGCACAACCACCATAGAAAGGCAATAGCAGTAGCTAGCCAGGACCACTCAAAAACTAAACTTCCCTAGCAAAAAAGAAAGACTAACTTGATAAAAAGCATAATAAAAACATTAAACCTACTGCAAATAATTCACCCAGTAGAGGCTAATACTAGGATAATAACCAAACACAAAACCAAGGCAAAAGAATGATCCAACAATAAACAATAAGGAATTAGGAGGCAATCCCCAAAAAAAACTAGCCAAGAAACTCTCCAAACTAAGGCCTAGAAAGGCAACAACCAATAGTAATTCCCATTAGAAAGGCCACCCATCTAATTATGAAAAATAGAAAAAAGTAATTCAAGTTCAAGAGGAGAGGAAAGAAAATAAACTATGAAAAAAATAGAATAAAGCTAGAGCAGAAAACATGTCATCCACTAACAACCAGAGTAATAAGGTAGAGAAGATAGTAGCCACCAGACTAAAAAAACCAAGCCAACCTAAGCTGGAAAGATAAGAATCACTAGGCCAACCCAGAAGTTAGATGTCAAAAAAATAACCCAGCTCAGGCTAAAATGTAAAAATAAGTTTAGGGTTTTTGGTTTAGGATTTAGGATATATGGTTTATGGTTTAGGGTTTAAGGTTTAGGGTTTAGAATTTTGGGTTTAAGGTTAAGGGTTAGGTTTTAGGGTTTAGGTTTTAGGCTTTAGTGTTTAAGCTTTAGGGTTTAGGGTCTTGGGGGTTTAAGTTTAGGGTTTGTGGTATAACATTTAGGGTTTAGGGTTCATGGTTGTAGGGTGGTTTAGGGTATATGGTTTAGGGTTTAGGTTAGCTTAGGGATTAGGATTTATGGTTTACAATTTAGGGTTTGTGGTTTAGGGTTTAGGGTTTAGGATTTAAGGTTTAGGGTTTTTTCGAGTTTAGGGTTTGGGTTTAGTTTAGGGATGTTTTAATTTATTAGGCTTAGATTTTAAGGATTTAGTGTTTAGGGTTTAGGGTTTTAAGGTTTAGGGTTCAAGGTTTAGGGTTGTAGGTTTAGGGTTTAGGGTTTAGTGCTAGTTTTAGGGTTTAGGGTTTAAGGTTGGGCTTTTTTTTAAAATTTTTTTTAAAATTAAGTAAATTGGTAGATTTAGGTTTATTTAATTTATTTAGTTTATTTTTTATTTATCTAGTTTATTTAATTTTTTATTTCTATTTAGGTTTCTTTTTATTTTTATTTAGTTCAGTTTATTTATTTTATGTTTATTTATTTTAATTTAGATTTTTTTAATTTAGTTTATTTTTTAGGTTTAGGTTTAGGTTTAGATTTATTTTTTTAGTTTAGTTTTATTTTTATTTTATTTTTTAGGTTTAGGTTTTATTTTTTATTTTTAAGTTTATGTTTAGTTTTTTATTTTATTTTATTTAGGTTTTTTACTTTTTAGTTTAGTTTAGGCTTTTATTAATTTTATTTTATTTTAATATTTATTTTTAATTTTATTTTTTTAAGTTTAGGTTTGGTTTTAATTTTAATTTATTTTAGTTTTATATTTTATTTTGGTTTAGGTTTTTTAATTTATTTTATTATTAGGTTTTATTTAGTTTAAGTTTAGATTTTTAGCTTTTTAGGGTTTAGGGTTTACGGTTTAGGGTTAATTTAAGGTTTAGGGTTTACGATGTAGGGTTTAGGGTTTAGGGTCTATGTTTTAGGGTTTGAGGTTTAGGGTTTATAGTTTTAGGGTTTAGGGTTTAGGTTTTAAGGTTTAGGGTTTAGGGTTTTTAGGGTTTAGGGTTTAGGTTTTTGTTTTCTGGTTTATGTTTTAGTTTAGGGTTTAGGGTTTTTATTTTTTTTAACAGAGAACAAATTCAGACTCAACCTTTCTTTTATTCAGTTTCATGAACCAAGTAACACACCATGTTTTCTAAGACACAAGCGACGACAGATAAACATTGAGCACGCATAGAGCAAATCAAAAATCCTAGATAATTAGATTCATCTCTATTATAAAGACATAGTTTCATAAGCTGCAGATTAGACCGGTCGTTCTTCAGTTTCTCTAGTTCCCATCAGAACAACCTTGGCCTCTCTAGTTGTGGGATCCACCATCATATCTTCGATCTCCCCCTCCACCACCACCACGGCTACAACCTCCGTCGCTCCTCCCGCTTCCATAACCACCATTGCTCTAACCACCACCTCCATATCCACCAACACCTCTAGATCCCCCACCACCACTGTGATAACCATCGCCTCTCGCTTCACCTCTATCATCGGATCTAGACTAAGCTTGGTTGACAGTGATGTTCCTCCTGTCTAGGTTCTACCCATTCTTAGGGTTTCAGTTTATTTTTTAATTTATTTATTTACATTATGTTTAAGTTTTGGGTTTGGGGCTTAGGGTTTAGGGTTTAGGGTTAGTGTTTAGGTTTTAGGGTTTAGAGTTTAGGATTTAGGGTTTTAGGTTTGCTATTTTTTGGGTTTAAAGTTTAGGGTTTATAATTTTTTTGGGTTTAGGGTTTAGGGTTAAGATTTAGGGTTGTAGGTATATGGTTTAGGGATTAGGGTTTAGGGTTTAGAATTTAGGTTTTAAGGTTTTTTTTAAATTAAGTAAACTCGTAGGTTTAGGTTTCTTTAGTATATTTAGTTTATTTTTTATTCATTTTAGTTTAGTTTATTTTTTATTTTTATTTAGTTTAGTTTATTTATATTAGTTTAGATTTTTAATTTTACTTTATTTTTTAGGTTTAAGTTTAGATTTAGGTTAATTTTTTAGTTGAGTTTTATTTTTAGTTTATTTTTTAGATTTAAATTTTATTTTTTTATTTTTAGTTTTAAGTTATGTTTTTATTTTATTTTTTTTAGGTTTATGTTTTAGGTTTTTATTTTAGGTTTATTTGTAGGTTTTATTTTTTAATTTAGGTTTTGGTTTATTTCTAGTTTATTTTATTTTATTTAGTTTATATTTAGGTTTACGTTTAGTTTATTTTAAGTTTAAGTTTAGGTTTTATTTATTTTAGTTTAGTTTATTTTTGTTTAGGTTTAGGTTTATTTTATATTGTTTATTTTAATTTTAATTTAGGTTTAGGTTTTTTTAAGATTAGCTTTTCAATTTTATTATTTATTTATTTTTAGGTTAATTTTTCAGGTTTAAGTTTTTATTTAGTTTTTATTTTATTTTATTTTAGGTTTATTTTTCTTTATTTTACATATAGTTTTTAATTTATTTAGGTTTTTTATTCTTAAGTTTATATTATTTTTTAGTTTAGTTTAGGTTTTTATTTATTTTATTTTAGTTTAATTTTTTATTATTTAATTTTTTTTTAGGTATAGGTTTAGGTTTCAATTTAGATTTTATTTTATATTTTATTTAGGTTTAGGTTTATTTATTTATTTATTTTACTATTTTATTTAGTTTAGGTTTAGCTTTTTAGATTTTTAGGGTTTAGAGTTTAGGGCTTAGGGTTTATGTTTTAAGGTTAGGGATTTAGTGTTTAAGATTTAGGGTTTGGGTTTATGGTTTAGGGATTAGGGTTTACTTTTTAGGCTTTATGGTTTAGGGTTTTTAGGGTTTATGGTTTAGGGTTTGGGTTATAGGTTAGCTTAGGGTTTAGGGTTACATTTTTCTTTAGGGTTAATGGTTTAAGGTTACCTTATACTTTAGAGTTTAGGGTTTAGGGTTTAGGGTTTTGGCTTTAGGGTTTAGGGTTTTTAGGGTTTAGTGTTCAGCGTTTAGGTTTAGGGTTAGTGTTTAGGGTTTAGGGTTTAGGGTTTAGGGTTTAGAGTTAGTTTTAGGGTTTAGGGTTTAGGGTTTTGGATTTTATGTTTGGGGTTTAGGGTTTCTTTTAAAACTAAGTAAACTAGAAGGTTTTGGTTTATTTTATACTTTTATTGAGGTTTATTTTTTATTTTTATTTAATTTAGTTTATTAATTTTATGCTTACATATTTTAGTTTAGATTTTTCATTTTAATTTATTTTTTGGCTTAGGTTTAAGTTTATGTTTATTTTTTAGTTTAGTTTTATTTTATTTTATTTTTCAAGTTAATGTTTTTTTTATTTTTAGGTTTAGTTTTAGTTTTTATTTATTATTTTTTTTGCTTAGGTATTAAGCTTTTATTTTAGGTTTATCTTTAAGTTTTATTTTTTAGTTTAGGTTTAGGTTTATTTTTTAGTTTATTTTATTTTCTTTAGTTTATGGTTTAGGTTTAGTTTATTTTAGGTTTAGGTTTTGGTTTTGTTTATATTAATTTAGTTTATTTTAGTTTAAGTTTAGGTTTAGGTTTTTTTTTATATTTATTTATTTTAAGTTTAGGTTTTTTTTAGTGTATGGTTTAGTTTTTATTTTCTATTTATTTTTAGGTTTTATATTTAGTTTTATTTTTAGGTTTAGATTTTTATTTAGTTTTTATTTTATTTTATTTATGTTCATTTTATTTTTATTTTACATTTAGGTTTTATTATATTTAGGTTTTTTATTTTTAGGTTTATTTTATTTTTTTAATTTAGTTTAGGTTTTTATTTATTTTATTTTAGCTTAGTTTATATTTTTTATTTTATTTTATTTTTAGGATTAGGTTTTCGCTCAGGTTTAGGTTTAAGTTTAGGTTTATGTTTTTGTTTAGGTTTTTATTTTATTTTATTTTATTTAGGTTTAGGTTTTTTATTTATTTTATTTTTTGGTTTTATTTAGTTTAGGTTTAGGTTTTTAGGTTTTTATGATTTAGGGTTTAGGGTTTAACAGTATAGGGTATAACGTTTAGGGTTTAAGGGTATAGGTCATAAGGTTTAGGGTTTATGGTTTTATGGTTTAGGGTTTAGGTTTTCGGGTTTAGGGTTTAGGGTTTAGGATTTTTAGGGTTTAGGATTTAGGTTTTAGGTTTATGGTTTAGGTTTTAGTATAGGGTTTTAGGCTTTTGGTTTTTTTATTTAACAGAGAACAAATTCAGACTCAACATTTCTTTTTTTTTTATTTCATGAACCAAGTAACACACCATGTTTTCTAAGACTTAAGCGACGACAAATAAAAAAGGAGGACGCATGGAGAAAAATAAAAAACCCTAGATAATTAGAACCATCTCTATTGTAAAGACATAGTTTCATAAGCACCAGATCAGATCGATCATTCTTCAGTTTCTCCAGTTCCCATCAGAACCACCTTGGCCTCTCGAGTAGTGGGATCAACCATCATATCTTCGATCTTTCCCTCCGCAACCACCACAGCTATGACCCCATCGCTCCCCCGCTTCCATAACCACCACTGCTCTAACCACCACCTCCACATCCACCAACACCTCTAGATCCCCCACCACCACTGCGATAACCATCGCCTTTCGCTTCACCTTCATCATCAGATTTAGACTAAGCTTGGTTGACGGTGATGTTCCTCCTGTCTAGGTTCTACCCATTATTAGGGTTTGGGTTTATTTTTTAATTTATTTAGTTACTTTATGTTTGAGTTTTGGTTTTGGAGCTTAAGGTTTAGGGTTTAGGGTTAGTGTTTAGGTTTTAGGGTTGAGGGTTTAGGGTTTAGGGTTTTACATTTTATGTTTTTTGGGTTTAAAGTTTATTACAGTTTTTTGGGGTTGAGGGTTTAGGGTTTAGGTTTAGGGTTGTAGGTTTAGGGTTTAGGGTTTAGGGTTTAGGGTTTAGAATTTAAGATTTAAGAGATTTTTTTTAGATTAAGTAAACCGATAGGTTTAGATTTATTTAGCATATTTTGTTTATTCTTTATTTATTTTAGTTTACTTTATTTTTAATTTTTATTTAGGTTAATTTATTTTATTTTGTTTAGTTTATTTATTTTAATTTAGATTTTTAATTTTACTTTGTTTGTTAGGTTCAAGTTTAGATTTAGGTTTATTTTTTAGTTGAGTTTTATTTTTATTTTTTCTTTTAGATTTAGATTTTATTTTTTATTTTTAGTTTTAGGTTAGGTTTTTATTTTATTTGTTTAGGTTTAGGTTTTAGGTTTTTATTTTAGGTTTTTTAATAGGTTTTATTTTTTAGTTTAGGTTTCGGTTTATTTTTAGTTTATTTTATTTTATTTAGTTTATTTTAGGTTTAGGTTTAGGTTTTATTTAATCTAGTTTAGTTTATTTTAGTTTAGGTTTTGCTTTATTATATGTTGTTTATTTTATTTTTAATTTAGGTTTAGGTTTTTTTAAGATAAGCATTTTGATTTTTTTTTTAGGTTAATTTTTTAGGTTTAGGTTTTTCTTTAGTTTTTATTTTATTTTATTTTAGGTTTATTTTTCTTTATTTTACATATAGTTTTTATTTTATTTAGGTTTTCTATTCTTAAGTTTATATTATTTTTTTTACTTTAGTTTAGGTTTTTATTTATTTTATTTTCGTTTATTTTTATTTTGTTATTTAATTTTATTTTTTAGGTTTAAGTTTAGGTTTCAGTTTAGATTTTATTTTATTTTATTTTTTATTTTATATAAGTTTAGGTTTATTTATTTTAATGTTTTATTTAGTTTATCTTTAGCTTTTTAGGTTTTTCAGGTTTAGAGTTTTTGGCTTAGGGTTTATGGTTTCGGCTTTAGGATTTTAGGGTTTAGGGTTTTAATGTTTAAGGTTTAGGGTTAGGGTTTATGGTTTAGGGATTAGTGTTTAGTTTTTAAGCTTTAGGTAGGGTTTGGGTTTAAGGTTAGCTTAGGGTTTAGGGTTACATTTTGCTTTAGGGTTTAGGGTTTTAGGGTTACATTATGCTTTAGGGTTTAGGGTTTAGGGTTTATGGTTTCAGCTTTAGGGTTTAGAGTTTTTAGTGTTTAATGTTTAGGGTTTAGGTTTAGGGTTAATGTTTAGGGTTTAGTAAACAAAACTAAATAATAAAAAACCTAAATAAAATAAAAAAAAATAAAATTAAAATGAAAAAAAGCTAAAATAAAATAAAATAAAAACTAAATAAATACCTAAACCTAAAAAATAAAACCTAAATCCCTAAACTAAAAAATAAAACCTAAACCTAAAATAGAAATATAAACCTAAACCTAAACTAAAATAAACTAAACTAAAATAAATGAAACCTAAACCTAAACCTAAAATAACTAAACCTAAAGATATACCTAAACAATATAAAATAAAATAAACCAAAAAAAAAAACTTAAACCTAAAATTAAACCTAAAATAAAAACTTAAAATCTAAACCTAAAAAAATAAAAGAAACCTAAACCTAAACATAAAAATAGAAAATAAGACCTAAACGTAAAAAATAAAATAAAAATAAAACTAAAGTAAAAAATAAACATAAACCTAAACCTACTAAAATAAAACCTAAAAGCTAAATAAATAAACCTAAATTAAATAAACTAAACTAAAGAAAAATAAAATAAGCCAAATTTAAAATAAAATAAAATAAACTAAATAAACCAGAACCTACTAGTTTACTTAATTAAAACCCTAACCTTAAACCCAAATGAACCCCCCTAAATCCTAAACCTACAACCCTAAAGCCTAAACACTAAACTAACCCTAAACCCTAAATAAAAAAATAAATAAAAAATAAATAAAAACTTAACTCTAAACCCTAAACCCTAAAATAAAACCTAAAACCTTAACTATAAACCGAAACCCTAAAACTCTAAACCCTAAACCCTAATCTCTAAACCCTAAACCCTCAACCTTAAACCTACTCAACCCTAAACAAACCATATAAAACCCTAAACCACAACACAAACTATCTCTGAACCCACAAATCAGAACCTAAACACTAAAAACCTAAAACCCTAAAAAACTAAACCTAAACTAAAAAAACCTAAAAATGAAAAAAAATAAAAATACCTAAACCTAAATAAAATAAAATAAAATAAAATAAAATAAAATTAAAACCTAAATTAAAACCTAAACCTAAGCCTAAACCTAAGCCTAAACATAAACCTAAAAATAAAATAAAATAAAAACTAAAACTAAACTAAAATAAAATAATTAAAAACCTGAACTAAACTAAAAAATAAAATAAACCTAAAAATACCTAAATAGAATAAAAACTAAATGTAAGATGCAAATAAAATAAACCTAAAATAAAATACAATAAAAACTAAATAAAAAACTAAACCTAAAAAAAATAAACTTAAAAATAAATAAAAAAATAAAACATAAACCATTAACTCAAAAAAAAAACCTAAACCTAAAATAAACAAAATGAAATAAACCTAAACCTAAACTAAAATAAACTAAACTAAAATAAATAAAACCAAAACCTAAACCTAAATTAAACTAAACCTAAACCCTAAACTAAATAAAAAATAAACTAAAAATAAACTTAAACCTAAACTTAAAAATAAAACCTAAAAATAAACCTTAAATAAAAACCTAAAACCTAAGCTAAAAAAATAAAATAAAAACAAAAAAATAAACTTAAAAATAAAAAATAAAACCAAAACATAAAAAATAAAACTAAACTAAAAAGTAAACATAAACTTAAACCTAAACTATAAAAATAAACTAAAATAAAAACTGTAAACAAAAATAAATAAACCTAAAATAAATAAATTAAACTAAATAAAAATAAAAATAAACCTAAATAAAAAGAAATAATAAAATAAATTAAAATAAATAAAAAATAAACTAAAAAAAACTAAACCTATTGATTTTCTTAATTTTTTAAATAAAACCTAAACCCTAAGCCCCAAACCCTCAACCTTATAACATAAAGCTCTAAACCCTAAATCCTAAACCCTAAAACTAACCATAAACCCTAAACCCTAAACTAACCCTAAACGCTAAACCCTAAATAAAAAAATAAAAAAAATAAAAAAAACCCTAATGCTAAACTCTAAACTTAAACCTAAACCCTAAACCAAAAATTTTAAAACCCTAAACCTTAAACCCTAAATCCAAAACCATAAACTCTAACAATAAAACCTACAACCCTAAACCCTAAGCTGCTAAAAACCTAAACCTAAACTAAATAAAACCTAAAAATAAAATAAATAAAAAAATCTAAACGAAATAAAAATAAAAATATAATAAAATAAAAATAAAAACTTAAACCTAAACCTAAACCTAAAAATAAAATAAAATAAAATTTAACTAAACTAAAATAAAATAAATAAAAAACTAAAATAAACTAAAAAATAAAAAACCTAAATATAATAAAAACTAAACCTAAAATAAAAATTAAATTAACCGAAAATATAATAAAATAAAAACTAAAATAAAACCTAAAACTAAAAATAAACATAAATATACATAAAAACTAAAACCTAAACACTAAACCAAAAAAAAACCTTAAACTAAATAAAATAAAATAAACCTAAACTATAATAAATAAAACATAAACCTAACCTAAAATAAACTAAACCTAAACCTAAAGCTAAACTAAATAAAATAAAATAAACTAAAAATAAACCTAAACCCAAACTAAAAAATAAAACCTAAAATAAAAACTAAAAACCTAAACCTAAAGAAATAAAATAAAAACCTAAACCTAAACCTAAAATAATAAAATAAAACCTAAAACTAAAAGATATAATAAAAATAAAATTAAACTAAAAAAATAAACCTAAACCTAAACCTAAACATAAAAAGTAAACTAAAATAAGAAACCTAAACTAAAATAAACAAACCTAAAATAAATAAACTAAATTAAATAAAAAATAAACCTAAATAAAAAAATAAAAATAAACTAAAATAAATTAAAAATAAACTAAATAAACCTAAACCTACTTGTTTACTTAATTTTTTAAAAAAATAATCCATAAACCCTTAATCTTAAACCCAACAACACAAAACCCTAAACCTTAAAAACTAAACCTACAACCCTAAACCCTAAAAAACCTAAACCCTAAGCCATAAACCCTAAAAGCATAAACTGTAAAACCCAAAACCCAAAACCCAAAACCCTAAACCCTAAAACCTAAACCCTAAACCCTAACCCAAAATAGTAAACCCTAAAACCCAAACCCTAAACCTATACTGAAAGTAACTAAATAAATTTAAAAGTAAACGTAAACCTCAAAACATAATAAACTTATACTTAAACCTAAACCCTAAAAATGGGTAGAACCTTGACAGCAGGAACATCACCGTCAACCAGGATCAGTCTAGATCTGGAGGTGGAGGCAGAGATGGATGTGACCGTTATCACAGTGGTGGTGGGGGATCTAGAGGTTCTAGTGGATATGGAGGTGGTGGTCGAAGTAGTGGTGGTTATGGAAGCGGGAGGAGTGATGAAGGTTACAACCATGATGGTGGTAGAGGAAGAGATTGGGGAAATGATTTTGGATTCCGCCACTCGAGAGGTCGAGGATGTTTTATTGGGGACCGGAGAAATTGAAATATGGTTGATTCGATCTACTGCTTATGGAAGTGTGTCTTTATAGTAGATATGGTTCTTGTTATCAAAGGTTTTTAATTTTTGCTATGAGTTTTTATTTTTCTACCTTTGTCATCGCTTGTGTCTTAGATAACTTGCTGTGTTACTTGCTTGATTAAATCAAAAAGAAGAAATATCGAATCTAAATTTATTTTCTATAAAAAAAACCCTAAAACCTAAAACTCTAAAATAAAACTTGAACCCAAAACCTAAAATGCAAACACTAAACCCTAAAACCACTTAACTCTGAGCCCTAAATCATAAACCCAAAAACCCTAAACCCTAAAACCTAAACCCTAAACCCTAAATCCTAAACTCTAAACCTAAAAAATAAAAAATAAGAAAAACCTTAATCCCTAAACCCTAAACCCCAAACCTTAAACCTTGTACTAATCCTAAACCCTCAACCCTAAACCCTAAAAAGCTAAAAACCAAAACCTAAACTAAATAATACCTAAAAATAAAAAAAATAAATAAAACCTAAAGCTAAATATAATAAAATAAATAAAATAAAACAAAAACCTAAACTAAAACCTAAACCTAAAAGTAAAATAAAATAAAATAAAAAACCAAAACTAAACTAAAATAAAATAAATAAAAACTTAAAATAAACTAAAAAATAAAATAAACCTAAAAATAAGAAACCTAAATAAATTAAAACCTAAACATAAAACAAAAATAAAATAAAAAAAATAAAATAAAATAAAAACTAAATAAAAACCTAAAACTAAAAAATAAACCTACAAATAAAACCTAAAATAAATAAAAATTAAAACCTGATTTCTAAACTAAAAAAAACTAAACCTAAAATAAACAAAATAAAATAAACCTAAACCTAAATTAAAATAAACTAAACTAAAATAAATAAAACATAAAATAAACCTACGAATAAAAACCTAAATAAAATAATAGCTATATAAAAACAAAAATAAAATAAACTAAAATAAAGCAAAAATAAAATTAAATAATAACTAAATAAAATCCTCAACCTAAAAAATAAAACCTCAAAAAACCTAAGAATAAAAAAAATAAAAAATAAACCTTAAACTAAAAAAAACCTGAATGTAAAATAAAATAAAATAAACAAAATCAAATAACCCTAAACCTAAACTAAACAAAAAAACCCTAAACCTAAACTATAAAAAATAAAATAAAATAAAAATAAACTTAAATCTAAACTAAAAAAAAAAAAAAAAAAAAAAAAAAAAACCTAAACCTTAACCTAAAAGTAAAAAATAAAACCTAAACGTAAAAAAATAAAATAAAAATAAAACTCAACTAAGAAATAAACCTAAACCTAAACCTAAACATAAAAAATAAACTAAAATAAAAAAAACCTAAACTAAAATAAATAAACTAAACTTAATAAAAAGTAAAACTAATCATGAATAAAATTAAAAAATAAACTAAACTAAAATAAATAAATAACTAAATAAACCTAAACCTGCCATTTTACATAATTTTAAAAAAAAACCATAAACCCTAAACCTTAAACCCTAAAGCTTAAACACTAAACCCTATGCCCTAAACCCTAAACTCTAATACCTAATCCTAAACCCTAAACCCAAAAACCTTAAGCCCTAAAACCCTAAACCCTAAACCCTAAACCTAAAAACCTAAAGCTAAATTAAATAAAACCTAAAAATAAAATATTTAAGAAAATCAAAACCAAACAAAATTAAAAATAAAATAAAATAAAAACATATACTAAAACCTAAACCTAAACTTAAAATTATGAAAAATTAACTAATAAAAATAAAATAAAAATAAAACTAAAATAAAAAATAAACATAAACCTAAACCTAAACCTTAAAAATAGACTAAAATAAAAAACTTAAACTAAAATAAATAAACATAAAATAAGTAAACTGAGCTAAATAAAATAAAAAATAAAAAATAAAAAATAAACTAAATATACTAAATAAACCTAAAATCAACCAGTTTACTTAAGTAAAAAAAACCTTAAACCCTAAATCCTAAACCCTAAACACTAAACCCTAAACCTAAAACCCTAAACATACAACGCTAAACCCTAAATAGTAAACCCTAAACCTTAACCCTAAACCCTCAACTTTAAAAGCATAAAGCCTAAAACCATAAACCCTAAACCCTAAACCCTAAACCCTAAACCCTAAACCCTAAGCAAACCCTAAACCCTAAACCCCAAACCCTAAACCTAAACCTAAGCAACTAAATAAATTTAAAAATAAACTTAAACCCTAAAACCTAATAAACCTAAACCTAAACTAAACCCTAAGAATGGGCATAAGCTTGATGGTAGGAACATCACCATCAACCAAGTTAGTCTAGATCTGGCGGTGGACGCGAAGGCAGAGGCGGCAGTTATTGTAGTGGTGGTGGCGGATATGGAGGTGTTGGTGGATATGGAGGTGGTGGTCAGAAAAGTGGTGCTTATGGAGGTGGGAGGAGCAACCGAGGTTACAAGTGTGGTGGTGGCTGAGGGAGAGATCGGGGATATGATGGTGGATCCTGCTACTAGATAGGCTAGGGTGGTTCTGATGGGAATTGGAGAAACTGAAGAATGGTCGATCCAATCTGCAGCCAATAGAACTATGTCTTTATAGTATAGATGGTTCTAATTATCTATGGTTTTGATTTTCTCCATGTGTGCTCATTTCTTATCTATATCGTCACTTGTGTATTAGAAAACATGGTGTGTTACTTGGTTGATGAAATGTTGAATCTGAATTTTTTCTTTATTAAAATAAGTAAAAACCAAAAACCTTAAACCAAAAACCTAAACCCCAAACCCTAAACCCTAAACCATAAAACCTAAAATAATAAACCCTAACCCTAAACCTATACCCTAAACCCTAAAGCCTAAACCCTAAACACTAAACCCCAAACCCTTAACCCTAAACTTGAAACCCTTAAAAAAGCTAAACACCAAAACTTAAACAAAATAAAACCTAATAATATAATAAATTAGAAAAGCTAAACTCAAATAAAATAAAAATATAAATTAAAACCTAAACCTAAACCTAAATCTAAATCTAAACCTAAACCTAAAAAGAAAATAAAATAAAATAAAACTAAACTAAAATATAATATATAAAAACTAAACTAAAAAAATAAAATTAAAAACCTAAATAATATAATAAACTATACCTAAAATAAAAATAAAATGAACCTAAAATAAAATAAAATAAAATAAAAACTAAAATAAAAATAAAAATAAAAATAAAACTAAATAAAAAATAAAATAAAATAAATTAAAACAAATAAAAAATAAAGTGAATAAACCTAAACTTACTAGTTTACAAAATTTAAAAAAAACCCTAACCCTAAACCTTAAACCCAAACCCTGAACCTACAACCCTAAACCCTAAACCTTAAACCCTAAATCCCACACACTAAATGCTAAACCATAAAATCCTAACCCTAAAAATATAAAAAGCTAAGCCTAAACTACATAAATCTTAAAAACAAAATAAATAAAAAAACATAAATCTAAATAAAATTAAAAACTAATATAAAATAAAAACCTAAACCTAAACCAAAAAATAATATAATATAAAAATAAGAAGTAAACTAAAATAAAATAATTAAAAATGTAAATTAAACTAAAAAATAAAAAATCTTAAAAATAAAAAACCTAAATAAAATAATACTAAAAGAAAATCAAAATCAAATAAACCTAAAATAAAATAAAATAAAAACTAAATAAAAACTTAAATTTAAAAGATAAATTTAAAAATAAAACTTAAAAGTAAATAAAAAATAAAACCCAAACCATAAACTAAAAAAAAAACCTAAACCTAAAATAAATAAAATAAAATAGTCCTAAACCAAATATAAAATAAACTAAACTAAAACAAATAAAACCTAAACCTCAATCTAAAATAAAGTAAACCTGTACCCTAAATTGAATAATATAAAACAAACTAAAAATAATCTTAAACCTAAACAAAAAAAAAATAAAACCTAAAAATAAACCTAAAATGAAAACCTTAAAGCTAAACTTAAAAAATAAAATAAAAACCTCAAGCTAAACCTAAAAATTAAAAATAAAACCTAAACCCATAAACTAAAATAAAATTAAAAGTAAACTAAAAAAAAACATAAACCTAAACATAAACCTAAAAAATTAAACTGAAATAAAAAACCTAAACTTAATAAAATAAATCTTAAATAAACAAATAAATTATATAAAAATAAAAAATAAACCTAAATAAAAATACAAAATAAAATAAATAAAAATAAATAAAAAATAAACTAAATAAACCTAAACCTACTGATTTTCTTAATTAAAAAAACCCCAAACCTAACCTAAAGTAACTAAATAAATTAAAAAATAATCTTAAAGCTTAAAACCTAATAAACCTAAACCTAAACATAAACCCTAAGAATGGGCAGAACCTTGACGTCCGGAACATCACTGTTAACTAGGATCAGTCCAGATTCAGCGGTGGAGGAAAGGTGGAGGCGACGGTTATCATGTGGTGGTGGGGGATCTAGAGGTGTTGGTGGATATGGAGGAGGTGGTCTGGGTAGTGGTGGTCATGGAGGTAGGAGGAGTGACGGAGGTTACACCCATGGTGGTGGCGGAGGGAAGAGATCAGGGATATGATTGTGGATCCTGCTACTCAAGATGTCGGGGTGGTTCTGATGGGACATGCAGAAACTGAAGAATGACCTATCCGATTCTTATGAAATTGTGTCTTTTCAGTAGAGACAATTCTAGTTATCTAGGGTTTTGGATTTTCTCTATGCGTTCAAATCTTTGATCTATGTCGTCACTTGTTTCTTAAAAAACATGGTGTGTTACTTGGTTGATGAAATGAAAAAGAAGAAATGTTGACTTTGAACTTGTTCTCTATTAAAAATAATAAAACAAAAACTTTAAACCCTAAACCTAAAGCCTAAAACCTAAACCCTAAATCCTAAACCTTAAAAACCTTAAACCCTAAAATCCTAAACCCTAAACCCTAAACCCTAAAACTTAAATCCTAAATGTTAAACCTACAACCCTAAACCCTAAACCCTAAACTCAAAACCCAAAAGCCTAAACCTCAAATCCTAAACCCTAAACCCTAACTCTAACCCTAAACCTTAAAACCTAAACCCTAAACCTTAAACCCTAAAACCCAAAATCCTAAACCATAAACTAACCTTGAACCCTAAAACTTAAATCTTAAAAACCCTAAACTAAAACCCTCTAAACCCTAAGCTCTAAACTTAAACCTAAAACCTAAACCCTATACCTAAACACTAAACCCTAAACCCTAACCCTAAACCCTAACCCTAAACCCTAAACCCTAAAACCCTAAACCCTAAAATCCTAAACCTTAAACTCTAAACCCTAAACCCTAAAAATCTAAAAACCTAAATCTAAACTAAATAAAACCTAAAAATAAAAGAAATAAAAAAAGCTAAACCTAAACCTAAAAATAAAATAAAATAAACAAATAAAAATAAATTAAAATAATGTAAATAAAAACCTAAACTAAACTAAAAAAACTAAAATAAACTTAAGAATAAAAAACCTAGATAAAATAAAAACTAAATATAAAATAATAATGAAATAAATGTTAAATAAACTTAAAATAAAATAAAATAAAAACTAAATATAAACCTAAACCTAAAAAATAAACATAAAAATAAAACCTAAAAATAAATAAAAAATAAAACCTAAATACTAGAAAAAAAACTAAACATAAAATAAAATAAAATAAACAAAATAAAATAAACTTAGACCTAAACTAAAATAAACTACACAAAAATTAATAAAATCTAAACATAAACCCAAAATAAACTAAACGTAAACCCTAAACTAAAAATAAACCTAAAAGTAAATTAAATAAAACTAAAATAAAATAAATAAAAAAACCTAAACCTAAATATAATAAAAAAATAAAGTAAAATAAAAACATAAACAATAACCTAAACCTAAACCTAAACCTAAAGAAGAAAATATAATAAAAAATATAAACAATACTAAAATAAAATAAAAAAACCTAAACTAAAATAAAAAATAAAAAACACCTAATTAAAATAAAAACTAAACCCAAAATAAAAATGAAAAAAAAAACCCAACATAAAATAAAATAAAAACTAAATAAAAACCTTAACCTAGAAAATAAAACTTAAAAATACTAAAAAAATAAAACCTAAATATAAAAATAAAATAAAAACAAAACTAAAGTGAAAAATAAACATAAACCTAAACCTCAAAAATAAACTAAAATAAAAAAACTAAATTAAAATAAATAAACCTAAATTAAATAAACTAAACTAAATAAAAATAAAAATAAACTAAAATCAAAATAAATAAAATAAAATAAACTAAAATAAATAAAAATTAATTAAATAAACCTAAACCTACGAGTTTACTTAATTTTAAAAAATAAAAAAAATTAAAAATAAAAAAACCCTACGACTAAACCCTAAACCTTAAAACTAACCCTAAACCTACAGCCCTAAACCTTAAATCGTGGACCGTAAAACTAACACTAAACCCTTAGCCCTAATCCTATAAACCTAAGCCTACAATACTAAATTGTAAACCCTAAACCCTAAATTCTGAACCTTTGACCCTAAACCCTAAAACACTAAACCCTAATCCCTAAACCATAAACCCTAAACCCTAAACCCTAAAACATACAACCCTAAACCCTAAACCCTAAAACTTAATCCCTAAAATATAAAAACTTAAACTTAAACAAAATAAAACCTAAAAATAAAATAAATAAATAAATTACAACTTAAATAAAATATAAAAAAATTAAATTAAACAAAAAAACCTAAATGCCAACCTATACCTAAACCTAAACTTAACCTATACCTAAACTTAAAATTAAAATAAAATAAAAAATAAAAACTAAACTAAAAATAAATAAATAAAAATTTTTAACTAAACTAAAAAATTAAATAAACCTAAATATAAATAAACCTAAATAAAATATAAACTAAACATAAGATAAAAATAAAATTAACCTAAAGTAGAAACTAAATAAAAACCTAAAGCGAAATAATAAACCTGAAAGTAAAACCAAAAAATAAATAAAACATAAAACCTATACCATAAAATAAAATAGAAAAAGCCTAAATATGAAATAAACAAAATAAAATAAACCTAAACCTAAACAAAAATAAACTAAACTAAACTAAACTAAATAAAACATAAACCTAAACCTAAATAAAACTAAACCTAAACCCAATGCTATATAAAATAAAATAAACTAAAAATAAACCTAAACCTAAACTAAAAAAATTAAACCTAAAAATATTGCTAAAATAAAAACCTAAAACCTAAACCTAAAAAAATAAAATAAAAACCTAAACCTACACCTAAAAGTAAAAAATTAAAACCTGAACAAAAAAAACACTAAACTAAAAAATAAATAGAAACTTAAACCTAAACCTAAAAAATAAACTGAAATAAAAAACGTGTACTAAAATAAACAAACCGAAAATAAATAAACTAATCTAAAAAAATAAAAACTTAATCTAAAAAAAATAAAAAATAAAATAAATAAAAATAACTAAAATATTAACTAAATAAAACTAAACCAATAAGTTTTCATAATTAAAAAAACCCTAAACCTTAAACCCTAAACCCTAAATGCTAAATCCCCAAAACCTTAAACCTTAAACCCTAAAACTAACCCTAAAGCCTAAACCATAAACCTAAAACCCTAAACCCTAAACTAACCCAAACCCTAAATAAGTAAAAAAATTTAAAAAAACCCTAACCTTAAACCCTAAACTGTAAACCCTAAACCCTAGCCTAAACACTAAAACCCTAAACCCTAAACCCTAAACCCTAAGTGCTAAACCCTAAACCATAAACCCTAAAATGCTAAAACTAAACCCTAAACTAAATAAAACCTAAAAATAAAATAAATAAAAGAACCTAAATGAAAATAAAATAAAAAAATAAAATATAATGAAAACATAAATTAAAGGCTAAACATAAACCTAAACCTAAACTAAAAAGAATAAAAACTAAACTAAAATAAAATAAATAGAAACCTAAACTAAACTAAAAAAACAAAAGACCTAAATAAAATAAAAATTAAACCTAAAATAAAAATAAAATAAACCAAAAATAAATTTAATTAAAAACTAAATGAAAACCTAAACCTAAAAAAAATATCTAAAAATAAATATAAAATAAAACCTAAACCTTAAATAAAAATAACATATCCCTAAACCTATACGAAAATAAATAAAACCTAAACTCAAATAAAAAATAAACTAAACCTAAACCTAAAGCTAAACTAAATAATATAAAATTAACAAAAAATAAACCTAAACCTAAACTAAAAAATAAAACCTAAAAAAAAACATTAAGTAAGAACCTAAAACCTAAACCTAAAAATATAAAATAAAACCTAAACCTAAAAAATAAACTAAAAATAAAACTAAACTAAAAAATAAACCTAAAATAAATAAACTAAACTAAATAAAAATAAACCTAAATAAAAATAAATAATAAAATATACTAAAATAAATAAAAAATGAAGTACATAAACTAAATAAACCTAAACCTACCGGTTTACTTAATTAAAAAAAAACATAAACCCTAAACCCTAAACCCTAAACTAATCCTAAACCCTAAACCCTAAACAATAAAAATTAAAAATCTAAACCTAAAATAAAGTAAATAAAAAAACCTAAAGCAAAATAAAATAAAATAAAATAAAAGAAATATAAACCTAAACCTAAAAAAAATGCTAAACTAAAACAAAATAAATAGAAACCTAAAATAAACTTAAAAATAAAATACCTAAATAAATTTAAAAACTAAACCTAAAATAAAAATAAAATAAACTTAAAATAAAATAAATTAAAAATAAATTAAAAATAAATTAAAACCCTAAATAAAAATAAAAATAAAAATAATCCCAAATAAAAATAAAAAACAAAATAAACTAAAATAAATAAATAATAAACTAAATAAACCAAAACCTACCAGTTTACTTGATTTTTTTTTTAAAAAAACACTAACAGTTAACCCTAAACCCCAAACCCCAAACCCTAAATCGTAAACCTTAAACCCTAAACCTTAAACCCTAAATATTAAAACCCTAAACCCTACACCCTAAACCCTAAACCTAAACCCTAAAACCCAAACCCTAAACCCTAAAACCTAAAAACTAAAAATCTAAATGTAAACTAAATAAAATGCAAAAAATAAATTAATAAAAGAACTTAAACCTAAATAAAATTAGAAAAAATAAAATAAAAATCTAAGCTAAAACCTAAACCTAAACCTAAACCTAAACTTAAACCAAATCTTAAAAAAAATAATATAAAAAATAGAAACTATACTAAAATAAGATAAATAAAAATCTAAACTAAACTGAAAAATAAAAGGAACATAAAAATAAAAAAAACCTAAATAAAATAAATACTAAACATAAATTAAAAATAAGGTAAACCTAAAATTAAATTAAATAAAAAATAAATAAAAATCTAAACCTAAAGATAAACCTAAAAATAAAACTTGAAAATAAAGTAAAAATTAAAAATTAACTGAGAAACAAAAAAAGCCTAAACCTAAAATAAACAACATAAAATAAACTTAAACCTAAACAAAAATAAACTAAACTAAATTAAATAAAACATTAACCTAAACCTAAAATAAACTAAAAATAAACCTAAACTTAAACTACAAAATAAAACCTAACAATAAACCTAAAATAAAAACCTAAAACTTATAACTAAAAAAATTAAAATAAAACCTAAACTTAAACTTAAAATTAAAAAAAAAACTTTAAACATAAAAAAATAAAATAAAAATTATACTAAACTAAAAAAGAAAAATAAATCTAAAATATTAACTAAAATAAAAAACCTAAACTAAAATAATTAAACCTAAATTAAATGAACTAAACTAAATAAAAATAAAAAGTAAACATTAATAAAAAGTAATAATAAAATGAACTAAATAGATAAAAAATAAACTAAATAAACCTAAACCTACTAGTTTTCTTAATTAAAAAAAACCCTAAACCCTAAACCCTAAACCATAAGCCCGAAATCCTAAACCATAAACCCTAAACCAAACCTAAAGTAACTAAATAAATTAAAAAATAATCCTAAAATAAACCTAAACCTAAACCAAAACCTTAAGAATGTGCATAACCTTGACGGCAGGAACATCATCGTCAACCAAGCTCAGTCTAGAAATAGTGGTGGAGGCAAAGGCGAACGAGGCAGTTATCACAATGCTGGTGTGCAATTTGGAGGTGTTGGTGGAAATGGAGGTGGTGGTCGGAGTAGTGGTGGTTATGGAGACATGAGTATCGATGGAGGTTACAACCGTGGTGGTGGAGGAGGGGAGAGATCGGGGATATGATGGTGGATCTTGCTACTCGAGAGGCTAGGGTGGTTTTGATGGGAACTAGAGAAACTGAAGAACGACCGATCTGATCTGCTGCTTATGGAACTTTGTCTTATAGTAGAGATAGTTCTAGCTATCTAAGGTTTTGATTTGGTCTATGGGTGCTCATTTTTTATCTATGTCATCGCTTATGTCTTAGAAAATTCAGTGTGTTGGTTGGCAAAATCAAAAAGAAAAAATGTTGAATCTGAATTTATTTTCAATTAAAAAATAAAAATCCTAAACCTTAAACATGAAACTTAAACCCTAGACCCTAAACCCTAAACCCTAAACCCTAACCCTAACCCTAAACCCTAAACCCTAAACCCTAAACCCTAAACCCTAAACCTTAAATGAACCCTAAATCCTAAACACAAAACCCTAAAAACTCAAAACCTTGAAGCCTAAACCCTAAAGCTTAAACTATAAACCTTAAACTAAACCTAAACACTAAGCTAACCCTAAACCCTAAAACCCAAAACCCTAAAGCCTAAACACTAAACCCTAAACCCTAAAACCCTAAACCCTAAACCATAAACCTTAAACCCTAAAAACCTAAAAACTTAAAGCTAAACTAAATAAAACCTAAAGATAAAAATAAATAAATAAAACCTAAACCTAAACCTAAAAATAAAATAAAATTAACTAATAAAAATAAAAGAAATATTAACCTAAACTAAATAACAAAAAATAAAATAAACTTAAGAATAAAATGCCTAAATAAAATAAAAACTAAACTTAAAATAAAAATAAAATAAACCTATAAGAAACCTAAAAGAAAATAAAATAAAAACTAAATAAAAACCTAAACCTAAAATAAAACCTAAAAATAAATAAAAAAATAAAACCTAAACCCTAGACTAAAAAAGAAACCTAAACCTAAAATAAAAATAAAATAAATAATGTAAAATAAACTAAACCTAAACATTACACTAAATTAAAGAAAATAAAGTAAAAATAATCTTAAACCTAATAAAACCTAAAAATAAACATAAAATAAAAACCTAGAACCTAAACTAAATAAAACTTAAAAATAAAATAAATAAATAAACATAAACCTAAATATAATAAAAAATAAAATAAAATAAAAACATAAACTACAACCTAAACTTAAACGTAAACCCAAAAAAAAAAGAAAATAAAAAATAAAAACTAAACTAAAATATAATAAATAAAAACCTAGGCTAAACAAAAAAATAAAAGCTAAAACTAAAAAAAAAATAAATAAACCTAAAATAAAATAAAATAAAAATTTTAAAAAAAACCTAAACTGAAAAAAAACCCTAAAATAAATAAAAAATAAAACCTAAACCCTAAACTAAAATAAAACCTAAACCTAAAATAAAAATAAAATAAACCAAAACCTAAACTTAAATAAACTAAACTATAATAAGTAAAACCTAAACCTAAAACTAAACCTAAAATAAACTAAACTTAAACCTAGCCCTAAAAAATATTTAAATAAAAAAAACCAAAACTAAACCTAAACTTAAACTAAAAAATAAAACCTAAAAATAAACCTAAAATAAATACCTAAAAGCTAAACCTAAAAAAATAAAATAAAAACCTAAACCAAAACATAAAAATAAAAATAAAACCTAAACCTAAAAAATAAAATGAAAATAAAACTAAAGTAAAAAAACAAACATAAATATCAACCTAAACCTAAAAAAAAACTAAAATAGAAAACCTAAACTAAAATAAATAACCCTAAATTAAATATACTAAACTACATAAAAATAAAACTAAACTAAAATCAAAATAAAAAAATAAAATATACTAAAATAAATAAAAATAAACTCAATAAAGCTAAACCTTCGAATTTATTTAATTTTAAAATAATAAAAATATAAAAAATAGAAACAAAATCCTACCCAAAATCCTAAACCTTAAAACTAATCCTAAACTTACAACCCTAAACCCTGAAACCTAAAACTAACCCTAAACCCTAAACCTTAAAACTGCAACCCTAAACATACAATATTAAACCTTAAACCCTAAATTAAAAAAATAAAAATAATTGAAAAAACTTAACCAAACAAAATAATAAATAATAAATAAAAACTAAACTAAAATAAAATAAATAAAAACATGAACTAAATAAAAAAAATAAAAATTAGAAGTAGAATTAAAATAAAATTAATGTAAAATAAAATAAAATAAAATAAAAACTTAATAAAAACCTAAACCTATAAAATAAACCTAAAAATAAACAAAAAATAAATCCTAAGCCATAAATTAGAATAAAAATAAAATAAACCTAAACCTAAACTAAAATAAATAAAAGGTAAGCCTAAACTTAAAATAAACTAAACCTAAATCTAAACCTAAAATAAATTAAAAAAACCTAAACCTAAACTAAGAACCTAAAACCTAAACCTAAAAAAATAAAATAAAAACATAAACCTAAGCCTAAAAATAAAAAATTCAACCTTAACAAAAAAAATAAAATAAAAATGAAACTAAACTAAAAAAATAAACCCAAACCTAAAGAATGAACTAAAATAAATAGCCTAAACAAAAATAAATAAACCTAAAATAAAAAACAAAGTAAAATAAATATAAAAATAAACCTAAATAAAAGTAAAAATGTAATATGCTAAAATAAATAAAAAATAAACTAAATAAACATAAACCTACAAGTTTACTTAATTTAAAAAGAAATAAAAAAATATAAAAAAATAAAAAATAAAAAATTAGAAAACCCAAAAACTAACCCTAAACCCTAAACCTACAACCCTAAACCCTAAACCCTAACCCCTAAACTTGAAAACCCTATACCCTATACCCTATACCCTAAACTTTGAAGCCTACCCTAAACCCTAAACCCTAAACCCTAAACCCTAAACCCAAAAACCCTAAACCCTAAACCTTAATGCCTAAACCTGAAACCCTTAACCCAAAAAAAAAAAAAAACCTGAAACCCTAAACCCTAAACCCTAAACTCTAAACCCTAAAACTCTAAACCCTAAACCCTAAACCCTAAACTTTAAATCCTACATCCATACACCCTAAACCCCAAACCCTAACCCATAAACCCTTAACCCTAAACACTAAAGCCTAAACCCTAAAAACCTAAAAAGCCAAACCTAAACTAACAAAAACCTAAAAATAAAATAAATAAAAAACCTAAACATAAATAAAATAAATAAAATAAAATAAAAACCTATACCTAAAAATAAAATAAAATAAAAAATAAAAATTAAACTAAAATAAAATAAAAAAAAGCCTAAACTAAACTAAAAAATAAATTAAGCCTAAAAATAAAAAACCTAAATATAAAATAGAAATAAAATAAACTTAAAATAAAATAAGATAAAAACTAAATAAAAACCTAAACCTAAAAAATAAAACTAAAAATAAAACCTAAACATAAATAAAAAAATAAAGTCTAAACCCTAAAGTAAAAATAAGACCTAAACCTAAAATAAACAAAATAAAATAAACCTAAACATAAACTAAAATAAACTAAACAAAAATAAATAGAACTTAAAGTAAACCTAAGAATTAAAAATTTAAATAAAATGAAAACTAAATGTAAAATAAAAATAAAATAAACCTAAAATTACCAAATTATAATAAAATAAAAACAAAATAAAATCCTAAACCTAAAAAATAAAACTTAAAAATAAATAAAAAATAAAATCTAAACCCTAAACTAAAAAAAAACTAAACTTAAAATTAAAATGAAATAATAAAATAAAATAAACTTAAAACTAAACTAAAATAAAATAAACTAAAATAAATAAAACCTAAACATAAACTAAATAAAATAAACTAAACTAAAATAAACCTAAATCTAGACTAAAAAAATAAATCATAAAAATAAATGTAAAATAAAACATATAGCCAAAACCTAAAAAAATAAAATAAAAACCTAAACCTAAACCTAAACTTAAACCTAAAAATATAAAGTAAAACCTAAACCTAAAAAATAAAATAAAAATAAAACTCAACTAAAAAATAAACTTAAGCCTAAACTTAAACCTAAAAAATAAAGTAAAGTAAAAACCCTAAACTAAAATAAATAAACTAAACTAAATTAAAATTAAAAATAAAAATAAAAAAGAAAATAACCTAAAAAAATAAAAAGATGCTACATAAACTAAATAAACCTAAAACTATTGGTTTACTTAATATTTTTTTTAAAAAAAAACACCAATATCCTAAGTTAACCCTAAACCCTAAACCCTAAACCGTAAACCCTAAACCCTAGAAACCTTAAATCCTAAAACCTAAACCCTAAACCCTAAACTATAAACTCTAATCCCTAACCCTAAACCCTAAACCCTAAAACCCTAAACCTTAAAACCTTAAACCCAAAAAACCTAAAAACCTAAACTAAAGTAAATAAAAGCTAAAAATAAAATATATAAAAAAACCTAAACCTTAAAAAAAAATAAAATAACATAAAGTAAAATTTTAAACTAAAACCTAAACCTAAACCTAAAAATTAAAAAAATAATAAAAGTAAGCTAAAATAATAAAAAAAACCTAAACTAAACTTAAAAGGAAACTAAATCTAAGAATAAAAAACATAAATAAAGTAAAAACTAAAGGTAAAATAAAAACGAAAAAACCAAAAATGAAATAAAAAAAACTAAATAAAAACCTAAACCATAAACTAAAAAACACCTAAACCTAAAATAAAAATGAAATTAATAAAATAAAATAAACCTATACATAAACTAAAATAAATAAAACCTAAACCTAAGCCATAAACTAAATAAAATAAAATAAATTAAAAATAAACCAAAACCTAAACTAAAACATAAAACTTACAAATAAAGCTAAAAGAAAACCTAAAACCTAAACCTTAAAAAATAAAATAAAAAGCTAAACCAAAACCTAAAAATAAAAAATAATCTTAAAACTAAAAAAATAAAATAAAAAAAACTAAACTAAAAAAATAAACATAAACCTAAACCTAAACTTAAAAAATAAACTAAACTGAAAAGCCTAAACTAAAATAAATAAACATAAAATAAATAAACTAAACTAAATAAAAAAAAAAAATAAACCTAAATAATAATATAAAATAAACTAAATCAGCCAAAATCTACTGGTTTACTTAATTTAAAAAATAACCCTATATGCTAAACCCTAAACCTTAAAAACTAAATCCTAAACCCTAAACCCTAAACCCTAAACCATAAAACCTAAAACTAAAAAACCCTAAATTAACCCTAAACACTAAACCCTAAACCCTAAAAACCTTAAACCATAAACCTTAAACTTAAAATTATAAACTAACCCTAAACCCTAAACCCAAAACCCTAAACCCTAAGCCTTAAACTAAAACCTAAACCCTATAATTTTAAACTAAACCCTAACTCCTAAAACTAAACATTAAACCTAAACTAACCTTAAACCTAAAACCTTAAACCTAACGATAAACCCTAAACTTAAACCTAAACTATAATCTAAACTAACCTGTTAACACTAAACCCTAAACCCTAAAATCCCTAAACCCTAAACACTAAACCCTAAACCCTAAACCCTAACCCTAAAGCCTAAACCTTAAAATAAACCCTAGAACCTCAAACCCTAAAATCATAAATCTTAAACCCTAAACCCTAAGCCTTAAACACAAAACCCTAAACCCTGAGAACCTAGGAACCTAAACTTAAACTAAAAAAATCTTAAAAATAAAATAAATAAAATACCTAAACCTAAATAAAATAATCAAATAAAATAAAATAAAAACCTAAACTAAAACCTAAACCTAAACATAAAAATAAAATAAATTAAAAAATAAACTAAAATAAAATAACAAAAATCCAAAACTAAACTAAAAAAATAAAATAAACCTAATAATAAAAAACTTAAATATAATAAAAGCTAAACCTAAAATATAAATAAAATAAACTTAAAGTAAAATAAAATAAAAACTAATTAAAAACCTAAAATTAAAAAATAAACCTAAAATTAATGCCTAAAAATAAAAAAAAATATAAAACCTAAATCCTAAACTAAAATAAAACCTAAAGAAAAAAATAAAAGTAAAATAAACAAATTAGAATAAACCTAAACCTAAAATAAACTAAAAATAAATCTTAACCTAAACTAAAAAATAAAACCAAAAAATAAACCTAAAATGAATCCTAAAACCTAAACCAAAAAAATAAAATTAAATTAAAACTCAACTAAAATGTAAACCTAAACCTAAACCTAAAAATAAACTAAAATAAATAACTTAAAAATAAATAAAATTACTAAACTAAATAAAAATACAAAATAATCCTAAATAAAAAAAAATAAAGTTAACTAAAATAAATAATAAATAAAATAAATAAACCTAAACCTATCGGTTTACTTAATTAAAGAAAAACCTTAAACCCTAAATCCTAAACCTACAACGCTAAACCTTAAACCCTAAACCCTAAACCATAAACCCTAAAAATCCCTAAACCCTAATCACTAAACCCTAAACTCTAAACCTTAAACCTTAAACATGAAACCTTAACCCTAAACCCTAATCCCTAAAAGCATAAACCTTAAACTTTAAACCTTAAACCCTAAACCCTAAACCCTAAACCCTAAACCCTAACCCTAAACACTAAACCCTAACTCTAAACCCTTAACCCTAAACCCCAAAACTTAAGCCTAAACCTAAAGTAACTAAATAAATTAGAAAATAAACCTAAACCCTAAAACATAATAAACATAAACTAAAACCAAAACCTAAACCTTAGGAATGGGTAGAACCTTGACGATAGGAATGTCACCGTCAACCAAGCTCAGTCTAGATCTGGTGGTGGAGGCGAAGGCAGAGGTGATAATTATCGTAGTGGTTGTGGGGGATCTGGATGTGCTAGTGAATACAAAGTTGGTGGTCGGAGCAGGGGTGGTTATGGTGGTGGGAGGAGTGACGGAGGTTATGTTCGTGGTGGTGGCAGAGGGAGAGATCGAGGATATTAAGTTGGATCTCGCTACTCGAGAGTTCAGGTGGTTTCTAATGGGAACTGGAGAAACTAATGAATGATCGACTTGATCTGCTGCTTATTGAACTGTGTCTTTATAGTAGAGATAGTTAGAATTATCTAGGATTTTTGATTTGCTCTATGTGTGCTCATTTTTGATCTATGTCACCACTTTTATCTTAGAAAACTTATTGTGTTACTTGGTTGATAAAATCAAAAAAAAAATAAATATTGAATATGAATTTGTTCTCTATTAAAAAAACCCAAAACCCTAAACTAAAACCTAAAACTTAATCCTAAAACCTAAACCCAACAATTTTGTAAAGGCTTTTGCTATGCTGGATAAAACTTTATTGATCATTTTGGATTGGACTTTTGATTTCTATTGGTTGGTGGCTACCTTTGGCCCCCTTTTGTGTGGTTATTTTATCTTCTCATGATTTCCACTAGCTGCAGCTTATGTTTCCTTCAGTTGATGGCTTCATTTTTGAGCTATTTAGTCATTTGTGGTTGCTCACCTTATTTTTCCTTAGTGACTGCTTATTATTGGGACTTTGGCTTGAAGGCTCCTATCTTAGTTTTGTTGGCTATTTCTCAATTAATTAGCATTGGCCTGGTGCTTGTTTATGGCTGGTACTAGTTTTCCCTGGTTTGGAGCTTGGATGGGAATTTGTTTAATGGTTGTTGTTGGTATTTTGACTTTGTTCTAACCTCTCTCTAGGTTATTGTGATTAGTCTGTTGTGGTTTTTATTTGGTTGTTTGGCTGCTAGCTGGTTGCTAGTTTATTTCTTTTTGTTTAATAGTGATGGATCTAGAACTATATGGACTACTGGCCTTGGATGTTTACTTGTATCAGGTATGCTAACTATGATGGCTTTGATGTTACTCACATCTTCTCTCCGGTAGCATTACATATGATTGTAACCCTTCTTTATGAAGTTTGGATGCTCTTGTATTATTGCCCCTTGAGATGATCCTAACTAATCTTGAGCCTTCTACTTAAGCTCTCTCTCTTTTATCCTTATCATTTCTAGGTATGACTTTTTTCTTTATAGTGTTTATTTTGTTACAAGTTGAAGTTGGAATTGGGTATGGTCTCGTCAACCCAAGTGATGTTGTTGTGGATCTTGCTTATCTTGCTTTTTCAAAGGAATCATGATGCGCATCCTTTCCTTTTACTATTTTTAAGATTTTTTTATCTTACTCTATGCCTTTTTCTCTTATGCCTTTTAGGCACAAAATTTGTTCTATTATTTACTTTTCTTTTTCTAATGTACTTAGATAGGGGTTTAGCTCTCTAAGTTTCTTGTAGCTCTTGGAGCAGTAGAATTTTAGAGCTTTACAACTTTTAAGGACATTACCTCTTTTCTTTTTATGGTAATAAAATTCTAACTTTCCCAAAAAAAACCTTAAACCCTAAACCCTAAACTTTAAACCTTAAACAACCTTAAACCCTAAAACCCTAAATCCTAAACCCTAAACACTAAACCCAAAAACCTAAACCCTAAACTCTAAAACCATAAACCATAAACCTTAAACTAACCCTAAACCCAAAAGCCTAAACACTAAACCCTAAAAGAAAAACCCTAAGCCTAAAACCTAAACCCTAAACCCTAAAAGCATAAAACCTAAAATCCTAAACCCTAAACCCTAAAGCCTAAAGCCTAAACCCAAAACCCTAACCCTAAACCCTAAACCCCAAACCTTAAACCTAAACCTAAAGTAACTAAATAAATTAAAAATAAATCTAAACCTCAGAACCTAATAAACCTAAACTAAAACATAAACCTTAAGAATGGGAAAAACCTTTATGGTTGGAACATCACCATCAAGCAGGCTTAGTTTAGATCTGGTAGTGGAGGTGAAGGTCGAGGCTATGATTAGCATAGTGGTGGTGTGGGATTTGGAGGTGCTGGTGGTTATGGAGACTGGAGGAGCAACAGAGGTTACAGACATGGTAGTGGCAGAGGTAGGGATCAGGGATATGTTGGTGGATCTTGCTACTCGAGAGGCCAGGGTGGTTCTAATGGGAACTAAAGAAACTGAAGAATGGCAAATTTGATCAACTACTTATGAAACTGTGTCTTTATAGTAGAGACAGTTCAAGTTATCTAGGGTTTTGATTTTCTCTATGCGTGCTAATTTTTTACAAATGTCATCACTTGTGTCTTAAAAACTTGGTGTGTTACTTGGTTGATGAAATCAAAAAGTAGAAATGTTGAATCTAAATTTGTTCTCTATTAAAAAGAAAACCAAAAACCCTAAACCCTAAACTAAAACCTGAACCTTAAAACCTAAACCCTAAACTCTGAAATGGTAAACCCAAAACCACCCTAAAACCTACAACCCTAAACCCTAAACCTTAAACCAAAAAGCCTAAACCCTAAACCATAAACCCTAAACCCTAAACCCTAAAGCCTAAAGCTTAAAAACCTAATCCTAAACTAAATTGACCTAAAAATAAAATAAATAAAAAAATTGATTGATGGTAACCATTGTTTGACACTAGGGAGGAGATAGATCATATACTGTCCATCTCACTTGATCGAGATGAATGGTCCTAATCTAGTCACGCTTAGAGCCTCTGATTAATCCTTCAAATCTTAGATCGAATAGTCCATGGAGTTACCTCAGACACCGCCATTCGAGTCATCACTTAGGTGTGATAACTTAAATAACAAATCCCATCATGCCATAATGAAAAGTGCTCCATGTTAGCCACCAAGATGAAGGCTATAATTAGGGCTAATTAACTAGTTTTTAGTCCTAAAAGTTCCTAAATTCATAACTAATTCTAGAAAAATCAATAAAAAAGTATAAACTTATGCTCATTTTAAAGATATGACAGAGTAGAATCCAGGAAAATTATTATTAATTTATTTTGTATAGTGGATTTATCTTAATTAAGGCTTAATTAGAAATAAAATTAGTCTAATTACTCCCTAATTAACCATCCAATTAATCTCAAAGTTTCTGTGCATGTTAAGGGGGATGATCTCTGCCTCCCCTATTTTTCTGGGATTTTATTGGTTTCTTAATTAGGGAAACCAATGGGTTAAGCCTTAATAACTTTCTCACTATAATTAGTGATAATTAAGCAAATGAACAGTAAATTAATCAATCAATTAAGCTTATTAACCTCTGTTAATTATGATTAAGTCAAGAGAAATGGATTGGAACTACCTCTTCCAATATTTTCTTTAAGTCTTCTCTAATCCCTCTTAAATAATTAATTAATCAACCCCCCTTAATTAATTAATTAACAAGATTAATAAAAAATTCAAATCATACCTCAACTTTAATCAACTAATCGAAAGGATTTAGGGATTGAGACTTAGGCTCCCTTCTTTGTCTTTTTCTCTAAGCCCATCTCATTTTGATTTGTTAAGGTTAATTAAAGTTCAAATAATTAATTAACAAATTTCATTAATTTAATTGAATCTATTTCTCTAATTTAATCTTGGGTAGCTCTTTGGGTGTTCAATAATCCAAAGGGGGATGTAATGAAATTATGATTAGCTCACATGTGTGCGAATACTATAAAAGTAGTTAAGTGAGAACCTTTAAGCTTAATTAACTATTAATCATGAGCAAATTGTATTAAGCCCCTTTCATTTCTTAGGAGCATTGCAAATTTACTTTCCATGTGGCTGCATATCATATTGGATCATTATTAATTTGTAAATTAACCTAAGGTTATGTAGGTAAGGGTTATTTAATTGGATTAATTCATACCCTAACCTAATTAAACCATAAAATCAACTTAAATACTTCTTAATTAAATCAAATTAACTCACACATGAGGAATGGGATTAGGATCAAAAAATCTCTTTCATTTCCTAATTCAAATCAAACTCAAAATTAAGAAATCTCATTAAAGGACTTTGGTTTATTTTAAGTGGCTTTATTTAGTATGATTGTCCTTAGGAATTAATTATAGTGAATGAGATAATGTGCTTATTTTCCTTTATTTTTTTCCAATCATGTTAAATGTTGCTTCCCATGTGTAATCATGCATTCATTACTTTTAAAGTTAACTAAATGAAATGATTTCTTTCATGTCAAATTGCATGTGTTGATTTAAATTATAAATAGGTGTGGCTATTATCACTATTAAATAACAAATTATTTTCAAAAGCTCATAAATCAATTATAATAAATGGAGTGATGTTAATTACAAATATCTATAGGTTTGCATGTGTTGATAATATAAGATATGCAATATGAAGCTCTCTTTCCTTATCTTACATGTATTCACATAAGAATTACAAATGTATAGTTCATTTGAAAAGCACACAACATTTGTCTAAATCTATTCCTATGCATTTCCATGCTAAAACATAGGAAGAATTTCATACAACATATGTAAATCATATAATAAAATCAAATATGACTTCTTGCATGAGTTCTTCTTCTTATGGTTGTTTTCATATATTTACCTGTATCTAAGAAAAGTGGTATATTACCGACACCTAGGCTAAGGCTTTTAAGTAGCCCTAAGTAGGTCTTATACCTTATGCCCCTGGTATAGAACAATGGTGTCGTACTCACTTAAAACTTATACATTTGTATGTGTGATGTGGCCAATGAATAAGAATCATAAGTCATATAAATCAAATACAGTTTTTGCGTGAGTTTTTCCTATCTTGTAGTTACTTATACATCTATATGTACCTAAGAAAAGTGGTATATTAGACACCCTGTGGTTGGGCTTTTAAGTTGCTCTAAGTAGGTCTTGTACCCACCTGGTGAACAATGATGATGTACTCACTTAAAACTTTTATACATGTGAATGTGTATCTAGCTAATGGATGAAAAATCCCTCTTCTATTAAAAGGCATGCATTCATGATTCAATCAAATGAAATATTTAAATTTCAAACACACTTCTTTTCATTCATCATTCAAGTATGCTAAAATATAAATTGCATGTATAGAATGTAGGATTTAATCATATGCATGATATACATGATGGAAAGAAATGAATAAACATGTGTTATGTTATAGTAATTCATTCTAATTAATCTTAAGATGCCTTTTTATTGAATAGGTTATTTAGAGTGAACCTAAACTTTGGACTAATTAAAACATATAATATGCTATTCACTAAAGGAAATTGATTAATTAACTTGCTTTAGAAGTGACTTATAGGGATGAAAGAGAGGTTCCCTCTTTCTTCTCTATAACACTTAGTTGTTAAGTGTAGACCATATGAAACAAAGAAAACACTAAGTAAAATTTTAAATCAATCAAATCACTTAAATAAAAATCAACCACTTTATAAATTAAATCTCACACTTAGCAAATTACAACTCTAAAGCCTAGTTAGACATACCACACAAGCTTTAATTCACATTAAAACTATAAACTAAGTCACCATTTATAGATTTATGTTAGGGAGGTGTATGGTTTGATGTATGCTTGTTTTGTGATGTATTATTGTAGATTGGATGTTAGGGTGCATGTGCATAGTCTAGATGTTTGGCCGATATTAGCCTAATCATGCTTTATGTAGGTGGTTGTGCTTAAGGGGCCGTTAAATAAAAATATAAATACTATTTTCTATGCAGATTGCTTAGCCCCTAAGCATAACCCAAGTTAAGATAGGTGGGCTTGGTTACCCATGTGTGGGGTGCTAAGTCCAAATTATTCATATAATTGCTTGGGTTGTATGGTGTGTTTAGCTAACATTTGTTTTGCAGGTGTAGCTAGATTTACTTTCCTTCTTTTAATGTAATTTTGCATTAGGATTCGAATGAGTATTATGATGATTAGGATGAGCATTATTTATAAGACCAAGTCTTATGTACCATGTGATGCCTTTGGAGCAAGCATATCCAAATTAATCCAAAAAGAAGAAAGAAATAGTGAAAATTAAATGAAGAAATGGAAGATGAAAAAATGAAGAAGGAAGAATGAAGAATGAAGACCCCCATAACATTCATCATTTGTAATTGTAATTATCTCTTATAATTCGGGTTGTATAAGGGTAGAACTCAACTACCCATATTTCTTTTCGGGATGTACGGTGGTACCCGACCGCATCAACCTTTTATTCTTTTGTGATAGATTTATCAAAATTATTTGATGTTTTGTTTAGCTTATGCATTAGAAAATGCATGCCTTTTCATAGTTTGTTTATGATTGGTGATTGTTATATGGCTGGATGCAATTAGGATCTTAGAATAAAAATAAATTTTCTATCCCATTAGCAACTCATAACTAAACTTTTAAAATAACTCATAATCTCATATAAAAACTTAAGCATTAAATCAAGATAATATAATATTTAGTAATCCCTTAGCTAGATGTTTTATGTTTAATATTATGCATAATCATCTTGTTTCACTCTTGTTAAGAGAGGGCTTCCATCTTCGCTAGATAGAATGGGCTTAACCTTTGAGAGCCTATGATGGAAGAACACCTATTTTCCTTTTGATTTGGCCAATCATCAACTTCTCATGCATTTAGGCATAGAAAATCCTATAGCCTGTGTCAAAGTAAAGAGTCCTAACTTAAATAAAATTTGATAAGAATTTGCATTAGATTTAAGTCAATATCCATACCTCTCATGCTCTAGTCTCGTAGGGAGTGGGCTTAAGGACTTAGTCTTTTTTCTAAATAATAGCAACCTAGCCATCTCGCAAAAGAATATGACTTGCCTACATGGATTTAAAGCATAGGAGGAGTTAGTTGGCTGCCACTCCAGGTGATAATAAGTCCAGTAATCGGGTGGTTTACTCTCTCTTGTGGAGGTAAACCATATACCCACTTTCACCTTAGATTTAGGTCATGCTTTGGCCCTCACCAAAGTTCCCTAGATTTAGGATCGAGGTTGTTGTTTCCTTTCAGACTGCATAAATCCTCACCTCGGCATTTCCACAATCTTGTATTGTGGAATTATAAGTCTAGATTTCTAATAAAATTTCAAATCAAATAAATAAATCTCAAAAATTTCAAATATATAAAAACCATAGGATAGATTGGTGCTCACTAGGTTTCTAGTATCATGAGTACTCTTACTCATCTCCTTTGGTTTAGATAATAACTCTTCCCTTTTGATCCATCCCACTTGATCTTCTAAAATACAACCAATTTATTGATAGTCATCTTTGAATTCTTTGGA